>CM016619.1:130259714-131459714 GCA_005393395.2 Gossypium australe
TTAACATTTAAACTTGAAAACCAATTGTTCCATGATAGCACATTCTAAGCTCGAATTCCATCATATTACATCCATCAATATTAACTTCGAACACATATAACACAATTCTCATAATATTAATTTGACCCAAGTAATATTAAGCATAGCATACCTTACATGCTTACCTGAACCGTATACTCAATAAATTAGCTTTAAGTTGTCTTGAACAAAGATTCAATTTCTCTTTTATAAATTACATCACCGGCATCAAGCCTGCTAGGCGTAAAAGCCTGAAAAGTAACACCGGCACAAGGCCTGCTAGGCGTAAAGCCCGATAAATAACACCGGCACAAGGCCTGCTAGGTATAAAGCCCGATTTTGTCACCGGCACAAGGCCTGCTAGGCATAAAGCCCGATTTCGTCACCGGCACGAGGCCTACTAGGCTCGAAGCCCGAATGTCAGAATAATTTTACATGCTTTTCACATTTCACTATCACATATCGAACCATATGCATTTATTCACATTGCATAAAATATATTTGAAAATCAATCCAATCCATCATCATCACATTCGGCCAACTCATGGTTTTACACCAAACTTATACAAATTCTATCATTCATT
Organism: Gossypium australe; assembly: GCA_005393395.2. NCBI lineage: Eukaryota > Viridiplantae > Streptophyta > Magnoliopsida > Malvales > Malvaceae > Gossypium > Gossypium australe. The sequence continues at coordinate 130,260,317 of CM016619.1, forward strand.
AGATTTGTAATTAACCTTTTAACATAAGGTAGCTCAAGAACTTACTTATACACCTTGCATTAGCCAAAATAAATTCACTTCAATACTATACATTCACATTCGGCTATATCATGAATTTATACTCTAAATTTCCACAATTCATCATTCACTAAGTTCATAATTAATTTATTGACATATTTTAGCTAAAGGACTTACCTCGGTTGTCGATAGTCCGTGCGAATCGGCTATTCGAGAACCTTCGTCTTCCCCCTGTCTAATTCCGTTTTTCTTTGCTCTTGATCTAAAACACATTAGAATTTAGCTCATTTAATCGCATTTCATCTCAATTTAGTCCCAAAACACACAAATGGGCAATTTACTATTTTGCCCCTAATGTTTCCCATTTTTACAAATTGGTCCAATTTACACAAAACTCAAAATATGCAAAATTTTCTAACACCATGGCTAGGCCGAATCTTCCCTATAACCATGGGTGTCCATGCATTTCATCTATTTAACATTTTAATTTTTCACAAATTTATTCTTTTCAATTTAGCCCTATATACTCAAAATCACCAAAAACTCCAATACAAAACTTGTAAATCCTTAACATACCTTTAATCTAGAACCATTAAACATCAAAACTATCTAAACATGTTAATGGCCGAATCTTATATACATGGTATTTTCAAAAATTTAGACATGGGTCGGATAATATACGAAGCAACGATCTCAAAAACGTAAAAATTATCAAAAACCAAAAACTGACCCTACCTCAATCAAGCTCCTTATCTTGCCGAAAATCAAGCTTCAACAATGGAGTTTCTACTTTCTACATTCGGCCAAGAAGAAGAGAACAAGGTATGTTCTCTTTCTCCCCACTTGTTTTTATTATTTAATGATAAAACAAACACATATTATTTACATTATTTTAACACATTAATATAACTATATAATAAACTAAATTAACATATAATTTGGACTTATAAAGGCCCATTGCCGTCCCTTAATATGGTTAATGGGCTAATTGCCCTTTTGGTACACCCACTTAAAAAGCCACAATCAATTTAGTACTCCTCACTTTAGCATGCAACTTTTGCACTTTTCTCGATTAAATCCTTTTTATCAAATTGAGCACTTAAACGACTAAATTTTTCTACGAAACTTTCACACTCACTAAATCACATATAATAAACACAAAATATAATATTAAAATATTTCTCAGGCTCGGATTCGTGGTCCCGAAACCACCGTTCCGATTTGGGTCAAAATTGGTCTGTTACGACTCTCCCCCCTTAAGGATATTCGTCCCCGAAAATCTTACCGTTAAATAAGTTCGGATATTGTTGCCTCATTGACTCCTCAGGCTCCCACGTAGCCTCTTCAACTCCGTGACGATTCCATAAAACCTTTACTAATGGAATTCTTTTATTTCTCAACTCTTTTATTTCCCGAGCTAAGATACGGATCGGTTCCTCATCATATGTCAAATCAGATCTAATTTCAATCCCTGACGGTGCAATCACATGGGACGGATCCGATCTATATTTGTGAAGCATCGAAACATGAAATACATTGTGTATCTTTTCTAAGTCAAGGGGCAATTTCAATCTATAAGCAACAGGCCCTATACGCTCTATGATTTCATACGGTCCGATAAATCTAGGACTGAACTTGCCTTTCTGACCGAATCGGAGTATTTTCTTCCACGGAGAAACTTTTAAGAACACCCGATCTCCGACCTGAAATTCAATGTCCTTACGTTTTAAATCGGCATAGGACTTTTGACGATCCGAAGCAGCTTTCAAATTACTCCTAATAACAACCACTTTCTGTTCTGTTTCTTTAATCCAATCAACCCCGTGTATCTTATTCTCACTGAGCTCAGTCCAATACAACGGTGTGCGACATTTTCGACCATATAAGGCTTCATAAGGCGCCATTTTAATGCTAGATTGAAAGCTATTATTGTAAGCAAATTCAATCAAAGGTAGGTATACCTAGAGCATCTTGCAATTTCTTCCAGAACCGCGATGTGAATCTTGGGTCCCAATCCGAAACAATGGAACTCGGTACACCGTGCAACCTTACAATCTGTGACACATACAATTCAGCAAGCTTATCAAGTGAATAGTCGGTACGTACCGGCACAAAATGGGCTGATTTAGTCAGTCTATCAACAATAACCCATACGGCATCTTTCTTACTCGGTGTCATAGGGAGACCGGATACAAAATCCATTGTAATTCTATCCCATTTGCATTCGGGTATCATGATTGGTTAAAGTAATCTGGACGGTACCTGATGCTCAGCTTTCACTTGTTGACAGATTAAGCACTTGGAAACAAACTCAGATATGTCCCGTTTCATGCCAGGCCACCAATAAAACTGCTTCAAATCGTTATACATTTTTGTGCTACCCGGGTGTATCGACATTCGACCATTATGGGCCTCACTCAGAATCATCTGTATTAAATCTGAGTTCTTAGGAACACACAATCGACTTTTATAATTTAAACAATCATTTGCATCAATCTGAAAATCTGATTCCGTACCGTTTTCACACTGAATCCGAATAGCAATCAAATTTTTGTCAACTTTCTGTGCATCACAAATCTGTTGAATAAACATCGGTCTTGCTTGTAACTCGGCTATGATTGAACCATCATCAGACATAGCCACCCGTGCGTTCAATGCACGAAGAGCAAATAATGATTTTCGACTTAACGCACCCGCAACTACATTAGCTTTTCCCGGATGGTAGTCAATCACTAATTCATAGTCTTTCAGCAGTTCTAACCATCTGCGTTGTCTCAAGTTTAAGTCTTTCTAAGTCATCAAATACTTCAAACTTTTGTGATCTGAATAAATATGACATTTTTCACCAAATAAGTAGTGACGCCAAATTTTTAATGCGAACACAATGGCTGCTAACTCCAGATCGTGAGTTGGATAATTTTTCTCATGCGGCTTCAATTGTCTCGAAGCGTAGGCTATCACCTTGCCTTCTTGCATTAAAACACAACCCAACCCATTCAAGGAAGCATCACTAAAAATAGTGAATTCTTTACCCGATTCAGGCTGAGTTAACACTGGGGCTTCGGTCAAAAGGGCTTTCAACTGTTCGAAACCTTTTTGACACTTTTCTGACCACTCAAATTTGACATCTTTCTGTAGTAGTCTCGTCAAAGGTGTAGCTATTACGGAAAAACCTTTTACAAATCGTCTATAATATCCCGCAAGACCTAGGAAACTTCGGATCTCGGAAACATTCTTTGGTGGTTTCCAATCGAGTATAGCTGCTATCTTGTTTGGATCCACCCGAATACCAGACACCGAAACAACATGACCTAAGAAATTAACTTCATTCATCCAGAATTCGCACTTACTAAACTTTGCATACAATCGTTGATCCCTCAAAGTTTGTAGTACTAATCTCAAATGCTCAGCATGTTCCGTTTCATTTTTGGAGTAGATCAGTATATCATCAATAAACACTACTACAAACCGATCCAAAAACTGTCGGAAGACCCGGTTCATTAGATCCATAAAAACAGCAGGTGCATTAGTGAGTCCAAAAGGCATAACCAAAAACTCATAGTGTCCGTACCTCGTTCGGAATGCAGTCTTTGGCACATCTGAATCTCTGACTCGCAACTGATAATAGCCCGATCTCAAATCTATTTTTGAAAACACTGAAGCCCCCTTCAATTGATCAAATAAATCATCAATCTGAGGTAACGGGTACTTATTCTTTATGGTTACCTTATTTAGTTGTCGGTAGTCGATGCACATTCGCATAGTTCCATCTTTCTTTTTCACAAATAAAACCGGTGCACCCCAAGGAGAGAAACTCGGTCGTGCGAAGCCTCTATCTGTCAACTCTTGCAACTGCGCTTTCAACTATTTTAACTCAGTAGGCGCCATTTGGTACGGAGCTATCGAAATCGGAGTCGCACCCAGCACTAACTCAATGCCGAACTCAATCTCTCGCACTGGGGGTAAACCCGGTAGTTCTTCAGGAAACACGTCGGGGTATTCACATACAACTGATACAGATTCAATTTGTTTCTCAGACATTTTATTATCCAGTACATAGGCCAAATAAGCTTCACACCCTTTTCTCACATACTTTTGGGCTAACATTGAAGATATTGCTGTAGGCAACCCATTTATGTCACAGGATTTAATTCTGATGGTCTCACCGTTTCGACATTTCAAATCGATAAGCTTTCTTTTACAATCCACTACTGCCTCGTGCGAAGTTAACCAATCCATACCCAAGATTATATTAAATTCATCAAAGGGTAACAACATTAAATCAGCTGGGAAGCAATAATCTCGAATCATCAACGGGCAACCTCTACACACTTTATTAACAAGCACACATCTACCCAAAGGGTTGGACACACGAATCACAAACTCGGTAGACTCAAGTAGCAGAGTCTTGCCAAATTTTAAAGTTTCACACATATAAGAATGAGTCGAACCAGGATCGATTAGTGCAATTACAGTAGTATCATAAAGAGTGAAAATACCGGTAATAACGTCGGGGGAGGAAGCATCCTCTCTAGCTCGTGCAGCATATGCTCTAGCCGGAGCTCTAGCCTCAGATCGATCTGTAGTGTTCTTCGTTCCTTTCTGACTACCACCTACATTGCCTGAATGTCTGGGTGGTCTACCTCGCATTGACACGTTGCTCGGCTTAGTGTTCTGAACTGTATTCTGTTCAACTAACTTCGGACACTCTTTAATAAAATGATCTGACGATCCACATTTATAGCAAGACCGATCATGAAATCTACAACTCCCTGAGTGCCATTTCCCACAGTGCTTGCATTCAACTCTATTTTGTGGAACGTTACCAACACTGGCTATCGAGGTAGCTCGGGAGCTCATAGGAGGTCGATCCCGTCTAGGTGGATCTGTAGTAGCTTTCTGTCGGCTGTAGTCATCTCTGGGCTTCTTGGTCGTGGAATGAAAGACTTTACCCGAAGACCTTTTTCGGATGTCTCTAGCTTCTGTCTCAGCCTTTCTTTTCTCTTTCCCGAGCTCTTCAGCTTTGCAAGCTCTCTCAACTAAAGTTACAAACTCTTGAATTTCAAGAATGCCAAAAAACATCTTTATATCTTCATTTAGGCCGTCTTCAAATCTTTTACACATAATAGCTTCAGTAGAAACACACTCTCTAGCATATCGGCTGAGCCTGACAAATTTTCTTTCATATTCCGTTACGGTCATTCGCCCCTGTTTCAGCTCGAGGAACTCCTTTCGTTTTTGATCAATGAATCTTTGGCTAATATACTTCTTGCGAAATTCAGTTTGGAAGAAATCCCATGTCACTTTTTCTTTCGGAACCACTGATACTAGTGTGTTCCACCAGTGATATGCAGTGTCACGCAGTAAAGATATAGCGCACTTCAGGCATTCATCCGGAGTACAAGATAGCTCATCAAGTACCCGAATAGTGTTATCAAGCCACATTTCGGCTCTCTCGGCGTCGTCATCATCATTGGCTTTAAATTCTTCGGCCCCAAATTTTCGAATTTTATCAACTGAGGGCCTACTAGATCTCATCGGATCTATCATCGGGGGTGCTGAAGGAATCGGAGTTGAATTATTCGGGGGTGGAGGTTGATGTACATTCGGGTTATTCTGAATAAATTGGGCAAACCACTCATTCATCATCCGATAAAAGGCTTGTTTAGTTTCTCCTTCGTGGCTACCCGAAACAGGTCGAGAGTCGACCGGCGCTGATCCGTGTGCACGGTCAGGTGCTACACTCTCTACGTCATCAGCTATGGCTCTTTCAGGATCAGTGTCCATTTACTATATAAAACAAAGTTCAAGCTGTCAGAAGTCACCACACTATCAATATATATATTAAAGGCATGTATAGCTAGACTCACACGCGCATACGGTAGTCCTAGAATCGGCTAAACCTGGCTCTGATACCAATCAAATGTAACACCCCTTACCCAAAACCCTTGCCGGAATCGAGTACGTGGCATTACTAGACTTGACTATTAACTAGGGGTGTAAGATTTTAAAGCTGTCCAACTGCATCATGCTGACTAAATCGACCATAACTCGAGTTTCAAAACTTGAAATTTAGATCCGTAAATTTTCCTTGAAACTAGACTCATATAAATTTTCACCATAATGTTTCCAGAATTTTTCATGTGGCCAATTAGTACAGTTTATTCATCAAAGTTACCCTTATTACACTGCTTGACAATTCTGACCTGTCTCTACAAAAATACAGTTATCTCATTGCACAAATTTCCTATAATGTTCTTGTTTATACCAATGAAAAATAGACTCATTAAGGGTTCTACACATATAAACCATGCTTCTTAATTATTTTTTTACAATTTTTGACAATTTTTCTAAAACAGAATAGTGACTCCCGAATTCATTCAGGGTAGGTATCACTGAAACTTAATTATCTCAATATATATAAATCTTTTGCCTACCCTGTTTCTTTCATGTAAAAAAATAGACACAATGAGGTTTAATTTCATATCTCATTCACCTTCTAATTCAATATACCCTATTTTTGGTGATTTTTCTAACTCACATCACTGCTGCTACTACAAGCTGTTTTGTTGCATTTTATGAAAGACTAGCTTCTAACCGAACCTACCTACATCCCTAATTCAAGGATTCATTTCGTATACAAACATTTCCTTAACAAAAACGATTAAACTTTGATTAAGAATGCATAAACATTGCCATCATGAACCAACATACATATCAAGACACTACAACGTACTTAACTAAAAATTTAGCCATATTCGCATGGCTATTTTATACAAGGTCAAACATCATATGTTTCTAAAACTTCATCTAGCCTATACATGCCTTCTAATTCGTAACCAAAATTCAAAATACCAAAGGAAGGCGATAGTGTGGTTGACTTCTTGAAGATCCTTTACGAGCCAGCAACGTGACCAAAATCTATAAAACAAAGGAGAACATTTCACATAATTAAGCTTACTAGCTTAGTAAGTCCTAACTCATGATAATAAAACATTTAATTATTTACGAAATGAAAGCAATCAACTTATGGCATTTCACATAGGCAATTAAGTAAATTATTTATACAAAGCCAGATACTAGTAATTCATTAACCCAAGTAAATTAGGAATCATTTCCTTCAACCTACATTTCTTTGTAGTTCATATAAGCATATCGCATGAAAATCTCCTTTCTTAACATTTAAACTTGAAAACCAATTGTTCCATGATAGCACATTCTAAGCTCGAATTCCATCATATTACATCTATCAATATTAACTTCGAACACATATAACACAATTCTCATAATATTAATTTGACCCAAGTAATATTAAGCATAGCATACCTTACATGCTTACCTGAACCGTATACTCAATAAATTAGCTTTAAGTTGTCTTGAACAAAGATTCAATTTCTCTTTTATAAATTACATCACCGGCATCAAGCCTGCTAGGCGTAAAAGCCTGAAAAGTAACACCGGCACAAGGCCTGCTAGGCGTAAAGCCCGATAAATAACACCGGCACAAGGCCTGCTAGGTATAAAGCCCGATTTTGTCACCGGCACAAGGCCTGCTAGGCATAAAGCCCGATTTTGTCACCAGCACAAGGCCTGCTAGGCATAAAGCCCGATTTTGTCACCGGCACGAGGCCTACTAGGCTCGAAGCCCGAATGTCAGAATAATTTTACATGCTTTTCACATTTCACTATCACATATCGAACCATATGCATTTATTCACATTGCATAAAATATATTTGAAAATCAATCCAATCCATCATCATCACATTCGGCCAACTCATGGTTTTACACCAAACTTATACAAATTCTATCATTCATTAGATTTGTAATTAACCTTTTAACATAAGGTAGCTCAAGAACTTACTTATACACCTTGCATTAGCCAAAATAAATTCACTTCAATACTATACATTCACATTCGGCTATATCATGAATTTATACTCTAAATTTCCACAATTCATCATTCACTAAGTTCATAATTAATTTATTGACATATTTTAGCTAAAGGACTTACCTCGGTTGTCGATAGTCCGTGCGAATCGGCTATTCGAGAACCTTCGTCTTCCCCCTGTCTAATTTCGTTTTTCTTTGCTCTTGATCTAAAACACATTAGAATTTAGCTCATTTAATCGCATTTCATCTCAATTTAGTCCCAAAACACACAAATGGGCAATTTACTATTTTGCCCCTAATGTTTCCCATTTTTACAAATTGGTCCAATTTACACAAAACTCAAAATATGCAAAATTTTCTAACACCATGGCTAGGCCGAATCTTCCCTATAACCATGGGTGTCCATGCATTTCATCTATTTAACATTTTAATTTTTCACAAATTTATTCTTTTCAATTTAGCCCTATATACTCAAAATCACCAAAAACTCCAATACAAAACTTGCAAATCCTTAACATACCTTTAATCTAGAACCATTAAACATCAAAACTATCTAAACATGTTAATGGCCGAATCTTATATACATGGTATTTTCAAAAATTTAGACATGGGTCGGATAATATACGAAGCAACGATCTCAAAAACGTAAAAATTATCAAAAACCAAAAACTGACCCTACCTCAATCAAGCTCCTTATCTTGCCGAAAATCAAGCTTCAACAATGGAGTTTCTACTTTCTACATTCGGCCAAGAAGAAGAGAACAAGGTATGTTCTCTTTCTCCCCACTTGTTTTTATTATTTAATGATAAAACAAACACATATTATTTACATTATTTTAACACATTAATATAACTATATAATAAACTAAATTAACATATAATTTGGACTTATAAAGGCCCATTGCCGTCCCTTAATATGGTTAATGGGCTAATTGCCCTTTTGCTACACCCACTTAAAAAGCCACAATCAATTTAGTACTCCTCACTTTAGCATGCAACTTTTGCACTTTTCTCGATTAAATCCTTTTTATCAAATTGAGCACTTAAACGACTAAATTTTTCTACGAAACTTTCACACTCACTAAATCACATATAATAAACACAAAATATAATATTAAAATATTTCTCAGGCTCAGATTCGTGGTCCCGAAACCACCGTTCCGATTTGGGTCAAAATTGGTCTGTTACACTCACTTCTCTTTTCTCTAAGATTTTTAACAAGAATCTAATGCAGAGAAAAAAACTACTCTCTAATTCCTCTCTCTCCAAAAAGTCCTCCCCTATTTTCGTTTCTCTTTCCTCTTTTATAGGTAGGTCCCTCCCTCTCAACAAACACTTTTTGCTTCCTCATTTTTAGGGTGGTTTATCTGGTACAAGTACAGCTGGCTGAGAGTGACGTGGACTGAGTGCTGCGTCATCTTCCTGGAATTGCCATGGCATTCTTGTTGTGACATACAGACCATGATTCAGAGTACCATTCAAATATAGACCATGATTCAGAGTGCCATTCAAATACCAACACCTTTCTTCCCCAATAATAAAAGTAACAAATAATAGCATTTATAGCACAATCCAAGCTTTGTTATGCAATGTTCTAAAAATATCCTAAAAATGCAGACATATTTACTTAATTACAAATAATTAATTCACTCAAGAGGCTTGAAATATAACTCTTTTCAAGAGTTATCATAAGGCAAGTTGACGTTAACAATGCTTTCCTTAATGGCACCTTGACTGAGGAAATTTATATGGATCAGCTACCAGGTTTTAAGATGCACGGAGAAAATGGAGAATAGCTTGTGTGTAAACTGAACAAGGCACTGTATGGTTTAAAATAAGTCCATCGTGCCTGGTTTTGTACATTGAGGTAACAATTGGTAGAGCAACTTGGTTTTCAAGCCTCTAAAGCTGATCTATCATTATTTTTTCGAACAACTGATGTCTCACCAATTTTTATAATGATATAAGTAGACGATATAGTTGTAATAGGTAGCTCTTTTGAAGAAATCAGTCAGGCCATCAAGTAGCTTCACAACAAGTTTTCTCTCAAGGACATGGGTGAGCTTCATCTTTTTCTAGGTATAGAGTTCCATCACACCTCTTGTGGTGATTTGATTCTTTCTTAGAAGAAGTATTTTTCAGATTTGCTTTCTAGCAAAGGCATGATTGCAGCCACTGCTACTCCTACTTCTATGGTAGGCACTCCCAAGTTGACTGTTGCAGATGGTAGTCCACTTGTTGATTTCATGAATATCGGAGTATTATTGGCAAACTACAGTATGTGTGCATTACACGACCAGAAATTACATTTTGTGTCAACAATCTTAGTCTATACATGAATGCACCTTGTGATACTCACTGGAAGGTTGTAAAGAGAGTGTTAAGGTATTTGAATGGCACTCTGAATCATGGTCTGTATTTCACAAAATGACAGTTTGACCTAGTTGGCTATTCTGATGTTGATTGGGCCTCTACTGTTGAAGATAAAAGATCAACTACAAGCTATTGCATTTATCTTGGTTCCAATCCAACTGCATGGTGCTCCAAGAAACAAGTTGTTATGTCCCAATCCTCGTTAGAAGTGGAAGATCGCAATCTAAAAAGTTGTGTGTCTGAGTTGTTATGGATAAAGTAACTTCTAATTGAGATTGGTGTGATTGTTAAACAACCACTAGTTGTATAGTGTGATGACACATCAACAGTGGCCATGGCTGCAAACTATACTCATCATGCTAAGGTGAAGCATGTGGAAATTGATTATCATTTTGTGCGTGAAAAAGTTCTTGCTGGCATACTACATGTCAATTTTGTTCCATCAGAAAGGCATGTGGCTAATGTGCTTACAAAACCAATTACACCAAAACAGTTTTCTAATTTTAGAGAAGCATTGCGAGTGTTGTCAAATGAAGATCAGTTCAACAAAAGTTAGAAAACCAGGGGAATGTTAAGATAAATGTTGTTTGTTAATTCTGTTGCAATTTAGTTACTAGTAGTTAATGGGTTAGTGTTGTTATTATTGTTGACAGTAAGAATATCCTTTGTTGTATAAATACCCTTGCTCAAGTATTTTCAATAGATGAAAAAGTTTGAAAGAAAGCAAACTTTAATACAGAGAAGACAATAAAGAAACAGACAAACTTACAAGAATAATTATTAATAAAAAAAAGAGATCTATAGTTATTTAGAATGCCCCATGGGGGCTTAAGCATAATTTAAAGTAAGTTTATTGTAATGTTTTTATTAAATAAATATTTAAATTTTTCAACAAAAGCTTGGATCTTCATAAAAATATTATAACAAATTATTTTTTTGAAAAATTTTCCAAAATGCGTTTTTTTGGTATATAAATATCCACAACTGTCAAGGTTTTTAGATTTTTAATTTCTTAAGAATTTTGTGCCCCTAACCGTCAAGAAATGTACTAATGAAGTATAATTCTAGGATGGGTGCCGAGGTCCCTTTGTATTAGTTTTTTCTTCTTCTTTTTTTCTTAAATTTACTTTAATTCGTTTAGACTTAACAAATTTATCCGATAACTATATCAAATATTAGAAGAAAAAAAATGATTGACCAAGTTTTATTAGCATCACCTTCAAAGTACATTTTTAAAAACAACAAATTAAAAATTATTTAAAATAGTATAATTTACATCACATTACATGTTAAATATAAGTAATTATAATAGTAGAGGTAAAAAAAAAATTAACTCTAAAACTGTACAATTTTGGAGAAGTTTATATTTAAGGTAAGTATTAATGATTAAAGCTTAACTTTATATATAAGATGTTTTGGGTTCAAATTTTGTTAGAAACATTTATTTTCTAATTTGTAGATTTGGATAAAATATTTGAAGAATTTATCTCTTGCAGATTACTTTTAATAATTTCACTAAAATTGGTGATTACATTTAACTAAATGCTCATATTGGACCCAAACCTTTTTAAATAGCCATAGGCCTAACATTTTAAAAAATATCAAATGAGAACAAAACTTTTTTAATATTGCTTGCATAAAAGCTTCTCAAATATTGTATATTAAGTTTTAAATTATTTTTTTTTCTTTTCAAATAATATCTAATTAAATTGTTATGTATTTAAATATGTTCAACTTCATCTAGTTTTTATTCAAATTAAATTGAGATGCGTGAGAAACACTTTTATAAAAGTTAAAGTTTTATATAATTATTTTGAAATTTTTAACTGTTATATGAGCAACTCCTGACAAATTATATGCAATTAAATTTTGTAAAGCAATTACATGTTAAAATTAAAAACTGTTCTTTTAATATAAAAAAACCCAAAAACTTTTGAAAAATGAAGTGATAAAAGGAATTACTATATAATTATCAAATCATTTTAAAAATCATAAGCCATGGTGGGTAGAATCACATGACATGGGAAGAACAAGATGACATCGAAATGACACATCAAAAGCAGCTGGTCGGTTATATAAGGTGATTTGTTTTATAATTACATCGAAACGTTTATTTTATTCGTAGGCAATCACTTGATGTTGGAAGCTTAAACATTAAGTTAAGCAGTAGATATAGGTTTAGTTATTAATTAAAATTAATGAAAATAAACGTGGGATTTGTGTAACCACAAGCTTCAAACATAAAATAATATATGTATGAAACGACAATTAAACCTGAATGCATGGTCCTTATTTTACCCATCTAACCACACTCAAGCTTTCCCAAAATGCCAAGAAATTAGTTGTCATCCCCACACTCACTTCTCTACACGGTCCAACCCATTCCTCCTCAACCAACCATCTTCTGACACGTGCCCCACCACATTGGAACCTTTGGAATATTTTAATAATAAATTATAAATAAACAAAGCAAGGAAAAGTGTCTTGAGATGCCAATTGGACCCATTGCCTTTCCATTATTGACAAATACTGGGACCCACTTCCCCACCCCAAAACTGAATTGGGTCCCACGTGATCCTGCCCTCACGTTGTTGTGTCGTCATTCTCCTTCTCTTTTTTAAAACTTTAGTATTTTCATTTGTTTATCAATTAATATAAATTTTTAGAAAGTTTAAAAACTCACTCAAATTTCTAGTTAAAATACAAAAAAATATCGTTTTTTTTTAATTTATCAAATTAGGCCATTTTTTTAAAATTTATCGGATTAATGTTATCCCACACCCCAACGGTCAACATCCCAATGGCTCCCCCACCCCCAACCACTATTTCAAAGGCCATGTAAACCCCTCCCCCCCATGTCTCCTTTTTCCCTATATAAACCCTTAATTTTTTTTCTTTTTCTTTTTCAATCCCAACTCAACTCTCTCACACATTCTCAATTTTCTCTCAAATCTCTTTTATTCTCTCAATTCCCTTATAATTCCCACTCATTTTTTATTTCTCTCTTAACTCTTTTTTTATTAATATTATATTATGGTTTTTTAAAATTATTTTTTATTATAATTTATTTCGTATTTATTGAAATTAGTAATGACAAAATCTTTAATTCGTTTGGATGGCAAGCACTATTCGTTTGGATAGCGAGAGGTCGGCAACTTCATATGAGGAGGTCACGATGGGCGCTTAGGAATCCAAGGTCTGGAGTAGCTGCGAGGCGGGTACATCATCTACACCAACGCAAGAACAGGTGCTGATGGTCGTGTCGCGTGTGAATATGATATGTGAATTCTGCAATTATACACGTCGAATCAAGTAATAAAGTGATGAGTGAGTATCGTTCCCACGAGGATCGGATTGAGGCACAAAAATTGTCAAGTTATTATAATAAAATGCGATTAATGCTATGGTAAGGCTATGGTAAGCATGCAGTGGAAATTAAAAGGAATAATGATGTATGCAATATGTGGAATTAATGAATACTTGGAAATGCTATGGTAAAACGAGAGTAGAAATGTAGTGACAATTATGAGAATTACTACAGGAATATTATGTAAATAAATAACTAATAATGATGTGACAAAGATACTATGGCAAAGAATAAAGGATATATGATTGTGATTTGAAATGTCGGGATTACTAAGAATCTACCCTTACTGCCAATAATGTCTCGGCAAAATCATACTCAGTTTACTGCTCAGAAGGGTTCTAAAATGGTCTGCTTCTTTCAAGAGTAAAAACCTCAAGTTACTTTGCATGTATCTGTAGGCATTAATGCAGTACCCTGCATTGTTTTCCTTCTGTATGAACGTTGCTCTATATCTGGAGTCTACTGCAAGTATCTGTCGAGTACTTGCTCATATCATTCAATTTCAGTCCAACTAATCCAACCTTTTCAGAATTAAATTAGTTTATAGGCATGTTGCACAGTCGTCTATGTCCAGGGATTACACGCATACAAGTTAGAAATAAAAACAATTGAATGAAATAGTAAATTGAATAAAATATATGCTTCAACCATTAAAGAAAATAAAAGCGTCATCATGTAATCCCAGCCCGATGAGATTTAGCTCATGGGTTGGCACATAAAATTCAAAACCAAAATAACATCTAACACTATTTTTATCATTCAATTGATGGAAGAACAAAGTAAGAAATACGGAAGAATTCGATAAGACAACTTTCGCGTGTCCAGTTCACACTCCAGCAATATAGTGTCATGCGATGGTTGGAAAGGACAGCTTTGGTCTTCTTATTTCTGTTTCTACTTAGCCGCTACCCTCTATTTTTGCCTAAGGCTCTCCCTTATTGTTCGTCCCTTTGGGTTTCATCTTTTGGTGTAACATCCTAAAAATATCTTATATTTATTTCTGTGTGTTTGTGACAGAAATACCTGTTTGCTTCAGTGGTTAAGTGTTCTGGGTGTGTGTGGGAGGTCCTAAGTTTAAGCCTTGTCTTGAACTAAATTTTTATTTTAATTGAATAAAGCCTTGCTTTTGTTCAGTAGGCTTATAAAATTTTGTAAAAACATGTCAGAATGGGCCTGCTGGTTTGGTGGATAAGTGGTGTGTTAAAATGCTAGAGGTTTTGGGGTTCGAGCTGTGCTTGAGTATTATTTTTGCTAGTGGTGTCGTGTAGTGTTTGAGCTGAACTAGAATGCCGAAGTGGTAGAGGTGTAGTGGGAAGTGTAGAGAGTAAATTAAGGGATTTGGATGGGAGTGGTTGGACGGTTTTAGGAGAAATTTGAAGGATTTGGGGGATAATGGTGCAGAAATCTTCATTTTTGTTATTTTGGTTTCAAGTCCCCGAAGTTCTCTTTTCTTCTGCCATTCTCCTCCTCCAGCTCTGCTGAACCTCTGCCGAATTTTTTTTCTTATTTTCCATTCTTGCCGATTTTGGCCATTGGTTTACCTCTTTCTCTTTTCAGTTGTCGAGAGTTGCCTCTTTTCTTGCCGACTTCTTTTTCTTCCCTTACTGTGCCGTCTTGTTCCTTTCTCTTTGCTGCCGTCCTGTTGATTATTACACTCTGCCGAATTTTGTTTCTCTTGGGTTTTTTCTGTTGTTGTTTCAATAGTACCATTCCCGTTCTTCGTTTCTGTGCATTCGGTAAGTTTAGGTAATCATTTAGTTTAGACTGTTCTTGTGAATATTTGTTAAAAAGGGGATTTCGACTAGTTTGCAGGTACTAATCGAGGGGCCGGTGATAGTTTCTTAACGACTTAAGTGTAGGGTTTCGATTGTTCAAACAAGGGTAGATTTGCCGATCAATTGGATAGGTATCTTGAATAGGGTTCGTTTAACTCGATTATCGTATAAGTAATTAATTCGTGTTTCTAGTTCAATTGCTAGGTCTTGGAGTGCTCAGGAGCACTTTTGCAAAGAAACGGAACTAGGTGTGTAACCATATCCCTGGAAATGAGTTCTCGATGAAAAGCTGAAAAAACACATTGTCGACGCCACACGGGTGTGTGATAGCCCGTGTGGTAGGCCGTGTGAGGGGACATGGCATGTGATCAACGAACCAGGCCGTATGCGCATGACACAGCTGTGTGATGGTCGGCGAGGCCGTGTATGAGACACGGGCTCGACCAATTGGGCCATGTGGGCCACACGAGCGTGTGGACCCACACGGGTGAACCACATGGGCATGTGGGATGTTGGGCCAGGCCGTGTGATCCACACGACCAAAATTGGGCTGTGGGGGCCACACAGACATATGGGCCCACACGGGCAGACAAAATGGGCGTGTGAGCCCATTTTCACTGATTTATTGCTACGGTTGCACGGATCGCCTGAGACGAATGTGAACCTACTGTAGGGTCGGTAAGATTACCTAGACCCCTAACTGAATGACTATTATATTCATACTTGATATGCATATATATATGACTGTATATTGAACATGCTGTTTGTACTATACTGTATATATGTGATATACCATGATTGGGCATGACATAACTGTATGATGCATTGCATGGGGATGGGTTGATATTGATTGGAGGAAGTGTCCTGAAAGGCTTTGAGCCTAATTTATTTTTTTGTAATAATGGCCTCTACGGATTTTTGGTTTAAATTTGGATTTTAGACTGCTTTATGCTTTATAACTGCTAGTAGTAGCAGAAACTCGGGTTTTCAAAAGAGATGAATGTTTTATCAAAATACTATGCACATGCAAACTATTTTAAAAGCTTCCGCAAAGTATAACGTTTTGGGAAATGAATGACGATTTGTAAATAAATAACGTTTTTAAAATGGATAATGTTTTGAAAACAAATGACACGAGTTGGAGTTAACATAAGATAATGAAGAGTGGTTTGAATGGAGAAAAGGTCTTAGCATCGTTGCGATTTCAAAAGCACTACCATGTGACATCGCCAGATTCGGTTATAATGTCTAAGCCGGGTTTGAGGTGTTACATTTGACTTTTTATAGGTTTTTCCCTAGGGTAAATCCAACAACCTATATTTATCTTCTTTTTTTAAAATTTTTTTCAACAACCCAAGATTATCTTTTCTTCTTTTTCAATTCATTTTTTCAACAACCCAAGATTATCTTCTTTTTAAATTATTTTTTTCTAGGATAAAAACCAACAGCTCAAGATTATGTTTTCCGCTTTTTTAGGCAGATTTTTCTGGCACAAGTATAGTTGGGCTAAAATTGGTATGCGTTAAGTGTTGACTCAATTTTCCTGAAATTGCCATGCTATTCGTGCTGACAAAACGTTCAACCTTTTGCCCTAGCAAACCTTCACTCATTTATTTCTCATTCCTCAACCTACACCTACCAAACCACCAAACACAACCCTACCACAAGCAATTAAAAGTACTTGTAACGACCCGATAATCAGGGGTGTCAAAAAGTGCATTTTTGGGACTCCGTTTTTGTAAATCGAACTCAGAAGTTAGTTGTGTAGTTAATTAGGTTTTGGTTAAGTGAATTTGCATGAATTAAGAGTAATTAGGTATAAGGACTAAATTGCATATAGGGTGAAAGTTGAATTATAGATTAAAGAATAATTAAAGGGACTAAAGAAGCAATAATGCCATTGTTCTTTAATGAGGCGGCATTAGGTAAGATATTTGTAAATTGTAACACCCCAAACTCGGCCTAGACGTTACGACCGGATCCGGTGCATCACATAAAATGTTTTTCATGAAACTTCGCAATCGTTTGAAAATATTTGAATCTCTTTTTAAAACTTCCAACTAGGTTGATCGTTTGAAAATTCAGAGTTCATTTTTTTACAACTTGAAATTAATTTAGAAACTGCCTTTATTGTGAAAATCGAACTTGAACTATTGTGGGTAGGCAATATTTTGAAAACACTTGTTGATACTTTAAGTGAAACCGACGTGTTATCCATTATTGTTTGTAAATCATTCGTACATTTTGGAAAACAGTTATTTACATTTTTAGGAAAACCCTATTTCGTTTAATTTATAAAGATAATTAATGCGTTTAAAATAAAACCAAATTAAAATATCAGTGGCCTTATTACAGAACAAAATCCCAAATTGAAATAAATTTAAAGGAAAGTAAAATAGCGTTTACTAAAGAAATCGTGTATGGCCACCACAGAGTCCGCCTCGGCCCTCATCCACAGAACTAGGTGTCACCTGCAAAATTAACAGAGGGGTGAGTTACGAGAACTCAGTGTACAATTCCCCTTACAACGATAACTGGGCCTAAGCCCACAGAAGCACGTTGGGCCTTAGCCTTCACAATAACATATTTGGCCGAAGCCCACAAAATCACTCGGGCCGAAGCCCAAACATTATGGCATATCAAATAGTGAATGTAATGCAACCCAACCCAACCTAATATTCCATCCTCTACACTCCGCTCCATATGTCCAACCTCAACACACCTGTGGGGATTACTACAATCAACCCTCCATCTGCTACACCCCTCTTTGGTAGCCCTACTGACAGTCATGTTGCTCAAAGCCAATATAATGTGACAGAGTCTCCGATATATGTGGCCTAGCCACTGAAACAATGTGACCGAGTCACCGATATATGTGGCACCGAGCCATCGAAGTAGTGTGACAGAGTCACCGATATACACTGCCCCTTTACAATATTATCATTTCCCAATCCCATGCAACATATAAGCATAATGTAGTGAATGCAACATAAGTTAAATACATTGAACAACCAGCACATACGTATTTTCATGCTAAGGTATTTACATAATATAATAAAAAGTAACTAACCTGATATCCCCGGTTTTAACCCCAAGGGTAACTCACAGCCATTACCGATATTCCGGCCTTTAAACAATACATGTATTTATTGCGAACAAACAAAGGGAGGTGTGAGAATTACACACCTGATTACGCAAAGAACTAGGCTCTCAATATCGTCGACACTCTCACTAGCGGGAATAACAGCGATCTGCCTATCACAAGCTGATGTCGACTCTCTACCACAACCCGACGGAAAATCCTGAACCGCTGACACAGCATGCCGTTTGAACTTAGGGGCAGGGACTACGAGTCCACTCCCCTCCTTAGTTTGACTGGCACTCGCATCCATGAAAGAATCTTGATCAATACAGTACTATAACGAAAACAACGATTATCTAACAAAGATGTTGGGTTATGGAAACGAACAATGAAGAGAGAGACTAATCGTAAAGAACCAGAGAGAACCTCCTTACCTTAGTTGATGAGAAATCACACACACAGATTCAGCCTTCAAGGATGACCACCCCCAATTAAGAGAGAGATTAGCACCGGTTTGATAAAGAAAAGAGTACAAAATGGAGGGATGCTAGGAAATATAGATTCGGTCAGAGTGAAAGTGATGCGAGTACGCCCCATAACAAGCCAAGTACGAATCGTGATCCGTTGGTGCTACCTCGTGGACCTATCACTAGAGCTCGATCCAAGCTATTCAAAGACGCCATTGGAGCTATGATTCAGCAAGTGTGGAAGGATAACGAAGCTAGCTTGCTTGGATGTGAGGAAGGTTATTCAATGGAGCAATACCGCAATATCCTACAAGCTCAACTAGCCATCGATGAGCTCGTGCCAAGCTCTATAAGCTCAATGAGCTTAATTGGCCATTCGGCCTTAGCTAAATAATTAGCTAAATTTTTACTTTAAAATAAATTGAGACAATTTAAATTTTTCTTTAAATTAATTTGCTGCTATTAAATAAGTTGGAATTAATTTGTTTTAATTAGAACATGTTGAATAGCTATCATGATTATGTCTAGCTTAAGACAAATTAATGTGCTTCTGCCCATTTAATTTGTCTAGCCGAATATTGTCTTTAATGTGCCTTAAGCTACAGTCGAATTTTATTTGGTCTTAACTTGAGTTAAACTCAATTTATTTCAGCTCATTTACATGTATTTAATATGATTTAAGTGCTGGAATTTATTTAGTCAAAGTTGAGTTAATGAGCTGACTTCATTTTCTTTGTAGGTACATGTAGGGGACGGCACAAGGGATGTATGTGCAGCTGCACTTAAAGCCATATTGGTCAACTCAAGAGCTTCCATAGCTGTTGATTTAGCTCCCCAAAGTGTCCATTTAGCTCACCTAAGCTGATGCAAAGATGCCATTCACACCAGCAGCATGTGGCGTCACTTAAGGGGCTGTTTAGTTTCTTCTTTTCACACTTGTGGCTGTTGGGTTTGATGCATTCATTAGCTGAAAAAGCTGGCTATTCAAAGCTGAAATTAATGAAGAAATTAAAGGCATACAAGCCCCCTTGACCGAACATTGAAGGGCCATTCAGCTCCTTTCTCTTCCTTGAAGATTCGGCTGCACCTAGTCAATCTAGAAGCTGCCCATTGTTTTCTCATTCAGCCGAATTTGGGACATGTAGCATGCGGAGTCTTTTTCTAGAATTTATCTAGTTAATTCTAGAATTAGTTTTGCTTAGGCAATAAGGTTTGGAGGATGACCATTCGGCTAGCTTAACTAGCTTATAAATATTTGAACATTTTATTTGTAAAGGACTTTTGGCCAAATTTTATATCGTTATTATGCTGAATTTGGGAGAGCACTTTCTCCTATTTCGTTCTTAGGATTTGTTGACTTATCTAGGAGTCTAGTGGCGTCAACCATCCTTCGTTCTATCCCGATACCAAGGTTCCTATCGTACATCGATAGTGGGTCGAGGTCCGTTAAACAACTAAAACCGAAACCTTTAGAGACGTATAAGTAACCGGGTCGATACCTTTCTCGGTATTGGTTCTTACTTGTTTCCTAAAGTCCTAAACCAAACTCGAACACTCTTTCATTCTTAAACCGAAACCCCAGCCTTATTTTCTTTCTTAAACCAAAACCCGAGCCATTCATTCTTCCCTAACTTCGAAACATATCCTAACCCGAAACCTTCCCAAGCTAATACCGAATCCAACTCATTTTGTCAACCCAATTCTTACAGCTTATCCGAACTTCATCGATATTTCTTTCTTTCTTCGATTCTCTGGTTTACGATCGAACTCTAAGTATACATCTCGTTTTCTCCTCGAGATCGGGATCGTATCAACTTGTATCAGAGCTGGTTAAACCGAGAACTTACGAAGCTGGCGAACAAACTGAAGCAGTTACCCAAAGTTTCGAAGTAAGTTAAAATAAAAAAAATTTAGAATAAAAAAACAAATTTCGTATTTTATAAAAAAAAAGAATTCATAAAAAAAAATTGATCAAGTTGATTTCTCTCTTCATCTGTACTTCTGTCCCTTATTCCGACCCACTTCGAACATTCCGATCCATTTTCTTTCTTGTAGCCCACCTAACACCATCACATTACGTCCTTTGAAACCCCCTTTCGAAACCGACCCTAAGCCCTAATAGGCCTTGGCAAATCCGATCAACGAAACTTGAGAAGTGCGAGAGGTAAAAGGCACGAGTGTGTGAGCTTATTCGAGGGGAGGTAAAAGCCTAACCGAGAGTAACAAACACGAGCAGAGTGTCGATAACTTCTATTCTTTCTGAGCGGTTTGTGAGGATTTGTTGTGAGGAGTTGAACTCTATTAAGATGTCCCAAGAAACTGGACAAAGCGTGGAAGGACCACAAGGAAGGCAACCGGTTCGTAATGCTCCCGACTCGCCCATGCGAGCCCTGTTACGAGAAATGGAACAACTACTCGATCGAAGGCTCAACCCTCTTGAAGATCGTTTATATCAAGTGGAAGCCCAAAGGCAACGTCATGTACATGGGCGACCCAATCGATGATGTGAGCAGCCATGAGAGGTTGAAGAATACTTCAATGATGCTATCGAAAGCGGCAATGACTCCAGCGTCAGTGTTAGTAGGAGAGAACCCCGAAACCGTGCCCATAGAGATCGAGCACGAGTGGAAGACGATTTGAAGAACATAAAACTATCCATTCCGCCATTCCAAGGGAGACCCAATCCAGAAGTGTATCTAGAATGGGAAAAGAAGATCGAATTGGTTTTCGATTGTCACAACTATTCCGAAGCTAAGAAGGTTAAGTTAGCAGCCATTGAGTTTACCGATTATGCAATGATATGGTGGGACCAAATAACCACCAATCGAAGGAGAAACGGAGAACTTCCCATCAACACGTGGTTTGAAATGAAATCGATCATGCGATGGAGATTTATTCCAATATACTATCATCGTGAGTTGTACCAAAGGCTCCAAAACCTCACCTAAGGGTCAAGGAGCATTGAGGACTACTTCAAAGAAATGGAGGTTGCCATGATACGAGCGGATGTTCAAGAGGAACGTGAGGCAACCATGGACCAATTCTTGGCTGGTCTCAACCGAGACATAGCTAACATGGTGGAGCTCCAGCATTATGTTGACCTTACGGACATGGTGCATATGGCTATCAAAGTGGAGAGACAGCTGAAGTGAAAAGGAACTGTACGAAATTTTGCCAACCCCAACTCTGCCAAATGGGGCCAAGGAATTGGCAAGGCTAATCCTTCAACTCGAGCCAAGGAGACCACGCCATCTACTAAAGCAAGTAAGTCTTTCCCTGAACCAAAGAAAGGTAAGGCGATTTAGGGACCATCCAACCGATCGTGGGACATTAAATGTTTTAAATGTCTCGGAAGGGGTCACATTGCAAGTCAATGCCCAAACTGAAATACCATGGTGATTCACGCAAATGGAGAAATTGAGTCCGAAGAAGACGAAGAAGAACATGAGCCTGAGCCTACATCTGATGATGAGGAAGAAGTAGAACACGCAATAGATGGTGAATTACTCGTTGTTAAAAGAAGTCTTAGCCTTAAGGGGATCGAAGACGAACAACAACGAGAAAACATTTTTCACACCCGATGTTAAGTACAAGGTAAAATCTGTGGTGTTATCATTGACGGTGGGAGCTGCACCAACGTGGCTAGTACATTCATGGTGGAGAAGTTAGGCTTGCCTACCACCAAGCACCCGAGCCCGTATAAACTGCAATGGCTTAATGATGGCGGTGAACTAAAGGTAACAAAGCAAGTACTAGTCTCTTTCAACATTGGAAAATATGCGGATGAGATCCTCTGTGATGTTGTACCCATGCATGTGGGTCATCTATTACTTGGACGTCCCTGGCAGTTTGATCGCAAGGTAGTCCATGACGGGTATACCAATAGATACACGTTCAAACATATGGGGAAGACTGTCACACTAGCGCCATTGACACCAAAGCAAGTACATGAGGAAAAGAGTCATTTGAAAAGATGAGAGAAAAAGAAAAAAAATGAGAGAACAAAAGAGAAGAAATCTGAAAAAAAAGAAAGAGCGAGTCAAAAAGAAAGATGAAAAAGGTGAGATGAGCGAAAATATGTAAAAGAAAAAGAAAACGAGAGATTGAGTGTTTTTGCAAAAGGAAGTGTAATTCGAAAAGCTTTGCTGATGAGGCAACCGATCTTTGTACTCATGTATAAGGAAAATTTACTTAGCACTAACAATCTCCCCGAAAATCTCCCTTCTTCGATTTTGTCTCTTTTACAGGATTTTGATGATCTATTCCCGGAAGACATTCTGAGTGGATTGCCACCACTTCGTGGGGTCGAACATCAAATCGACTTCGTGCCTGGAGCCGTTATTCCGAATCGGCCTGCATATTGAACCAACCCCGAAGAGACTAAGGAACTTCAACGTCAAATCGAAGAGCTCATGGAAAAGGGCTATATTCGTAAAAGTCTTAGTCCCTGTGCCGTTCCAGTCTTGTTGGTTCTGAAGAAGGACGGTATGTGGCGTATGTGTGTTGACTGCCGAGCCATAAACAAAATTACAATCAAGTATCAGCATCCAATTCCACGCCTAGACGATATGCTAGATGATTTGAGTGGTGCCAAGTTGTTCTCAAAAATCGACTTGAAGAGTGGCTACCACCAGATCCGAATGCGGGAAGGCGACGAATGGAAGACTGCCTTCAAAACTAAGCATGGTTTGTATGAGTGGCTGGTCATGCCGTTTGGCTTAACCAACGCTCCGAGTACTTTTATGAGGTTAATGAATTATGTGTTAAGAGCTTTCATCGGTAAGTTTTGTGTTGTATATTTCGATGATATACTGGTCTATAGCAAAACGTTGGAAGAACACACGGCACATCTTAAATCTGTTTTGGAAGTCTTATGTAAGGAAACTCTCTATGCTAACCTTAAGAAATGTTCCTTTTGTTTTGATAAAGTTATCTTTCTTGGTTTTGTAGTTAGTTCCCAAGGTCTCGAGGTGGATCAAGAGAAGATCAAGGTTATCCAAGAATGGCCGAGACCTATGAGCGTGAGCCAAGTGAGGAGCTTCCATGGTCTAGCAAGTTTCTATCACCGATTTGTGCCCAATTTCAGCACCCTAGCCGCACCCTTAACCAGTGTCATCAAGAAGAACTCCGCCTTTCATTGGGGTGAAGAACAAGAAAATTCTTTTAATATTATTAAAGATCGTCTCACTAAAGCTCCATTACTTGCATTACCTGATTTTGCTAAAACTTTTAAGGTTGAATGTGATGCATCAAGTGTAGGCATCGGGGCCGTGTTGACTCAAGGCGGGAGACCAATCGCTTATTTTAGCGAGAAGCTGAACAGAGCATATTTGAATTATCCCGTCTATGACAAAGAGATGTACGCTTTAATTCGTGCCCTCAAAACGTGGCAACACTACCTTTGGCCGAAGGAATTCGTGATTCATTCAGACCATGAGGCGTTAAAACATATAAAAGGACAGCATAAGTTGAATAAACGACATGCTAAATGGGTAGAGTACCTAGAGTCGTTTCCTTATGTCATCAAGTACAAAAAAGGTAAAGAAAGTATCGTGGCCGACGCACTTTCAAGGAGGTATACTCTTTTAACGCACTTAGAATCGAAATTGCTTGGATTTGCCTTATTAAAGGATTTGTATGCCACTGATGTTGATTTTGGTAACATTTTTACTGCTTGTGAAAAGATGGCTGTTGATAAGTTTTACAGATCTGACGGTTTCCTTTTAAAAGAAGGTAAGATATGCGTTCCTTGGAGTTCCATTCGGGAAGCTCTAGTCAACGAAGCACATAGCGGGGGCCTAATGGGGCATTTTGGAGTAGAAAAGACGATGACTTCACTTCGGGAACATTTTTACTGGCCGAAAATGAGGAGGGATGTCGAGCGAGTATGCGAACATTGTATAACGTGCAAGAAGGCTAAATCGAGGATCAAGCCCCATGGCTTATACATGCCTCTTCCTGTTCCTGAAGCACCGTGGCAAGATATATCTATGGATTTTGTTCTTGGTTTACCCCGAACTAAAACGGGAAAAGATTCAATTTTTGTTGTAGTAGATAGATTTTCAAAAATGTCTCATTTCATATCCTGTACGAAAACTGACGACGCTGTTCACATTGCTAATCTTTTCTTTAGGGAGGTGGTGCGCCTTCACGGTCTACCAAGGACTATCGTCTCGGATCGCGGCACGAAGTTTCTAAGTCATTTTTGGCGATCACTTTGGGGGAAACTTGGGACGAAGCTACTTTTCTCGACTACATGCCATCCCCAAACTGATGGGCAAACAGAGGTGGTCAACCGAGTGTTATCGACCTTGCTAAGGGCCATTATTCGGAAGAATTTGAAATCATGGGAGGAGTGCTTACCACATGTGGAGTTCGCCTATAATCGCTCAGTGTATTCGGCGACTAAATTTTCACCTTTTGAAGTCGTCTACAGGTTTAATCCTTTAACTCCCTTAGAATTAATGCCATTGCCTAATGATCAAATTGTGCATGCAGATGCTACAAAGAAAGCCGAATATATAGAGAATTTGCATAAACAAGTACGGGCCAACATTGAATCTAAGACTGAAAAGTACGTTCAAAAGGCGAACAAAGGACGAAAATGAGTTACCTTTGAACCCGGAGATTGGATTTGGTTGTATATGAGAAAAGAACGGTTCCTGGCCCAACGTAGATCTAAGCTGCTACCGCGAGGAGATGGACTGTTTCAAGTTGTCGAGCGAATTAACGATAACTCCTATAAGCTCGATTTACCCGGTGAGTACAACATTAGTGCGAGCTTTAATGTGGCTGACTTGACTCCATTTGATGCAGGTTCTGACTTTAGGACAAGTCATCTTCAAGAGGGGGAGGATGATGCGAGCACGCCCCATAGCAAGCCAAGTACGAATCGTGATCCGTTGGTGCTACCTCGTGGACCTATCACTAGAGCTCGATCCAAGCTATTCAAAGACGCCATTGGAGCTATGATTCAGCAAGTGTGGCAGGATAACGAAGCTAGCTCGCTTGGATGTGTGGAAGGTTATTCAATGGAGCAATACCGCAATGTCCTACAAGCTCAACTAGCCATCGATGAGCTCGTGCCAAGCTCGTATAAGCTCAATGAGCTTAATTGGCCATTCGGCCTTAGCTAAATAATTAGCTAAATTTTTACTTTAAAATAAATTGAGACAATTTAAATTTTTCTTTAAATTAATTTGCTGCTATTAAATACGTTGGAATTAATTTGTTTTAATTAGAACATGTTAAATAGCTATCATGATTATGTCTAGCTTAAGACAAATTAATGTGCTTCTGCCCATTTAATTTGTCTAGCCGAATATTGTCTTTAATGTGCCTTAAGCTACAGCCGAATTTTATTTGGTCTTAACTTGAGTTAAACTCAATTTATTTCAGCTCATTTACATGTATTTAATATGATTTAAGTGCTGGAATTTATTTAGTCAAAGTTGAGTTAATGAGCTGACTTCATTTTCTTTGTAGGTACATGTAGGGGACGGCACAAGGGATGCATGTGCAGCTGCACTTAAAGCCATATTGGTCAACTCAAGAGCTTCCATAGCTACTGATTTAGCTCCCCAAAGTGTCCATTTAGCTCACCTAAGCTGATGCAAAGATGCCATTCGCACCAGCAGCATGTGGCGTCACTTAAGGGGCTGTTTAGTTTCTTCTTTTCACACTTGTGGTTGTTGGGTTTGATGCATTCATCAGCTGAAAAAGCTGGCTATTCAAAGCTGAAATTGATGAGGAAATTAAAGGCATACAAGCCCCCTTGACCGAACATTGAAGGGCCATCAGCTCCTTTCTCTTCCTTGAAGATTCGGCTGCACCTAGTCAATCTAGAAGCTGCCCATTGTTTTCCCATTCAGCCGAATTTGGGACTTGTAGCATGCGGAGTCTTTTTCTAGAATTTATCTAGTTAATTCTAGCATTAGTTTTGCTTAGGCAATAAGGCTTGGAGGATGACCATTCGGCTAGCTTAACTAGCTTATAAATATTTGAACATTTTATTTGTAAAGGACTTTTGGCCAAATTTTATATCGTTATTATGCTGAATTTGGGAGAGCACTTTCTCCTATTTCGTTCTTAGGATTTGTTGGCTTATCTAGGAGTCTAGTGGCGTCAACCATCCTTCGTTCTATCCTGATACCAAGGTTCCTATCGTACATCGATAGTGGGTCGAGGTCCGTTAAAGAACTAAAATCAAAACCTTTAGAGACGTATAAGGAACCGGGCCGATACCTTTCTCGGTATTGGTTCTTACTTGTTTCCTAAAGTCCTAAACCGAACCCGAACACTCTTTCATCCTTAAACCGAAACCCCAGCCTTATTTTCTTTCTTAAACTGAAACCCGAGCCATTCATTCTTCCCTAACTTCGAAACATATGCTAACCCAAAACCTTCCCAAGCTAATACCGAATCCAACTCATTTTGTCAACCCAATTCTTACAGCTTATCCGAACTTCATCTATATTTCTTTCTTTCTTCGATTCTCTGGTTTACGATCGAACTCTAAGTATACATCTCGTTTTCTCCTCGAGACCGGGATCGTATCAGAAAGGGTTAGAAGATAAGTGTTTCAGTTCTATGGGAGAAGTAAGGGAAATGAAAAAGAATAGAAGAAGGGCATCTTACCTTGGACAGAGAAAAACCGAATGGAACACAGGAAGATTCGGCACTGGCAGAAATAATAGATGAAACTCCAAGTTCGACTATGGAGACTAAAAGAAGTGAAATTCCAACTCTATCCAGAAGATTAAGAAAACAACGATCGATTGAACAAGAAGAAGAAAAGTTGAAGTGCGGCTATTGGCAAAAATAATGGAAAGAAGATTCTGATGGAACAAAATGGAATATGCGGCTTAAGGAGAAGAGTAGTAGAAGGAAAGTGAAGGAGAGGGAATGTTTCGGCTATGATAAGAACAAGGAAAGAAAAACGAAGACGAAAATTTGAAGAGACTCCACGAAGAGGAAAACACGAGTGGTAAACCTCTATAGGTTCAGCTCTCATACAAATAAAAAGGAAAGATGGAGAGGGAGACTTGAGAGATTCGACACAAGCAAAATGAGTAGAGAAAACCCCGAAATGAAACACTTGAAGCTGTCACCCTACCCACAAAGAAACCAAATAGGAGCTTAGCAAATTCGGCACACACATTCACACAAGCCAAAAATCGATTATGCTCCCACCAAATGACCCCTTTGTTGACCGAAATTCCCCTCTCAAAGATCCCCACATTCGGCCAACACCTCCACCAACTTGAATCCCACTATCCTCTCCTTGTTTTACTCCACAATCTACTCCCTATAACCCATTCAAACCAATTTGACCGATTCAAATTCTCCCTTGAAGAGTCCAACGCCAACTCCACCACTTCTCCATGCTGACACAAAATGAAACTCCCAAAATGCAGCATGAGGGATTCGAACCTTCACCCTCTCTGCTTCTCTTGTGGCATCATCCCCTTGCTCCCTAAGGCGTCACTTGCCACTCTACCACACTCCTCTTTGTGTCATCAACCACACACAAATATTCATAAGGCCTGCTTCTACAAGCTCTCCCCCCCTAAAGTGCCCCAAAACAAAAATTTAACCAAGGCTCTGGCTTGAACCCAAGCCTTCCCAAGACCCCCAAACACATCCAAAAAGCAAGCAGAACAAGCCAAACACACAGAAAACATAAAATGCAGAACCCCCTAATTTTGGGATGTTACATAAATTTAAATATATATTATAATATAAAATCTTAAGTACTAAGTATATATATTATATAATTATAACAAAATTTGTAAATTTAATATATATATTATAATATAAAATCTTAAGTATTAAGTATATATATATTATATAATTATAATAAAATAAGTAATAAAAAAGAAAGAAAGAAGCCAAACGAAATATAAAGAAAGAAAGAAAAAGAAAAAGGGAAAGAAAGAAGAAGCACAAGGCTTAGGGGTTTCAAAGTTTCCAAGTTTAATTGGTTAGTCAATTTAATCCCTTTTTCTTATAATTTTTATGTTTTTGGAATTCCGGTGTTAAGTACTACCCGACCCATGTCGAAATTTTAGCAATTATTAAGTTTTGAAGTGTTGTTAATGTTGAATAATTTTAGTATTAGGGATTAAATTGATAGATTTTTAAATTAGAAATGAAAAAAGATTAAATTGTAGAATGAATTGTAAATTTTGAATAATAGGGACTAAATTGTGAAAAATTTGAAATTTAGGGATTGAAGTGAAAATAGGGAGTTACATTTAGCTTAAAGTGGAAATTGTATGAAAATATAGAATTAATTGTGAAGAATAAAAATTAGTCTCGGTTTAGAGGCTAAATTAGAATTTAGGCAAATATTGAATAAAAATTGAAATATTCAATATGAAATTGAATTGTGTTGTATTGATGAATTTCAATTGTTTTAATTCCGTAGCTAACGTCGTACCGGAATCCTCAACTAAAAAGGGGAAAGATATAGTTGACGTGGAATAACTCGAAATTCTTGGTTTGTATTTCTATAATCCGAAACTAGTTATTAATTGTTGTATTTTTTTATTTAATGCATATGGTAAGTATTGAGCTGAGTATTTGGCACTTTGACATTGAATTGACTTAAAAGTTGATTGAATGGATTGAATTGATATATATATATATATATATATATATTATGAATATATTGATTATTTGAATTGAAATGAATATGTATGTGCAAATATGATAATTGAATATTGGTTGTATTTGGAAAGTGAAATTAAACCCTATTAACTGTATCGGGCTGAGTCGGATATAGATGGCATGCCATAGGATTGGAAGAGTTCAGGGATTTCTTCGACTTCGAGTCGATAAGGCACTAGGTACCAATTTAATTCAGTTTAACCGATGAGACACTGTGTGTCAAATTTATATAGCGCTAGGCGCAATTATTACTTCGGATTTATCCTATGAAGCACTGGGTGTCAAACTGGTATGTTGGTTGGATCCATGTATCCGTCCGAGTTCGAGTCGTGTTAATATGTTAATTAAATAAAATAGTACTATGATTGATATTGGATGATATTGTATGTGAATGAAAATGGGATAGTGAATTGAAACATCAAAATGAGACACATGAATTACGTATTCATGAATTGGATATGGATTGAACAATATTATTGTTTAAATGATATATATATATATTAAATTGTGAAAAGCTATTATATAGCAAGTGATGGGAATTGAGAATGGTATGAAATGATATATTTATGAATTGAATATTGAATGGCTAATGCCATTGTATGAATAAATGTCGTATTAAATATTCAAATGTGCTTATAATTAAAATATGCATATTATATTATCTTGTCTTTAAATATTCAGATTATAGAAATACCACTAAGTTTTACCCAGTGTACAGTTTTGTTTTTCGTGCGCAGATTAGGTACTTCAATTTTGATCGCTGATTCAGCATCCAACAACGCTCCCGAACTCAAATGTGGTGATGTCTATCTTTTGTGTCGGCATGTACCTAGGGTGTCTAAATAATAGTTATTTTGTGGATTGAATGTAAATGAGATTATAAGTTTAATATTGGTTGGTTTTATACATATAAATATGTGTTTGTTTTTGAAGCCATATTATGGCATGGTAAATTGAACTAAATCTAGATAGGTGCATGTGAATTTAATTCTATGTTTAAGTGCTCATGAACTAGGCAAATTGATTTGGATTTGGTATGTTTATAATTTGGATTAAAATGATGCTTTGATGACTTGTTTTGATGATATGAAATGTTTGAGAATTCTACCTGTTTGATCGATAAACTTCGATAATGCTTCAAAACTCTATTCCTGCGACGGATATGGGTTAGGGGTGTTACAGTACCTAATATTTAAACACGATCCAAGCTCCTAATGAAATTATGAAAATACGAATGAAATGTCCTAAAATGCAACTAAATGTACCTAAGTACAAGCAATTAGCTAGGTCTTAAGGCATAAAATATAACTTTTTTCAATAGTTATCAGGTCGCACCACCCCTCGGTTAGTATGGCTGAACTTATTCTAGTGCTTTTACTAACCCCGTCATTTTGACATAAGCACCACATCTTGTACCACATTTGTCTATTTCTACACCACCTCATTGTATTATTTTTGGACCACCACCTTTGTCCCCAGCATATTACATGCCGATGCCATCAACATATCAGATGATGATGATTCTAACAACGATGTATAGCCCGACTATGTTTGGGGCACCAAATGGAAGTCTGATTATTTTTCCATCGGTGTATGGGACACAATATGGTTATCCACATACGCCGATGGTGCCGCGAACACCTCTAGGTCATTATTCTACTAAGGTGGACCATCTTTGCAACCACATGTTCATATAACAGACGAGACTCTATGGCAACCAAGAATCACCCTGCAATAAACCAAGGATGAAGGTGAAAAAGATGAGAGGCCACAACCACAATGTGTACTCGAGGGTAGAGGTGATGATGAAAACGAGGAGGCTGGTATACAATTTGAATGAAAAAGAAATTTGGCTCGCAACCGACGACCACCCCATTATGGCACACATTCTGCTCGATGATATGAATGATTTATTTATTTGTACTTCTCATGTAAATTTTAATTGTTTAACTAAGTTATTGCAGATAAGATTGTACCAATATTGGATATGAAATGTTTTTAAATAAATATTGTTTTTGAATCGAAATTGGTTGTTGTTGTCATTTTATATTGTTAAACCAAGTTTAATACGACCATTTTCTAAGGATATACAGGGATCCAGTCTACACAAGAAAAATGGAACAAAGTTGTATATTGTATTGTTCTCTATAATATAATAGAAACTTATATTCACAAATTACAAAAAAAATTGAGTATGAATGAAAAAAATCAACAAATAGTGGTTAAAAATTTAATAAATCAATTAACGAGGTGTTGTTCTTATCCTGTTAGTGTGGACATGAAGACATTGTATACCTCGGGTTCCTACAAAACCCATAAAATCTTGGTTGGTTTGTCTTCTTCGGAGTATCCATGTTATCGCGTATTTGAGTAGATTTCGTTCGGCCAAGGTTCAAATCAAAACCACTAACTGAGTGTTGTGTTGAGATCTAGTATTCTGGGTTACCTCCAAACCCCGACTATTGGACATTCTGCCTCCCAGAGTTGAAATCTAGGGCTGAAACTGATGAGCATCTTCTCATTGATGATTCCAGGATATCATAATAAAATCTTTCTAGCAAAGTAGTGAACCCACCGCACAACCGTGTCATTGGACTCTTAGCTTTTTCTTTTGTTTTGACCTCTCAAATTAAAACATATGTCGACCTCCGACCACTTTCATTTGTGTTTGCCAACTTCGCATATAACTTAAGTATTGGTGATTCACTAGCAATATGCGCCTCTAATATCCAAGTGTCATATTTGACGAGGTTGACCGAAGAACAAAATCGATATTTCAATGACGACACACTCATCTGGGTGGATTCGATGATTTTTTGCCTAATTCTTGCACACAACTCCGACAATTGTATGTTCGGGTTGAAAGTCAACTGCATTGTGTTCTCTAATTAAAAAACGACCCCATTATCGATGCCATAGACTTCACCATCATAATAAACAACGACATTAATCCGTCCACTCATTTCAGTGAAATAAACTGTTTCACATGTTGGAAACAAAAACATTATGTAGAAAAATAGAGCTGTAATTATATATGAACAACAAAAATCCAACCTCACTTGATGCAATTACATGTTTGTTCCAAATTATGCCTTATAAAACGCCTTGTGAACTTTTTCTTCTTGTGATTCTTCGTGCAATTTAGTTTGCTCAAAATTTCCTTATGACACTTAATGTTGAAAGCCATCCCTTTATACAGCAGGGGTGAGTGGCAATTGATTCAGAAAATATTCCCAGGATATCTCAGGGGTGAGTGGGAAGTTTGCACGCGTTGAATTTGGTATAGGGAAAACGCTCCATGTAGGGCATGATTTCAATGACATATAAGAAAAATTCACTGAAAACACGTCCAATTGGACATGTTTTTAGTGCAATATAAAAAAGATGCATTGAAAGCGCGTCCAACTGGACATGTTTTCAGCTGACATGGCATGAAAACGCGTTCAACTAGGCGCACTTTTAGTGCATCTTTCTGACATTGCACTGAAAAAGTGCCCTACATGGAGCATTTCTCTACTACCAAATTCAACTCCTACAAAATTCCCACTCACCCATCAAATATCCCTGGATAATATTTTTTAAAATTTTTTTAACAACCTCAACCTATCGTAAACTACGGGAGATCAAAATTCAGTTCCATTCAAAAAAAAAATACAAACTAAGAGTTAAGCGAATCTAGTAGTTTGAGTTTTGATTTCGAATCGAATTAAATTTTACAATTCAAATAATTCAAATACATGATTAGTGTAAATATAGTTGTTATAAATACCATTAGTGTAAATATAGTTGTTATAAATACCCTTTTGGTACCAAATTGTGCTCTAAATAATTTTAAAATTTTAAAAATAATATTAATTTTATAACTCAAAAAATTATAAAAAGTTTCTAAAGACTATAATTTTTTAAAAAGTATAAAAAATCCTAATATATTATTTCATAAACCCTAAAACCCTTAACCTTACAAAACCCTAACCCTAAACCCTTAACAAAAATGTAAAACCTAACCTTAAAACAATAAAAAGAATTAAAACAATAAACAACCCTAGCCCGTGGAGAGAGAACAAAAATGCTTCCAATTGAAAGTGCTTTCAGTGGATGTGGCAGGAAAGCACATCCAGTTGGAAGCATTTTCTAGGCCTAATCTAATAAATTTTGGCCAATTCATTTTTTTGGCCTAATCCGGTAAATTTTAGAAAATTTGATCTGATTCGATAATTTTTCCAAAAAAAACCTGGTATTTTTATTTATTTTAGTCCAAATTTCTTCTGTTAATTAAAATGTAAAATTACAATTCTTGGATTAGGCATAAACCAATATTAAATCCAAAGTTGAAATATGATTTAAAAGTGAAATCATAATTTGACCCCCAAAAATATGGATATTATAAAAATTGTAAAATATAAATGATTCATATTAGAATTGGAGAAATTAGGTATATATGTCAATTTTAAAAAATAATTAGAGAAATAAGTCATTTTTTGGGACAAAAACTGCAAGGAGCATTCTTTACTGATGTGGCAGGAAAGGGGAAAGTGAGTCATATGGAGTACGCTTTCCCCTTATCTCCAGCCACATTAGCAAAAAAATGTTACTCCGAAATAAAATAGTCATGGGATTAAAACTTGAAAGGAAAATAAAAGAAAAATTAATTGTTGATTGAAATTTGAAAATATTGAGAATTTTAATAATAATTTAAAAACTCGAGAATCTGGAGATAAAATTCACAGTTCATCTCGTCTTTTCCACAACAAAATTTTGCCACAAGAATACGAAACTTGGGAAAGAAAATGTAACACCCCTAACCCGTATTCATCGTCGGACTAGGGTTAAAGGCGTTACTGGACCGATCGAAAACATTTTCAGAAGTTCATAGATTCATTCATTCAATCTCAAACATAATGTCCCTTAATACGGTCAACGAGACCTAAAACATGCTTATAAACCGGGTCGGGACTAAACCGATACACATACAAGATTTCATGGAAAATTAAAAATTTTCTAAGTTTCAAGGCTTACACGCCCGTGTGGGTAGGCTGTGTGCCTCCCACGGCTGCTAGACACACCCGTGTGTCCTCCCCGTGGTCGAAATTGACCTTTGCTCCACGGCCACCAAGTACGCCCGTGTACTTTGGCCGTGGTCGATCCTGTCAAAACCACACGGCTATCAGGCACGTTCGTGTTCCGTGGTCGTGTGCTCTTAGGCCTTATACTGACTTACGCCCACGGTCACTAGGCACACCCGTGTGCCACAACCGTGTGACATTATAGGCCCTTTTCAAGGCCAAAATGCCACCCACTTGGGTCTTACATACAAGCAATATTTACCAACATATTTCTTGCATACTAGACAATCAAAATAACCATTCAATCTAAACATTCAATATCCATTTCAATCATGCCAACTTCCAAGACCAAAACATATGTATATCAAGTATAATTCAACCAAATTCTTACCCAAAAATTGACCAATTCATAGATCACATAACCATGCCAAAAACATACTTCACTTATCACATTCATTTAAGCAAATTCTCAACTTATAAATAGCCAAATCACATGGCTAAGTTCATATAATAAACTTATACCAAATACTAGCCTATACATGCCATATCTAACTATATACATTTCCAAAATGTACCAAAATGAGTTTAGTAGTGTGATGATGATCCTTGACGGTCCCGAGCCTTCAGTAGCTTTGACGACCTATAAAACAGAGAAAACACACACAGAGAGCAAGCTTTCCAAAAGCTTAGTAAGTCATAATACAAACAAACTTAGCATGGAAGGCATATATGCACATAGGTACATTGGCACATCATAATTACTTAACAAACTATCACATATATGCTTTGGTCCATATACTAGACCATATTTGCCACATTCACCAATTCAAAAGTTGTATATGTACATAGCTCTTTCATGCTTACTTTCACATATCATATTGTTATTGTAACACCCCAAACCCGGCCCATTCAATCCGACCGAATTTGGAATGCCACTGCGGAACACATTCGAAAAATATTCTTACTTAAGAGAAACCGTTTAAAATTGGTTTCCTTTAATAAAACATTTTCGTGACTTGTAATATTCTAAGTAAAAATCGGAGTTTGTTATAAACATATCGGTTTCAAGCTTTATTGAGAAAATAAAACCATTTGAAATCAATCTTTAATCATCCTTCCATAATAGGGCATAATAGTAACGATACTTAACAAATGATCTGAAACACTTTAGTGGGCCTTATTACAATACACACTTAATCAAAATACGGAAAATATAAATATTTAATTAATCAAATAAAACGTCCCTTTTCATAAAAGTCCATTTCCTCATGGCCACCTTTGTATCCTCTCCGACCCGGTCCAAGCTTTATGCGCCACCTGAAAGGTTTAATAAAAATTGAGTGAGTCACCAAGACTCAGTGCATAGTTAATACACATGTCCTCACATATGGGCTTGGCCCATATCCACACAATCCATATATATAATATATAATTAGGAATATGAAACTTTAAATATACAATTTCAAACATACAATTATAAATATGAAATCCAATCCACAAAGTGATCCACATGTCTTTCTTTGACACACTTATTTCTTAAGGTCGTAGCCAAGCCACTGATCACATAGTGATCCACATATCAATCGGTTCATTGATCGTCAATCGCGAATGTAGCACGAGGCTAGCATTTAACCACTCACATAGTGTACACCCTTTCCTCCAATAGTCACATCACAAGTCTCATGCGTACGTATATGTACCATAGCAACATTTTGTACGAACAAATATGTATATTTTATTTATCATGGTCACATATTACTCAGAACAATATACATCACATGTCATCACATTATTTTACATTCATCAATAACTAATTATTAACGCAAATCACTGACAAGTTAATATCATAACCATTGACTTGATTATTCGGTTACTTACCTTAGTATCCATACTGTTAGCTTTTATTTCGGTTAACATGCACAACTCATACGTTTACATAAAATAATACTTACAATACATATATCAAGCAAAAGAACAGTGCGATAACTACGCACCTGACTTTAGCGAGATTCTGATTTATAGATTCTAACAAAGTCTAAAATCCCGAACTTGCCCTTATGCCTTGCTCAACTAGCCCCTAATTCATCAGGGACAGAAACGGTTAACCACTTACTCACCAAAAATGGCCTAAGCCGAATACCACAACTACTAACCTTGAGTACTTCAATTTTCGAAAGATTCATTTGATGCACCATAATACTAGCTACACACAAACAGAGTACAGCCTTATGGCCTTATACACATTCGGCCACCCCTTGCTTATTTCGATCCCGAAACACTATTTGCCTTCAACTACACAAGAGAGCACATCAACATAGTTATTGAAGGTTCGGCCACAAGTAAACTAATTTAAGGTTTTGGTTACCACATCTTAACACTCTTCGAAACCTTCAAAATAAAGATTCGGCTAATACATGAACAAAGGCCCTCGGTCGAGATATGCATGATACTTACCTAGTTTTTTTCCAAGTCTCAAAAGATTTGCATGTCTTTGGTAGTTACCAAACTCCTTGTATAGTCAAAATCAATAGGCTCATTTAATGCTTCCTTGTAGTTTCAACTACCACCTTGAGGATTCGGCCCCAAGGATTTTGAAATATAAAAGGGGAAAAAGGAGGTCGAAAGATTTGGCAATAGTGCCAGGCATATTCGGCTAGCAACAATGAAAGGAAAATCATGCAAGCACATTAGCTAAGCTAGCCTAGAGCTTCCTAGCTCCTTCTAAACCGAAGCTCAAGCATTTCTCTCTCTCGGTCAAGAACAAAAGGAAAGAAAGGAAATAAAACAAAGCCATGGCCACCTTCCTAGCTAACACAAAACCGAGAATGAAATGCTCCTAGGTAGACCATATTCGGCTATGCTCAAGAATTGTCAAGAAAACAAAACAAAACAAAAGGAAAGGTTTGGCCAAGTTCTCTATGCTACATACAAAGTCGACCAACAAGGTCCCAAGGGCTTCATTCGACCATCCCTTTTGCATCACAAGCCGACCATACTCAAGTGGGAAGGCAAACAAAACAAAACAATGCATTTGACCATACTCTTCCCAAACTCAAGGCTGACCAAAAAGGCTCCCAATTCCAAAGCTTCACTCGGTCAAAACAATTTGAAAATGAAGGAAAACCCAAAGCATGAAATTCAGCCATGCTTTCCTACTTTCCAAGCCGCATATGCTCTCCCTTTTTACTAATTTCCTTACATAAATTTCCATTGTTTACTCCCTCCTTCATCACCTTACCCATCTTTTAAATAAAATAATAAAGCAATAAAAGGTAAATGCCCATGCTTCCAAACGGCAATGCTTCCAAGACCAAGGCCATACTTTGCAGCTCCAATGCTGCATGTTTTTCATTCCCCAAAGCAAAAAAAAAAAAAAAAAAAAATCATCCTTGCATACTAAAAATAATATAACTAATAATAATTCTATATTTATTATTCCATCATTTATCAATAATGAAATAAACTAACTCATCCTTTCTCATATTCAAAATAATAATAATAATAATAATAATAATAATAATAATAATAATAATAATAATAATTATATATATATTATCCCGTTATTCTAAGCAACTATAAAATAATACAAATAAATGGTTTACACCCATGTTCTTGCAGCTTTGAAACAACCAACAGCAAAATAATAAAGACAATAAAATTAAAAGATTGAAACCCCATGCTTCCAAAATAACATAAGGCAACAGCAGCTGCATGCGTGCATGAGCCATGCAAGATATTTATTTCATGCCTGAAAAGGCCAAAAAGAAATATCCAGGCGCTTTCCCCAGGTTTCGAACCCGAGACCTGGAGAGGACTCCCCAACGCCTCAGCCATTCGGCCTTCATGACTTTCATGTCAATATGACACCCCGAATTTCTTTTAAGCTTTACTTCGCTGGCTTCCTCATTTTAATGTTAGGAGCCGAAAAATAAAAACATCCGCGCCCCTAATGGGACTCGAACGCGAGCCCTCGTGATGGCCTCCATGCTGCAAGCGTCTTAACCACTCTGCTAAGTGGTTTCATGCGACATAAACCTCGCATAAATTCTTTTAAGGCCTCCTTCAAAGCAGCGCCCTTTTTCAAAATAAAAATGCTTTTGCCGCACACGAGACTCGAACCACTGACTTGTTTTGGCGCTGACCCTTAAGTGGCACAGGGAAGCCACTTTACTACTGGACTTTCATGTCCAAAATTTTACAAAATTTTTACTTAAGGCCTCCCTCAGCCAATTTCACTTTTAGCCCAAAATTTTCAAAATTTTCAAAATACTCCCTTTTTAATCCGAGAGTTTTAGGAACTCTAAAAACACATCAAAACCCCTCTTGAGGCCCACTAACACTCGAGTTATTTATCAAACTCGCAACCCCTATTTCGGGATATTACAATTTTACCCCCTTAAAAATAATTTCGTCCTCGAAATTACTTACGAACGAACATCCGTACATTTTAATTCACCATATTTTAATCACATATTCCCAATTATACACATATGCAAACATATCCAACCTCTTTTACATTTAGCATTTTCACATATGGCCACTTCTTCATAAGCATATTCAAGCTTCAATTTCATTATACATATCATACACATCAATGGTAAGATTAATTGAACATATTAAAAGTCTTACCGAAGCTTTAACTATATCACATCTTACTTAATTCAAACGGGAATATACCAACTTTCCTTATTCCTTGCAAGTACGAAAGACTTGCACTTATCCGAGCATTTAGCTTATGGTAACAAACATGTTCCATCTTGTAAGTGATTCATGGATTCTCTATTACGACACATCACCGGCATTAAGCCTGCTAGGCATTAAAGCCTGAAATACACACTGGCACAAAGCCTGCTAGGCATCAAAGCCTGAAATATACACCGGCACAAAGCCTGCTAGGCATCAAAGCCTGAAATATACACCGGCACAAAGCCTGCTAGGCATCAAAGCCTGAAATATACACCGGCACAAAGCCTGCTAGGCATCAAAGCCTGAAATATACACCGGCACAAAGCCTGCTAGGCATCAAAGCCTGAAATATACACCGGTACAAAGCCTGCTAGGCATCAAAGCCTGAAATATAATATTATCAGCATCTGAATCACATTACAAGCTGACCAGAATTATAAACCATATAATTCACATCACTTGTATTTATAATTATATTTCATGATAGATAGTCTATCAACAGTCGGCTTTCACTATATTTATAACTAGGTTTTCAACATGTATACAAGGTTATAACTAACCTTAACAATATTCAATTGCTTATAGACTTATACTTAAAACATTCTCAATTTCTGGTTCCAACACTCGCCGACATGGTATTTTCCACACTGAGCACACGGACGGTTACAATTTCCCATAGCTGGCTTAGTCACATGAGCAAAACTTTCAACTCTCGGTCTTTTCCGAAGATCCTCAGATAATTTAAACAATTCAAAATTTCTTCTATCACAGTTCATATCCTTATTTCAATTTTATCTCATCGAGTCCTTAATCTCTTCAGCTATCTTAACTTTTTCGACTAACACAGTAAATTCCCGCTCTTGTTGAGGAACTATCAACAGTCTCAGGCCGTCTCTTAATCCGTCCTTAAACCGGACACATCATTCGTGTTTTGTAGCCACTACTCTTCGAGCATATTGGCTTAACCTTAGGAATTCAGTCTCGTATCTCGCCATGGACTCGTTCCATTGAACTAGTCCCAAAAACACATTCCTCGGAGCATCAATGTAATAAGTACTGACATACTTCTTCTGGTATGCCGTCTTGACACACTCCCGAATGAGGCCCTCCGCTGTGACACTATCCCGAACCGTGAGCCACCATTGATACGTCTCGTCGCGAAGAAGCGTCACCATTTCTTTCACTTTTTCCTCAGGGCTCGAAACGAGCTCATCCATAACTCACTTGGTTATTTCCAATCATTATTCAATCGTACTGGGTGCCACGTCTGATACATCACGGAATAATTCCGCTCTATTGGCTCAAAGTCGCTCGGGAACAAATTTTCGAGCTCTCATATTTCTCCCTCTCTAGCCACCATCTCTAAAACTCGCAGCGCAATATAGCATTATCCCTCGTCTGATCTTGCTGCTCATTATCAAAAGTTGGTGGTGGAGGTGATACCTCATTATCAGACCTTTGACCCGATCTAACGAGTTCTGATACGGCCATTTTGCCTCGATTACGTCCTCTAGAATTCGTCTCTTATCACACAATCTGACTTAAAAAGTTTTAGGCATTATAAATTTGTTCCACTGATTATCCACAAACAATTTTATGGAATAAAGTATTCAGAAGTGGTTTTTTCGATCACACATAGGTTCAGTTCAAGTTCGCTACTTCTTATTCAGAGAGTCACACACACATTCATAAGCAAGGACACATTCATTCACTACACCTCTAGGGTCATTTCAGTTCTCAAGTCTTATGCACTTGTTTTTGAATAGACTAGTCTTAGGGTTCGATAGCCCAAATTTTCTAATCTACAAGCCCAATTATGCCCATACAGTTCACATAATCAATATACCTCAATAGTCAGAGGTACTTACCAGGTGGACTTCGGGTCGGAAGTACAGGTGCCATGCCAGAATAAGCTCAAAATAGAAGTTCACATTTTGAAAAGCCCACTTTCGAAAACTGTTTTCGGGCCCAAAACCTCAAAGTCGAGTTTTGAACCTGGCTCTGATACCAAAATGTAACACCCCAAACCCGGCCCATTCAATCCGACCGAATTTGGAATGCCACTGCGGAACACATTCGAAAAATATTCTTACTTAAGAGATAAACCGTTTAAAATTGGTTTCCTTTAATAAAACATTTTCATGACTTGTAATATTCTAAGTAAAAATCGGAGTTTGTTATAAACATATCGGTTTCAAGCTTTATTGAGAAAATAAAACCATTTGAAATCAATCTTTAATCATCCTTCCATAATAGGGCATAATAGTAACGATACTTAACAAATGAACTGAAACACTTTAGTGGGCCTTATTACAATACACACTTAATCAAAATACGGAAAATATAAATATTTAATTAATCAAATAAAACGTCCCTTTTCATAAAAGTCCATTTCCTCATGGCCACCTTTGTATCCTCTCCGACCCAGTCCAAGCTTTATGCGCCACTTGAAAGGTTTAATAAAAATTGAGTGAGTCACCAAGACTCAGTGCATAGTTAATACACATGTCCTCACATATGGGCTTGGCCCATATCCACACAATCCATATATATAATATATAATTAGGAATATGAAACTTTAAATATACAATTTCAAACATACAATTATAAATATGAAATCCAATCCACAAAGTGATCCACATGTCTTTCTTTGACACACTTATTTCTTAAGGTCGTAGCCAAGCCACTGATCACATAGTGATCCACATATCAATCGGTTCACTGATCGTCAATCGCGAATGTAGCACGAGGCTAGCATTTAACCACTCACATAGTGTACACCCTTTCCTCCAATAGTCACATCACAAGTCTCATGCGTACGTATATGTACCATAGCAACATTTTGTACGAACAAATATGTATATTTTATTTATCATGGTCACATATTACTCAGAACAATATACATCACATGTCATCACTTTATTTTACATTCATCAATAACTAATTATTAACGCAAATCACTGACAAGTTAATATCATAACCATTGACTTGATTATTCGGTTACTTACCTTAGTATCCATACTGTTAGCTTTTATTTCGGCTAACATGCACAACTCATACGTTTACATAAAATAATACTTACAATACATATATCAAGCAAAAGAACAGTGCGATAACTACGCACTTGACTTTAGCGAGATTCTGATTTATAGATTCTAACAAAGTCTAAAATCCCGAACTTGCCCTTATGCCTTGCTCAACTAGCCCCTAATTCATCAGGGACAGAAACGGTTAACCACTTACTCACCAAAAATGGCCTAAGCCGAATACCACAACTACTAACCTTGAGTACTTCAATTTCTGAAAGATTCATTTGATGCACCATAATACTAGCTACACACAAACAGAGTACAACCTTATGGCCTTATACACATTCGGCCACCCCTTGCTTATTTCGATCCCGAAACACTATTTGCCTTGATGTTCAAAAATCCGAGAGCTCCTTTAAAGATTCCTTCCTTCAACTACACAAGAGAGCACATCAACATAGTTATTGAAGGTTCGGCCACAAGTAAACTAATTTATGGTTTTGGTTACCACATCTTAACACTCTTCGAAACCTTCAAAACAAAGATTCGGCTAATACATGAACAAAGGCCCTCGGCCGAGATATGCATGATACTTACCTAGGTTTTTTCCAAGTCTCAAAAGATTTGCATGCCTTTGGTAGTTACCAAACTCCTTGTATAGTCAAAATCAATAGGCTCCTTTAATGCTTCCTTGTAGTTTCAACTACCACCTTGAGGATTCGGCCCCAAGGATTTTGAAATATAAAAGGGGAAAAAGGAGGTCGAAAGATTTGGCAATAGTGCCTAGCATATTCGGCTAGCAACAATGAAAGGAAAATCATGCAAGCACATTAGCTAAGCTAGCCTAGAGCTTCCTAGCTCCTTTTAAACCGAAGCTCAAGCATTTCTCTCTGTCAGTCAAGAACAAAAGGAAAGAAAGGAAATAAAACAAAGCCATGGCCACCTTCCTAGCTAACACAAAACCGAAAATGAAATGCTCCTAGGTAGACCATATTCGGCTATGCTCAAGAATTGTCAAAAAAACAAAACAAAACAAAAGGAAAGGTTTGGCCAAGTTCTCTATGCTACATACAAAGTCGACCAACAAGGTCCCAAGGGCTTCATTCGGCCATCCTTTTTGCATCACAAGCCGACCATACTCAAGTGGGAAGGCAAACAAAACAAAACAATGCATTTGACCATACTTTTCCCAAACTCAAGGCTGACCAAAAAGGCTCCCAATTCCAAAGCTTCACTCGGTCAAAACAATTTGAAAATGAAGGAAAACCCAAAGCATGAAATTCGGCCATGCTTTCCTACTTTCCAAGCCGCATATGCTCTCCCTTTTTACTAATTTCCTTACATAAATTTCCATTGTTTACTCCCTCCTTCATCACCTTACCCATCTTTTAAATAAAATAATAAAGCA
Source organism: Gossypium australe (assembly GCA_005393395.2). Classification (NCBI taxonomy): domain Eukaryota; kingdom Viridiplantae; phylum Streptophyta; class Magnoliopsida; order Malvales; family Malvaceae; genus Gossypium; species Gossypium australe. The sequence goes on from CM016619.1 coordinate 130,304,147, forward strand.
ATAAAAGGTAAATGCCCATGCTTTCAAACGGCAATGCTTCCAAGACCAAGGCCATACTTTTGCAGCTCCAATGCTGCATGTTTTTCATTCCCCAAAGCAAAAAAAAAAAAAAAAAAAAACCATCCTTGCATACTAAAAATAATATAACTAATAATAATAATAATACTATATTTATTATTCCATCATTTATCAATAATGAAATAAACTAACTCATCCTTTCTCATATTCAAAATAATAATAATAATAATAATAATATTATATATATATTATCCCGTTATTCTAAGCAACTATAAAATAATACAAATAAATGGTTTACACCCATGTTCTTGCAGCTTTGAAACAACCAACAGCAAAATAATAAAGACAATAAAAATAAAAGATTGAAACCCCATGCTTCCAAAATAGCATAAGGCAACAGCAGCTGCATGCGTACATGCGTGCATGAGCCATGCAAGATATTTATTTCATGCCTGAAAAGGCCAAAAAGAAATATCCAGGCGCTTTCCCCAGGATTCGAACCCGAGACCTGGAGAGGACTCCCTAACGCCTCAGCCATTCGGCCTTCATGACTTTCATGTCAATATGACACCCCGAATTTCTTTTAAGCTTTACTTCGCTGGCTTCCTCATTTTAACGCTAGGAGCCGAAAAATAAAAACATCCGCGCCCCTAATGGGACTCGAACGCGAGCCCTCGTGATGGCCTCCATGCTGCAAGCGTCTTAACCACTCTGCTAAGTGGTTTCATGTGACATAAACCTCGCATAAATTCTTTTAATGCCTCCTTCAAAGCAGCGCCCTTTTTCAAAATAAAAATGTTTTTGCTGCACACGAGACTCGAACCACTGACTTGTTTTGGCGCTGACCCTTAAGTGGCACACGGAAGCCACTTTACTACTGGACTTTCATGTCCAAAATTTTACAAAATTTTTACTTAAGGCCTCCCTCAGCCAATTTCACTTTTAGCCCAAAATTTTTAAAATTTTCAAAATACTCCCTTTTTAATCCGAGAGTTTTAGGAACTCTAAAAACACATCAAAACCCCTCTTGAGGCCCACTAACACTCAAGTTATTTACCAAACTCGCAACCCCTATTTCGGGATATTACAATTATCCCAATATACATAATCATCATAGTAAGATCACATAGGTACTTACCTTATATACACACTTAGTGTATGAATCAACGTACCTGAAACGGATTCACTATTTACATAGCCATTTTGTATCACAGACTTGCCCGTTGAACCGTATGAAATCTAGTAGGTTACTCAGAAAGATCAGAATAGTCGTACAATGCCAACATCCCAGACGAGGTCTTATATGCACTCAGATATCAATGCCACTATCCCAGACAGGGTCTTATACGAATCAATACGATGCCGATGTACTAGACATGGTCTTACACGTAAAGATCATATCGATGCCAACGTCCCAGACGAGGTTTTACACGAAATCTCAAATCAATGCCAACGTCCCAGACGTGGTCTTAAATGATATAAACAGAACAGATACCTATGTCATGACATAGCTAATCCTATCTATTCCTAGGTTCGTACGGGACTTCTCGGACATTGTCACTAAGTAATCCTTATCTCGAAATTCATGAATAGATAATATAATAAGTATTGATCGATAACAATAGTCATAATATCACATAATTCAATACGAATACGTTTATTTGCATAATGACTTACCTCAGATTCAATTTAACGGAAATAGAAACGGCTACTCGGTTACTTTCGCTTTTCCGCGATCTAGGTCCGTTTTCCTCGGTTCTTGATCTTGAATCAAGCTTATACTTAGCCGAAACCTAGATGTTCTTCTTTTTCTTTGCTAATTTTCGGCACTAAGGATGATAACCATGCTAGTATCATGCTTTTGTTTCATTAATAATCAATTTACCTATTTAGCCATTTTAATAAACTTATAATAACATATATATAAGCCCAACAATGTCTTTTGACCATCCACTATCTAAATATTGGCATAATTGCCTCAAAAGGCCTCCTTATTTAAAAGCCATTTCAAATAGGTGTCTTTTCATGAAGCATGCAAATTTTGCATTCAATGCAATTTAATCCTTTGCTCAAATTAAATACACAGACAGACAAATTAGTTCACGGAAATTTACCACATACTTAGTCACATATCAACGGCACAGAATATAATATTAAAATATTATACAAACTCAGATTTGTGGTCTCGAAACCACTGTTTCGACTAGGGTATAAATCGGACTGTTATAGAAAAACTTTTCAAAAAACGCTTCTTGTTAGAAGAGTTTTTCTGATTTGTGAGTATGTCCCATCTTTTCTAGAATTTTGAAAATTATTTCATATTCGTGGTAGAGTTTTGTAACACCCCCTACCTGGTCCGATCACATGACCTGAGCTACAGAATGCTATAGTTAATGTTGAGACAGAACACATTCAATTCACATCAATTATTTCAAATAAATAAGGAATTAATTTATAACTACACAATTAACATTCAAATTGAACATGAATCATACAATCATAATCAATTCAATGCAAAATCACCAAATATAATTTTTCTCGGGCTTTATACAAGCTTACGTATGCTTTAGTATCAACCTAGCATTTATCTAGGACTGATTTGCAACATTTTCAAAATTACTAATCAATTATATCATAAATCAATTATTCAAATAATCAATCATATCATAAACATTCAAATATTATAATATACAATTAAATTAGAGTCTTGATTGAGCTTACGAAAACTCTTAAATTAACTTGGGAACAAATAGGACTTAATTGAAAACTTAACAAAATGCATGGAAATTTTTGCAAATAGGGGTCACATGACCGTGTACCTAGGCCGTGTGGTAGGTTGTGTTCATGTAGAATTGGAGTTGCACAGCCATGTAGCTAGGCTGTGTATCTCACTTAAGTCATGTGGACCTAAATGCAAAAATTCATTAAAAGTCACACGGCCGTGTACCTGGGTTGTGTAACAAGTTGATACTGTGTGCAAACCTAGTGACCATATCTACAGTACTCACACAGGTGTGTGGCTAGCCCGTGTAACATTCGAGAACTGTGTAATACTAAAGTGTCCCTTTTTGTGCAAGCTACCAAAATCAATTCCTTAATTGGATCGTACATGCACCTATATCAACTTTTAGACATGTTTATAAGAATGTATAATACCTACCATAGCATACCACAAATCAACATCGCTAATATCTAAGCAATATGCCTCAATGACACCATCACATAATATGAATCAATTCATATATTTAATCTCATTTCATAACAATGACTATAAGCAAATAAAACTTCAAGTTACAATCACCCATAAATGGTCATATTATCAAAACAAACCACACACAAGTTTGGTACCAATTCACACCAAAAACTTATACCAATTCCACATTTATATCACCTCAAACGTACACCTAGAAACCTTATACAATCCACATAACAACATGCCATTCAATTCAACCATTAGACCATACCAAACAACCATTTATATACATACAAACCACAGCCAAACTTGGCCATTATACATCCATTAGCTCAGGTAAATCACATTTCAAGTTGGCTATTCACTTGCCACATGCATATCTCATAATAATACCAAATCATCAAACATCATCAACATCATTAAACCAAAATCATAAACATCCAAAATAACTTAAACATAAATAAAATCCTATATACATGCCACATAACCAAATCTGGAACAAATAAAAGACTACTGAATCAGAGGTTGGATAGTGTAAGCTCCGAGTTGATCCGACCGACACATTCCACAAAATAACCTATATAGGGATAGAAAAGCAAACAAGACAAGCATTACAAATGCTTAATAAGCTCATATGGAATTAACACAACATACCTTGATCTTAAGCCAACTTAAACTATTAAACCAATTTGGTAATTAATATGTCATCCTTGTCTTCCTTGCACTTTCATATACATTTCGTCAAAAACAACCAATAGGTTAGTTTCTTTGTACTTCAAGAACTGCTAATGTAATTCACATATATCTGTGCAATGATTTTATTATAACAAAGATATGATATCCAATTCATACTCAATTTATTAACGTATATACTTAAGTTCTTATTCATATCAAATTCAACCATGCTTGTTTGGAAACATAATAATTTAACCCATTCCAATCCCTTTGACATTCTCACAATCATGTAACATATCCATATACATTCTCATTAACCAATATTTTCAAAAATCATATAACATTTTACAAATTAGTCCTTCACGACCAATTCATTATTTCATAATGATTTAATTACAAGTTATAAACATACAACATAGCATAAAAAAATATTAATCCAAGTAAGATCACACAAACTTACTTGAAAATTAATATACTCAAGAATTGAAACACAAATACCATACTCAACTTATTTACAACATTTAATACATCTTTGAACCTTTACACCAATTCACTTTCACAACCTATTTATTGCCCAGAGAACTATAGTAAATATATTTCAGACACACGGGATAAGATTACTCACACGAGGTGTGGGTTGGGATGGTAACTTTACACGATGCTGCTTACACGAGCTGTGAAGAATCCGCAAAAAATGTAGGAACTTAGCCATCGGTAAAACATCCAAGACCAGCACCTGAAACTGTATAAACCCTAATGACATGTCATTTGTATCCTAGTTATTCATTAAGTTCAAACGAATCTTATTCCTCGTATTCAATCCATTTTCAATCTTTGTAGTTATATACTCGCTTTTTGTATTTACAATAATAATTCACATACATTTACGGTGATTTATCACCATATACACATCATTCAATCATAACACAACTTCGATCAGTCAATTCTACTCATCTATTCACTATTATCATTTAAATTTCTTATTTCACAATTTATTTCGATAGATTTTGTATTAATAAAAATTAAACTTGTGTATATATAAAATTAATAGGTATAAACACACAATTCAAACAAAATAATAGAATATAATAAGTTCCATATGAACTTACCTAGAAAACAACAACCAACAAGAAGTTGAGGACTAATCTGTAATTTCTCGATTATCATCTGATTGATTCAAATCTCGATCTATAATAATTCATTTCAATTTATCAATTCTAAACATCTTTTAATAGCTTATTACAAAATATATCAATTCTATTTCATTTTACAAAAGTTCTCTAAAGTTTCACATTTTATTTAATTTAGTCCTTAAAATTGAAATAGATATTGATAAACCGTAATATGAACATATCTTAATCCCACATTTAGCATACTTTTGGATGATTTAAGCCTTTAATTGTGGAATTTTGTGCTCTTAATCCTTTGTTTTCATGTTTTATACTTAGGAGAGCACCAGAAAATGAAAAGAACGGGAAACGGGCCTAAAACAGAGTAAATGGGCCATATCACGAAATCAACACGGCTTGGGTCCAAGCCACACGGTCGTCCCACCTTAACAGACCCGAACACGACCTATCCACGATTTACACGAGCGTGTTCCATGGGCGTGTCCCTGCCGTGACAAAGAGGAATTTCATTTGGATTAGGGTACTTAGAGGCAAAGAAAGCCATTCCAAAGCCTATATAAACACCCTAGAGGCCAACCTTCAGGGGGCGTCTAGTTAGGCCAAAGAGCCAAGCCAGAGAGGCCAGAATTGTGGAATTTACTCGAAGAAAGCCAGTTGATTCATCTCAAGAAGCCGAAGTTATACTCAAGACAGATGATCTTCTCTTCAATTTCCTTCAGGGGGTTTTAGGGTTTTTCTCATGTTTTGTTTTATATTTTCTTCTGAGATGTATTTTTTTATTATTATGAACTAAACCCCTCAAATACCTGAGGGGGATGAAACCTAAGATGGATCTTGTTATTGTTTTCTGAATTATATGATAAATACTTGATTTGTTCTTAATTATGTGTTCTTAATTCTTGTTTTGATATTTCAGGATATTAATTCAAGTATTGATGTGCTTAGGCAGAGGAGGAATAGACCCTTTCTAAGAGTAGATCTAGCATAATTAAGCGGAGTTGAATGCAACCCTAGAGATAGGATAACGAAAATCTGCCGGATTAGGGTCAAACCTAATATGGGAGTCCATAGATCGAGTTAATGCAATTCTAGGGGTTTTAATTAGAAAGAGATTTCAATTAATCAACCTAGGGTTAGACGTTAGTAGCCTCGAGAGAGGTATTAATATAAATTAGGGAATCCTAAGGATCAAGTCAAGTGAATAAATCGTCTGGTTTAGAGTTAAATAACAAGTGAAGTCTAGGTGGATTCTTCCTTGGGTATTGTCTTAATCAATTGGTTTTTCCCACAAGTATTTTCCTCAATTCATCCTCTTTGTCTTAGTATCTTTAGCTTAGTAGTTAGTTAATTTTAGAATAAATAATAATTCCCTTAATTCTTAGGCTAAATAATAAAAAGAAAATCAGTATTAGTACTTTTGGTTCCTTTGGGTTCGACAATCTGGTCTTGCCACTAAACTATACTACTGTTCGATAGGTGCGCTTGCCTCAATCGTTGTCATAGTTAGTTTCTAGGCTCGATCATTCTTTTTATAAATTTTAAGACTCTAACACACGATCAAGTTTTTGGCACCGTTGCCGGGGAACTAAAATATTAAGAACGCTCAATTTTTATTACTTTAGCCATTTTTATTTTTTTGCAACTTATTATTTTTATTTTTTACTTTTCTTTTAACCTTACTAATTTTCCTTCTTTTATTTGTTCCTAGCAGATACCTCTAGTTTATGACTAGAAGGAACCTGACAGGACCCCTGATTTACGACAGTGATATTGAAGGTATTGTTCGTAGAAATCGTAGAGTAATAAGGCGAAGCTTAAATCACATAGAGGAAGAGCAAGAAATTGAAACCAATTCCACCGAAGAGATGGCTGAGAATAATCCGCTACCTCCAGAGGTGGCCGAAAATCATGCTCCTCGAACTATGTATGATTATGCTAAACCTAATTTAACAGGAACTGAGTCAAGTATTGTTAGGCCTGCTAGTGCTGCAAATAATTTTGAACTGAAACCTAACACTATTTAGATGATACAACAATTTGTTCAGTTTGATGGTTTGTAGGATGAAGATCCAAACAATCACTTGGCGAATTTCCTAGAATTTTGTGATACTTTCAAAATAAATGGCATTTGTGATGATGCCATCAGTCTTCGGTTATTTCCCTTTTCTTTGAGGAATAAAGCTAAACAGTGGTTGCATTCTCTTCCACGAGGATCAATCACTACATGGGAACAAATGACCGAAAAGTTTTTCGCTGGCTAAAACGGCCAAGTTAAGGAATGATATTTTTCGCTGGCTAAAACGGCCAAGTTAAGGAATGATATCTCTTCTTTTGTGAAAATGGATTTAGAAACACTTTACGATGCATGGGAGAGATACAAAGATCTATTAAGAAGGTGCCCACACCATGGATTACCTTGTGGCTACAGGTCCAAACTTTTTACAATGGTGTGAACCCCTCAACGAGGCAATTGATAGATTCAGCCGCCGGCGGAACCTTAAATAACAAAACACCTGAGGCTGCTTACGAGTTCATTGAAGAGATGTAGCTGAATAATTATCAGTGGCAAATCACAAGGGCAAAGCCAACAAAAGCAGCCAGTGTTTTCAACCTCGACGCAGTAACCATGTTATCAAATCAGGTAGAGATGTTAAATAAAAAGGTTTATGGTTGATGGTTTATGTGGTTCTTTACAGGTACATCCAGTTATGCAGTGCGATACGAATGGAGGAGGGATGAACAACACAGACTATCCACCTTACAACCCGAGCGCTGAAAATGAGCAAGTTCACTATATGGGTAACAATTTCAAATCTCAAAATAACCCTTATAGTAATTCTTATAATCCAGGTTGGAGGAACCACCCCAATTTTTCATGGAGTGGTCAAGGAAACCAGAGACAACAACCCCCTCCAAACTTCCAACAACAGCCCTACCTACAGGAAAAGAAGCCGAACCTTGAGGAGATGCTGACAAAATTTATCGCGTTGTCAGAAACTTGTCTTCAAAACACCGAGACAACACTTAAGAATCAACAAGCATCGATTCAAGGGATCGAGAACCAATTAGGGCAACTTGCCAAGATTATCTCAGAACGACCACAAGGCAGCTTGCCAAGCAACACTGAGACTAACCCAAAGGAGCAACTTCAAGCCATAACAACTTAGGATAGTGTAGGGTTAGATAAGCCTAAGGTAAGCCAAGTGAATATGGTAGAGGAAGGTAAAAACGAGGTAAGTCATGATAAGCCAAAACCGGTAATTAAAGAGTACCAACCTCATATACCTTATCCTGATGCGATGAAAAAGGACAACATAGACGAACAATTCGGTAAATTTCTTAAACTTTTAAAGAAATTACATATTAACTTACCGTTTCTTGAAGCTCTTTCACAGATGCCAGATTCAAGGAAATTTTTAAAAGAGCTTCTAACAAACAAGCAAAAGTTAGACGAGGAATCGCATATAGAACTAAACGCAGTGTGCTCAGCAATGTTGCAAAATAAACTACCACAAAAATTAAAAGATCCAGGGAGTTTTACAATTCCATGCTTAATTGGTAGTTTATCTGTTGATAATGCTTTAACTGATTTAGGGGTAAGCATCAATGTTATGCCTTATAAATTGTTTAAACAACTAGGTCTAGGGAAACCCAAACAAACTAGGATGAGCATTCAATTAGCTGATAAAACTATTAGAATTCCTAGGGGTATAATTGAAGATGTTCTTGTGAAAATTGATAAATTTATATTCCCAGTAGACTTTGTCATTTTAGACATGGATGAGGACAATAGTATCCCCTTAATTTTAGGAAGACCCTTTTTAGCAACTGTCAGGACTAAAATTGATGTCAACGCAGGTGAACTCATACTTTGCGTAGGTGATGAATCAATCAGTCTCCAGGCTCTTGACTCAGCTAGGACATCGAGTAATCAAGGTGAGAACATAAATTCTATTAATAACCATTCGGTTAAACCTTATTTTCAGGAAGCACCACGAAACTACACAACTAAGCCAGATCCTAGATCTCATGCCAACGAGCAAAAAAACTCATGAGGAACGAAGGCTTCAGATCGATGATCCAGACGAGTGGAAGACACACTTCAAAGAGAAATTAGGGATACAAGAAGCAGAACCAAAGCCATTCCATGGGAGAAGCAAATTCAAAATTGAAGATCAGGTATTGTTAAATAAAGCAGACCCTTGAATATCTCCTCCCGACCCTAATACAAACGAAGAAATCTCGTTTAGGGTACTCAATGTTTTCCCATATGGAACAGTCGAGGTAAGTAATCATATATTCGGCACTTTTAAAGTAAACGCTACTCGACTCAAATTACATACTGATAATAGGACTGATAGCATGAGGAAGGACTTTCAACTCCTGAAACCACCATGAATGGCGAATGAGAGGTAAGTCTAGCTTAAGACTATAAACGAGCGCTTCCGCTAACCCCATTAATTTTCACATTTTTTATTGTATTGTTTTATTTTCTTTTCATTTTTACTTCTAGCACCTAACTAAAAACTAAACAGAGTGCAGATTTCCACACCATACGGCCTTGCACATGGCCATGGCCGTGGTCGTGTGGATACTACGGATTTTCGTACTGACATGGTAGAGATAATACGAAACAGAACGAAAAATATCTTCAAGCCACGACCCTCAACTGAACACCACGGCCGTGCGATGCAGTCGTGGCTGACACTATTTTAGAAGCACGGGCGTGGCGACCTATACATGGGCGTGGGAGAAACGAACGAAGCATAACACGACCGTGCGACACGGCCGTGCTACACGGACGTGCGACACGGCTGTGCGACACAGACGTGCGACATGACCGTGCGACACGGCCATGTGACACGACACACCCACGGTACACGGGCGTAGGGATGTACCAGACCTGAAATTTCTATTTAAACCACCCCTCTCCCCTTCTTACCTACTCCCCACCCTTCTTCTTCCTGTACACCTCCCATTCTTTTTCATTCTCATTCTTCTTCATTCCCCCTAACCCTAGATCTAACCACATCCATGTCAAAGAAACGGAAGGATCCTAGCACAGTCTCCTTTTGTGAGATCGATCTACATAAGTTCATGCCGACCGCTTCATTAACTCGACAGGAAAAGGACCTTTGAGTCCATTTAACTTTTCCTTTCATTTCCACTTCTCATTTATTTTCCTTTTCTTTATTTTTCTTTTACTTAGTTTACTCTATTTTATTTCCTTTTCTTTGATTTAGGTTCTAAAGGCTTCTTGGGAATCACCACACCACGACCATAACCACGACACCACAGCCTTAGAAATCACACTCACCCCGCTAACCATCTAACAATAAGGACTCTTTGGTCCATTAATCTTTTCTTTTAATTTTATTTTACTTTCTATTTTCTTTCTCTTTATCTTTCTTGTCTTTAAATATATATTTAGTATATTTTGAATTATTATCATTATTTCCTGGCTAATTCTTCACGAGCCTCCCAATTTCTTCATCTAGCATAGAGATTGTCGGCGGCCACCACACCACGACACTCCCAACGCAAGGAAACCATCCAAATTCAGGAAGTTTCACCTCTCCCCATCTCTTAAACTTTATATATATCTTTGTACATTGAGGGTAATGTACATCTTAAGTGTGGGGGGTGAATATTTATTTCGAGAAAGTGCCTAACTTTCTGCCTTATTCTCAAATCCCTGAATGATATCTTGTCTTTAAGTAATTTTCTCAGATTACTACTAGAATGAAATTTCCTGTGATCCATGATTTTCTTTGATATGTTTTAGAATAAGTCATTGATAATTGTGCAGTGATGATTTAAATTTTAGGACACTAGAGAATCAAGCATGATATGTCCATTTTCAAAAATTAAAATTTTGTTAGGTTGTCTACCTGAATCTAATTATTACCTAGAAGTTTAAAATTTACAAAGTTGATATCAAAAACCCATAACTTTTGTGAGATTTTGAGCCTTTTAGAGCATACATTCTTTCGTGCTCACTTTTTGATTATGAGTGTGTCAACATTGATTTGTTATTCTAGAACTTGCTTTGATTATACATGTCAAGACCACATTATTGATTTGATATACAGGGATGATAAAGGCACTTAGGATTTAACCCATTCACTCCACTAAAAATGTAACATCCTGAAAGTGGGCCTAGTAGGATTGGGCCCAATGGGCCTTGAGCGTAGTAGCGTTTAAATTTTTGGAGAACAAGAGATCGGCTTAAATGCAAGTTGGACCTTTTAGATAAGTGATTTTGGAAGGTTAGAGGGCTTCTATGAAGTCCCGGGATCGAACTTTGGCTTTGGGTAAATTTTGGTTTTAGGTGAAAAAAACCCTAGGAGTTGATAGGTAGGCCTTAAGAATAAAATGTGGAGAAAATGACACAAGTGGAGTGTGTGGTGTAGTGGCAAAGTGACGCCACTTAGGGAGCAAGGGAGTGACGCCACAAGGAAGGAAGGAGGTCCAAGGTTCAAGTCTTGGCTTTTGCATTTTGGTTTTCTTTTTACTTGGACCTTAGAATTTGGCTATAGATTTATATTTAGTTACGCATGGTTTAAGACACAAGAGGAGCTTGTGGCCAAGTGGTTAGCGGCATGGATTATGCTACAGGGGAGCCTGGGTTCAAATCTCATGAGAAGCAAGGGAGTATTTATTTTGCGGATTGGACGGCAAGAGTTTCAGTTGAATTTAAACTCTACTGACGAAGGGATCCCACATCGGAAAGATACAAAGAAGGAAGGTGAAGAGCTAGCTATATAAAGAGCATTCCAGGAGGAGAGTTAACATACCTTGGTGGGCGTTTGGGCACAGGAGTGGTCGCAGTGCGGTTTAACACCAGATTCCTAACAGGTGTGTAACTCTCTCTACTTTAGTTGTAGAGCGGCAAATGCCGAAGTGCCGATCACTGCAATAGTAGCCACACGAGCGTTGGGCCACGATGGTTGAGGCCATCAGTAGTATTCTTGTGGGTGAGGCTGCTTGGGCCACGATGGGCCAAAGTGGGCCCAATAGGCCCGTGGGCCCAATTGAATAAATGTATGATGGTATAGTATATAGTGAACTAGACTAGGTGAATTTCATATACGTGGCTAGATTTGTGTTAGGTGGGCCACACGAGCGTGTGGGCCCGAATGGGCCAAAATTGGGTTTTAGGCCCAATAGTCCGGTATGACTGGAAATGGTAACCGAGTCGCTCGGGGCGACATTTGGGCCTATGGAAAGGTCATTGCAGGTGCGAGATTACCGAAATACCCTTGATGGGTAAATTACGAAAATACCCCTAGTAGGTAAAATTACTGTTATACCCTTAGAGGTTGGTTAGCTTGATTATGTTGTATATTATTATTCTGATTTTGATGGTAATTTGTTTCATACGTTATATTTGTTATATGATTTGCATACATGTCATACTGCATACACGAATTATTATGTCATGACATGTTGCATGGGCTTGGGATATAATATTGAAAGGGGAAGTGCAAATAGGATCTCATGGTCGCTTGACGACTGTGGATCCACCGAAGGCTTTTTAGCCACCGAGCAGCTATGCTACACCGTTAAGGTAATGTCGCAACCAGTGTTACATAAGGAGTGTTCGGATGGGTGGGTTGATTAAATCCCCACAGGAGTGCACGGTTGGACAGGAGACAGAGTGTTCGGTTGGTATGGGCATTAATGCATTGCATATAAGGATTATATTACTGAGATGGGCTTAGGCCCAAATTTATATATGATATGTGACATATGATATGGGTTAAGGCCCAACCGAGGCTATTTTGGGCTAAGGCCCAATTGCCACCGTTATTGTAATGGGCTTCGGCCCGGATTGTTTTGAATCATGTTCTTACTGATGAGGGTGTACACATAGAGTTTTCGTAAACTCACTCCCCTCTTTTTAAATGTTTCAGGTAATCCCTAGTGCGAGGACTTGGAGCTGAGGTGGACTCGAGGTGGCCATGCATTACTATTTCTTCTGTAAACTACATTACCTTATTTTGAACTTATTATATTGGGATTCTGTTATGTAATAAGGCCTATGGTATTTTATTTGATTTTAGCTTTTAATTTGGTTACTGCTTATTATTTTAAATGTTTAATTCGGGATTTTTCTAAAATGTTAATAAATCATCTTTTATTCAAAATTACTTAAACTCGATTTTTCACAACCAATATAAAAAATACGAACTTTCTAACGAACGCAGAATTTTTAGACATTCTTTTCATGTGACATGCCAGATCCGGTCGTAACGTCTAGGCCGGGTTTCGGGTGTTACAAAAAAGCTTACCCTCACAATTAACCCCTAGTGAACCCCTTTGATCCTAACAACCCTTTTTTTTTGACTCACCCACTAATATTAACCTAAAACCCATTTTGTATTTGTTATCACCATTCCTTGACTCCCTTTTTATCGGAATTTGATTTTGAGCAATTGCCTAACTATGTTCTATATTTCAGTTGTTAAAGTTCTTTCTTATTACTTGATTTGTTCTTAAAAAAAATCGAAGTATATTCATTATTAGTGAGCTTATACGTTTAAATTCCACATCTTGAAGAAGAAGCTCGTATTGTTAGTGTTTCAAGTTTTCAATTGATGTAATTATTCAGGATTAGTTCATTTTTCTAGTTAGGTAAATTGTCAATTCAATCTCGATTCTAACCATTTAATGTAGCCTTTATCCACACCTTTAACCTAAGCCCCGTTACAACCCTGTTAAAGACCTTTTGATCTATATATCATTTCATTTTATAGTGGTGGAGATTTGATTTTCATGCAAGCTTATGGGATTAACTTTTCATGTTCGACTTTTGAGTGCTTAATTTTGAACCTTAAACACTTTGAGTGATTTGAGTGAATCTTTAGTAAGGATATCAATTATTGTCGATTTTGAATTAAAGGTGATTATTTAGGTAAGGGAAAACATCTATGTTTTTATGCTACAAAAACTACGACTTTGATTGTTTGAATCTTTTGGACCCATCTACTTAAATTATCAATGTATGAATTATCTTTGAATTATGACGAAACATTATTGATGAATATTATGAATCAAGGAAGTTCATTTTAATTGTGAGTTGAGAATTTTGCTTCAGGACAAGCAAATGCTTAAGTGTGGGGGTATTTGATAAACCGTAATATGAACATATCTTAATCCCACATTTAGCATACTTTTGAATGATTTAAGCCATGAATTGTGGAATTTGGTGTTCTTAATCCTTTGTTTTCATGTTTTATACTTAGGAGAGCACCGAAAGATGAAATGTAATATCCGAGATTTGGGGGTCATGCATTTTAATTTGTATCTGTGTGTTAGTGTGTTCTGTATGCTGTTTGGAAGTGTTTGGGGGCTTCGGGGAACCTTGGGCTTGGGTAGAAGCCATAGGAAAATTTTTTGTTTAAGCTGAGTAGAGGGGGAGCTAGGGGAGCTAGGCCTTAAGAGAAATTAGGTGTGGATTATGACACAAGAAAGGGAGCAGTGGAGTGGCAAGGTAACGCCTAGGAGCAAGGGGAGAGGGTGGCGTCACATGGAGTGTCAAGGGAGACAAGGTTCAAGCTGCGGAGTTAGCATTTTAACCTTTATTTTTGCGTCAAAGGGAGTGAAGAGTTGGGTTCGGCTATGGCACTTGGAAGATGGAATTTGACTGAGTCCAATCACTTTGAATGTGCGGCTAGGAGAAGAGATGGGGGTTTGACTCATTCAAACTCATTTGAATGAGAGGAGGGGAGGAAAATGTGGAGAAAAATAAGGGATATGAGAGGAGGAAAGGTGGTGGCCGAATGTGGAGTTCTTAGGGGATGCAGATTCGGTTGGGAGAGGGTCTTGGTATGCCAAAATTCAGTCTTAGTGAGTGCCGAATTTAGTTCTCTCTTTTCTCTCTAGTGCCGTTCATTCTTTTGTGCAAAAGACACCTAGTATTCGGCTCTCATATTCTTTTGAGCTGTTGACCGAAACTTCAAAGACCATTAAGGTCACTAGTGTTTCTTTCTCCTTCTCCTCTACTTGCTTTCTTGGCCGAATCTATCTCTCTTTCCCTACTTCTTTTCTTTTTCTTTTGGGTTAGCTGAAGCATCTCTCTCATTCTCTCCATTACCGAAACTTCTTAAACCCCAACTCTTCTTTTCTTTTCTCTCCATAACTCTCTATAGCTGAACCTCTACTGAGCCTCACCATCATTTCTTTTCTTCTCTTGTTTTCTTCAAAGCCGAAAGTACCATTGGCCGAAATCTGCTCCAATCATTGCTATATAGTTGGCCTTAGGTTCGTGACTCCTTTGTTGTAGCCAACGTTAGGGGCAGTGGAGATTTTCCGGGATTTGGACATTAGAGGGATTTCAACAACTCTCAAAACAGGTGAGAACCTTCGGGTCTTGGATCTACTTTGGTAAGATTATTCGATTTAGATGGTATTTAGTTTCGTATGGATTGATTCGATTTCTTAACGGGGTTTTCTGACTAAGATATTGTTGATGGATGCGAGTACCAGTCGAGGAGAAAAAGGGGTAGCCCCTACTCCTAGGTTTAAGAAGCGATCAGTTTTTGCAGTGCGGGATTGGCCATCGGGGTGTGGGCCAGCGTCAGAATAGGAACGTAGGCAGATAGCGGTAGTCTCGGTTAGTGACAGTGTCGATTTTGAGAGTGTGATACTTCAGGTTATTAGGTGTGTGGTTATTTCGCAACTTCTCGAATATGTATAAAATAATTGTATGTGTTATAAGTATGATGATTGACGCAGTGGCAATAGTGAGTGGTTACCCTAATGGGTATGTCGATAATCAGGTCAGTGTTAAATGTCGATAGATTGTGATTATTGCTGTGAATATGTGTTGTGTGCATATAACCTGTTCATGCATTATTTTATCATATCATTATCGTATGTTGCACAATCATGGGGAGGGGTTTGTATATTGGAAAGAAGGACAAGGTGTACATTTATGTACGTGGTTTAGTGATGGCTACGAGCCTCACGTGGATTGACGATCGGCTCTGTGCCTCATCGTGGTTGGTATCAGCTTTGTGCCATATCGTGGTTGGTGATGGCTATGTGCCTCATCGTGGATTGATGCTAGCTATGGGCTACATCGTGGATTGACGTTGACTACGGTCACGTTGTGGATTATATTGTGATTTAATCACGTGGACCAGTGGCTAGACCACTCGGTGGATGGCATTCATTGCCGAATTGGTGTGTAGAGGTTGGATGGTCGATTTAGTAATCCCCTGGTGTGTGGTGGCTGGATACGGGGGTGTGTAGAGGATGGACCCTAGGCTGGGTTGGGTGCATTTTGCATTATTATCTGATATGTGGACTGGTGTGGTTTTGGGCTAAGCCCATACGTGGAAATCTGTGGACTAATTACACACTGAGTCGGTTGACTCACCCAAATATTACCAAACAATGCAGGTGATTCGTGATGATTGGACCGGGCTTGGATGGGATTCGAGATGGCCATGCAGAAGCAGTTTGCATGTTTAGAAACATTTACTTTTAATTTCGGTTTATTTCGGGTTGTTTTATTGTAATAAGGCCATTTAACTATTTTGGGTTTTATTATGGTTTATGCTAGATCCAACATGAATTAGTAATTGCAACCAATTTAAATAATGACAGTTGATTATTCTAAAAACTTAACTAAGGTTTTCTAATTGGGATTTTCGTAATCACTCGGATTCTTTTATAGTTTTCAAAAGGGACACGTTTTCATCTACCCGTGAGCTTCAAATTGTTTTTTCTATATTAAACGTTTCTCTAGAAATTGAATCCTGTTTTAAAACCTAATTTTTAGAGAAGTGGTTAAGCACCTGTTCTCATTCCACCTCTAATACTGCTACATGTTTTATCATCACTTAGCCGTTTTCAATCTAAAGTTTTCCAGTAGCATTCCGAATTCGGCCGTAGTGTTTTGGGCCGAGTTCGGGGTGTTACATGAAAAGAACAAGAAACAAGCCTAAAATGGAGTAAATGGGCCAAATCACGAAATCAACATGGCCTGGGCCCAAGCCACACGGTCGTGCCACCTTAACAGACCCAAATACGGCCTGGCCACGATTCACACGAGCGTGTGCCGTGAGCGTGTCCCTGTCATGAGAAAGAGGAATTTCATTCAGATTAGGGTACTTAGAGGCAAAAAAAGTCATTCCAAAAGCCTATATAAACACCCTAGAGGCCAACCTTCAGGGGGCGTCCAGTTAGGCCAAAGAGCCGAGCCAGAGAGGCCAAAATTGTGGAATTTACTCGAAGAAAGCCAGTTGATTCATCTCAAGAAGCCGGAGTTATACTCAAGATAGATGATCTTCTCTTCAATTTCCTTCAGGGGGTTTTAGGGTTTTTCTTATGTTTTGTTTTATATTTTCTTCTGAGATGTATTTTTTTATTATTATGAACTAAACCCCTCAAATACATGAGGGGGATGAAACCTAAGACGAATCTTGTTATTGTTTTTTGAACTATATGATAAATACTTGATTTGTTCTTAATTATGTGTTCTTAATTCTTGTTTTGATATTTCAGGATATTAATTCAAGTATTTATTTGCTTAGGCAGAGGAGGAATAGACCCTGTCTAAGAGTATATCTAGAATAATTAAGCGGAGTTGATCGCAACCCTAGAGATAGGATGACGAAAATCTGCCGGATTAGGGTCAAACCTATTGTGGGAGTCCATAGATCTAGTTAATGCAATTCTAGGGGTTTTAATTAGAAAGAGATTTCAATTAATCAACCTAGGGTTAGACGTTAGTAGCCTCGGGAGAGGTATTAATATAAATTAGGGAATCTTACGGATCAAGTCAAGTGAATAAATCGTCTGGTTCAGAGTTAAATAACAAGTGAAGTCTAGGTGGATTCTTCCTCGGGTATTGTCTTAATCAATTGTTTTTTCCCACAAGTATTTTCCCCAATTAATCCTCTTTTTCTTAGTATCTTTAGCTTAGTAGTTAGTTAATTTTAGAATAAATAATAATTCCCTTAATTCTTAGGCTAAATAATAAAAAGAAAGTTAGTATTAGTACTTTTGGTTTCTTTGGGTTCGACAATCCGGTCTTGCCACTAAACTATACTACTATTCGATAGGTGCGCTTGCCTCAATCGTTGTCATAGTTAGTTTCTAGACTCGATCATTCTTTTTATAAGTTTTTAAGACTCTGACACACGATCAGATATATCTATAAATTTTAAGCTTTATTTTTCAATTCGATTTCAGTGTCATTCCTACACAACCCTTTAAATTCAAAAACTACAGAAACTTCATGTCAATTTTAAAATATTTTCATTTTAGTCCCTAAGTTTAAAACTAACAAAATTCACATTATAATTTAGTCCATAACAAATATAAGCTTATAACCAAGTTATTTAACAACAAAAACATCAAAAACCATCAATGGCAACATTTTAAAACTTCAAGAATTTTACAATTTAGTACCCCAAGCTAGCTAGATTAAGCTACAACGATTTCAAAAACATAAAAGTTACAAAAAATGAGTTTGATTTACTTGCCATGCAATAGGAAGAAACTTGATCAAAGCTTGGTTCTCTAGCCATGGAGAATTCGGTCATGGGAAGAAGATGGAAGGAAATTTTCTCTTTCATTTCACTATCTTTCTTTTTATTTCATGTTTATTTCCTTTCTAATATATTTTATTATTATTATTATTCAAAATTTTATAATAAAATTAATGTCATTATATGATTGAACCGTCCAAATAAATGCATTAAGGCTTAATTTCCGTGCAAGTCCTTAAATGTTTCCCATTTAAGCCTTTTATCAACTAAAAATCTATAATGATTAACTTTTATAATTTAGTCCTTATACCTTAATTAATCACTAATTATGTAAAGTTACATATTCAAAATTTAATTTACAATTTACAGAAACAAGGTCCAAGACCTCAATTTCCAAAACCACTAACTTTTGAACTGATACACTTGTACCTTGACTAACTTTCCACATAATTAAAATTATTAGACCATAATTAAGTATAATAATGTAATAACCTCATAAATATTAATAAATAATATTTAATGACTCATTTATTAGAAAATAGAGTTCTGAAACTACCGTTTTTGGTACCGTTGAAAATCAGGCTATTACAAGTTTCCTGTAAAATGAAGATTAATATGGAGAGGTTTTCACAGTTAAATTTCGAGTAGAAGATTTGCATATTAAGGATAATATTGTTGATATTAAAAAACTGAAGTTGGAAAATCAACCCAAAAAAGTAAATTAGGTGTCGGTGTTTGAAATGAGTATTTATTTTTTTGTATAATGTTTTTGTTTTAATTTTATATTAAACATGTGAAAAATGTTTTTTTGGCAAAGATAAGTAAACAAATTAAAGCCGTTATTTATTACAACGGTCAAATTTGTGATATTGAAATTGGGACCGTTTTTGTATCAGCCCAATCTATAGAATTGGCTTTCAATTGAAGTATCAAACTGAATGAGCTTTTGTCAATAATTAGAAGGAAAGTCTCGACTTTAAGGCAGAGGAGAATTTCGAGCTTGAAATATAAATATCTAACATTAATGAAGCCTATAAGATATGATACATTATCGAGTTAATGCTCGATACAAATTACTCAACTAGAAATGTTATACTAGATTTATATGCTCAGTTTTGCAATGTAGTGGAAGGTAGTCTGAGTTTGACAACAATTTCAGTTAATTTGTTTTAGGAACAGGAAGCAGAAAGTCCAACCACACTGTTGTATAATGGTTTCATGGCATTGTTGCATAACACATATCTGAGAATGTCGAAATCATCAATGGGAATGCATTCTTTGGTTTCAGCCTTCAATCTTAAATTTGGCATGCATTCGGGGTTAATTGGTAACTCAAATGTAGAGACCTCGACACAACATTCTATGAGCACCTTTGATTTCAACTTCGAAAAGCTATGTCTTATGCTGCAAACACTTATGCAAGTATGCCACCAAGTTACATAGGTGGGAAATCCGTAAGTAATATTGGTTTTAACATAGGGTTGACGAGAACAAATGATGTTCTCCCTACAACCTGAATTGGCGAAGAGATATCCAATCTGGTACATGAAACCGCAATTGGGGTTGAGAATGAATAGGAGGTTGATACTGATGATGATCCAATTTGGGAGTTCGGGCCTGATGGTTTGAAAATTACATTATTTTCTAAACCATACCGGCCTAGACGTTATAGCTAGATTGTGAAGACTACATTAGCCATTGAAAGGACTAAGTAAACCTTCGTACCATAAAAACCCTAATTTAACTCATTTTGGAAAACCACAGTTACACTTGAGTTAGTTTGAAAAATATTCATTTATTGAACCATCTATTCTTAAGTCTCATTTTTGTTATTGATAGTGATGTTTATAGAAACCCGTTGTTTGTTGCTTTGTTTTGCAAAATTTCTTTACCTTTCAAAATAGTGGAAAAATACTATTCAGGTTAGGTTTTAATTAGGTCGAGTAACATGAATTTTCCGATTAACATATATAATCAACGAGTTTGAATAATGCATGCATAAAACCCAAATTCAAATACCCATACCATAGTCCAAAATTTTGGAAAACTGTAACACCCTAAACCCGGCCCAAAACACCACGGCCGAATACGGAATGTTACTGGGAAAAACGTTTGAAAAGAATTTGATTTAAGGGTGAAAACACGTGTTGGGTTTAAAATCTTTTTCTTAGTATATAAAAGATAACTTGTTTACAACATGTTTTTCGTTTTGAAAGTAGGTTGCCGAGGAGAATAAAAAAAAAACTTGGAAGGTCGTGTGTAGTTTAAATCATTGTGCGGTTGAAAATTTAAGAAAAATCGAGTGGTTACGAGTATCCGGGTTTAAAACTTTAATTTAAGTCTTTAAGGTGCAAATTGTTTCCAAAATCATTTCCAGTTATTAATTCGATAATCAATCTAACTTAAAACCATAATAAAATCCCGAAATACTTAAAGCGGCCTTATTACAATAGAATATCCCAATAGTAATTTAGAATTTAAAATGCAAGTATAAATAAATCATCCTCTGCATGGCCACCTCGAGTCCTCTCCAGCTCGGTCCAAGCATAATGTATCACCTGCATTGTTTTTTTAGAAAAATAGAGTGAGTCAAACCGACTCAGCGTGCAATTTTCTCACATGTCTCCACAAATGGGCTTGGCCCACATCCACACAAATCCACATATCACACATGATTATGCAAAATGAACCCCAACCCAACCTAGTGTCCATCCGCTACACACCCCCGTATCCTGCCGCACACACCCGCTACACACCTCTTTGGCAGTCAAGCTGCTCAAAGTTAATATAACGTGGCATAGCCACCGATCACTATGTGACCAAATATAACGTGGCCTAGCCACCGATCACCATGTGACCAAATATAACGTGGCCTACCCACCGATCACTATGTGACCAAATCTCGATATCCACGATGTGACTCAAGGTCATCATCAATCCACGATGAAGCACGAAGCTGTCATCAACCCACGATGTGGCACATAGCCGACATCAGGCCACGATGAGGCACATAACCATCACCAATCCACGATGTAGCTCAAGGCTAACATCAAACCACGTACATAAATGTACACCCTGTCTTTCATTAATCATATCCCGATCCCCATGCACATACATTTTTTTATGATAAAATGACAGTATAACTATTATGAACATATCAACATGCATACACAACATGCTTACACATATATCATCCAAGATTTGATATCCACAGTCACTAACTTGATTATCAGATTACCCACCATGGGTAGCCACACCACCACAGCCGTTATTCCCGGCTACCACACATACCACATATATATGATAATAAAACAGAAGAACAGTGCAATAACTACACACCTGATAACCCGGAGCACTAGACTCTCGATTTCCCTAACGTCCTCACTCGAAGAGACTACAGCGATCTGCTTGTCTCTTTCCGATGCTGGCCCACACCTTGGTGGCCAATCCCGAACCGCAAAAACTGAACGTTTCTTGAACTTAGGGGTAGGGACAACCCCTTTCTCTCCTTGACTGGTACTCGCATCAATTGAATAGCACTTAATTAGGAGACCCGGTTAAACTTTAAATAAAATCTTAAAGGAGATAAAACCAAATCTTAATCGAATACCCTTACCGAAATAGATTCAAATCCCGAAGGCTACTCCTTAACCTTTGTCGAAACTCCCTACATTAGTCTAGTTAGAATTGGCTAAACTGCATAAGGTCAAAAGATGTGGCCTTTGGCCGAATATCATAACCAACTTACCTTACTCGATTGAATCTCGAAGGATCTTGCTCCTAACGCTGGCTACAAATAACCCGAACCCAACCCTTCATGGTTTCGGCCAACCAAACAAGCAAGATTAGATTCTTGGTTTCGACTAACCAAGAAGAAAAGAAGAAAGAAAACCGATCAAAGGAGAGATCCTTATCACTCTACCAGCCCGATCCGGCTTAATGACAACCCTTGGGGATCAACGTAATAGAAGAGGATGGAAGATGAGTGTAGACGAAAAATAAAAGAAGAGAAAGAGAAAACGATGGATGGGAGATTCGGCCAAGATACTATTCGGCCTTGATGAAAAGCAAGAGAAGAAAAGAAATAATGGTGAGGCTCAATAGAGGTTCGGCTAAGATTTCATAAATGGAAAAAGTTCCTTTGGCTTTTGAAGATGGGTGAATCGATGAGAAGATGAAGAAGAAGAGAAGTTGGGGTTTAAGAGGTTTCGGCAATAGGAAAGAATGAGAAAAGAATGGAACGATAGTGCATCTAGGATCTCTTGTATTTCGGCTTTAGACTAAGAAAAGAAAAGACAGAAAATGAGTTACCTTGCTGACACTTTCGGCAATGAGCTAAAAGAAAAAGAAAAACCGAAAAAATGCCCCCAAACACTAGCACACATACGGCACCTACACTCAAAGCTCCCAAAATCGAATACCCCCACACTCCCCACACAAGAATTCAGCTATCATCCAACTAGCCAACATGCTCCACCTTTTTCCTCCTATTTTTCCTCCCCTCCACTCATTCAAATGAGTTTGAATGAATCAAACTTCTATCTCCCTTCATAGCCACAAGTTCAAAATAATTTGACTCAGTCAAATCCCACCTTCCAAGTGCCATAGCCGAATCCAACTCTCCTTCCCCCTTGACGCAAAAAGGCAACCCCAAAATGCTTCCTCTGTAGCCCGAACCTCCTCCCCCTTGACACTCCTTGTGACGCAACACTCCCCCTTGCTCCTAGGTGTTACCTTGCCACTCCACCACTCCCTTTCTTGTGTCACAAATCCCACACCAATTTCCTTAAGGGTCAGCTCCCTTAGCTCTCCCCTAAAGGCTTAAAGTCAAATATTTTCCTAAGGCCTCTACCTACACCCCAAGGTTCCCGAAGCCCCCAAACATACCCAAACAACATACAAAGTATACTAACACGCAAATACCAATTAAAATGCATAACCCCAAAATACCAATTTTGGTTTTAGGTGGAAAAAACCCTGGGAGTTAGTAGGTAGGCCTTAAGAATAAATTATGAAGGAAAATGACACGAGTGGAGTGTGTGGTGTAGTGGCAAAGTGACGCCACATAAGAGACAAAGGGGTGACGCCACAAGGAAGGAAGGAGGTCCAAGGTTCAAGTCTTGGCTCTTGCATCTTGGTTTTCTTTTTACATTGACCTTAGAATTGGGCTATAGATTTAAATTTAGTTGCGCATAGTTTAAGACATAAGAGGAGCTTGTGGCCAAGTGGTTAGCGGCGTGGATTATGCTACAAGGAGCCTGGGTTCGAATCTCATGAGAAGCAAAGGAGTATTTATTTTGCGGATTGGACGGTAAGAGTTTCAGTTGAATTTAAACTCTACTGACGAAGGGATCCCACATCGGAAGGACACAAAGAAGGAAGGTGAAGAACTAGCTATATAAAGGGCATCCTAGGAGGAGATTTAACATACCTTGGTGGGCGTTTGGGTGCAGGAATGGTCGCGGTGCGGTTTAGAACCGGATTCCTATCAGGTGTGTGTACTCTCTCTACTCTAGTTGTAGAGCGGCAAATGCGGAAGTGCCGGTCACGGTAATAGTAGCCACACAAGTGTGCGAGCGCACATGTGGGGCTTCGACACAATAGTTGAGGCCATCAGTAGTATTCTTGTGGGTTGGGTTAACATTTTGCATCATTATGCGTGGTATGTGGTTTATGTGGATTTGGGCCAAGCCCATTTGTAGAATCATGTGGATTAATTGCATTGCACTCATTATGGATATGCCATGACATTGGGCTAATGTATTACTGTGGGTTTAGGCCCAGTTATCGTGGTAAGGGGAATTGCACACTGAGTCTCGATGACTCACCCATTTGTTTAAATTTTGCAGGTAATCATTAGATCACGGATTTGGGAGCTGAGGCGGACTTGTGGTGGCCATGCAATGTTTTCTCGTAAACTCATTTCTTTTATTTGAACTTATTTTTATTTGGGTTTTTGTTATGTAAAAAGGCATTTGGTATTTTATTTGATTTTAGCTTTCAAATTTGGTTACTGCTTATTAATAAATGATCAAAATGAGATTTTCCTAAAATGATAACAAACCGTTTCTTATTCAAAATTACTTAAACTCGATTTTCACAACAAATACAATTTTATTCAAATTAATAACAACTTTGTAAAATGGGCATTAAATGAGTCAGCTTTTATAAACAAACCACAAAACGCGGAGTGTTAAAAAGAATACGAACTTTTTTAACGAACGCACAGTTTTTAGACATTCCTTTCATGTGACATGCCAGATCCGGTCGTAACGTCTAGGCCGGGGTTTGGGGTGTTACAAAAATTACGGTTGTACTTGAGTTAGTTTGAAAAATATTCATTTATTGAGCCATCTATTCTTAATCCTCATTTTTATTATTGATAGTGATGTTTTTAGAAACCCATTGTTTATCGCTTCGTTTTACAAAATTTCATTATCTTTTAAAGTCGTGGAAAAACACTATTCATGTTAGATTTTAATTAGGTCAAGTAACATGCATTTTTCAGTTAAAATATATAAGCAATGTGTTTGAATAATACATGCATAAAACCCAAATCCAAAAACCCTAAACCACAGTCCAAAATGATATTTTACAGTCCAAAAATCAAATAAATACTTATTAAAAATTAATAATAGTAAAAATAGTCCGAAGTCCATGATACGTCTGCATGTCGAGTCCGATCCTAATTTCTATCATTACCTGAGAAGTTAAGACTAGAGCGTGAGCTTAAAATAGCTCAGTGTGAGTCAATATCAATATAATCAGTCAACAATCTCATTACAATACGGTACATGGCAGATTTCAGTAAGCGTACGAATATGTCATGAGCATGATGCAATGCAAAAAGATTCCTACCCATCCATTCGTTACACACCATAATAACCTACCTTATGCATATGCAATATGACATACAATCATTGAGCAAAATCATGCTTTCAGTTAGATTTCAGTACAATGGCATGTTTTACATGCTTACGGTAACATATTCAATTCAACGGCATGCTTAATATGCTTACAGTAACATATTCAATTCAGTGGCATGCTTAACATGCTTACGGTAACAATTTTAATACATGGATCTTTCAGTCAACCGATACAATGACATCGCAATCAAACATACTTAATGAGCAATCAAATAATGACTCAATGAGTTGCATGCTATACAGACACTTGATAAACAATAAAAATCCATATAATGTCATTTCAAAGTATATCAATACCAAGCATGCAATCAATTAATCAAACACGTCAATTTTGCATTCATGCAAATTTCATAAGGCTCCTCACTTGGTCAATTGTAAATAACGTACCTTGTTTGGCACCATTCAATACACTTATTTGGCCATTCGGTCTTGTCCAAACAATAAGAAATATTTACCAATTGAACATATATTTTAATGTATTGTAAACAAGTATTTAAAGTTCCACACCTTAATTCGCAACTCGCAACACAACATCGTAAAAATCCACCCTTTCGCAGCTTAAACGATTGTTGATCTAAAAACAACATTAAAACAGTAATTTTACACTTAAGAAGCCTTGAAACACCCCTAAGGGTTCGACCAAAACAATATTTCAATAACAAATTTTCATATTCGCTAAAACGATCAATCTTACACTGAAACAATACCTAGTGAGAGTGCAATTACGTTCCGATTTTACTACTGGTCTGGGATGTTACGATCAGCACCTATGATCAATTTTATATAAAAAAAATCAATAAATAAACATTACCAAAAAGTCTTAGAAATACCTGGCCAAAACAACAACTTTAAGCAAAATTAATACGGCACTAGCGTTCACTAAATTTTGCACTTACGCTACCCGTTAACTACTTTCGTATCGTTGAATGAAGGGAAACGAGTTCACCTAAAAAAATAACACGATTAAAAAACCAATTAGATTAGGCGAGTGAAAATATTTTACAAGCTAGGAAAGGGTGACAAAAGTGATAAAATAACATCCCCTAAAGTGGTGTTTAAGGGGCGGCACACCACCATGGACGACAAAAAAATGGGCTGCTTAGGGATGAAACAAAGAAGACCTTAAGGGTCTGTTTTAAGTGTGAAAAATAAATGATAAGGGGCTATAAAAAATAGATTATATCAATATACTAAGGGCACAAATCGGTAGCCACTAGAGAGATTTTAAGGTACGACAAACACCCCCAACAGTGATGATTTACGGGTTTGCCTTGGGCAATCTTTAGGGAACTATAAGTCTGAAATGAGGCTATTTTTGAACAAAAAAATAACATCAAAATTCAAAAATAAATCATTAATGAACGGAAGTAAAAAGGAAGAGAACAAGGGAAAATAAACATCACCTACACAAGGAGGATAGGGGGCAACAATGACGATCTTTTTGTTGTGGCAATGAGGGCTATTTTCGTGTGATAAAAACAGAAAAATGAAGGATGTAAAATGAATGGAAAAAAGGCAACAAGAAGGTGAAGAAAACAAACAACAAATCATCACCAATGAAGGAGAAATGGACAGCAAAGAGGGTGCAAAAGACTAGGTTTTGGGCGACTAAAGAGAGGAAAAGAGAAAGGAACAAATGAATTGAGAGAGAAGGAAGACGATATGTTGGACAACAGTTGCAAAAAGAGAACAATGAAGTTGTACAAAAAATAAAAAAATGATATTTAACCTTAGGATTACTTAGTTGGACAGCAATGCAATAGGAGCAAAGAGAAAATTTTGCATAAGATTCAATAATATGTAATAGTAGGGATTCGAACTTAGGTCTCAACAATTATTCCCCTCTCCCTTTATTTTCTCTTAACCATTGAGCCACCAGCTCATTCTTGTCATAATTTTACGAAGCTAAAATTAAAAAATTGGGATGTTACAATAGGCCATTCCTACTGAACTAGAGGGGAGTAATTCTGACAGTGAAGGTCAAGACACTGTTGGAGGAACCTAACCAAATTTATGGCGTATGAACCTCCACCCCAGATGATTGATGTCGACATTGATTGTAACATCCCTTACCCGTATGCAACGCCGGAACAAGGTACGAGGTATTACCAGACTTACAACACAAGCATTCACACGATTCCGAGTCATAAGTTTACGTCCAAATTAAAACCATTCATATTCAATCATAAATTCCCTAATACGAGCCTAAGAGGCCCAAAACATGCATTGGAAATGGTTCGGGACTAAATCGAGCACTTAGGAAATTTTACAAAACTTAGAAATTTTTTGTTAGAAATAGGGGTCACACGCCCGTGTGGGCAGGCGTATGGTCACACACGCCCTTGTCCCTAACTCGTGTAACTCTCTGTTTGTAAGTCCTAAACAAACAGCCACATGCCTGTGTGCTAGGCCGTGTGGTCGATTTAATTTTCATGATTTTTCATAAAATGGTTGTATACTTTACACGCTCGGGACACACGCCTATGCCTGAGGCCGTGTCCCTCACACAGCCGAGAGACACGCCCGTGTCTCTGCCCGAGTGGAAAAAATAAAGGCTATTTACCAAGCCATTTGCCACCCTCATTTGCACCTACACTTACACTAATTCAATGACACAAATCAAGGCAAACTTAGGCAACCAAAACATCCACAATCATGGTATTAGCATCACATCCACATGCTAACGTCCAACATGCTTTAACATCATAATTTACCAAACACAAACCTATCACAAGCACATCCAATTTAACCAAGATAGACCATCTTTCAAGCCCTAATACAAAATAAAACACTTATCAATTACAAACCAATACCTTTAGCCAAATCATAATGACACATATAACAAAATGACCAAGTCCCTATACATGCCATAACTCAAAATATTGACATTTCAATGGTACCCAAAATAATGGTTGATAGTGTGAATGGATCTCCGATGACCTCTGATCCCGAGCTAGCATGGTGACACTATAAGATAAGGGAAAGAAAGGGGAGTAAGCTATATAGCTTATTAAGTTCATATAAAAATAATAAACAACATTAATTATATAGTTATCATATGCATAACATAACATGAATCAACATAAATGTCATTAAAACTTTATGAACATAACATACTCAATATCATATTTGACTAGTAAATATTAAATAATAATATTTACGAACTTACTTTTCGGATTTGTGGCCTTGAAACCACTTTTTCCGATACCAATGAAAAACGGGTTGCTATAATCAATATCCTGACCATTTGAATTTAATGCATCATTCAAACCAGGATCATTCTTATCCCTCGCCATGTTACGCACTTCTCTTCTCCTTCTTCGCAAAGTTCTCTCGATCTCAGGGTCAAAAGGATACTCTTCTTTAACAGGAATGCCTCTACTCATGCATTGATAACAAACCTATAGAACTTAAAAAATCTAAGTCAAATAAAACTAAAGGAATTAGATAAGAAAATAACAAAACCAAATTTCACCAAATTGTCGATCCTCGAAAATGGTGCCAAAAACTTGTCACGTCTGAATATGCTAAACGAATTGTGAAAGTGTACACGTTGGATCAAGTAATCAAGTAATTGGTCAAGTTATTATAAAGGAGTATGTTTAATGCTATGGCAAAAACAATAACAAGAATGCAAAGATAGTTAAGGAATGCTGATGTGTGTAATATGTGAATTAAATCAAATAAATGAAAATGTTATGGAAAGACAAGAGTAAGTATGCAATGGAAATTATGTGAATAATATGTAAGCAAGTAACAACTAAGGATGTGAAAATAGGGATGGTACAACAAAGGTTAAAGGATCTACGATGTTGAATCTTAAGGTTAGGATTACTAATAATCTACCCTCATCAATCAATAATGCCTCAGCAATTTCAATCTTATTCTACTACTCGGAATAGTTCTACCGTGGTCTGCTTCTTTCGAGAGCTAGGCCTTCAGTTATCTCACCCAAGGCAGTATATGTATATAGGCTTTGATTTTTTTTTCCTACTACTGTTCTTCTCCTTTTCGTATATAACGCTGCTCTATGTTAGAGTCTGTTACGAGTATTCTTTCAAGTACTCGCTCATATCATTCAATTTCAATCAAACAAACCTAACCTTGTTAGGATTAGATTAATTTCATAAACATGTTGCATATTCACCTATGTCTAGAGTTTACACGTACGCTATTCAAAAATACCATTGAATGAAACAGTAAATTAAAACTAATCTAAGTCGTGACCCATAATGGAAATAAAAGTTTCATCAAGTAATCCAAACCATATGATATTTAGCGCATGGGTTGGTGAATAGGATCAAAATTCAAAATAGTAATCAACATCATTTCTTTGAATCAGATTACAAAACATAAAATAAAGAATTAAAGGTAGAACTCATGAAGATAGCTTTCGCCTGTCCAGCCCACAACTCCAACTACGAAATGTCTTCAGTGACCAGGAGGGACTACCTTTGTCTTCCCCTTTGCGTTTCTATCCTTGTCACAACCGCTACCCTCTATTTTCGTCTAAAGGGTTTCTCCTTCCAAAAATGACTCCCTCACTATCTACCCCATTTTCTGTTTCTATTTTTGGGTTTTATATCTCCTTCTTAAGGTAGACCCATCATCCCATGATCTTTTTCCTCTTTTTTGGGCTTATTTTTTTGGTACACGTACAACAGGGCTAATAATGGTTAAGTTTTGATTGGGTAGCTTCCTGGCATTGCCACAACATTCGTGCTGGTAAACTGTCCAACCTTTTACCATGGCAAACCTTCATTTCTTTATTTTTCTTTCTCATTCTGCACCTGCCACTTAACAAACAAATTATTCCCGCAAACAATTAAAAGTAACATGTAATAACATTTAAGCATAGCCCAAACCTTTTAATGCAATTTCCTAAAAGCACTAATGGAAAATCCTAAAATGCAACTAGTCTTACCTAAGTACAGGAAATTAACCAAGTCTAATGCCATAAAATATAACTCTTTTCAGGAGTTATCAGTTAGTCTACAATGTGTTATTTGGTCGTTTATTGACAACTATGTGGTGGCTTGTCCACAAATGGTGTTATTAGATGGACATGTTCTGGGGAACTCGATATTGATGTGTAGCAAAGATGGGTAGGAAAATTTATAAAATGTGCATCGGTATGTTCATGCATAAGTATCAGTGTTAGAACTTGTGATTATTATGATGATTTATATGCTGAGATCATTATTTTGATTTGTGTGTAATTATATTTGTGACGATCTCATATTGGGCTTGTAAGCTCACGCATCTTATGTGTATGTTTCAGGTAATCCTCGTAATTAAGACTCGAACGTGGATTTTTGGTGATGCTCTCGGAAGTGAACTTTTTAATAAATTATGGACTTTATATCATTTTATGAATGTTTATGGACTTTGATTTGGGTTTGTTTTCATAACTTTATAGGACTTTATTTTGGGATTTTTTATTTTAATTTGCATAAATTGCTTGCATGACATTGAGTTTTAAAAACTACATAAATTAGTATTTGATAAGCTTTCACTTGAAACTCAGTTTCTAAAATAGAATCTGTCAAAAACACATTTTTTCGCTGCATTTCTGAAAAATGAATTTTTAATAAAATTAGACTTATTTTTCAAAATTATTAATGCTTACAAATGTGTTTTCTAAAAACATTTGCTTTATGACGTTAATAGTTTTTATTTCTGAAATAATGACGAATAACCAAGTTCTCCAATTTTGAATAAAAAAGACAATTGATTTAGAAGTATGATTGAAAATCCGAAATAGTTTTGAATAAATGATTAAATGTTTAACATTGAGATATTATTTATTTCGATTCCTGAAATTTGAACGGTGTTATGAAATTAAAATAAACGCTTTATTTCAATTGTTTTGAATTGATAACCCAATAGTTTTAAAATATTTTTATTTCAAAATTCTAAAAGTTTATTTTGGTCATTTTCGTAGACAAAAGGTTTTTTAAATGATATTGAAAATAAAGTTGAACATTCAATTTTACTAGTTTTGAACGAACTGCGCAAATGGTTTTAAAATAAGTACGTTCAAAATAAAGAAAGTTTTTCTGGTCCATTCCAATGGCCAATGTAGCTTTCCAAATTTAGCCGTAATGACTAGGAGGGGTTTGGGGTGTTATATTTAGTGGTATCAGAGTCAGGTTCAAAACTCAGACTATGGGTAAAGTATTTTTGAAAAAAACTACATGCATTAGAAAGGGGTATTTTGGGAAGAACATGCCACATGTTAAAATTGTGGTAAAAAAATCTAAGACTCTAGAAGCCGATTTGAGTTAAGTGTTCTTTAAGTTTGAAACTATAGACTGTAAAAAAATATAGACTGAGACAACTATAGACTATGAAAACTATAGATTGACACAACTATAGATTGTAAAAACCCTAGATAGTGAAAACGATAGATAGTGAGACAAGTGTAAATTGAAATGAAATTTCAATTAAAAATATTCAAGTGGTAACATAAAAACTTACCTCTATTGATAGAAAATTCATAAAAACTTAAATTGAGTACTCGCAGAGTTAGAACTCAAGGAATATGAAAGCCGGAGGTATACGAACTCATGGTATGTGATTTTCGAGGAATGTAATGTCGAGTAGCTCAAGATTTGTCGTTAGCTTTTCAAGGACTTGTGTCTGACCCTGAGACAAATGGAATCATTAATGTGTCTATCGTTAAAGGTAGAAATAAAGAGATTAGGGATGAGGTAATATCTCAAGCAATGATGAGAATTTTAGAAAGGATTTTTGAGACTACGGTTGAGAAGGACAAAAATTGTAAGGAAGTGATTGGAACACGAAAGAAAGGAAAAGAACAAAGTATAGAATAAGAGGAAGTCTAGTCCTACTGGCTCAAATTCACGACCTTTGAAGCGGGCTAGAGAGGATAGACCACAACAGAGTGCTGTAAAAGTTAATACAGGAAGTTCTATTAGACCAATGAGAAAATTTGTTTGCAAGTATTGTAATAAGCGCCATTCGAGCAAGTGTTGGAAAAAATCAAGAACACGCCTGAATAGTGGATCTGTGGAGCATTATGTTACGGATTGTCCACAATGTCATCCTGTTTAAATGTAAGTTTCGACTCAAAAATGGAATCAGAGACTAGTTAATGTTGCTAGGCATCTGTCGCGTGTGAAATGATATGTGAATTGTGCAAGTTACACATCGAATCAAGTAATAAAGTGATAGGTGAGATCGTCTCCACAGGGATCGGTTAGGTATAAAATGGTCGAGTTATTATAACGAGTATGATTAATGTTATGAAAAAAATAACGATAAGAATGTAGTTGTAATTTGAAGGAATAATGATGTATGCAATGTGTAACTGATAAATAATGGACAATGCTATGAGAAGACAAGGTTAAGAATTCAATGGAAAATTTGAGAATAATTAAGAGAATAATATGCTAGCAAATGAGTAAACCTATAAAAATGCTATGGCGAAGATACTACGACAAAGGATAGAGGGTCTATGATGTTGATTTGGGAGGTTGGGAGTACTAAGAATCTACCCTTACTGACAGTAATGCCTCGACAAAACCATACTCAATCTACTACTTAGAAGACTTCTAAAATGGTCTGCTTCTTTCGAAAACAAGACTTAAAGTTACCTTGCCTTAAGCGATATATGTCTATAGGCCTTTAGCACAATACCCTACACTGTTTTGTTTTCTTTACGTATGAATGCTACTCTATGTCCAAGGGCTACTACAAGTATTCAGTTGAACACTTACTCATACGATTCAATTTCAATCTCATTAACCTAACCTTGTCAAAGTTAGATTAATTTAATGAACATGCTGTACATCCATCTATGTTTAAAGTTTGCAAACATGCAATTTTGTAAAAAAAAAAATTGAATGAAACAGCGTATTAAAGCAGATCTACACTTCAATCATTAAAGAAAATAAGAGTTTCATCAAGTAATCCCAACCTTATGAGATTTAGCTCATGTGTTGGCAATTAAAATTCAAATCCAAAGTATCATTCAACATCGTTTTCATAAAATCAATTCACGAAGAGTAATTAAGAAATAATGGAAGAACTTCGGAAAAATAGCTTCCGCTTGTCCAGCCTACACTCCAACGATGTAGTGTCTTGTGGTGGCTAAGAGGGGTTACCTTCGTCTTCCTCTTCCCGTCTCTACTCAGCCGCTACCCTATAATTTTTGCCTAAGTTTGTTTTTTTGCCCCCTTTAGGGTTTCTTCCTTTGGCTCTTATAATGGTTTTTCCTTGGGTAAATCCAACATTCCATGATTTTTTTTCCATTTTTTTTAGGTAGATATATTTGGTACAAGTTTAACTGGGTTTAAGACCAGTACGCTTTGAGTGCTGACTAGACATCTTCCCAGTATTACCACGGCATTTGGGTGGACAAGTTGTCTAACCCTTTGCCCCAACAAACCTTCACTCCTTTACTTCTTCTTCCTCATCCTGCTGTTGCCAATCCACCACCACACACAAACCTTCCACAAGCAATTAAAAATAACTAATATGTAAGTACAGTCCAAGCTCCTAATCTAATGCTAAAACAAGAAAAATACTAATGGAATGTCCTCAAATGCAACTAAATATACCTAAGTGCAAGCAATTAGGTAGATCTAAAGGCATAAATTATAACTCTTTTCAAGAGTTATCAGTTTCGAGAAGATCAAGATGCATCTAGTGTCAATGAAGGTACTTTTACGATCAATTCTAACCGTACCTTGCATTGATTGAAAATTTGGTTCTACATAAATTCTTTTTGCTAATTGTGTGTTTGTGAAATTGAGAATTTGGTAATGAGGAAATAGTTAGTGATATTTCTATAGATAGTCCCTTGAGACAATCTGTGAAAGTAAATAGGAAATCCATTGGAGATTTTAATATCACTACGTGACAGTATCGCCAGGCCAGCATCATAGTAAATAATTTTAAGATCAAACTGGCCATGATTTAGATTATACAAAATAATCTACATTTCAGAGGGACAATGACAAAGGACCCAAATCAACATCTAAAGCGATTTCTCCAACTTTCTGACGTTTTTAAATTTAATGGGGTCATCGATGATGCAATTCATCTTCTTTTGTTTCCCTTCTCCTTAATAGATAACATTTTCTCTTGGTTTGATTGGTAGGCAGCAGGATCTATCACGACATAGAATGAACTTGTAGAGAAATTTCTACACAAGTTCTTTCCTATTAGTAAGACGGTCCAACTCAATAGGGAGACTGCAACGATCAAACAACTAGAAGGAGAAAGTTTTCACGAAGCTTGGGGATGATTTTAGATGTTGTTCCAAAGATACCCACACGATGGTTTGCTCGACTGGTTACGATTGTAGATGTTCTACAATGGGTTTGATGCAAATGCAAGATCAGGACTAGATAAGATCGTAGGAAGAGCCTTGATGAACTGAACATACGAGGCTGCATATAATATAATAGAAAACTTGGGAATGAATTCCTGCCAGGGACAAATGAACAATTTATTTATGGCCAGAGACCATCCGCGGTGAAAGTTGTTCAGAAGGACGATAAATACCAACAGATCTTGGATAGACTCAACCTTATAGAGTTAACATCTAGTGGATCTTCGAATACAATGGAGATAGACATATTGGTCAATATCCTGAGAACCTAGCGGAGAACATGAATAGGGTTAGAAATAGGGGAGGAAATCCCTACTCTAATACTTAAAATTCTGGCTGGAGAGACCACCCAAATCTAATATAGGATGAAAATCTGGGAGGAGGTAACAATTTTAACTCTATCAACCAAAACATTACTTACCAACCTTCATATCTACCGAAACATTAGGAAAAGGCCAATCCAAATGACTATACTGTATGTGGTTAAAAATTAGATTCAATCAAGGGAGAGATGCAGTCAATGAGAATTGAAGTGAAACAAGTGCAGTCTGAGTTGACATCCAACACACTTAAATAACCCATTAGTCACTCACGAGGCCCGAGCTGGCCTTACGAGTCATCGAAATGGCAAAAAAAAGCGTAAAAATGCTTCTTTTATTAATATTTATTTTCTAACCTACTAAAATTAAAAACGCAATAATTAATTATAAACGTGCTAGAAAACAAACTCGTCAAATGAAAAAATGACCTAAAAACTACTACAATTGACGTTATGTCTCCATCCATCCACTATACTTCATAGTAAGAGCTCCCTAGAACTCGTCAAACCCTTCACATCATAACAGTAGGAGCATAATATCGTTTGGATATATCACTAGTAGATATGTGGATGAACCACCAGTAGATTTGCAAATAATCTGTTAGTAGATATGCGGCTAAACCGCCAATAGCACTTCCTCCTTCAACACTCAATCCTAATGTAACTATATGTCATACTTTTATAGCTCAGTAAAATAGTAATGATAACAGTATGATCATGAGGTTATCATGCAAACAATAGCAGTTGTAGTTTTAACAGTAGCAGTGAATATACATCAATAGCAAAATTTAGATATAACACATAGTCAAACAAATCACAGATTTCAAAACAAATATAGAAAAAAGGTCTCAACTGAGCTTATGAGAACTTTGAACAAGTGTGGGACTGTACGGGGACTAACCTGAAACATTACACAAAAATTTAGGAAAAACTATAAAATAAAGGTCACACGGCTGTGTGGCCAGACCGTTTGTGAGACTGATGCCATGTGATGCTGAAGTACACGATCGTGTGTTCAAGTCGTTTGATTAGAAAGCAAAACTCTCTGACGATAGTTACACGGCTGTGTGACTAGGCAATGAAACTAGCTATGGCCGTTTGACAATGAAAATACTATAAAGTTATAGTAGCACATGGCCGTCTCGACCAACTGTGTGGGTCACACGCCCGTGTTGTAGGTCGTGTGACCCAAATATTTCACACGGTTTGCCACCTATTCCCATGGTAATGACACATACCTTTCACCACAAGTCCGTTTGGCATTCCACATGTTCAAATTTGATCCAATTCAACTAGATCTAGTCCTTCAAACAGCAAACACACAACATATTAACATTCGATAATAATGATTTCAACAAGATCCAAAATAAACTAATTAAGAAAAATAGACAAAAGGGAAGTGTAGATCTTACACTCAATTGTGTATTACTATCGGATCTAAACAAATAAAGAACTTACCAATCTATAGAATAGGTAACAAAAGTAATGAAGAATAGATCTAACGCCAACGGAATTTGACGAGTAAGGTGGTGATTAGACAATAAAGAAAATTGAAAGCCAAGGGAGATGGTAAGTTCGACAGTAAGAGAAGAAAGGAGGAAGAAAGGAAAATAAAAGAACAAAGGATGAAGGAGAAAAAGAAAGGATGAGGTGTAAGGGAGAAGAAGAGAGAAATCAAAGACTAAAGAAAATGGGGGTAGCAATAAGAAACAAGGGAAAGAAAAGAACGGCCAGCCAAAGAAAAATATGTACTTATATCTAGGGTTCGTAACACCTTAAAGTTTTAACTTTAGCATGCGTGGCACATGACAAAAATAAATTAGGAGGAATTTAGTGTTTCAGAAGCCTGTCCTTACAGTTTCAAATAGATGCCCAATAATATGGCTAAACAATAAAAATAAAAATATTTCAAAATTTATCAATTTAAATCCAAAAGATTTTACCCTCACTTGGGGCATGACAACTCTCCCCTCCTTAAAAGAAATTTTTTCCTCAAAATTTACCTGGTCCAAAAAGATGAGGATATTGTCACCTCATTGAGTCTTCTAACTCCCATGTAGCATCTTTAGTGCCATGATTTCATCACAGCACCTTAACTAATAGAATTTGCTTTCTTCTCAGAACTTTTTCCTCACAATCCATAATCTGTATAGGTTCCTCTTCATGAGATAAATTCATTCCCACATCAATCTTTTCAATCGAAACAACATGTGACGGGTCAGATTGCTATCTCCGTAGAACAGAAACGTGGAACACATCATGAATACGATTTATCTCAGGAGGTAATTCCAATTAAAGATTCAATACGGCCCAATAAACCTCGGGCTCAACTTGCCCTTCCACCCAAACCTCAGTACCTTCCTCCATAGAGACACTTTCAGGAAAACCTGATCGCCCATACTATATTATATATCTTTCCTCTTTAGATCCGTATAAGACTTTTTTCAATCCGAGGCCGCTCTTAATCTATCTTGTATCAGTCAAATTTTCCCCTCAGAATCCTATACCAGCTCAGGACCCAAAACTTTCCTTTCACCCAACTTAGTCTAACACAATGGTTTCTGACACTTACGACCATACAAAGCTTCATAAAGTGCCATTTGTATGCTCGACTAGAAACTATTATTGTACACAAATTCAGCCAATGGTAAATTCTCCTCCCAACTTCCTCTAAAACCAATAATAAAACCCCTCAACTTATCCTCAAAAATTTGAATAACCTATTCCAATTAACCATCAGCCTGCAGATGGAAAGTCGTACCAAAATCCAATCTAGTACCTAGTATTTCATACAACTTCATACAGAATCGAGACGTAAAACAAGGATCACATGTAGAAATTATCAAAACATGCACCCCATGTAGTCTCACAATCTTAGAAATGTACAACTTAGCCAGCTTCTGCAATGAGTAATTTGTACAAACAGGCAAGAAATGAGTTGACTTAGCCAATATGCCCACAATCACCCAGATCGACTCCTTCTTTGTGGGTGTCAATGGTAACCCACTAACGAAGTCCATAGTCACTCGCTCCCACTTCCACTAAGGAATCTTAACCGGCTACAGTAATCCAGAAGGAAATCGGTGCTCAGCTTTCACCTGTTGGCTACTTTTGAGTAAAAATATAACACTTTCTTAATCGGTGCTCAGCTACTTTTGAGTAAAAATATAACACTTTCTCTGGTTTATACTTAATTTCATGATTTTTTTTCATGGGAATGTATGTTATTTTGTTATTTTTTGGATTAATTGGGCTAAGGGAAAGGATGGAAAAATTTTGATTGTATATTGCTCTTCAATAGGTACAGGTTGAAATATTGATAATGCAGTCACATGGACTTCAATTGGTGATAATCTAGAATGAATTCCAATGAGGCCCACTATTGCTTAAATTAGAGTACTAAAACCACACCCATTTACCCAATTTTACAAGAAAATAAATTGGAAAAATTCACTACCAAACTTAGCCGTCCCTAAC
Source organism: Gossypium australe (assembly GCA_005393395.2). Taxonomy (NCBI): domain Eukaryota; kingdom Viridiplantae; phylum Streptophyta; class Magnoliopsida; order Malvales; family Malvaceae; genus Gossypium; species Gossypium australe. The sequence goes on from CM016619.1 coordinate 130,342,751, forward strand.
TACCCATTCAATGTCCAAATCCACATATTTAACCCAAGATTTACTAAGTAAAAAAATTAGCACATTTACTCCTTGAAAAAAGCCTTAACCACCCACCTTATTGCTAAAAATAGAAATTGAAAACCACCACCTTTTGTCCACTCATTGGTCAGCCACACAAGGAGAGAATAAAGCCAACTTCCTTGTTAAAAATTGCAAGGAAGACTCACTCTTCCACCATACAAGGGACGGCATGATCAAGGAGATAATGGGGAGATCTCGTTTACTATTTTTGGCATGGGATCATCTACTATGAAAAGGACCTTCATTGATTCATTAAGGGGCACAATTTTCTACACAAATTGTTTTTTTTTACATATTATTTATTAAAGCCTTCTTGCCCTACTCATGGCTTGCTGAACACTTTGATTCCACAAAATAAGGCAATCACTTGCTGAAATGAGAGCAACTAGGAGGTTGACTTGAAAATGTTTAGGTGATTTTGTAACACCCCAAAACCGGCCCATGCGGTATGACCAAATCTGACATGTTACATGAGGAAAACGTATAAATAACAAGTGATTCTTACTAAAGTAGGCGTTATTTGGTTATAGTTAAGAAAATAAGTTTAGTTTAGAAATAATCGATAAAATACTACTAATTTCGAAAAGTTGATTGATGAATCGAAAATTTAAAATAGAGATCTTATAAAATCGTGACTTTTGAAAATATCGTTGATAATTCGAAAGAGAATTCCCGAGTTAAATTATTTGCAAAAGTTTGTTATGAAATCCATTTATTAATCCATTTTGGAAAACCTTTATTTATGATTTTAGACAATCCCCATTTAAAATAATTCAAAAAAAATAATAAATACGTCCAAACATAAAGCAAATTAAAGTTTATCCCGGAGGCCTTATTACAACTTTAACCCAAAATAGTAAAAGTAATAAAATAAACGGAAGAAGAAATTTAAAGTTCAAAAACACCATATCTGAAGTATGGCCTCCACCGAGTCATCCATGGCCCAAGTCCACATCACTGAGCATTACCTGCAATGTTTAAGAAGTAGGGGTTAGTTACTAGAACTCAGTGCATAATCCCCTTACCGTCAACCACTAGGCCTGAATTCGCATAAGAATATCTTGGGCCTAAGCCCATATAGCATAATCTTGGGCCAAAGCCCATTTACATAAAAATATTTAAATGAAGTAAATGTCTGCAACCCAACCCATCCATCCATCACACCCCGACCAGCCAATCACACCTGTGGGGATCAAGTCAACCCACCCCGCCGCTCACACCAAATTTGCAGTCAAGCTGCTATCATATATTTTTATTATGGCCATGCCACCAAAATCATAAGTAAGCATAATAATGAACATTTTGTGGCAATGCCACCAGGCTACACTGCTCTCCATACCATTTTTCCCACCCCATGTAAAATGTGGAAATGCAACATACATAATAAAATATCCACATATATAATAACCATTAATCTAATGAAATATTTCAAATATTCAGCCCATTAAAGCAATACTAATTCGGCCCACTGAGGCATTCTAGTAAATCGGCCCATTAGGGGCATTTTCGTAATTTGGCCCATTGGGGCATTTTTGTAATTCGGCCCATAAGGGCATTTTGGTAAATCAACACTTTTAAAGGAATTTAAGCAATTCGACCCGTTAAGGCATTTTGATAAAAACGGCCCATTAAGGGTATTTTCGTAATTCGGCCCATAAGAGCATTTTCGTAATTTTACAACTTAACTCCGATTTTGAAAAATCTTAGTATTAAAGATTTTTAAGCAAATCACTCGATTCATACCATATTACCGTTATTAATTTCTTAAGCAACATCGAACGATTTTTCTAACATGTTGATAAAATCATAGATTTATAGGATTTCGGTGTGAGATTACACACCTGATTACGGTAAGGACTAAGCTTTCTTGATCGTCGGCACCTAAATCACCATTACACTCGATTAACCAACAAACGAGATTTTATTAAGCCAAATCTAAATCAGACGATCTAATGAATTACTTACTCTTAGAATCGTGAATGACCACGATTTGTCTATTTTCATCGGATGATGGTCCACAACCCGGTGGAAAATCCTGAACTGCTGATACCGCCCTTCGTTTGAACCTAGGAGTAGGAATTGCAAATCCACTCCTTTTGTGTTCTCCAATCGCTTTTCCTTTCAAATCTCTACCACTTGCCTCTATTGAAAAAAAGTCTCGGTTAGAAAAATACTATGATGAGTGAACGTAATTATCTAAGGAGAGGTTTTGGCTTACCACTATTTCTGAAGGATTAACAAGTAGAGAATATCGAGTGATTTCGTCCCTAAAAATAATCGATTAGTTGAAACTTCGATCCGATTTGCAATATAGTCGAGTAGAGATATAACGAAAAATCCAAGAAGAAACTCCTTACCTTAACGATGATGAATCTGGTTTCCACTGATTGACTTATGGCTACGGATGAGACAAGGATATGAGATTCGGCTTTCCACTATAATACTACAACAAGAAGATGATCAAGATATGAGGGATTAGGAGAGAATGGTATTTTGGTTTAGAACAAAGTGAAACATCTGAATGTTAATAGACATATATTCGACTAGGGAAAAAGAAAATAAAAAGAGTAGAATGGAGTCACTTACTGATTCGACTAATGGAGAGAAAAGGACAAGGAAGGTTCGGCCTTCAAATATTATTGACAAATGAAAAAGAGAGAAAATTAAAAGAAATAGTGAGAAAAGAGAAAAAGAGATGGAGAAGAAATGTTAGGGAGTTCGGCTATCACCAAGGAGAAGATGATCAAAATGAGGTGAGTGTTTTGGCAACAAAGGAAGAATGAATAGGATGGATTGAGGGTTACGGCACAACAAGAAAAGAAGTTGAACAATGGGTAGAGTGTTTCGACCAAAACAAGAGAAAATGAGGTGAACAAATGGCTTTAGAATTTCGGCAACCAAAGGGAAAGAATTGGAAAAAGAGAACACCAAAATGCTAAAAGAGAACAAGCCTTACAAGCACCAAAATTTGCTAAATGGCTATTGCAGAATTCGGCTACCAAGACCCCCTCCCAAAATCGTGTTTCACTTTTACCAAAAGGATGAGTGTTGACCAAAATTCTATCCCAAGCACCTTCCAAATATTCGGTCAACATATCCCCCTTCTTACTCCTTTCCTTTACTTCTTTCCTTACACTCCTCTTTACATTATTTTCTTAGCCATCTTTCTATTAATAAAAAGTCTCCCTTACCATATTTAGAACCATGACCGACACTTGGAAAGAAAGCACAAAATAAATCTAAAAATTTGTAATAGATGGGATTCGAACCCTTTCCTTCCATGCTCTCCACTTGACTCCACACCACTCCACTATGTGCTTCACTTATGCTAGCAAAATACACTCTTATTTCCTTAAGCATTGATGCCACCTACCTTCTCTCCTTAAAGTGCTTAAACACAAAAATTTTGCTAAGGCCCAACTCAACCCCAAGCCTTCTTAGGATCCTTAAACATACACAATTAACATTCTTAACTAGACTAACGCATGATATAATGCAAAACATAAAATTCTGAATTTCAGGATGTTATAGATTTTAACTTAAATATGAGGAGGAAAGCCACCATGGGAAACTGTAAGGAGCAACCGTAGATAGCCTCCTACATTCAGTTGTTTACTCTTCGCATTGTGAAATGGCCATAGATAGCCCCACTCAGCTACTCTTTCTTACCCTTCTCTATACTGTTAAATTATTGTTTTCAATGTCAAGAGACAGTATTGCATCTCATCTTTATATTCTCAGTTTAATATGACATGACTTAATTTTATTTATTCAAAATGGATATGAATCTCGATTTGAGTTCATTGGTATTAGTTTTTTAATATTCTGTGCAAATGGTTATTTCATTCATTTAGGTTTAATTCATGTTTATACTTGTGAATGTATGGCCAACACTTGTAGGTAATTGAATTAACTATTTAATCTAGGAAGTGGTAATAGTTAATAGACGTAAGACTTAAGTGGTGCATATCATGTCGATTTCAGAAGATAATTACTGTATGCATAAATTGTGTAAATGCCCCAGAGGGTGATTTCTATGTTAGTTTTTTAACACAAGGATATGCTAATTAACTTAGGAACAGAATAGGACTTTGGGAAGAGCCTATGCCTTAATTAAATGGGTTTAATGAATTTTCATATTGCCACGAACCATTCGTAATATTATTTTTATGAATAATAATGAAATCTTGTTAAAGTGAAATATTTTATTTTAGTCTATTCATGTTGTGTTACATTATTCCTTGTGTTTATTTAATGCAAGGCATATTGTTTTATTTTGTGGGTATTTGACAACTGACTACATTATTTTCTTACAATTGCGACTTCTTCAACAATATTCTTTCTTTATTTTGTTTAATGGAAAATTAACTCAACAGTCTTTGCGGAGACGATACTATTTTATTACTACTTATTACTTGTACGATAGTGTACATTTGTATGTAATCACGCGACGACAAGTTTTTGGCACCACTATCGGAGACTGTATTTGTCATTATTTGTGAACATATTTATTTTTCAGTTTGGTTTATTTTTATTATTATTTTAGCTTATTTAATTTTTCATGATTTTTCAGGGTTTGTGAACATATACCAAATTATTGATCTATTCCCAGTTGACCCAGAAATTTAACGTGCCTTTAGGCAAAGAAGAAATGACTGATTAGCCCAAAGTCAAGTCAAAGAAATGTATCAAAAGCCAAGAGAAGACGTAGCCTGTAATAATCAGAATCCAATCCTTATTGCCGATGATAGAGATCGAGTGATTAGGTAGTATGCTATGCCTTTGTTTAGTGAACTCAATCCAAGGATTGTAAGACCCTAGATTGAGGCCCTTTAGTTCTAATTAAAACTAGTGATGTTCTAAATGTTACAAACAATGTGACATTTCGGTGGGATGCTTACTGAAGATCCACATTTGCAGGAGTATTTGAAGACGCCTTAAGATTATTTTTTTCTCATATTTGTTGCAAGACTGCGTACAAGCATTGTAGAATTCCTTACCACCCCATTGTGTTTCCACATGGCAAGAACTGGCGGAACATTTTCTGATGAAGTATTTTCCACCAAGTAAGAATTCTAAACTCAGAAATGAAATTACTACATTTTAGCAATCCAATGATGAGTCTTTGTATGAGACATGTGAAGAATTTAAGGAGTTATTACGAAAATGCCCTCAATGGTTTTCCTCATTACATTCAATTGGAGACATTTTACAATGGTCTCAATGCACACACGAGAATAGTGGTAGATGCTTCAACTAATGAATCTCTTCTTGCAAATTCATACAATGAGGCGTATGAGATTCTTTAAATAATTTCGAGTAATAATTACCAGTAGCCTACTCATTTAGTAACCACAATAAGAAGAGTGGCAGGAGTTCATGAAGTCAACGCTCTTACATTTTTAGCAGCTCAGGTATCTATTATGACTTCCATGCTTAAGAATTTTTCTATTAATGGTTGCAACACTAACGTTACATGTCAGAAACAAAGTCAGATCGAGAACATCGCATGTGTTTACTGTAGTGATGGTCACGTATTCGAAGAATGTCCATCCAATCCTGAATATATTTACTATGTGGGAAGCCAACATAAAAATAGGAATGGTCTAGGTCCACAATCGAATCACTATAATCCTTAATGGCAAAACCATCGAAATTTCCTAGAGTAATCAAGGTACCAGTCTAGGTAATTCCCATTTGTCAGGTTTTTCTCAATAGATGTAGAAACCTCAGCCAGTCGAGTCTTCAAATAGTTTGGAAAACCTACTGAAAGCATATATGGCTAAAAATGATACAACTCTAAGGAATCTAGAGAACAAGATGGAATAATTAGCTAATGAGCTAAGAAACAAACCTCAGGGTACTTTGGCAATGATACAAAGAATCCCAACAACACAGGAAAAGAATAGTGCAAGATTGTTACTTTGGGGAGTGGAAAGGTGTTGGAACCAATAGTTGTTGGATCAAAAGATGAGCCTATTTTCTACCACAATCAGAAAGAAGTTCAACCAGAAGTTGAATCTCCCACAATGCAGAATCTTGTTCCTATGATCTCTACTAAGGCACAACTGCAATAGAGTAGTGTTGAAGAATCAACACCCAAAGTAGATGCAGAACCAACACTACCGTTGAAAAGCTATCCAACTAAGGTAAAAACTCCACCACTTCTTTACCCGCGGAGATTCCAGAAGAAACAACAAGAGGTTCACTTTAAGAAGTTTTTAGATGTACTTAAGTAGTTACATAACAACATTTCGTTGGTAGAGGCTCTAGAATAGATGTTGGATTGTTTTAAATTCATGAAAGATATCTTCTCTAAGAAGAGAAGGTTGTAAGATTTTGAGACAGTGTCTTTGACTAAGAGGTGATATGTATTCCTATAAAAAAAGGTTTCCACCAAAGATGAAAGATCATAAAAGTTTTACCATACTGTGTAACATCAATAATTCCTATTATGGTATGGCTCTATGTGATTTGGGAGCGAGTATAAATCTGATGCCCATGTTTGTGTTTAGACAAATGGGAATTGGTGAAGTTAGACAAACAATAGTGTCTCTACAGCTAGCAGACTGATCAATAGAGCATCCTGAAAGAAAGATTGAAGATATTCTAGTACGTGTTGATAAATTTATTTTTTAGGTTGACTTTCTTATTTTATATTTTGAAGCAGATAAATAAGTCCCTATCATTTTGGGAAGACCTTTCCTAGCAACCGAAAGAACACTAATTATTGTTCAGAAGGGAAAACTTACCATGCGAGTCCAAGACGATAAGGTACCCTTTATTGTTTTCAAAGCTATGAGATGTTATGATGTAGGAGAAGAATGTTCTTCTATGGATGATACAGAATCATCATTTCCTACAGATGATCCGTTGGAACAACTCTTAGCAGTAGAGATGCTAAGTGATGATGAAAAAGATGAAAATCATACTAAATTGGAAGTTGAATTGAAGGGAATCACTTTGGAACCCCATTTTGAGTCTTTGGAGTTAGAATTTCATGAGTATAAGCAATTGAAAGCTTTTCAACTGAAGAACTGCCTAAGTTAGAGTTAAAGGTACTACCTTCTCACATTAAATATGTTTTTCTAAGTAACTTTTCTACTCTACATGTGATTATTTTAGTTGAATTAACTGAGAATCAAGAAGAGAAGTTGATTAATTTCTTGAAGAAATTCACGAAGGTGATCAGTTGGACGATAACTAATATCAGAGGTATTAGCCCATCTTTTTGCATGAACAAAATCATCTTGGAAGATGGTGAAAAATAGGCATTATTGATGGCCAAATTACGTTAAATCACATAATGAAAGAGGTAGTCAAGAAGGAGATCATCAAGTGGTTAGATGCGAGAATCATTTACCCCATCTTAGATATCTCTTAGGTGAGTCCAATCCAATGTGTGCTAAGGAATGGTAACATCACAGTTGTAAAAAATGAAAATAATGAGTTGATTCCAACCAAAACAGTCACAAGTTGGAGGATTTGTATTGATTACCTTAAGTGGAATAATGTAACTCAGAAAGATAATTTCCTATTGTCATTTTTAGATCAAAGGCTAGACAGACTTGCAGGGCACGATTACTATTGTTTCCTCGACGAATATTCAAGATACAATCAGATCCTTGTATCCCTAGAAGATTAGCATAAGACAACCTTCATATGTCTATATGGTACGTTTCCTTTCAAACGTATGCCTTTTTGTTTATGTAATTCACTTGGAACTTTTCAGCGGTGTATGATGGTTATATTCACTAACATGGTTGAAATTTTTTGGAAGTGTTTATGGATGACTTTTCTTTGTTTGGAGACTCATATGACAATTGTTTAGATAATTTGGCCAAAATGCTCAAATAATGCGAAGAGATGAACCTTGTTCTCAACTAGGAGAAATGTCATTTCATGGTGAGAGAAAGCATTATTTTGGGACATAGAATTACAAGGAAAGGAATAGAAGTTGACAAGGAAAAGATAGATGTTATCAAGAAACTCCCACCTCTAGTGTCTATAAAGGGCATTAGGAGTTTTCTAGGACATGTTGGGTTTTAGAGGAGATTCATTAAGGATTTCTCCAAAATCGCCAAACCACTTTGTAAACTATTGGAGAAAGCTTCAGTATTCAATTTTGATCGTGATTGTTTAACAGCTTTTGAAGAGTTGAAGAAAAGATTAGTTTCAGCACCAATCATCATTACACCAGATTGGAGTTCGCAGTTTGAATTGATGCCCAACACGAGCAACTATGCTGTAGGAGTTGTGTTGGGACAACGGAGGAATAAGATTTTCCATTCCATCCACTATGCTAGTCAAACCTTGACGAGAGCACAATTAAATTATACAGTAACAAAAAAAAAAAAGAGCTACTTGTTGTTTTTGCTTTTGACAAATTTCGTTCATATCTTTACAAAAGTGACTGTTTATATTGATCACACGGCTATTAAAAATCTAATGTTAAAGAGATGCAAAACCATGATTAATTAGTTAGATTTTGCTACTCTAAGAGTTTGATTTGGTGATACAAGATAGGAAAGGAATAGAGAATTAAGTGGCAAATCATTTGTCTAGATTGGAGCAAAAAGACGGAACCCATTCCTCAGTTCCTATTAATGAGTATTTTCCAAATGAACTCATCTTCGAGGTAAGTCATTTCCATAAAGTTCCTTAGTTTGCAGATTATGCTAACTTTTTAGCTAGTGGTTTAATGTTGCCCGATTTGACATATCAACAAAGGAGGAAATTTGTTCATGATGTAAGATATTATTTTTTAGAGGAACCATTTTTGTTCAAAAAATGTGCAAATCAAATGATTAGAGGGTGTGTAGCCAAGAGCGAAGTAGCATATATTTTGTACCATTGCCATTCTTCCCTGAGTGGGGGATATTTTGGAGGATCACGAGCTACAACCAAAGTATTACAAGTCGATTTCTTTTGACCAACCTTGTTTAAAGATGCACATGCCTACGTGAAAGAATGCGATCGATGGCAAAGAGTTGGAAATGTGACCAGAAGGAATGAGATGCCACTTACCAACACTTTCAAGGTAGAGTTATTTGAAGTTTAGGGTATTGACTTTGTTGGTCCCTTTCCTTCTTCTTATGGTAACTGGTACATCTTGGAAGTCATTGATTATGTGTCCAAATAGGCAAAAGCCGAGGCATATTCGACTAATGATACCATGGTGGTGATACGATTTAAGACATGATAAAGTAGTGTACCAACTCGAAGTGATTGGTCCCGAAGACATGATAAAGGATTGTGGACCTACCGAATGGCATTTAAGACTCCTTTAGGGATGTCTCCTTATAGGTTTGTCTATGGTAAGCATGTCATTTGCCATTGGAACTTGAGCATAAAGCCTATTGGGTTCTTAAACAACTCAATTTAGACCTAAAATCCACTAGGGACAAACGAATGTTACAAATCAATGAGTTGGAAGAGATGAGATTATTCTCTTACGAGAATGCCAAAATCTCTAAAGAAAATTAAAAAAAGATGGCATGATAAGCAAATTCGTCACCGTATGTTCGAAGTTAGACAACAAGTTCTCATCTTCAATTTGAGATAGAAGTTTTTCCTATGTAAACTTAAATAATCAAGGTTTTTCCTAAGGAGTAGTTGAACTCCAAAACAATAAAGGAGGTACATTTAAAGTTAATCGTCAACAACTGAAATATTACTGGACCGGTAAAATCGAGCAAGAAAACACTTCACTCATTTTAACCGATCCATGAAAATTTTTTTGTCAGAAAACTATTACTTTTTAAATAAATAATTTTTATCTTTATGTTTATGTTTATTTTTATTTTTTTAATTTAATTACATTTTATTTTTTAGTTGTAAATAAAATAGATAAGTTTTGTACATAAATAAATGGGTAAATAGAAATAATAATATTAATAAAACTCTTAATTAAAATTAAGTTAATTTTTAAAATTAAGTGAAATTAAGTTTTTTTTTGTTTTTTTATTCCCTACCTTTTTTTTTTTCTATTTCGTGTTTTTCCTGTCGCCACCTTCCTAACAGCCGCCGTCTTCCATGCCACCACCAACACCGTTCGGCACACCACTCACCAGCCCAGCCTAGTGTGATCTGATGCCCAGTAGCACTAGTCGACCCACATGCACACGCACCTTCCAGCAACAGACCCTTCTGTGCTACTCTTTCACAGATCATTTCGCTCCATTAGATGCTTGCAACACTTATCGCCCTATGTTGGTAACTTGTGGCAAATACCGTGTACCATCAGGCCCTGACATCTAAAATTGGGCATCGGCAAGTACTGTCGATTTCAATCGAGTGCAATCAAGTGCAATCGGTTACCATCGCCAGCAATAGAGTCCTGTCGAGCCCTGTGCTCCACCAGCCGATAGTAGAAGCATACTTTTTCGACAATTTCTGTGGCGGTTATGGCTGACCCCTCAACATTTAGCAAACCTTATTTGCCACCCCTAACCCATCTTAAGGTATTTTTGGGATTTAATTCTTTCTACTAAGTGGTTTTTGTCTTGATTGTTTTTTAAGATGAATCAGAAAAGGATGAATTCGGAGATTTAAGAGGAAGAGTTTCAACCTTGGTTTCGAGCCCTGGGAAGAAGGGCTAGATACATTAGAATATTTAAAAAGAAACCCCTATTTCCAGAAAAGAGTTTTCGACTAGATAGTGAGTATGATGTACGAACACTCATCTGGGAAATTATTGAAAAACAAAGGTGGAAATTTCTATGTGATATATGGTCTTCTCCTTCTGATAATATTTTCGGAGAGTTCTATCCTCACTTAAATTCGCCAACATTGACAACGCTCCAAGTGTGAAGGAAGGAATTATGTTTATCATCAACAACAAATAATGTCATATTCAATTTACCGAATATTAATAATGATGACTATTCTACCATGGTAGCCAATGCTAGTGAAGAGACAATTCAAGATATTCTGAAAGTCGTCACGATTCAAAGAGCCAAATGGACGATATCGAGACAAGCTACTCGTTATTGCCGTATGAAATATCTAACCAAAGAGGCAAAGGTATGGTTCTACTTTATTCAAATGAGTATTACTCCTGGCTTTTTAAGATGCATTGTTTCGATGACTCAAATGATTCTCCTACATTGTATATTGACTGGAAAGTCAATTATATGGGTACAATAATACTTAACAAAATTTGAGAGTGTACAAAAAGAAAGACAGGTTGTTGCTATTTCCCATCACTGATCACTCTGATGTGTCACCAAATTAACATACCAATGCGAGACATTAAAGAACCTTACAACAAAGCTATGATTACTGCCTATGATATCTCAAGGGCGGTAGGTGACATCAAAAGAAAAGGGAAAATCATACAGATTAATGAGGATGATATGGTAGAACCAAAAGTTGATTCGAGCAGTACCAACCCACCCGATGATCTCGCAGCAACCTAGGTAACAAAGCGGGTTTAAAAATGACGTAGACCAAATGAACATATGAGGATGCGTATGATCTAATAGAAAACATGGCAATGAATTGCTTCTAGTGGCCAAATGAACAATTTATATATGGCCAGAGACCTTTCACAATGAAAGTTGTTCACGAGGATGACAAATACCAACAGATCTTGGACAGAATCAATTGGATAGAGTCAACATCTAGTGGATCTTTGATATAGGTGGAGATAGACCTATTTCTCAATATCTTGAAAATGTAGGCAAGAATGTGAATTGCATCGGGAATAGGGGAGCAAATCGCTATTCTAATAATTATAATCTCAGTTGGAGAGATCACCTAAATATGAGATGGGGCGGCAATCAGAGAGGAGGTAACATTTCTAACCTTGTCAAACAAAACATTACTTACCAACCTCCATACCTGCAGAAACCTCGGGAAAGGGCCAATCAAATGACTATACTATATGTGGTCAAACACTTGATCGAATCGAGGGAGAGATGCAGCCAATCCAAACTAAAGTGAAACAGATGCGATCTGAGTCGACATCTAGCACACTTAAATAACCTATTAGTCACTCACGAGGCTTGAATCGACCTTACGGGTAATCGAAATGGCAGAAAATGCATAAAAATGTTTGTTTTATTAATATTTAGTTCCTAACATACTAAAAATGAAAATAAAATAATTAATTATAAATGTGCTAGAAAACAAAATCGTCAAATGCGTAAATGACCTAAAAAATTACTACACTCCACAGTAAGAGTTCTCTAGAACTAGTCCAACCCTACACACCATAACAGTAGAAGCATAAGCTTGTTTGGATATACCTTCAGGAAATATGCGGACGAACGACCAGTAGATTTGCATATGAACTGCCAGTAGATTTGAGAATAAATCGACAATAGATTTGCAGATGAACTGCTAGTAGATTTGCGGATAAACCAACAATATATTTGCAAATGCACTGCCAGTAGATATGCGGCAAAATCGACAGTAGCACTTCCACCTTCAACAACTCAATCCCAATGAAATAGTATGACATGCTTTTATAACTCAGTAAATAGTAATGATAACAGTATTATCATGTGGTTATCATGCAAACAATAGCAATTGTAGTTTTAACAATAGTAGTGAATATACATCAGTAGCAATTTCATATATAACACATAGTCAAACAGATCAAAGATTTCAGAATAAATATGGAAAAAGGGTTTCAATTGAGCTTACGAGAACTTTGAGCAAGTTAGGGATTGTACAGGGACCAAACTAAAACATTACAGAAAATTTAGGCAAAACATAAAATAGGGGTCACACAGCCGTGTGGCCAGGCAGTTTGAAATGCTGATTCTGTGTGATACTAAGGTACACGACCATGTGTTCAAGTAATGTGATCAAAAATAAAAAATTCCCAATGATATGCACACGGCCGTGTAACTAGCTATGGCCATGTGACAATGAAAATACCCTAAAGTTATAGTAGCACATGCGCATCTCGACCAACTGTGTGGGGCACAGGCCCGTGTGGTAGACCATGTGGCCTAAAGACTTCACACGGTTTGCCACCTATTCCCATGGTAAGGACACATACTATTAACCACAAGTTTATTTGGCATTCCACACGTTCAAATCTAATTCGATTCACCCAGATTCGGTCCTTCAAACGACAAACACACAACATATTAACATTCAGTAATAAGGATTTTAGAAAAATCTGAAACAAACTGATTAAGAATAATGAAAAAAAGGGAAGTGTAAATCTTACACTCAATTACGTATTACTATTGGATCTACACAAATAAAGGACTTACCAAACTATAGCAATAAGGAATGGAAGTAATGAACAACAGATCTAACACTAATAGAAACCGACAAGTAATATGGTGATTCGTTACGACTATAGCAAAATCTCGTTGTAACACCCCAAACCCGGCCCATTCGTTACGACCGAATTTGAAATGCCACTGCGGAAAACGTTTGAAAATATTCTTACTTAAAAGTAAAAACCATTAAAAATTTGTTGCCCTTGATAAAACATTTTCGTAATTTAAAACATTCTAAGTAAAAATTTCAGTTGTTATAAAAATACCGGATTCAAAACTTTAATATGACCTTTGAGATTTAAATAGCTTTTAAAATTAGACTTACAAATTATTAACTTAATTACAAATCCAACGGAAACATAGCAAAATTCAAATACTTTAAGTGGCCCTTATTACATTAAATAATAATTAATCAAAGTACTTAATAATAAACTGCATGGAATAAAATGTCTTCTGCATGGGCCACCTTGTATCCTCTCCAACCCGGTCCGAGCATCACGCATCGCCTGTAAGGTTTTATAAAAATTGGGTGAGTCAAACAGACTCAGTGTGCAATTAATTAGTCCACTGAATTCCACCCACATAATAAACCACATATTAACCCATATAATAGATATTAATGCAACATTATTCACATGATTTCACTTATTGGGCTTGGCCCACATTCACATCAATAGAGTTCACATATTGGGCTTGGCCCATAACCATATCACGTTCTTGTAATAGTGTAATTAACCACATGTTTCCACATACTGGGCTTGGCCCATTACCACATCAATCCACATATCATACTGGGCTTGGCCCATTTCCACATTTATTCATATCACATGTTATGCAATTATGAAACCCATCCCAACCTAATGTCCATCCATCACACCTACCTTGGCAGACCTGCTGCCCAAGGCCGTGGCTAATCCACCGATCAACTAAGTGATCCCACATATCTTACCTTGGCAGACCTGCTGCTCAAGGCCGTGGCTAAGCCACCGATCACCTGAGTGATCCCACATATCTGTATCCACGAGGTGACTTGAGGTCATCCTCAATCCACGGTGATGCACACAGCTATCATCCGCCGAGATGGGCACCTAGCCAACACCTCCCTTGATGAAGCACATAGCTAACATCAAGCGCCAATGCAGCACAAGGCTAACATCAGACCACGTACATAAATGTACACCATGTCCTTCTTTCGCATTCAGATCCCATCCCATGCACATGCAACATATGATAATGTCATAACATAGTAAAATAATGCATGCACATGCTATTCGGCATACAATCACATTCTCATTGGCATATTCACATTCTTAATAATTAACACTGACCTGATTTTTGATATACTCCTTAAAGGTATCCATTCATAATTGTCACTGCACACATTAGCATTTACACCATACATACAATATAACATAAACCCGGAAAACAGTGGGTTAATCACACACCTTACTATTTAGCGAAATCCTTAGCTACTTGAATTTAACACGATCCCGGAACTTCCTTATGCCTGTCAATTTACCCTTAAAAACCAAAATACACAATCGGTCATCACTTATACCAAATATGGCCTATGGCCGAATAATACATAACACTTACCTAACTTACCAAATCTCGAAAAGCTGATACTTGTTCCTTGAGTAGTCGAAATCCCTACACACCATATGTCAGATTCGACTTTAATTTATAAATCCATAGCCTTTGACCGAAACTACATTGCTTACCTTGAAAGAATCGAATCTCGAAAGAGTCCTTACTGCACCTTAGCGTTGGCTACATATAAAAGGCACACCATTATAGCCTATGAAGATTCGGCCAACCTTAAAACCAAAGACTAAACACTTGATTTCGGCACATCCATGAAAAGAATATGAAACCGATTACTAACAGAAGTACTTACCACCAACGATCAATTCCCGAGATCACCTTCCTATATTTGGCCATAGAGGAGAAAAGGAGTTAGGCTCTTAACTTTCGGTTTAAATGAGAACAAGAGATGAAAAGAAGTGATGAGGAGATTCAAATAAAGATTCGGCTATGGCTCATCAAAGGAAGTCGACAATGAAGAATAATGGTGGAGGGGTTTCGGTCTAAGCAAAGATAAATTAAAAGAAAATAAATGCACAATGGTTCTACCTTTCGGCTTTTGACAAAGGAAAATAGGGTGCAAACTTTCGGCACAATACCAAGATGACAAGAAAATTCGAAAGAAAGACTTCTCTTCAATTGAGAAATTCGGCAAAGGAGACTAGGGAAGAAATAAACAAATTTCGGCACTTATTTCCTCTTCATGGCCGAATATACCAACCCCCCAAAGAGACCCATATTCGGCCACTTCATCCTTCCCTCACTAATCTCCACCTAATTCTCTTATCACCTTAGTAAAATAATGAAAATAAAATAATCCATCACATCCCTTAGCAATTTCTTATATTATCTTTTTACTCATTAAAATAAATAAATTAAATCCACCTTTATCTCTATTAATAATAAAAATAATCTATCACATTGTCCCTTATCTACCTATTTAAACTAAATAAAATAAATCCCCACTTATCCCACTCACTCAAAATAAATAAATTAAAACCACCCTTATCCCTTATCATCTCTTATCTTACCCATTAAAATAATAAAAATAAAATAAAATATAATCACCATTATCCTAGCCGAATATTCAAAATAAAACCAAAGCTTATCCTTACCTCTTCAAAGCCCCACATGCCGTCCACTACTCTTGTCACATGCAAAAAAAAATAAAAATAAAAATAAAACCCAACTCATTTGCTGCCTACATGGTTCGAACCCCTTCCCTTGAAGCCCCCTTTTTGACGCATACTTACAGCACCCAAGGTGGCGTCCCTTGCCACTTTGCTGCTGGCTCTTTTGTGCCATAAACTCCCCACAATTCCTTTTAATACCTCCTTAGCCCAGTTTCCTTTCTTGACGCAAGGAGCAAAAATAAATGTCCATTTGCTTCCCACGCAACTCGAACCAAGGCCCTTATCCCCCTTGCACATGATGTCATTTGCCCAAGCCTTAAGTGGCGCCTTGCAGCCACTTTACCAAGCTCACTTCCATGTCCAAAAACGCCTATAATTTTCCCTTAAGGCCTCCTTCGCCTAGCTCCCCCTTTAAACCAAAAATTCCAATATTTTTCCAAGGCATTCCCTTTTAATCCTAGAGTTTTAAGAACCCCTAAAACACATCCAAACCACTCACTGAGCCTACTAACTCATGAATTATGCATCCAATGCATAGCCCCTAATTTAGGATATTACACTCGTCACCCTATCTCTAGGCGTGCGATCAACTCTGCTTAATTATGCTAGATCTACTCTTAAGCAGGGACTTTTTCTCCTCCACCTAAGCACAACATATTTGAATCAATATCCCGAAAATCTTAACACAAGAATTAAGAACACATAATTAATAACAAGTCAAATATTTATCATATAGTTCAGAAAACAATAATAAGATTCGTCTTAGGTTTCATCCCCTTCAGGTATCTGAAGGGTCTAGTTCATAAAAATAAAACAAAACATCTCAGAAGAAATGATAAAACAAAACATAAGAAATCCCTAAAACTCCATGAAGGAATTGAAGGAGAGATCCGCCGTCTTGAGTAGAATTTCGACTTCTTGAGATGAATCAACTGGCTATCCTCGAGTGATTCCCTACAAATCTGACCTTTTCGGCTTGGCTCCTTGGCCTAGCTAACCGCCCTCCTTCAGGTTATACTTAGGAGGTTTGTATAGGCTTTCGAAATATGTTTCTTCGCCCCTAAGTATCCAAATTTGAATGAAATTGCTCTTTCCAGCGACAGGGACACGGCCATGGCACACGCCCGTGTGGATCGTGGCCAGGCCGTGCTCGGACTTCTTTAATGAGGTACAGCCATGTGAATCGAGATCAGGCTGTGTTCTAGTAGGTTGACGTGGCACGGCCATGTGGGCTTAAGTCCAGGACATGGCCCAATTTGGTCCGTTTTAGGCCTGTTTCTCGTTCTTTTCATCCTCGTGTGCTTTCCTGGGTATAAAACATGAAAGCAAAGGATTAAGAGCACCTTTTTACATAAATCGAGGCTTAATTCATCCAAAAGTATACTAAATGTGGGCTTAAAATATGTTACTTTTATGGTTTATCAAATACCCCCACACTTAAGCTTTTGCTTGTCCTCAAGCAAAATTCTTAACTTACAACTAAAACGAACTTTCCATAATTCATAATTCCTACCGATAATGTCTCATCATAATTCATAGATAATTTATACATGGATAATTTAACTCAAAGAGTCATAAAGATTCAAACAATCAATGTCATACATTTGTAGCACAAAAACGTAGGTGTCTCCCCTTATCTAAATAATTACCTTTAATTCAAAATCGACAAGGACTGACATCCTCACAAAAGATTCACTCAAATCACTCTAAGTGTTTAAGGTTCAAAATTAAGCATTCAAAAGTCGAACCTAAAAATTTAATCCCATAGACTTGCCTGAAAATCAAATCTTCACCACTGTAAAATGAGATGATAAACAGATCAAAAGGTCTTTAACAGGGTTGTAACGAGGCTAGGGTTAAAGGTGTGGATAAAGGCTGAATTAGAAGGTTAGAATCGAGATTGACCTGACAATTTACCTAACTAGAAAAATGAAATAATCCTAAATAATTACATTAATTGGAAACTAATAATACTATTATTGATAATACTCTAATACGAGCCTCTTCTTCAATAATTGGAATTTAATGCATAAGCTCACTTAATCATGAGTATACTTCATTTTTTTTAAGAATAAATCAAATAATAGGAAATAACTTTTACAACTGAAATATAGAACATAATTAGGCAACTGTTCAAAATCAAATCTCGACAAAAAGGGAGTCAAGGAGGATGGTGATAACAAATACAAAGGGTTTTGGGTTAATATTAGTGAGTTAATAAAAAGGGTTGTTAGGATTAACGAGGTTCACTAGGGGTTAATTGTAAAGGTAGACTTTTAGTGGAGTAAGTGGGTTAAAACCTAGGTGCCTTAATCATCTCTGTATATCAAATCAAAGGTGTGGTCTAGATATGTATGAACTAGGCAAGTTCTAGAATAACAATTCAAATTTGACACACTCATAATCAAAAAGTGAGCACGGACTTTTGCTCCTCCACCTAAGCACATCATACTTGAATCAATATCCCGGAAATATTAACACAAGAATTAAGAACACATAATTATGAACAAGTCAAATATTTATCATATAGTTCAGAAAACAATAACAAGATCCGTCTTAGGTTTCATCCCCTTCAGGTATCTGAAGGGTTTAGTTCATAATAATAAAACAAAACATCTCAGAAGAAAAAATAAAACAAAACATAAGAAATCCCTAAAACTCCCTGAAGGAATTGAAGGAGAGATCCGCCGTCTTGATTAGAATTTCGGCTTCTTGAGATGAATCAACTGGCTATCCTCGAGTGATTCCCCACAAATCTGACCTTTTCGGCTTGGCTCCTTGGCCTAGCTAACCGCCCTCCTTCAAGTTATATTTAGGGGGTTTATATAGGCTTTCGAACTATGTTTCTTCGCCCCTAAGTATCCAAATCCGAATGAAATTGCTCTTTCCTACAACAGGGACACGGCCATGGCACACGCCCGTGTGGATCGTGGCCAGGCCGTGCTCGGACTTCTTTAATGAGCACAGCCGTGTGAATCGAGCTCAAGTCGTGTTCTAGTAGATTGACGTGGCACGGCCGTGTGGGCTTAAGTCCAGGCTGTGTCGATTTCCTCTTTGGCCCAATTTGGTCCGTTTTAGGCCCGTTTCTTGTTCTTTTCATTCTCGGGTGCTTTCCTGGGTATAAAACATGAAAACAAAGGATTAAGAGCACCTTTTTACATAAATCGAGGCTTAAATCATCCAAAAGCATACTAAATGTGGGCTTAAAATATGTTACTTTTACGGTTTATCATGTACACAATCGTAAAAAGTAATAAAGTGACAAGTAAATGTCGAGTTATCGTACACACAGAGACTGTCAAAAGAATTATTTATGAAAGCAATTTAAAACACTTTGGTGAAGAAAAATATTTTGATTTGAAGAGGTTATTAAAAACTAGAATTTTTAACAAAGTAAAACAAATAAAATAAAACAAAGTCCCAATGCACGATTTCAAAAGATGATTTTAATCAAGATGACATAATTGTGCTAAGTTAATTACATTTTTTTAACTTAGAATTATTAAATTCATGTTTATGTTGTTACAAATAAATTCACGGCAACTAGGTAATTTGCTAACTTATGAACATACTTACCTACCAAAATCCATTTATCTCTTGACCATATATCTATGTCAATTCAACCGATTAAATAAATTTTAATAAGCAAATGTGTTAATGCACATACATACTTATGAAATTAAAATAATCTCTTGTACATATCTATATGCCAATTCAAACAATTAATTCAATCTCATAAGCACATAAAAGATTACGTGAGGTAACAATGTATTTCTACCTTGACATAGTTTAATCATAATAATCTTGCAATTGTTATGCAAGGCTAATGTATCGCTAGATACCGTTGCTAATTTAACCCTCAGCTACCTTAGATGATTAAATATGCACTGATTAAGTATTGTGTCAATTAATTACAATTTCAATCCGTTTAAATAATTAATTCATTAGTTACCTTACAATTGTAATGCGAGAATAACTTCGTCATGGTTTTACTTAATCAAACATCTTACCGAGGCCTATAACAATACAAACACAATTTTAATAAATTAAGTAGACGAAATGCAATCAACCTAACACGAATTAAATTTAAGCCATATCAATTAAATTAAACATTTCAACATCACAAATATTCATAGACATGTTCATCATAACAACAACAAAAATTAAAAGGATAGGGAACAAGAATCAAATCTGGTGTTTCTCCGTGGCTTGACTGGTTTGCTCCACTCTTCCTTCTCCGCTTGTTCTTGTCGAACTGAGGCTGCTACAAGCACTTTAATTCTGCTCCAAATGGTGGATGAATGACTCATTTTCAAGAGGTGAAATTGGAAAAAGAATAAAGAAAAATGGATGGGAAATGAAGAGAAAAAATTGAGAGAAAAGAGAAGAGATGAGAAAGTTGAGGTGTGTTTGAAATGAGCAGCCAATGGGGGTTTTTATAGGTTGAGAGGGCTGCTAAAAATAGCCAAAATCAGCAGCCAAAGAGCCCTCCCATGGCTAGCCACACATGTGGCAAGTTTGAAGTTTCCAAACTTGCTATATTAAGGTAGGGGCAAATCTAGAAAGGCACAAACAGTGGAGGTGTAACACCCCAGACCCGGCCCAGACGTTATGGTCGAATCCGGGAATTTCACATCAAAGGCATAATTCAAAATGATTTTGCTAAGTTAAAATTTAAGGCCTAAAAGCCCAAAATTCTCGAACTTTATTAAGTAATGATAAAAGCCTATTTAATTATTCCGAAAACCATGTTTAAACATAAGAAATTTACTCAGGTTTAATAATTAAGTAAACAGTTGAAACAACAAAACTGAAAATCCAAAGTCAAATCGGAGTACAAGGCCTTATTACATCCAACGAAAATAAAGTAATTGAAATCATGTCTTTTGAGGCAAATAAGTAAAACTTCTAAGTATCTTGTAGTGTGGCCATCTCCGAGTCCTCTCCCACGTCGAGCCGTTTACTGAGGATCACCTGAAACATTTAATAAAAAGGGTGTGAGTTCTGAAACTCAGTGTGTATGACACTTGGTAATCCAATCAACATGCAAATATCACATTGGGCCTAAGCCCTATCAAATTCGGTGGTCTTGGGCCTTAGCCCACAATGACCTCATATCACATTAATACCACACTAATGCAATGCACCCATCCGAAATTCATCCCTGCACTCCATTTCCCTTCCAACCCTACACTCCTGTGGGGATATAAATATCAACCCACCCACCTACACTCCAAAGGTGGCACCAATAGCGGCACTACTCAAACATTGCAGCAAAGCTGCTATAATGGGCTTAAAGCCACCGGTGGATCCACGATCGTTAAGCAACTATGCGATCCTCAAATCTTCCTCCGTATCATCAAAATCCACCCAAATGCAACATATATTTCATGAATGCAACATACATAATTTCACACATTAAGCACTTAGGGGTATTTTAGTAATTTCACTACCCAAGGGTATTTTCGTAATTCTACCCTATAGGGGTATTTAGGTAATTTTGCAAAACAGGGGTATTTTGGAAATTTTGTAAATTAGGGATATTTTGGAAATTCTACAAATCAAGGGTATTCTGGTAATTTTACAAATCAAGGGTATTTTAGTAATTTTGCAAATCTAAGGATATTTTAGAAAATTTCAAACTAAGGGTATTTTCGTAATTTTCAAACTAAGGGTATTTTGGTAATTTACAAATCAGGGGTATTTTGGTTCTTCTCGGGTTTTAGTTATGAACTTTGGCCCATTAACAAGTCCTTGCGGCTAAAGTGAATAGACACTGCGCACCAGGTAGGATTCAAGAGAAGAGAAGGTGGGGTCGCTAGGACCGTTTAAGTACCCAGCTCTCCCTAGATCCAATCCTAGACATGCATATGTCCATTGCCACACTCTAACCCATCGACTTGTCCTCGGACATGTTGATTATTAAATTAAGTCTTATGCGGTTTTTGTTCAGAACTAGGCCTAAAGTCCATTAAACCCTAGCAGACTTGTCTACATCCCCATAAAGCCCATCAAGCCCATTTCACGTTCATATGGCCCATCAAGCCCAGATCACATCCTTATGGCCCATTAGGCCCAGATCTCATTCATATGGCCTATTAGGCCCAAAACAATTCTAGATCATGTAACATGCATGACTAACTCAATTCATATAACCACATCAATCAATTTCATCAAACTTAGCCTCAGGGCCCACCGGGCCCATTTAGACACTTTTAGCTTTTTGGCTTTCCGGCATTGCCGATATCATGTGTGTGTAGTGTTTGTACACACCTAGTTACTGCAACGTGCTACACTATCCTTGGTCTTGAACCTACAACCAACCAACCTTCAATCAATCACCTATACTTAATCAAAATATTTACCAAAAGCCGAAGCCTTACCGTAACCTTACCGTGTGCCACGGGGTTCTAATAGCCCTTCCTTAGCTACTAATCTCGAGTATCCCCTAGATCTGCACTCACACATACACCATCAAACTTCGAGTGACTCATAATCAACACAGTCACCCCTATAGATTATACTTACATTCGACCACTTACTTAAACCATAACCGAGACGGGTACACTTACCAATTGCTAACGATCCTACCACGCTTGCGATCTCTGAATCCTACCCCTATTAATACAAGGTTAATGTAACATCCTGAATTAATGGGCCTATACGTTTAGTGTGTGGATATGTTTAATGTGTTAATTTAACTTTTAGGGGTCCAAATTGGGCTCAGGATGTGCTCAAGGCCTTGGTTAAATTTTTATTTGGGCACTATAGGGTTTAAAAGGTGGTATCTGTGTTTAAAATATCAAAATGGGCTTGTGGCCCAGTGGTCAGTAGTGCCACTTAGGGAGCAAGGAGGTGACACCACACAAGGGAGTAAGGGCCCAAATTTAAGTTTCATGGAGCCCAATTCTTTTAATTTAAGTTAGCTAATTTTCGGCATTAGGGTTAGATGGAGTGGACGACAACAAGGCTCAAAAATAGGAGGATTTATGTGAATGGGATAAGGTAGATATTATAGTTGATAATATGGAAGATAAAAGGAGAAAAGATAGGATCTATCTGCAAGGCTAGGTGTTGGCCGAAATTTCATCACCTAGAGGAGGGAAGAAATCGGTTTCTTTATGGCAAAGGGGTGTCGAAATTTCCCCTACTATTTGATTAGTTGTTAGTTATCAGGAAGGGCATTTTCAGTTTTAAGCAATGGGTGCCGAAATCTTCTTTAACTAGTGGGGATATCTCTTCAATTCCAGCATTTGGAACCCTATTCTTTTCTCTCATTCTCTGTGCCGAAACCCTTAGCCATTCTCTGTAATCTTTTCTTTTGATTTCTACAAAAGCCGACAAGTGCTAGCCGAATCTTCTCTAGTAAGGTAAGTGTCGACTCTTGTTATTCCTTAAGATCTCTTTCAGTTTTTAGGAGACAAGGCCGAATGGCCACTTGGTTTGTTTGAGGCTAATATTTTCTCTCTTCCTGCGCTTTGTGCGGCATTCTGGGATTTGAAGGAAACCTGATCATTTAGATCTAAAAGCCGGAAGTCGCTAGTCTCTAATTTCTGGATTTCAAGGTAAGGTTTTCAATTCTCCTTAATAAGATCAATCGTTTTCTTCTCGTTGGTCGTGCCTTAACCTAATGTTTCGTTACCAGCCTCTGAACAACACCTTAAGCAGATAACAGCTGTGTTGACTACAGATAGCATCGACGTAGAAAGTTTTGTTCCAACGATAATCAGGTGTGTAGATCTCTAAAACACTAGTTAACTGTAATGTATATGTGTTATGGGCTAAAAAGCCAGAAAGTGGCTGCGTGGACAGTCGAATAAAACCCTAAAAGGGTTAGGCAAAGGATGCCTGGTACGTAATCATAGAAATCTCTATGTGTATCAAAATATATGAAAGCCTGTTTCTTTTTAAAGATGGTATGATGTTTTCGATTTTCCATGTGCGTATGCATGGGGTGGGATTATGATAATGAAGGGGAAGTGCATGATAGGTCACTTGGTGATCGGTGGTTAAACCACAAATTCAAATGTTACGTCACATAGTGATCATTGGCTATGCCACATTTAATGATTCCTGATTAATAGGAATAGGCAGTACGACTGTCGTTATGGTGTGTAGCGGATAAAGGGTTGATTGTAGAAATCCCCAAGGTGTGATGGTAGGTACGGATTGGTGTGTAGAGGATGGAATTCTAGGATGGGTTGGGCTATTCATCATTCATTATTTTCATGTAATTATGATTGTTGCCTTTATGTATGGGCCAGGGCTCATAATGTGTTTGTGGGCCTTAGGTCAGTGTGTTCGGGATTTATACACTGAGTCTTGGTGACTCACCCTTTCATTTTCTCTCCTCTTTCAGATAAGCAGTACTCATGGACATGGGAGCCGAGACGGACTCGAGGGGCCATCAAGTTTTTTTTATCTTTATAGATTATTTTAGCTTTTCTTTAAGTTTTTAATTTTGGGAATATTTATGTAATAAGGCCCCATGGTTTATATTTCACTACATAGTTTTTCATATTTGCAACTTATGAAATTTTGTCAAAGGTTTAATTATTCAAAATTATAATAATACAAGGTTTTATTTTCAAATGTCACCTATTAAGTCAAATATTGTCTAATTAACTTACGATTTTCGAAACCAACAAAGAAAAAGTTTTCAATGTACAACCCGTAGCATACCAAATCTAGTCGAAACGTATGGGCCGGGTTTAGGGTGTTACATTTTGGTATCAGAGCCCAGTTCAAAACTTGGGCTGTGAAAATGTGCCTAGTAATGTTTTGTAAAGTTGATGAGAATTTGAAAAAAAAATTGAAGAAGATATGGCCTTCGAGTCTACCGGCACCCGATCCACGCAGGTAAGTATTCTAACTTCTGTTGTGATATACATGTTGGGCTTAATGGGCTTGATGGACGTAGGCTAGTATATTGGACATTGATGGACTTTAGGCTTAGTTTAAACAACTCCCTAAATTCATAAGATTTAACTCAACCAAGCAAACCTGTAAACAAGTCGCGAGATTAGGGTGTGGCAACAGGCATACGCATGTTTAGGATTGGATTCAGGGAGAGCTTGGTACTTAAGCAGTCCTAGTGACTCACCTCCTCTTCGCTGGAATCCTACCTGGTGCGTAGTGACTATTCACCTTTGTCATGAGGACTTGTTGACAGGCCAAACTTTATAATTAGAACCCGAAAGGGACCAGCCACCCTATTTAAAAAAAAACCCAAGTTTTGCGAAAATTTTCGAAATACATTTGATTTGTGAAAATTTCCAGAATACCCCAAAATTGTAAAACTACCAAAATTTGTGAAAATTACCGAAACACCCCGGATGGCAAAATTTCCAAGATACCCTTGGTTTGTGAAAATTTTCAAAACAACCGTGATTTTATAAAATACCCATGTTTTGCAAATTTACCTGAAAACCCCTAGATTAACAAGAGTAACCCGGTTTGCGAAATTAAATTTTCCAAAGTACCCCTGCTTCAAAAGAAAAAAAAATAACCACAACATCAAAATATCTTTATTTCGAAAAAAAACCACCAAGATACCCCATTTTGAGGAAATTACCAAAAAACCTCGTTTTGAAAAAAAAATGTGTACCAAAGTACTTCTAATTTCAAAGAAAAATCACCAAGATACTTTATTTTGGAAAATACCCTGCAGGGCAAAATTATGGAAAAACCCCTGGGTAGTGAAACGACGAAAATACCCTTATGTGATGAACGTGAGTTCATGAATGATATATGTATGTTGATGTGTGATGGTTGAATGTATGTGGTTTCTAGGATTAGAAGATAAACTTGAGACTGAAACTGTAGATAGGTCCGAATTCGAAAGAACTACTCTTGAAAACTACTTTCCAAAAGATTGTTCGTGGTTAGTTGGTGGAAGAAATTAATAATTCATAAAATTTCTAATCAGATAAACGCGAATCGGTAGAATGAGTACAAGGGGTCGTGGACGTCCTGCGCGTGGCCGTGGTAGGGGTAGAATTGCCGTGTCAAAACCAGTAGGATCTGGCCATGGGTTAGGAAATGAGATGCCAGAACCACCAGCTGCGGAGGTAGAATTTCAAGATCAGACGGCCGGGGATGATGCAGTATCTTAGGCGATGTTAAGGGTTTTAGAGAGGGTTGCTGGGGTAGGCATGGGCACAGGAGCCCGAAAATCTGTGCCGGAGCGACTTAGAGCCAATGGGGCAGAAGGGTTTAGGGGAATTTCTGGTGTAGCCCCGAGTTCAGCTGAGTATTGGTTGGAGGCGGTGGAACGCATAATGGATGATTTGGATTTCACGGAGGAGGAGAAGTTGAAAGGGGTTGTATCTCTCCTACGGGACGAAGCATATCAATGGTGGCTTACGGTTAAGGATGGTACAGTGGTCGATCGTACCACTTGGGATCTCTTCAAATCGGCGTTTCAGAGTAAGTACATTGGATCGAGTTATGTGGATGCGCAGCGTAAAGCGTTTCTGAATCTGGTTCAGGGAAGTAGGTCGATGGCTGCGTATGAAGCGAAATTCTTACGCCTTAGCTGCTACGCTCGAGGGATGGTGGCCACAGACCATGAACGCTGTGTACGATTTGAAGATGGTCTGAGAGATGATCTACGTGTACTGATAGCACCACAGCGGGAGAGGGAATTCGCTGTCCTAGTGGAAAAGGCTAAGATAGCCGAGGAGGTAAAGGGGACTGAGAAACTGAATCGAGATAGAGATAGAGTGGGAATAAGAGGAATGTTGGACCGTCAGAGTCAGCCGGGCGTAATCAGAAGAGACTTAGGTCAGATGGGTCGAAACGGGAGGAGAGACCTGCTGCTAACCAGACACAAAAGTGTGCTCGATTTGGTAAGTTCCATACCGGTGAGTGTCGGGCAGGCACTGGGAAGTGTTTTAGGTGTGGATCTACGGACCACCAAGTTAGAAACTGTCCGCAGCAATGGGACAGTGAAGGGCCCACGGGTCGAGGGAATGCTCAACCTGGCAGAGGAGGTCAGCAGCCACAGAGAGGTCATGGTGCAGCCAGAGGTGGTAATCGTCCTGGTCAGGGTCGTGGAGCACCAGGCCAAGGGGTAGGAAATACTGAGGCAAGACAGCCGGGGTTGGTCTATGCTGTCAGACGTCGAGAGGAGGCTGACGCACCAGATATCGTAACCGGTACGTTTCTAATTTCTGGATTGCCTTATACTACATTGATTGACATTGGGTCGACGCATTTATATGTTGCTAGTAGGGTGTCTGAAACTTTAAGCGTAGGTTCTGAGATTTCCTCTGAGGAAATGACAGTAGTTAGCCCATTAGGACATTCAGTGATAGTGAATAAGCTTTATCGGGAAGTACCTCTAGAATTTCAAGGGATAGTCTTCCGAACGGATCTAATGGAATTACCGTTCGGGGAGTTTGATTTAATCTTAGGCATGGATTGGCTTGTGAAGTATCAAGCTAATCTAGATTGTGCAGCCAAGCGTATGGTGTTAAAAACCCCCGAGGGTGATGAAGTGTTGGTGATAGGAGAAAGGGGGAACTGCCTGTCGAATGTGGTAACTGCCCTAAGAGCGGAAAGGATGGTGAGGAAAGGATGCGAGGCAGTATTAATGTTTGTCCGAGCTCTGGAAGCCAAGGAACTGACTGTTGGGGACGTTAAAACGGTGAAGGAATTTCCTGATGTTTTCCCAGAAGAGCTTCTGGGATTACCCCCGGATCGTGAAGTGGAGTTTGGTATCGATCTTCTTCCGGGAACAGTGCCAATATCTATAGCTCCATATAGAATGGCTACAAAAAAGTTGGTGGAATTGAAAGCGCAGATTCAGGAGTTATTGGATAGAGGGTTTATCCGACCAAGTGTGTCGCCTTGGGGAGCGCTGGTGTTATTCTTTAGGAAGAAGGATGGATCAACGCATATGTGCATTGATTATCGCCAGTTGAATAAGCTAAAAATCAAGAATAAGTACCCGTTTCCAAGGATCGATGACTTGTTCGATCAGTTGAAGGGGGCCTCAGTCTTTTCGAAGATAGATCTGAGGTCAAGGTACCATCAGCTTAATGTCAAGGAGGCGGATATTCATAAGACGGCCTTTAGAACTCGCTATGGTCACTACGAATTAATGGTGATGCCTTTTGGATTGACCAACGCACCAGCAGTGTTCATGGACATGATGAACCGAGTGTTCCAACCCTACCTAGACCAGTGTGTCGTAGTGTTTATGGATGATATCTTGGTTTATTCAAAGTTGGAGGAGGAGCATGATGCTCATCTGCGAATAGTTTTACAGATTCTGAGGGAAAAGCAATTGTATGCCAAATTCAGTAAGTGTGAATTTTGGCTAAGGGAAGTTACGTTTCTAGGGCACGTTGTGTCGGCAGAGGGGATTAGGGTTGACCCTCGAAAGATTGAAGCAGTGTTGGATTGGAAGCCACCTAGGTCTGTGGCAGAGATTAGGAGTTTTCTTGGTTTAGCTGGGTACAACAGAAGATTTTTTGAAGAATTTTCTCTAATTGCGGCACCGTTGACTAAGTTGCTACGGAAAGGAGTTCCGTTTGTTTGGTCTGATAAACAACAGGAGAGTTTTGAAAAGTTAAAAAGGATTTTTACGGAGGCTCCGGTGTTGATTCAGCCGGAGGCGGGGAAGGAGTTTGTAATTTACTGTGATGCTTCACACACGGGATTAGAATGTGTGTTGATGTAGGATGGAAAGGTTGTTGCATACGCATCTCAGCAGCTAAGACCGCACGAAGCAAATCCATTACTTGGAATTGGCGGCAGTAGTGTTTGCCTTAAAAATTTGGAGGCATTATCTGTACGGGGAGAAATCTGTCATCTACATGGATCATAAGAGTTTAAAGTACCCTTTGACTCAGAAGGAGTTGAATCTAAGGCAAAGGAGGTGGATCGAGTTGTTAAAGGATTATGACTGCTCGATCGAGTATCACCCGGGTAAAGCTAATGTGGTGGCGGATACTCTAAGCCGTAAAGTAGTCTCTGACTTAAGAGCAATGTTTGCTCACCTTAGTCTATACGAGGATGGGAGCTTATTAGCTGAGCTTCAAGTGAAACCCTCTTGGGTCAGCCAGGTGAAGGAGAGGCAACAGACTGATGAGATGCTAAAGGGGAAGCTGCAGCTATTCTCAAAGGATGGGCCAACGGAATTCAGTATGAATGAGGAAGGACTGTTATGTTTGCAAGGGAGAGTTTGCATGCCAAAAGATCCGGAGTTGAGGCGTAGGATCTTGCATAAAGCGCATGATGGTGCATACGCTATGCACCCTGGAGGATGTAAGATGTTTCGGGATTTGCGAGATCAGTTTTGGTGGCCGGGTTTGAAGCAAGAGGTAGCTGAATTGGTGGGTAAGTGTTTGACCTGTCAGCAGGTAAAGACGGAGCATCAGTTACCATCAGGGTTATTGCAGCCAATAAAGATTCCACAATGGAAGTGGGAAAGAATCACCATGGACTTTGTTAGTGGGCTTCCCCTCACGCCCACTAAGAAAGATTCAGTTTGGGTAATTATAGATCGTTTGACGAAGTCTGCTCAATTCATACCCATACGTGTCGATTACTCTTTACAAGGCTAAGCTATACATAGCGGAGGTAGTAAGGTTGCATGGAGTACTGGTATCGATCATATCATATAGGGACCCTAGGTTCACCTCACGATTTTGGAAGGCGTTGCATCAAGCGCTGGGGACGAGGTTGGATTTCAGTACTGCGTTTCATCCTCAGACCGATGGACAGTCTGAGCGGGTAATTCAGGTTCTGGAGGACATGCTGAGAGGATGTGTCATTGATTTCAAAGGTAGTTGGGAAGAGTCCTTACCGTTAGCAGAGTTTGCTTACAACAACAGCTACCAGTCTAGTATTCAGATGGCGCCCTATGAAGCATTGTACGGGCGGAGGTGTCGTACTCCTACCTGTTGGATGGAATTAGGGGAACGTCGGATTTTGGGACCAGAGTTGGTGACCGAGACAAAAGAGAAGGTTGAGTTAATTTGGGCTCAACTAAAGGAAGCGTCGGACAGACAGAAGTCCTATGCTAATTTAAAGCGTAAGGACATAGATTTTGCAGTGGGTGACAAGGTATTCCTGAAGGTGTCGCCGTGGAAGAAAGTACTGAGGTTTTGACGGAAAGGTAAATTGAGTCCCAGATTTATCGGACCATACCAGGTGTTAAAGCGAGTGGGACCAGTAGGCTATCAGCTTGAGTTACCTCTGGAGTTAAGGCAAATTCACGATGTATTTCATGTCTCTATGTTGAGACGATATCGTTCGGATCCATCTCATGTTGTGCCTGTGGAGGAAATCGAGGTAAGACCTGATCTATCCTTCGAAGAGGAACCGGTGGAAATTCTGGACCGTGATGTCAAAGTATTGCGAAGGAAAACTGTTCCGTTGGTTAAAGTGTTGTGGCGGAATCATGACTCTAAGAAGGCTACGTGGGAACTAGAGGAAGCGATACGGTAGCAATACTCCCATCTTTTCTGACCAGGTAATTTCGAGGCTGAAATTTCTTTAAGAGGGGTAGAACTGTAACATCCTGAATTAATGGGCCTATGCGTTTAGTGTGTGGATATGTTTAATGTGTTAATTTAACTGTTAGGGGTCCAAATTGGGCTCAGGATGTGGTCAAGGCCTTGGTTAAATTTTTGTTTGGGCACTATAGGGTTTAAAAGGTGGTATCTGTGTTTAAAATATCAAAATGGGCTTGTGGTCCAGTGGTCAGTAGCGCCACTTAGGGAGCAAGGAGGTGACGCCACACAAGGGAGTAAGGGGCCCAAATTTAAGTTTCATGGAGCCCAATTCTTTTAATTTAAGTTAGCTAATTTTTGGCATTAGGGTTAGGTGGAGTGGACGGCAACAAGGCTCAAAAATAGGAGGATTTATGTGAATAGGATAATGTAGATATTATAGTTGATAATATGGAAGATAAAAGGAGAAAAGATCGGAGCTATCTGCAAGGCTAGGTGTTGGCCGAAATTCCATCACCTAGAGGAGGGAAGAAATCGGTTTCTTTATGGCAAAGGGGTGCCAAAATTTCCCCTACTATTTGATTAGTTGTTAGTTATCAGGAAGGGGATTTTCAGTTTTAAGCAATAGGTGCCGAAATCTTCTTTAAATAGAGGGGATATCTCTTCAATTCCGGCATTTGGAACCCTATTCTTTTCTCTCATTCTCTGTGCCAAAACCCTTAGCCATTCTCTGTAATCTTTTCTTTTGATTTCTTCAAAAGCCGAAACCTCTCACTGCACTTTCTTTTCCATTCTTTTTCCTCTTGTGCAGATTTCTCCATAAAAGCCGGAATCTTCTCTCAAGTGCTAGCCGAATCTTCTCTAGTAAGGTAAGTGTCGACTCTTGTTATTCCTTAAGATCTCTTTCGATTTTTAGGAGACAAGGCCGAATGGCCACTTGGTTTGTTTGAGGCTAATATTTTCTCTCTTCCTGCGTTCTGTGCGGCATTCCGGGATTTAATGGAAACCTGATCGTTTAGATCTAAAAGCCGTAAGTCGCTAGTCTCTAATTTCGAGATTTCAAGGTAAGGTTTTCAATTCTCCTTAAGATGATCAATCGTTTTCTTCTCGTTGGTCGTGCCTTAACCTAATGTTTCGTTACCAGTATCTCAACAACACCTTAGGCAGATAATAGTTGTGTTGACTACGGATAGTGTCGACGTAGAAAGTTTTGTTCCAACGATAATCAGGTGTGTAGATCTCTAACACACTAGTTAACTGTAATTTATATGTGTTATGGGCTAAAAAGCCGGAAAGTGGCTGTGTGGACAGTCGAATAAAACCCTAAAAGGGTTAGGCAAAGGATGCCAGGTACGTAATCATAGAAATCTCTATGTGTACCGAAATATAAGAAAGCCTGTTTCTTTTTAAAGATGGTATGATGTTTTCGATTTTCCATGTGTGTTTGCATGGGGTGGGATTATGATAATGAAGGGGAAGTGCATGATAGGTCACTTGGTGATCGGTGGTTAAACCACAAATTCAAATGTTAGGTCACATAGTGATCGGTGGCTATGCCACGTTTAATGATTCCTGATTAATAGGAATAGGCAGTACGACTGTCGTTATGGTGTGTAGCGGATGGAGGGTTGATTGTAGAAATCCCCAAGGTGTGATGGTTGGTACGGGTTGGTGCGTAGAGGATGGAATTCTAGGATGGGTTGGGCTGTTCATCATTCATTATTTTCATGTAATTATGATTGTTGCCTTTATGTATGGGCCAGGGCTCATAATGTGTTTGTGGGCCTTAGGTCAGTGTGTCCGGGATTTATACGTTGAGTCTTCGTGACTCACCCTTTCATTTTCTCTACTCTTTCAGATCAGTAGTAGATCGTGGACATGGGAGCCGAGACGGACTCGAGGGGCCATCAAGTTTTTTTATCTTTATAGATTATTTCGGCTTTTCTTTAAGTTTTTAATTTTGGGAATATTTATGTAATAAGGCCCCATGGTTTATATTTCACTACATAGTTTTTAATATTTGCAACTTATGAAATTTTGTCAAAGGTTTAATTATTCAAAATAATAATAATACAAGGTTTTCTTTTCAAATGTCACCTATTAATTCAAATATTGTCTAATTAACTTACGATTTCTGAAACCAACAAAGCAAAATTTTTCAATGTACAACCCGTAGCATACCAGATCTGGTCGAAACGTATGGGCCCGGTTTGGGGTGTTACAGTTAACGACAATGAGAAGTTAGATCGCCCTTAACAGAATACTTACAAATCCAACCTTAGATCCTGCGGCCTAGATTGCTATTGAATGAGAATCGGCTTTTAGAGTAGATACCAATCGATTTGTGATGGAGGAAAACAACACAGGTTCGGCACAAATAGGGATTTCGGCAAGGAAGGATGATGATAATTTCTGCAATAGAAGAATTTGGCTATAAGAGAAATCGGCAAAAAGGGAGTATGGTGATTCGGCAATGGAAGAAACCGATTGAGGGGGGAGAAAAGAAGGAAAAGAAAATATGGAAACTCAAAGAACCTCTCAAGGGAATTCGGCAATGGGAGAAAAGAATGAGGGGAAGAAGAAATAATAGAACCCAAGGAACCTTTCAATGAATTCGACACCCCCTTTTTATAGCCAAAGTCGAATCCTACCTTCCCCCACAGTCCAATTCGGCACCACTTTATCCACTTCCCATCTCCTAATTTTTCTCCATGATATCTTCCTTATCCTTCTCCTAAATTCTTTCTACTGATCACTTCTCCTTAGAGTCCCTCTACCTGCCACTTCCAGCCTTCTAGAAGCCTAAAATTAATCTCCAAAATAAAACTAAGCTAGCACTCGAACCTCAGACCTCCCTGCATGCATATGTCGCCACCTCTCTACACCCTAGTGGCGTCACTTAGCCACTTCACCACAGGCTTCTCTGTGCCATTTTTCACTTATTTTTATTTAAATGCCCATTACACACAACCCTGATTCTTTAATAAATTAAATTAAGAATCCTTCACCACAAAACTCGAACCCAGAGCTTCTCCAACACACCTAGACACTCCAAATTCATTAAACCCTTAAAGCCATCATGTCATTTGTCATTTTCTTGCTCACTTAAAAATTTTCTAAGACCCAAAGCCCAAAGCCCAATGGGCCCAATTCTACTAGGCCCAAATTCGGGGCGTTACAGGAGGGTTTTGTTTGCAATTTGAAAAAGTCTT
This sequence comes from Gossypium australe, assembly GCA_005393395.2. Lineage (NCBI taxonomy): Eukaryota > Viridiplantae > Streptophyta > Magnoliopsida > Malvales > Malvaceae > Gossypium > Gossypium australe. Next base: position 130,376,452 of record CM016619.1, read on the forward strand.
CAAGGGCCATTTTGCAAGCTAATTAATCTGCCAAGCAAGCTGATTGGGTCAGCATGTGGGACAATTTTGGGCTGCCTAGTACTCGGTTGTTCCGAATTTCTCGGTTCAGCTCAACTAGGCCACTTTTCATATTTAATTAATAATAATTTATTTAACCCAAATTAAATTGGATATAAATTAAAATTAATTATATTATGAATTAATACACACAATTTGGACCGTCTTAGGCTGAAAAATTAATTCGCCTTGATGCTTCAAAATTGTTTCTCGATTTTGCACTTCTAGCAGTATCTGTCGAGCCGTTTTCCGTCCTTTGTGCAAATCTGTCGAAAATAATTGAAATTAATTATAAAATTAATTAAAATTAATTATGTTAATATTTTAAGTACAAAATAATTATTTTATAATAATTATATATTTTTGACAAGAATTTTACCGAACTTGCATGAATTTGAGTTAAAAAGGGCATGAAAAAGTGTGTATATTTCTGTGTTTCCACACCCCCAAACTTAATTCATTGCTCATCTCGAGTAATGCACAATTTTGAAAAGAATTTCAGCTAAACACCTTTGAAAAATTCCTTCGAACTAACATTCTTCCCAACAATCATGAATTTGGTATACTTATGCTCAAGAACAAGAAATTTGATATTTATGCTACTTATGTATACATATCATTCGAATTAATCTCAATCATTCTTATGAAAGAAAAAATTATACTAAATGCTTCCTAATAAAGACATGTTAATCCCTACCAATTTGATTTTATTCCCTTATTCAAGATTAAGCTGCAATCATTAAGTTTAACTGATGCCTTTATATGTTGAACATAGCAATTTCTCTCCACTAATGTATGTAGTACAGAAACTTGAATCAATAGGTCTTCAACAAGGTTGTAACGTGGCTAGGCTAGGGGTAGGAAAAAGATAAATTTAGGCTAAAAACCCTAGACTCAACTTTAATCGGACCTTCAGAATATTTACCTTCAATACACCAACTTACTTTGTTTCCACATGCTTTGTTGTACATCTATTTGCTTTCAAGTATACATGCTCTTTATTTTTTTTCCAAGCATTTTGTTGTATTTATTACAATTTTTTGAGCATTTGATACTTCTTTTGTAACAACCCGATTTTGGGCCTAGTCAAAACAGTTGTTTCGAGACCACAAATTCGATGAGAAAAAAATTATTTTTATTACATTTTTATGGTCTACGATTTCACAAAATGATTTCGTGAAAGTTTCATTCAAAAATTTCGACGTTTGGGCACTCAATTTAGTCAAAAGGACTAAATTGTAAAAAGTGCAAAAGTTGAGTTCTACATGTTAAAGGTGTCCAATTACTATGAAATTTTAAATTTGAGGTACTTAAATGGCAATTAGACCATTGGATAATTTTTTGGACAAAAATGGATATGAAATAAGTGAAATAGATTATTTTTAAGTTAGGGGCATTTTGGTCATTTAGTGATTAAATGACATAATAAACAAAATAAAAGCCAATTTTTTGTCCATCTTCAACCCATGGCCGAAACTTGCATGGAGAAACCATGGCTAGGGTTTTTCAAGCTTCCAAGCTCGATTGTAAGTCCGTTCTAGCCCCGTTATTAATGATTGTTACGTTTTTGAAATCCTCGTAACAAGATCTATCTATTTCTACCAATATTTTGAGATATGGTTGAAGTCTAGGGTTTTGAACCATGATGAATATGTGTGTATTTTGATGTTTAAAGGTAGGTTATGCATGTTTATGGTTAGAGAAACGACTTTTACTAAGTGATTTTCGGTAAAGATGATAAAAATGACTAATTTGGAAATGTTATAAAATTTGTTATAAAAGTGTGAATTAGTGGAAATTGTGGGCTGTTGTAGTTATGAAAATGGTTCAGATAGGCTTAAAATAGAAAGAAATAGAATGAAAATCGTTTTACGAGCCTAGGGGCAAAAGTGTAAATTTGTGAAACTTTAGGGGCAAAAACCTAATTTTTCCATAATATGATTTTTTGGATCACATTGAATAATGTGACTAATAAATAGACTAAATGTGATATTATAGATCACGGAAAGTGAGGTTCGGACCTAGAACGGAGGAAAACCAAGAATATGACGAATAAGTCATTTTCACCGATTGTGTTATCGAGGTAAGTTTGTATGTAAATAGTGCATCGCTTTTACTTACGTTTACATATTTTGATAAATGGTATGAATTGTGGCTGAATATTTGATGTAATTGACAAAATATCGACAAGTGAGAAATTTCCCAGTTGAACCTTAGGAATAAAAATGGATACGAGTGACATGTTCACTAGAAACTTATGTGAAATCTAAGTGAAATAAGTGATCCGGGTGCTGGTTCGTATGTTCTACCGGTGGCAGAGTTATATGGCATGTGTTACGGATACTCAATAGCTTGTGTAAGCAGCACCGTGTAGTTTCGTCATGACCAACAGTTTGTGTGAGCGGACCCGAGATTGTGACTATGTGAAACGGGTGCTAGTCTTATAAGTTCTACCAGTGGCTGGGTAATCCGGCATGTTTTTCGGATACCTGACAACTTGTGTGAGCAGCACTAAGTAGTTACGTATGACCGACAGCTTGTGTGAGCAGACCCGTAAATGTGATTAGCTCGAGAGCGAGCCTATGTGAAAAGTGTGATATGAAGTATCTTTAGCTACAAGTGTGGCACTTATGTGCAAATTTCCGTATAAGCGACTAAGTATAAACGAATATGACTAAGTGATGAATAAGTGCAAGTATGTGTGTGTAAATTTATGAGCAATGTGCTCAATAGGTAATCAAACTTTGGTAAGTTTGATATGGGGTAAGTGTTACTATGAAAGTTAATACAAAGAAATTACGAAAGAATAAAATTTGGAATAAAATAGTTTTGGGACAACAACAGTTATGTGTCTTTGAAAAATCACCAAAAATGGTGAAATTTGAATTAGAAGTTGAATAAGATATTAAATTAAATCTTATTGAGTCTATTTTTCGCATAAAAGAAACATTGTAAGCGAAAAAATTTCATATTCTGAGATATTTGAATTTTTGTGTGACAGGGTCAGAATGATTTTGAAATCCCCTATTCCGACTTTGGAAAATCACTAAATATTTTATAAAAATAATTATGGGTTATAATTTATATGCTCAAAATCCTTAATGAGTCTATTCTTAAAAGAAACAAATGAAAACATCATCCAAATCCCGTACGAGAAGATAATTAATTTTTAGTGAAAAGAGGTTGTAACTGTCAAATAGTGGAATAGGGATGACTTTAATGAATAAACTGTACTTATTGGCTAAACCAAAAATTCTGAAACTTTTATGGTAAGAATATATGTGAGTCTAGTTTTAGGGAAAATTAGCAAATCTTAATTTGTAGTTTCGTAGCTCAAGATATAAATAATTTAGTGACTGTTACTCGAGTAGACAACTTGAGATGGACATGAATAAATAGTGGAACTATGTGCAATTATGATTGTATTATCTTGAGAACATATTGTGAGGATTGGTAAAAACTTATTAATTAATTGCTTATTATTTACATGCTAACTTACTATGCTATATAGCTTACACCCCTTCCTTTCTTTTTCCTATAGTGTCACAGATGCAAGCTCGAGTTGGAGGTCGTCGGAGATTCTCCCACACTAAGAAGCTATGGATTGGTATCGATGATTTCTCTTCTAGCTTTTTAAGTCTATGGCATGTATAGGGACTTAGTCATTTGTGTACATGTTATTATGAGTTGGCCTAGAATATTGGCCTATGCTAATTGAAGGTCATTGTTGTATAAAGGCCATTTGTTGTGGCTAATATTTGTTATGTTATAAGTCTATGATGAAACATTACATGGATGTGCATGCTTGTTTGGGTTGGATGAGCGAATGTGTGATAATTATGTGTGGCAAATACTAAATGTGAATGGTTGAGTAAGTTATATGCTATGATTAGTTAAGTGTGTGTTTTGTTGTGCATGATGAATGTGATTTATAAATGGTGTGCGAATGCCATGATGTGGTTATTGGGATGCCTAAAAAAATTCCATGTGTGTGTTGACAAACTTGGTATAAGTGTGCAAGAGTTTTTGGATGGAAAAAGGCTGTTTAAATAGCCTAACTTTCACCCATAAGGATGGCCGCACGGCCAAGCACATGGGCGTGTGACTTGGCCGTGCGACCCTCAATGGTTGATGACATCATAAACAGAGAGTTGCATGGGTCGAGGACACGGGCGTGTCCCAAGCCACATGGGTGTGTGGCCTTGTTTTGTGGTAAAATTTTCTAAGTATTTTAAAGTTCTCAGTTTAGTCCCAGACCACTTCCAAAATATGTTTTGGGCCTCGTAGGCCCGTAATAGGGACAATATGATTATGAATGAAAAGTTTTAAATTTGAATGGAACTTTGTGACTCGGAAATGATCGGTTATATGTGATTAAGTCCAGTAATGCCTCGTACCCTATTCTGGTGACGGATACGGGTAAGGGGTGTTACATCTTTTCAACTCCCCCAAATTCTTTTATCAAAAGATGTTTTGAATAGTACTGAGTGTTTGGGATAATTTAAAGATAATTAAGAGAGAAGTGATGGCTAATTATTTCAAGGGTTCAAATAAAATTAGGCCATATAGTCTCAAAGTTGGGTTTCAAAGGATAAAGTTTCATCAAGGTTGGCTTGAAAGGCTCAAATGGTCCAAATAAAAGTTGCCTAAATCATTTTCAACGTTCCATGATTCCTAGGATTTCACCTCAAGAAACTACTATGTCAATTCTAGAAACTTAAACTTTCATGCATGCCTAAGTCTCCTAAAGAACTAAAAATTTTATTGTATGATTTGCATGCTTTATTAAAAATACACTTATGTCATATTTCAGTTAACATAACAATTATTGAAATAATCGAACTTTATTCATACTGAAGTTTAGCATACTTAAGAAAATTTCAAGTTTTTTATCAAAATATAACCTAACCATAACTGGAAGGAAAAATTATTCTGAGTGGAAATAATTTCAAATTTCCAGTTCCCCTACTTAAGATGAACAATGTCCTCATTGTTAAAAGTAAGTAGATACTATACACCAGGTAGGATTCTAGAAAAGAAGAGGTGAGTCAATTTGACTGCTTAAGTACCAAGCTCTCTATAAATCCAATCCTAGACATGTATATATCTATTGCCACACTCTACACTTTGCGACTTGATGATTTTTATTAATGATTTCCACCTCTTGTTTTATTATACGAAAATAAAAATTCCTAATTAAACTTAATCCTAAAATAACCTAAGAACAAAATAAAATAAAGTCAAGATCCCCCCTTTTTTATTTATTTGCAGATCCTTCCAAATTCGACTCATCTTCTACTCCATCATCTTTGTTTTTGCATGTATCACTCCGCTCCTTATTCAATAGCGGACTCCATGGTTCAAATATGAAATCTGGAAACTCAGGCACAAAAATAAACGGGTCATTGTATATTTTCGTAAGAGTGATTCTCATTAAGTCATCCCTTATTTTTCAATATCTCCAGTAAGATTGTTGCTGCCACTGCATATGTTGCATTATGTCCATCAACTTTGATAGCTTATCTCGAAAATCTGGGAGAGGCGATTGAGTTCTGAACATTGAAGTTGCGACATCAGGTTCCATTGGTTTTGCCTTATTAGGGATTTCAGCTGATTGCATCTGTTCGATTTCTGTTGGATCTTCTTCTTCTTCTTTAGGATCCTTACTTTCTTCAACTCATTGTTGTAGGACAGAGTCTCCAGCTATTCAGTAGAGGTCCCAATCTGTGATTGTGCCTTGGCTACAACCTGTCTTCTTTACGTTTGCAAGAATTTTAGCTTTCAATCATAAAATTGTTATTGTAAAAGGAAAGTAAGCTGGGCCAGAACGTCTAGCGGCACAATTCCGCATTTCTTTCAGGATGATTTTTCCCACGTCAATGGTCTTTCCAGTTACAATCGAGTATAATAAAATCATTTGCTCTAATGAAATTGTAGTCCCATGTGAAATAGGCATAAGGCTGAATCAGATGAAATAAAACCATACCTTCGCGAGTGGTGTCAAATATTCTCTTCGACAAGTGTGAATTCCTTGTTTTGAAATAGTCCACTTAGAACCTGGAACTGTAAGTTCCTCGAGAATTTCTTGCAGACTTTCAGACTCAATATTGCTCATCAAGGAAGAATATTAGTCATTTTCAAACTTAGGTAATTCAAAGAATTCATTAATAGCGTTTGAGGTTATTGGTACCTCGATTCCGCGAACAAAAACTTCCGTCAACTCGTTTGAGATTAAATTGGCATAAAATTCACGAACTAACTCCTCATCCACACTAGGTCTTTTCTCACAAAACAACTCCCAATTGAGAGCTTCAGCAACCTAACGAATGCGAGCCATGAAATCAATATAATTGCTTTCTTTCAGTGTAAAGTCTTTCTCTAGATGCATCTGTTGATTCTTGAAAATACTTTCGTATCTTGCTTTGGCTTCTTCACAATGGAATTTGTTTTGTGATCCATCAATTTGGGTAGAGGCATGAGTTTTCTTGCAAGGAATGATTAACCTGAACATAAGATGGAAACAATTATTTTCTCAAAAATTTAATTAATATAAACTATTAATAATTCAATAAATTGAAAAATTAAATAATTAAATTAAAATTAAAATTTAGGTGAAAATTTGTCTTACCACCTTTTTTATAAAAAATAAGAACTCCTAAAACTATAATTATAAATCAAAAGAGGTCAATTTAGGATAGGTTGGAGGGTTAACGGCTAGGGATGTTGGTGCGAGTAGCAAAGCTGATGTGTCGCATGGATGATGGGGCGCTACTGGGCGTGTGGGCAGATGTGCGTGGGAGTAGTGACGCCTACCATGGGCAACTATGAGGGCCGCAAGTAGCAAAGCCTAGTGGGCAGTAGCGTGGGTGTAACATCCCGAATTAGGGCTTAGTCAGAATAGTGGTTTGAGACCACGAATCTGAAGTAGAAATAATTATTTTATGACTATTATGAGGTTTATGATATGTTCGTATGCATGTGAAAAAAATTCATGAAGAAATTTTAGGCATAAAGTGTCCAATTTGACGTTTGGACTAAATTAAATAAGTTTCAAAATATGAGGTCCTAGATGCTTTAAGTATGAAATAGCTTGGATTATCAATTTGAGGTTTATAATGTGATTGAATTGTTGTGTGAAAATTTCATTGAGAAATTTTATCGAAAAAGTGTTTAATTTGGTTAGTAGGATTAAATTGTTATAAGTGCGAAGTGTGTGTTCTAGATGATAAAGGGTGTAATTGTGATGAGTTTTTAAAGTGAAGGTCCTTATGAAGAAATTAGCCCACTTATAAGTTGATGGAAGATATTTGTTTGGTATTTTTGAAGTTAGTTGAAAAGAAAAAGGGCAAATTTGGAAGTTAAGTTAAATGGGTATAATAAAACAAAAATAGTAAAAAGGCACCATTCTTTTCTATTTTCTTCTCCAGCCGATTGTGAGAAAAGAAATGGGCAGCCATGGAGAAAGCCATGTTCGGCCAAGCTTGAGAGCTTGATAGCTGAGTGGTTTTTGCCCCGTTTTTAATGATTCTACGTTTTCGGAGTCGTGGTAACTCGATTTAGCTATCCAGTACCTTCATTTTCAAAACTGTTGAAGTTTATGAATTTTGCCATAGTTTATTAAGTGTGTATTTTGATGATTAATGGTGGATTATGCATGTCCATGAGAAGAAAAACAAGTTTTACTAAGTGATTTTCAACGAAAATGACCGAGTTGCAAAAGTTGTAAAATTGGTCCTAAGTGCATGAATTAGTGAGAAATGTGGATAGCTATAGGTATGAAAATGGTTTGGCTAAGTCCAAAATACAAGAAAATTGAATAAAAATCAATTTACGAGCCTTGGGGCAAAAGGTTAATTATGTGAAAGTTTAGGGGTAAAAACATAAATTTTCCATAAGATGATTTTTGGGTCACACTGATTAATGTGACTAATAATTGAGCTAATTGTGATATGATAGATCATGGAAAAACGAGATTCGGACCTAGAACGGGTGAAAAGAGAAATGTGGGCAAAAAGTTCCTTTCGACCCTTTCGACATCGAGGTAAGTTCATATGCTAAATTATGAAATTCTAAGTGAAGTACTTGACATTTCGATGTTGTATGGATTGTTTAATTGCCTTTATGTATACGTTAAGTACGTTTTGACGGAATGTCAAGAAATGAGAGTCTTATTTTAATTTAAGACTGGAGGGAAAAGAAATTTGAATGATTTGTTGATAATTAAGGTCCCGTGTAAGACCATATTGGAATACGGCCTCGGTGTGAAAATTTGTGTAAGGCCATGTCGGGGACATGGCATCGATATGTTAATACATGTAAGACCCTATTGGGGTATAATGTCAATATGACATTATGTGTATGAGACTCAAGAGTGTTATTTAGTAATTTGAGTGGTTCAACGGATATAGTTCTCCCTAGTGTATGGGATGAAGACTTTATTTATCTTATGATTAAATGTCTGTAATTCAAGAGTTATATTGACCCTATGCGGCGTTATGTAATGATGTATGAATGTATGCATATGAGAGTGGTAAAAGGCTTGGTAGATAGCCTCTAAGTGCCCACATGGATAGACACACGGCCGTGTGTCCAGGCCATGTGTGACACACGGTTAGCACATGGGCGTGTGCCCCAGGCCGTGTAGATAAGTCAGAATGTCAAGGTAAGGCACACGGTTTAGGGCCACGGGCGTGTCAAGGCCGTGTGGTTTTAGTCAGATTCGACCACGGCTAGTAGACACAGGCATGTCTTAGGAGTACACGGGCGTGTCCCTAGACCAACACGGGCGTGTGGTCCCTATTTTGAGAAAAAGTATCTCAAGTTCATAAACACTTCGGGATTAGTTCAAAAACCTCTCAAAGGTATGTTTAAGGCCTCGTAGGCCGAGATTGAGTAAGTGATAGGCTTAAATGAAATTTTATAGCCCGTTTTGAAGAGTTCAGTAAGATTAAGCTTGGTAATGCCTCGTATTCGGTCTCGGTGTCAGACAGCGGGTATGGGGTGTTACAGTGGGCGCGCGCGAGCTAGAGCTAGGAGCAGCACGAGGCGGTAGAGCAGGACATGCAGCACGTAATGGATGCAGGTGCGCGCGGGGTGAGCTGGTGACCGAATGGCTATCGGGCGGTGTTGCGGCTAGAGAGTTGAGGGCTTGTGGCACTTAGGTGATTTGGTATTTGGTGGGGATGGAATTTGGGCAATGAATAATGGAGAAGGTTGGTGGAATTTATAAGGAAAAGGAGTAGGAGTTAAAGTAAAAATTCTTAGAAAAATTTAATAATTAAAATATTCTAAGTTCTAATCCTATACAAAGTTAATAATTAATATAATGCATATCAAATTATTATTTGCTTTTAATTTATTAAAATAAAAACTTATTAAATAAAATATGATTAATGTTAAACTAATCCTAACTCTATGTAAAGTTGATAATAATTAATCTATATTATAATGGATTATATATTAATGATTATCATCTCTCTTTTTTTCATTAAACTAAAAACTTTTATTCTAGACGCCTTTTAGGAATATTTACAAAAAGAGGCATCTACTTTTTAATATTTACAAAAAGAGCAACCAAATTTTGGAAATAATTCAATTAAGTACCTAGACTTAAGAAAAATTTGAAATTGAGTTGCAATTTAAAACTTGGATCAAAATTGACCTTTTTATTTGAAAACTAAAAATTTATTTTTTCGTTAGGGGATAATTTCTCGGAATATGTTAAAATCAATTCCCATTAAAGATTGGAGGGATCACAAACGGTCCCGCTTAAGTTCCAATCTCCTAGACAGAATTTATTTAAACATACTAATCCCAAAAATATACCCTAAATCATTTATTTAAAAAGAAAAAAAAGAAAACTTAAATATCTGATAAAATGAATGAGATTTGATTCCATTCAATTTTATCCCCCAATAATGTTTTAAGTGCTGAGCATTGACTCGAAAATTACCTCCCTTACTTTGAAGTTCAACAACTCCGTATGGATAAACTCGGTGAATCATAAATGGGCCAGACCAACGTGATTTTAACTTACCTGGAAAGAACCTTAATCTGGAATTGAATAACAGGACTTGCTGGCCTGCTTCAAATTCTCAAACTCAAATGTGCTTGTCATGCCATTTCTTAAGTCTCTCCTTGAGTAATTTGGCATTCCCGTATGAGAACATTCAAAATTCTTCTAACTTGTTGAGTTATAGCATCTGTTTCTCTTTAGCAAGCTTAAAATCCAAGTTGAGTTGTTGAAGAGTCCAATAAGCTTTGTGCTCTAACTCTAAGGCAGATGACAGGCTTTCCCAAATACCAACTTATAGGGTGACATCCCTAAAGGTGTCTTGTATGTTTTCCTGTAGGCCCATACAACATCATCCAGTCTTTTGGACCAATCTCGCCGGTTCAGGCAAATACTGATACGAATCGTCTCGGATTTGAAAACGAATCGTAAATGTTGCCCGATCGTAAATTAGGTAGTTTTCGTTGAAGATGACTAAAGGGATATTTTAATGATAATGTCTTTGAAAAATAAAGATAGTTAAGGGGTTGAGGTGACTACGAATTTGAAGCAAGAAAGAACCTTTAATATATATATTAAAGACCTGAATCTTATAAGCTTCAAATGAATGAAAGGAGTTTGAATAAACCGAGATCCACTATCTAGCCAGATAGGAACCAACGGTACAGATAAATGGATGCCACACCCAAAGGATGATAAGTTCAAAACAAGGATAGAATGACGCCACTAGAAACTAGATAAGTCAATTCGAACCTTGAAGAATTAGGAGAGTGAATTAAACTCACCAAAAGAAAAATATTCATTCATGAAAATCCTCTGTGCTTTAATTGAAAATTGACAAGCTATTTATAAGCCTCAATAACTTCACAAAAGAAAGCAATGCCATCCAACAACTTTAATTTAGCACATGTTTATATTTTTAATTCCCTCAATTTTAATTTAGCCTTGCCGTCCACCTTTGTTCATGCATCCCACTTTCTAAATAATTTAATCAAGGCTCCACCAAGCACCATTCCTGTACATGATAATTATACAATTGTGCTTTACTTCATGCTTCATTTGTGCCGTCCCATACCCTATGTACTTAGCAATTTAAAATTTTTCCATCATGCTCTATCTTGCAAGTTTGTGCCGCATGCTCCATGTAAATTCCACCATGTGGATTAATTTATTCCAAAGTCAAATGCCTTGCACCATTCATGCATTATCACACTTGCACATTCTCCATTATTGCCGTCCATCCCCCACTAGTCACACACATGCTCTATTTTTTTTATTGTTTCACACAAGCACATGTCTTTTATAGCTTCCATAGCTGTTGTTGTTTGCTCCACTAGCTAGTGTCCATGGTTCTTGCATTATTTTATTTAATCCATGATTTGTGATCACCCATGCTTCATTTAGCCTTGTTGCCATCTATGCTTGAATAAAATAGCTTCCTTGTGCAAGCTTTTGTTTATTTTATTATATCCATCCAAGCATGCTTCAATATTTTAGTATCTCAAAGCTCCACCCATAATATTCCAATTTTGTTTCAACACCATAAGACCCCTTGCCGTCCAACACATTGTATTATTTTAATCCCACATTCTTCCTCCATGAATTTCGGCCTCCATGCTCCAATGTGTCCACCAAAGGTAAGCCATCCATGCTTCAAAGAATTAAACCCATGCTTGTGCACCATTAGATATTCGGCCAAGAAGAAGTCACTGGCTTCACGTGGGTAACATGCATGGCTCCTTCAATATGCATAAAATTCAAAATGCACCAAATTAATTTAGCCACCAAGCAGTGCTCTTTCAACCGTGCATAATTCCACATTGGGTGGTACCTATAAACACATGAACTACCATCAATAAAATTCTGCTTTAAACATTTTATTTAAGCACTAGATAAAAATAAAAAGGTTAACAAAAAAACACACTAATGTTCAGCTTTGACAAAAGATATTTAAAAACTCGTACTATCTAGATAAACTAACATGAAATAAGAAAATTCAGCAAACTAATAAATGACTGAAAACACGCATAATAAAGTGTTAAATAAACTAGCAGTCGAACTAGCTAGTATATTTAACTTCAAATAAATTGTAATAGTTCAGCATGTTCTTGGGCTCTTCTCTTTCTGTATTCCAAATTTGTGCCACCAAATCCGACGCGGCATCTTTGAATTGTTTAGCATGGGCACGCGTAATTGGTCCATTAGGTAGCTCGATTGGAGCTTGGTTGACTTCCGTCACAATCTTCTTAGGTGAGTTCGTATCATCCCCTCCCTCTTTAAGTTGATTCGTCCTCGAATCATCACCTACATCGAAAGGAGACAGATCAAAGACATTAAAACTTGCACTCACATTATACTCACCTGGTAAGTCCACTTTATAAGAGTTGTCATTTATTTGCTCAAGGACTTGAAATGGACCATCTCCCTTCGGAAGAAGTTTGGATCGTCTTTGCGCGGGAAATCTTTCTTTGCGCATATGAACCCAAACCCAGTCCCCTTGTTCAAAGCGAATGTGCCTACGGCCTTTGTTGGCTCGTTGCTTGTACTCCTTAGTTTTTGCCTCTATGTTGTCCCTAACCTTTTGGTGCAACTGTTTAATATATTCAGCCTTGCGTTTTCCTTCTACATGCACAAGTTGATTAGAAGACAAAGGTATTAGATCAAGCGGTGTTAATGGATTAAAACCATACACAACTTCAAATGGGGAAAACTTAGTAGCAGAGTGTATAGAGCGATTGTAAGCAAACTCCACGTGTGGTAGGCAATCTTCCCACATCTTTGAGTTCTTCCGAATGATTGCTCGTAGCAACGTTGAAAGAATTCAATTTACCACCTCGGTTTGATCGTCCGTTTGCGGGTGGCAGGTGGTAGAGAATAGTAACTTGGTTCCTAATCGCCCCCACAATGTCCTCCAAAAATGACTAAGAAATTTTGCGTTCCGGTCGGACACGATCGTCTTAGGCATGCCGTGCAACCTAACCACTTCTTAAAAAAAAGATTAGCAATATTCACAGCATCATCAGTTTTATGGCAAGCTATAAAGTGAGCCATTTTAGAGAATCTATCCACAACCACAAATATCGAATCTCGTCCATTCTTGCTCCTTGGCAAGCCTAGTACGAAATCCATAGAAACATCAGTCCAAGGAGTTTCAGAAATGGGTAAAGGCTTATACAAACCGTGCGGATTAGTTTGAGACTTAGCCCTTTTACAGGCAACGCATCTCCCACAATATCGTTCTACATCTCGTAGCATCTTAGGCAAAAAGAAGTGCTCTTGGAGGGTGGCTAAAGTTTTAGCAACTCTGAAATGTCCCATCAATCCGCCACTATGAGCCTCATCTACTAACACCTCTCGCACAGATCCTTGTGGAATGCACAATTTCCCTTCTCGAAACAGATATCTGTCATGGCGGTAGTATTTCTCGTAGGCTCCTTTTTCACATAACTTAAAAAATTCACCAAAGTTAGTATCATTGCATATAGGTCCTTAAGAAATACAAACCCCATCAGTTTAGAATCCATCACATTTAACAAGGCATACCTTCAGGATAGTGCATCAGCAACTACATTTTCCTTACCTTTTTTGTATTTAATGACATAAGGAAATGATTCGAGAAATTCTACCCACTTAGCGTGTCGCTTGTTGAGTTTATGCTGCCCTCTTAAATACTTCAATGACTCATGGTCGGTATGAATCACGAATTATTTGGGCAGTAGGTAGTGTTGCCATGTCTCCAAGGCTCGAATTAGAGCATACAACTCCTTGTCATATGTTAGGTAGTTTAAGACAGCACCGTTGAGCTTCTCACTGAAGTACGCAATGGGGCGTCCGTCTTGCATAAGTACAGCGCCAATACCTAACCTTGAGGCATCACATTCTAACTCGAAAGTTTTGTCAAAGTTTGGTAAAGCTAATAATGGTGCTTGAGTCAAACAGTCTTTAATTTTCAAAAATGCTTTCTCTTGTTCTTCTCCCCAAAAAAATTAGAATTCTTACGGATTACACCGGTTAATGGTGCGACCAATGTGCTGAAGTTCGGTACAAACCGTCAATAAAAATTAGCCAGTCCATGAAAGCTTCGAACTTGGGAAATATTTGTCGGACGGGGCCATTCTTGGATCACCTTAACTTTCTCTTGATCAACTTCAAGGCCTTCCGAACTGACAACAAATCCTAAAAACACAATTTTGTTAGTACAAAAATCACATTTCTGCAAATTTGCATATAAGGTCTCTTTTCGCAAAACTTCTAGGACAAACTTTAAATGTTTCACGTGCTCATCTAAAGTTTTACTATAGACAAGTATGTCGTGAAAGTATACGACACAAAATCTACCAATGAATGATCGCAACACGTGGTTCATGAGTCTCATGAACGTGCTTGGGGCATAACGAGCCATTTATAGAGTCCTTGCTTCGTCTTGAAAGCAGTCTTCCACTCGTCACCCTCGTGCATACGTATTTGGTGATATCCGCTTTTAAGGTCTATCTTTGAAAATAAGCTCGCTTCACTCAATTCATCGAGCATGTCATCCAATCGCGGGATGGGGTGTCGGTACTTGATCGTGATCTTGTTGATGGCTCAGCAATCTACGCACATCCTCCATGTTCCATCTTTCTTGGGAACTAACAAGACGGGCACAGCATAAGGGCTTAAGCTCTCGCGTACATAGCCTTTTTCAAGAAGTTCATTCACTTGTCTTTAAAGTTCCTTCGTCTCTTCTGGATTGCTTCGGTAAGCTGGTCTATTTGGAATCGCGGCTCCTGGCACAAAGTCTATCTGATGTTCTATTCCACGAATAGGAGGCAACCCACTTGGAATCTCTTCTGGGAATATGTCTCAGAATTCCTGTAACAAAGACAAAACAGGGGAAGGTAACTTGTCATCAAAATCGTTAGTTCCAAAGAGACTTTCCTTGTACATAAGTACCAACAGAGGCTGTTTTAGTAACATAGACTTTCGAGCATCTTTTTCCTTAATATAAAAACTTTCTTTTTCACTCTCGTCTTTTGTTTCCTTTTCTTTGTATTCGAACTCTCCTTTTTTATCACTCATTCTTTTGCTTTTCTTCTTTTCTTTTTCTTTCTCATTTTTCCGCTCACTTTCTTTTGATTTTTTCAATTGAAGCCTTCATCTTCAATTGATCTTCATAAACTCGCTTGGGTGTTAGCTGAGCTAGTGTCACAAAGTGTACCAATTAGTGTAGCCATCATGGATCGCTCGCTTGTCAAATTGCCAAGGTCGTCCAAGCAGGAGATGTCCCGCTTGCATCGGTACCACATCGCACAAGACCTCATCTTGATACTTCCCTATTGCAAATGAGACCAAAACTTGTTTTGTGACCTTAAGTTCTCCCCCGTCGTTAAGCCATTGCAGTTTATACGAATGGGGATGTTTGGTGCTAGTCAATCCCAGTTTCTCGACCAATATGGTGCTGGCCACATTAGTACAACTTCCTCCGTCAATAATGACGCAACAAATCTTCCTTTGTACTTGGCAACGCGTATGGAAATGTTTTCTCGTTGTTGTTCATTTTCGACGCCTTGTAAGCTAAGACTCCATTTTACCACTAAGATCTCTCCATTTTCAGCTTGTTCTACTTCTTCCTCGTCTTGGGACGTCTCACTGGCATCATCTTCCCTTTCACTTTCGGATTCAACCTCGCCATTATCTCGAATAAACATAGTGTTTCGGTTTAGACATTGACTTGCAATATGGCCCCAACCCAAACATTTGAAACACTTAATGTCTCGAGATCGATTCGGAATAGCTTCCATTTTGCCCTTGTTCACTTCACCGCTTGGTTTGTTAAATTTAGGTGTGCCACTTGCTTCTTTGGTTCGGCTCGGTATGTCCCGTTTGTTGGTCATTTGTCCCCACTTAGATGTTGAAGCATTATTGGGGATTACTCTAGACGTAGCTTTTCGTTTTAGCTGCTTTTCGACCTTTATTGCCATGTGAACCATATCGATGATATCGATGTAATGGTGTAGTTCTACAACATTTGCGATATCTCAATTAAGGCCAGCACTAAAGCGTGCCATTGTGGCTTCTTGTTCTTCATCTACATTGGCTCGGATCATGGCCACTTCCATTTCATTGTAGTAATCCTCCACGCTACGATGACCCTGAGTTAGGCTTTGTAACTTTTGATGCAATTCGCAGTGATAGTAAGTTGGGATGAATCTTTTCCATATTAGTGCCTTCATTTCCGCCCACGTAGATATTGGACGTTCACCATTCCATCTTCGGCTCGTTGTTAATTGATCCCACCAAATAATGGCATAATCAGAAAATTTGATAGCAGCAAGTTTCACCTTCTTATTTTCTGAGTAATTATGGCATTCGAAGATTAACTCCACCTTCTTTTCCCACTCAAGGTAGGCTTCCGGATCGGACCGCCCTTGGAAAGCAGGAATCGCCATTTTAATATTCTTCAAGTCATCATTAGCCCATTCTCGATCTTTTCGCTCACGAACTCGTGGACCTCCTCTCCGCTCATTGTGTTCGAAA
Source organism: Gossypium australe (assembly GCA_005393395.2). Taxonomy (NCBI): domain Eukaryota; kingdom Viridiplantae; phylum Streptophyta; class Magnoliopsida; order Malvales; family Malvaceae; genus Gossypium; species Gossypium australe. The sequence continues at coordinate 130,393,037 of CM016619.1, forward strand.
GCTGGATTGCTGTCAGCTTCACTCGGTTCGTAGATGTCGTTGTCATGTAACCAAGGTTCTTGTCCCTTTCTCAGAATTGGAGGGGTGTTTGCTCGAGGTCTCCGTTCATTTCTTCGGTCCAATCGCTCGTTGATTGATTGGAACAAACGTGTGATTTCTCCCATTACGGTTTGCAAATCAGGATCTCTTCCTTCAGGATCATTCCTTCGGGGTTGCAATCCTCTTCCACCGCCGGCGGCATCTGATGCTTCGTCGCTTACGATTCTTCGTTCGGGACTCCTAGACATGTTAAACAAGATTAATGAAACCTCACTACAATCCTCACTTGTTCACTCACAAAGAAATAATTATTAACACTCACACTCGTGTTTTTACTCAATTTCTAGCTTTTCTTTCAATGTAATCTCTCTTGCCTTTTACCGCTCGAATTCACTCTCTAGATTCTAGAAGGTTGCCTTCAACTTACTAGCAACTCGTAGGTCGTTTGAAGGAGTAAAAAAGGGTAAAATTGTTTCAGAAAAAGGTAGGCTTTAAAAGGGTAGAAAGGTTGGTAGGTGGCGTCGGAAAGTAAGACTCGATAGTAGAGGTGATGAATTATGAAGAGTTTGAAAATTCGGATATTACGACAACAATTTGTTTTTTACTTACTCGAAAAAACTCGAAATGATCAAAACATGCCTAATTTAATTGGCTCTGATACCAACTGATACGAATCGTCTCGGATTTGAAAACGAATCGTAAATGTTGCCCGATCGTAAATTAGGTAGTTTTCGTTGAAGATGACTAAATGGATGTTTTAATGATAATGTCTTTGAAAAATAAAGATAGTTACGTGGTTAATGTGAATACGAATTTGAAGCAAGAAAGAACCTTTAATATATATATTAAAGACCCGAATCTTATAAGCTTCAAATGAATGAAAGGAGTTTGAATAAACCGAGACCCACTATCTAGCGAGATAGGAACCAACGGTACAGATAAATGAACGCCACACCCAAAGGATGATAAGTTCAAAACAAGGATAGAATGACGCCACTAGAAACTAGATAAGTCAATTCGAACCTTGAAGAATTAGGAGAGTGAATTAAACTCAGCAAAAGAAAAATATTCATTCATGAAAATTCTCTGTGCTTTAATTGAAAATTGACAAGCTATTTATAAGCCTCAATAACTTCACAAAACAAAGCAATGCCGTCCAACAACTTTAATTTAGCACATGTTTATATTTTTAATTCCCTCAATTTTAATTTAGCCTTGCCGTCCACCTTTGTTCATGCATCCCACTTTCTAAATAATTTAATCAAGGCTCCACCACGCACCATTCCTGTACATGATAATTAAACAATTGTGCTTCACTTCATGCTTCATTTGTGCCGTCCCATACCCTATGTACTTAGCAATTTAAAATTCTTCCATCATGCTCTATCTTGCAAGTTTGTACCGAATGCTCCATGTAAATTCCACCATGTGGATTAATTTATTCCAAAGTCAAATGCCTTGTGCCATTCATGCATTATCACACTTGCACATTCTCCATTATTGTCGTCCATCCCCCACTAGTCACACACATGCTCTCTTTTTTTTATTGTTTCACACAAGCACATGTCTGTTATAGCTTCTATAGTTGTTGCCGTTTGCTCCACTAGCTAGTGTCCATGGTTCTTGCTTTATTTTATTTAATCCATGATTTGTGATCGCCCATGCTTCATTTAGCCTTGTTGCCGTCCATGCTTGAATAAAATAGCTTCCTTGTGCAAGCTTTTGTTTATTTTATTATATCCACCCAGGCATGCTTCAATATTTTAGTATCTCAAAGCTCCACCCATAATATTCCAATTTTGTTTCAACACCATAAGACCCATTGCCGTCCAACACATTGTATTATTTTAATCCCACATTCTTCCTCCATGAATTTCGGCCTCCATGCTCCAATGTGTCCACCAAAGGTAAGCCATCCATGCTTCAAAGAATTAAACCCATGCTTGTGCACCATTAGATATTCGTCCAAGAAGAAGTCACTGGCTTCACGTGGGTAACATGCATGGCTCCTTCAATGTGCATAAAATTCAAAATGCACCAAATTAATTTAGCCACCAAGCAATGCTCTTTCAACCGTGCATAATTCCACATTGGGTGGTACCTATAAACACATGAACTACCGTCAATAAAATTCAGCTTTAAACATTTTATTTAAGCACTAGATAAAAATAAAAAGGCTAACAAAAAAACACACTAACGTTCAGCTTTGACAAAAGATATTTAAAAACTCATACTATCAAGATAAACTAACATGAAATAAGAAAATTCAGCAAACTAATAAATGACTGAAAACACGCATAATAAAGTGTTAAATAAACTAGCAGTCAAACTAGCTAGTATATTCAACTTCAAATAAATTTTAACAGTTCATCATGTTCTTGGGCTCTTCTCTTTCTGTATTCCAAATTTGTGCCACCAAAGCCGACGCGGCATCTTTGAATTGTTTAGCACGGGCACGCGTAATTGGTCCATTAGGTAGCTCGATTGGATCTTGGTTGACTTCCGTCACAGTCTTCTTAGGTGAGTTCGTATCAAATACCTTCTCAAGTATGCCTTAATATCTTTGTTTGCCAGTTCAGCTTGCCCATTTGTCTGTGGATGGTAAGCTGTGGCAACCTTGTGATTTACTCCATGTTTGTCGAGTAACCATTTCAACCACTTGTTCACAAAATGGGGTTCCAAACCTTGTGAACACATGCTTCTGCAAAACTTCATCACAACCTTAGTATCATTTGTCAGATATGCCTCAACCTCAGCCTCAACCCACTTAGATACATAGTCTACTGCTACCAATATGTACTTGTAACCAAAACACAGAGGGAAAGGACCAAGGAAGTCAATACCCCAAACATCGAATAATTCTACCTCAATGACGTTTGTTCGAGGCATCTCATTTCTGTTGGTGACGTTTCCAACCATTTGACATCGATCACAACTCTTTACGTAAGCACATGCATCTTCAAATAGTGTTGGCCAAAAGAATTTGGCTTGTAATACTTTAGCTGCAGTACGTGTACCTTCGAAGTGTCCCCCACTCGGAGCTGAGTGGCAATGGTATAGAATCTTATGTACTTCATCTTCTGCCACGCATCTCCTGATCATTTGATCTGCACACTTTTTAAACAAATATGGCTCTTCCTAGAAATAGTGCTTCACATCGTGAAGAAACTTTTTCTTTTGATGATACGTCTTATCAATCGGCATCAAGCCACAAGCTAAATAGCTAGAGATATCAGCAAACCAAGGGGTATTATGGACATGATTTGCCTTCAGTATGTGTTCACCTGGAAATGTCTATTAAATTGGTATAAGAGGAGAATTCCCTTCTTGCGGCTCCAATCTGGACAAGTGGTCTACTACTTGGTTTTCTACTCCTTTTCGATCTTGAATTTCTAGATCGAACTCTTGGAGTAGAATTACCCATTAGATTAGTCTCAGCTTAGCGACTTTCTTGGCAAGTAAATACTTAATTGTGAAATGGCCCTATGGACAGTCACTTTAGTACCTACAAGATAAATCGAAACTTGTCAAAAGCGAACACAATAGCAAGTAACTCTTTCTCTATTACTGTGTAATTTAGTTGAACTTCTGTTAGAGTCCGACTTGCGTAGTAGATGGGATGAAAAACTTTGTTCATTCGCTGGCCCATGACAGCTTCTATCGCAAAGTCACTTGCGTCACACCTCAATTCAAATGGCAATTCATAGTCTGGTGTGACAATTATGGGTGCCGAAACTAATCAACTCTTCAAATCGTTGAAAGCTCTTAAACATTCCTCATCAAATTTGAGCGTCATGTCCTCCTCCAATAATTTGCATGGGGGTTTAGGAATTTTGGAGAAGTTCTTAATAAACCTTTGATAGAAACCGGTATGGCCAAAAAAGCTCCTAACACCCTTTACAGAGGAGGTGGGAGTTTCTCAATAACGTCTACCTTTGCTTTATCTACCTCAATTTCATGTCCTGTTATCTAATGCCCTAGAAAAATACCTTCTCGTACCTTCTCGTACCTTGACTAGATTGGCTAAGCAATCATAATATGTATCTCCAAATACTGAAAAATCATCCATAAAGACTACCAAGTATTTCTCAACCATATCAGTAAAAATAGACATCATACATCTTTGAAATGTAGCAGGTGCATTACATAAACCAAATGGCATGCGTCTAAATGCAAATGTACCATACGGGCAGGTGAATGTTGTCTTGTTTTGATCTTTCGGTGCTACTGTAATCTGATTATACTCGAGTATCCATCAAGAAAATAGTAATAGTCTCGCCCTGCGAGTCTATCCAACATCTAGTCTAAGACCGGCAAAGGAAAGTGATCTTTCCTAGTCACCTTGTTCAGCTTCTGGTAATCGATGCAAATTCTCCATACCGTAATTGTTCTAGTCGATATCAACTCTTTATTCTCGTTCTCAACGATCGTAATACCTCCTTTATTTGGTACGCACTGGACCAGACTTACCCATAAACTGTCTGAAATGGGGTAAATTATACCCGCATCTAACCACTTGATGATTTTGTTTTTCACCACGTCCTTCATGCTGGGGTTCAGTCTTCGTTGTCCATCAATTGTCCCTTTTTCACCATTTTTCGGGATAATCTTGTGCATGCATATAGATAGACTAATACCACAAATATGAGCTATGGTCCATTTGATAGCCTTCTTGAATTGTTTCAATACTAGGATGACTTTCTCTTCTTCCTCAATAGTTAATTTTACTAAAACAATCACAGGTAGAGTAGAAGCGTTACCTAAATAAACATATTTTAAATGTGAAGGAAGTACCTTGAGTTCTAATTTAGGTGGCTCCTCGATTGACACTTTTGGTTGGGTATAATCCCTACTCTCTAACTCCAAAGATTCAAAATGGGATTGCAGATTAAATTCCCTTTGGTTAGCTTCTAGCAAAGCTAAGTATTCATTCTCCTCTTCATCATTTAGAGGGTCTGATGTCAAAATTTATTCTAATGGGTCCTCAACATAGTTGAGTTCATTTTCCACGATTAAATCCTCTGAATCAGACAATGTAAAATAATCATCAATTGTGTCATGAAATCGCATAAACCTGAAAACATTAAATGTTACATGATCATCCTAAACACACATAGTAAGCTCGCCCTTCTGCACATCAATAAGGGTCTTTCCGATTGCTTGGAAAGGCCTTCCTAGTATGATTCTCACTTCTTTGTCTGCTTCAAAGTCTAGAATCACAAAGTCAGCAAGAAAAATAAATTTTTCTATACGTACCAATTAAAGTTTAACCGTAGTAGGTCAAAACTTCGCCTATCCTTGACTTCCTAAATATTGACATGGGCATCAAGTTGATACTCGGACCCAAGTCACATAGTGTCTTACCATAATATGTTGCTCCAAAGTTGCAAGGTATGGTAAAACATCCAGGATCCTTCAACTTTGGGAGTAGTTTGTCTTGAAGGTACGCACTGCATTCCTTCGTCAAGGCTACCGTCTCAAATTAGTCTTCATTTTTTTACAGGATATCCTTCATGAATTTGACGTAGTTCAGCATTTGTTCAAGTGCTTCAACCAACGGGATGTTGATATGAAGTTGATTGGGTACATCTAGGAACTTCTTGAATTAAATTTCCTGCTTCTGTTTCTGAAGTCTTTGAGGGTAGGGTGGTAGAGGCTTCTTTACTGAAATTGGTTGATTTCTCCTCTGTGGCAATTCTGCATCTAACGAAGTTGCTAGTTGATCAGAATTAGCTAGTTCTAAAGTTACCTTATCGGATTTTGTAGATTCTGGTTCTGGTGAAACTAGAATTTCAACACTCGGTTGAACTTCCTCTAAGTCTTGAGCATTAGTTGGCTCCTTCTCAACTTCGACGGTGTTGGGTTCTGATGTCTTTCCACTCCTCAATGTCAATGATTTACAATGATCCTCCCCTGGATTCCTTAGATTCTTTGTATCACTAGGTAAAGCACCTTATGGTAAGTTTCTGAGTTCAGTTGCAAGCTGGCCAACTTGATTCTCCAAATTCCTTAGAGTGGCGTCATTTTTTACCATGTATGCCTGAAACAGATTCTCTAAGCTATTGGACAGTTCAGCTTGGGTTGGTTTCTAAACTTGTTGGGGAAAACCAAGTGGCTGGGTCGGTCTAGGTTGGGCGTAAGTGTTACTGTAACACCCCTTGCCCGTATTCTACACCGGAATCAGGTATGAGGCATTATCGTACTTAACATGCACTATCATACAACTTTGGGCTATCAAACTCAATTCAAATTAAAACTTTTCCATTCATATGTCCACCATTCTTATAATGGGCCCTAAACATGCTTCTAAAAGGTTTCGAAGATAATTTGGAAACTTTTACACACTTAAGAAAACTTTACTTAAACAAGGGCCACACGCCCGTGGGGGAGATGACATGCTCCTGTATCATCTCACATGCCCGTGTTCGACGTCCGTGGTTAACACTGACTAATTTCGTACGGCCTCGACATGCCCGTAGTCCTAGCCCGTGTGCCAAACCTTGACATTCTATCTTATCCACATAGCCGATACACACGTCCGTGTGCTCCAGCCGTGTGCTGATTTAAATTCCAAGTGCAAGGTACAGACTTCACGCGGCCTAGGTATACGCCCATGTCCTAGCCGTGCCTCCCACACAGTCTAGACACACGCCCGTGTGTCTGCCTATGTGGACAATTAGCAGGCTATCTACCAAGCCCTTTGCACCCCTCTAGCTCACACCACATGAAACCATTCAACATACTAATAAACAACTCATAATTGTGATATGAACTTCCATGAATAACTTCATATTTTCATAAATGATAAAGTGAGCCATCAACCATGGCATTATACAAAATGGATATCTTAATAAGGGGGCCAACACATTTGGCAAAAATAACAAAATAATCTAACTAGTCTAGCCCCTATACATGCCATATACAAAATCATTAAGTCTAGATATACCGAAGTGAGATGATAGTGTGGGCGATCTTCTGGTTATCCACATATCCCAGCTCGGCTCTTAAACTCTATATAAAAAGGGAAAAGAAAAGAGGAGTAAGCTTTAAGCTTCGTAAGTTTACATGTAAACAATATAACATTATAGTATGTGCTAAACAACTATATAGCATCATATACTGAGCAAGAAATGCTCCACATTCATAATCATGCTTACTTATTCCAATCAATTCCACATTCCAACCATATCACATGCTTAATGCATACATTCATCAGTAGGCTTTCCTGCACTTAACGCCACAACTTCATATAATACAACACATCACAATCTCATAATCAACTAATTATAATCAAATTACTCGGTGGTTCCGCACTTAGCCCACCATTAGATTTATTTGGGGTGGTATCGCACATAGCCCACCAAATGATAAATAGACGATGGTATCGCACATAGCCCATCGTAATTTAAGTATTAAGGTGGTATCGCACTTAGCCCACCATCAAGTGTTGATATATCACATTTACATATTCATTCCATTCATTCATGCTAGAGTTATTCAATAACTACCACATTAAATTCACTTGAATCATACATGTTCTCAATTGTGCTATACACTAGTTAGCAACAACAATGTATATATATATATATATATATATAAAATGCATTGTTTACACATAAACTTACCTCAGTGCAAAATGCGTCAACTAATGGTTTAATCCGTCACCTTGCCTTTTCCACGGTCAAGATTGATTATGCGTTCTTCTTGATCTATAACAATGAAATTCATTCATTTTGATCATTCTATGATCATAATGCATCAAAATCTACACTTGGGCAAAAATGACCATTTTGCCCTTGTACTATGGCAAAATTATGATTTTGCCCCTAGGCTCGTAAATCATTTTTCAACACATTTTCTTCATAAACAAGCCTAGCTGAACATTTATTTCTCTTACAACTACTCACCATTCCAACCATTTCATGCATTTATGACACAAATTCACTATTTACATTTAAGACTTATTTAGGTGTTTTCATGCTAACACCTTTCACAAAAGTTGTTTTTTATCTTCCTAACATTAATTTTCTTCCATAAAAACTCAGATAGTCACATATACTCTCTCATGGCAAGTCCCTAGACTTTCAACCATATTACAAATTAGTCCTCTCATTAGCTAGCTTAAGCTTTGGGGACTCCAAAAGTACAAAAACCATTAAGAAAAACCTCAAAATCACTTACTTGCTAGGGAATATGTTGGCTAAAAGTTTTGAGCTTCAAAACCCATATTTTTCTTCAAGTTTTGGTGGATGAAGGTGGAGGAATAGTGAAAAGATGATAACATCTTTATTCATCTTATTTTATTCATTTTTACCAACTAATATCCACCAAATTTGACCAACATTAAAATCTTGTCTCCCTAGCTCCTATGTGGCTGGCCATCACTAGATAAATGGCTTAATTGCACTTTAAAAACCTCCAAATTACATTCTATAGCTATTAGGTACCTCTACCTTATAAAATAGAACTTCCGCACTTTATGCGATTTAGTCCTTTCTCAAAATTAAGCATGTTATTGCTCAAATTAAAGCACCAAAAATTTCATGCATCCATATAATTATGCTACAACACATAAGACAATGTCAAAATAATTTTCTTCGACCTCGGTTTAGTGGTTTCGAAACCACTATTCTGACTAGCCCCAAAATCAGGCTGTTACAACTCTCCCCCATTTAGAGATTTTCGCCCTCGAAAATCTTACCAGTAGAGAGGTTTGGATATTGCTCTCTCATGGCTTCTTCCGGTTCCCACGTAGCCTCTTCTAAAACTTTTACTAAGGCTATGTTCTTATTCCTCAACTGTTTCACTTCTTAAGCCAAGATTTTAATCGGATCCTCCTCATATGTCATATTCGGTAGTATCTCGATTTCTGTTAGAGGAATCACTTGCGAAGGGTCAGAGTGATTCCGTATTAACATCGATACATGAAACACATTATGTATTTTCTGTAACTCTACCAGTATGCCACTGGCCCAATCTTTTCGATAATCTCATACGGCCCTATAAACTGTAAACTCAATTTCCCTTTTTGACCAAATCTCAATATTTTCTTCCACGGAGACACTTTTAGAAATACCTTGTCACCAACTTTAAACTCGTTTTCCTTTCTTTTTAAATCCTCATACGACTTTTTTCGGTTTGAAGCAGCTTTCAAACTATCCCGAATCACTTTCACTTTTTCCTCGGTCTCTTTAACCAGATCAACCCCATGAATTTGCTTCTCACTCAGCTCTGTCCAATACAAAGGAGTCTGACATTTACGACCATACAATGCTTCATACAGTGCCATCCATATACTCGACCGATAACTGTTGTTGTAAGCAAATTCGCCCAAGGGTAGGTATCTTTCCCAACTACCTTCGAATTCCAACACGCAGCATCGGAGCATATCTTCAAGAAATTGAATTACCCTTTCAGATCGGCCATCAGTTTGAGGATGGAATGCAGTACTAAAATTTAACCTTGTACCCAAGGTTTCCTTTAATTTCTTCCAAAACCTCGAAGTGAATCTCAGATCTCTATCCGAGATAATAGATACGGGTACTCCATGCAACCTCACCACTTCCGTAATATACAACTCAGCCAACTTATCTAATGAATAATCAACACGCACTGGTATAAAGTGAGTAAACTTCGTTAGTCTATCAACGACAACCCACACAGTATCTTTCTTTTTCGGAGTCATAGGCAATCCAGTCACAAAATCCATGGGAATCCGACCCCACTTCCACTCGAGAACCATCATTGGCTGAAGCAATCCCGAAGGAACTTGATGTTCAACCTTTACTTGTTGACAAATTAAACATCTTGTCACAAACTCAGAGATGTCCCTTTTCATTCCTGGCCACCAATAAAATTTCTTCAGGTCATTGTACATTTCCGTACTGCCCGGATGTACTGACAAATAACTACTGTGTGCTTCATCATCTCTCGGTACACAAATTCTATCATGAAACATCAAACAATCATCCAGACCCACTCAAAAATCAAAATCATTTCCCGATTCACACTTAGCTTTCTTAGCTTGTATCTCACTATCATTCCTTTGAACCTCACATATCTGTTGAACAAATAGTAGTCTAGCCCTCAACTCGACTAATACAGCACCATCATTAAACCATGCTAAGCTCGTGTTCGTAGCTCTCAAAGCATATAAGGATTTCCTACTTAGGGCATCCACATCCACATTCGCTTTCGCTGGATGGTAATCGATACTATCTCATAGTCCTTCAATAACTCAAGCCACCGCCGTTGTCGCAAATTCAAATCCTTTTGATCCATCAAGTACTTCAAGCTCTTATGGTCTGTAAAGATTCGGCACTTCTCACCATACAAAGAATGTCGCTAAATCTTTAACGCGAAAACAATTGCGGCCAACTCTAAGTAATGAGTTGGATAATTCTTTTCATGAGGTTTTAATTGTCTCGAGGCATAAGCAACTACCTTAACCCAAAAAGCTTCTGACGTCCGACACGTTCCTCGGCAGTTTCCACTCTACAATAGCCGAGATTTTTCCAAGATCAACTCTAATACCATCACCCGACATAATGTGTCCTAGAAATCCGACCTCTCTATAACGCCCCAAATTTTGGGCCTAGATGAATTGGGCTTTGGGATTTGGGCTTTGGGCTTTGGGTCTCATTGATAAACCGTGATATATACATATTTATCCGACATTTAGCATACTTTTGGATGATTTATTCCTTGAATTGTGGAATTTGGTGCTCCTAATCCTTTAATTTCATGTTTTGTACTTAGAAAAGCAGCGAAAGATGAAAAGAACGAGAAACGAGCCAAAAACAAAGTAAATGGGCCAAAATACGAAATCGAAATGGTCTGGGCCTGAGCCACACGGTCATACCTCTTTAACAGACCCGACCACGGCCTGGATACGACTTACACGGGCGTGTCCCTGACGTGACCTGTTTTAATTCCACTCGGAATAGGGTACTTAGAGGCAAAGAAAGCCATTCGAAAAGCCTATATAAACACCCTAGAGGCCAACCTTCACGTGGCGTCCATTTAATCCGAAGAGCTAAGCCATAGAGGCCAGAATTGTGGGATTTACTCAAAGAAAGTTAGTTGATTTATCTCAAGAAGCCAAATTTATACTCAAGACAAGGATCTTCCATTCAATTCCTTCAGGGAGTTTTAGGGTTTTCTTATGTTTTGTTTTATATTTTCTTCTGAGATGTATTCTTTTATGATTATGAACTAAACCCCTCAGATACCTGAGGGGGGTGAAACCTAAGACGAATCTTGTTATTATTTTCTGAACTATATGATAAAATATTTGATTTGTTCTTAATTATATGTTCTTAATTCTTGTTTTGATATTTCACGATATTGATTCAAGTATTGATGTGCTTAGGCAGAGGAGGAATATTCCCTGTTTAAGAGTAGATCTAATATAATTAAGCAGAGTTGATCGCAACCCTAGAGATAGGATGACGAAAATCTGTCGGATTAGGGTCCAACCTAATATGGGAATCCATAGATCGAGTTATTGCAATTCTAGGGGTTTTAATAAGAAAGAGATTTCAATTAATCAACCTAGGGTTAGATGTTAGTAGCCTCGAGAGAGGTATTAATATAAATTAGGGAATCCTACGGATCAAGTCAAGTGAAAAAATCGTCTAGTTCAGAGTTAGATAACAAGTGAAGTCTAGGTGGATTCTTCCTCGGGTATTGTCTTAATCAATTGGTTTTTCCCACAAGTATTTCCCCAATTCCTTCTCTATGTTTTAGCATCTTTAGCTTAGTAGTTAGTTAAATTTAGATTAAATAACAAATTCCTTTAATTCTTAGGCTAAATAATAAAAAGAATGTTAGTATTGGTACTTTTGGTTCCTTTGGGTTCGACAATCTACTCTTGCCACTAAACTATACTACTGTTTGATAGGTGCACTTGCCTCACTCGTTGTCATAGCTAGTTTCTAGGCTCGATCATTTTACAACTCTGACACATGATCACTCATAAATTTTTTTAAGCAAGAAAATGACAAATGACATGTTGGCTTTAAGGGTTTAATAAACTTAGAGTGTCAAGGGGTGTTGGGGAAGTGCTGGGTTTGAATTTTGAAGAGAAGAAATTTTTAATTAATTATTAAAGGAACCAGGGCGGTGAGTAGTTGGGCTTTTAAATAAAAATAGGGAAAAATGGCATCAAAGAGCCTGATGGTGGAGTGGCTAAGTGACGCCACTTAGGGTATAGGAAGGTGGCGTTACGGGCTAGCAAGGAGATCCTAGGTTCGAATCCTAGCTTAGTATTTTTTTAGGAGTTTAATTTTGGTCTTCTAGAAGGTTGGAAGTGGTGTGATGATGGACTCTAAGGAGAGTGATTATAAGAGAAAATTTAGGAAAAGGATTGGGGAGTTATCAGGGAGAAAAATGAGGAGATGAGATGGGGAAGAGTTGGAGCCAATTGGCACTTTGGGGGGTCGGTTTTGTGTATAAATAGGGGGTGTTGAATTCCCTCTGTGCTATTTCGGCAATTGGAGTTCTATTTCTGCTATTTCGGCAACTATAGTGCTCTACCGAATTCTCCTTCACTTTTTCTGTTCTAAACCTCGCCTCTTCCTTATGTGTTTTCTTTTCTTCTTCTAAAGCCTTAAATCGAATATCATTCTCTTCTTTCTCCATTGCTTGTGCCGTCCCACCTTTATCTCAATTGTTGGGGACCGAATATTCGTGACTTCAAAAGCCGAAAACCTTTGCTCTTGGAGCCAATTTCTTCATCGCCCCAAACCTTGTGCCGAATACTCTAGTGACCAAATCTCTATTGTTGTCATCATTCCTTTGATTTTTTGGAGGATTGGATCTTGGAAAAAAATTGGAATCAAGCTTGGATCTACAAGTCTCTGCCGAAAAGCTATCTATACGTTTCGGTTTTTGGGTAAGTGTTCTTGATTTTGGGATAAGTTGGCCGAATAGTCTATAGTATGGGAAAGGGTGACTTAGGTGGATACAAGTCACCTATTATTTTGTCTTTAATGATTCAGATTGATGCAGATCTAGGGGATATTTGTGAGTAGTAGCTAAGGAAGGGCTATTAGGACTGGTGGCAAACGGTAAGGTTATGGTAAGGCTTCGATTTTTGGTAAATATTGTGGTTAAGTATGTGATTGATTGGAGGTTGGTATTGGTTGTAGGTTCAAGGCTGAGGATCGTGTAACACGTCTCATTTACCAGGTGTCTACATACACTTCACACACGACAAATCCGCAAAAGCTGAAATACCAAAAAACCAGAATGCCTAAAAGCCGAAACGCCGAAAGGTTGGCGCCGACAATAGCACGAGCGTGTGAACATTTGTGTGGGAGCACAAACACGACTATCGGGACCAAGAGAGTGATCTCATGGTCTCGGGCCACTGTTTGGCCAACCGAGCCAGAAGGGGCTAAATGGGCCTACCGAGCTCGTGGGCCCAAATCGGCAAGAGTTGATATGTGAAATTGAAAGATGGATTGATATGGATGGTTGTATGATTTGATTATGATCGGGCCTAATGGGCTACATGTATATGATAGGGCTTAATGGGCTATATGGACATGAGTGGGCTTAGTGGGCTTTATGGGATTTTAGAAATGCATGCTAGGGTTTTAATGGACACTAGGCTTAGTTATGATGACTTATTAACAGCATAAAACTTAACTTAATAATCAAACATGTCTGTGGACAAGTCACTAGGGTAGAGTGTGGCAATGGACATATGCATGTCTAGGATTGGATCTAGGGAGGGCTTGGTACTTAAGCGGTCCTAGTGACCCACCTCCTCTTCTCTAGAATCCTACCTGGTGCATAGTGTCTGTTCACTTTAGCCAACGAGGACATGTTGACAGGCCCAAAGTTCGTAATTTAAAACCCATACTGTTAAGAATTACTGAAATACCCTTAAATTGCAAAATTACAGATATACCCTTGAATTGTAAAATTACCAAAATGCCTTGATTTGTGAAATGCCTAAAATGCACCTATGTGTTGAATGTAAGATTTATGGATGTTACATGTACATTTGCTGCATTCATATGATATTCTGTTTAGCATGCATATGGGTGGGAATTATGGAACGGAGGATGCATGGTTGATTGACAACTATGGATCCACCGATGGCCTTCTAAGCCTATTATATGATAAGTAGCTTTGCTGCAACGTTAGGTAGTACCGCAACCGGGCTACCCTTGAAGTGTATCGGATGGGTGGGTCGATTTAGAAATCCCCACAAAAGTGTTTCGGTTGGACGGAGACGAAGTGTACCGGATGGATTATTTGGGGAGGGTTTGCATTACATGCCATGTATGATATTATTATGTTATTATTATGATATGTATGATGTTTGTTTGACGAGGGTCGTACACACTAAGTTTTCGAAAACTCACTCCCTCTTTTATTTTTCTCATGTGATCCTCAGTAGGCGGATCGACGGATGGAGGGACTCAGAGGTGGCCAACTAGCAAGACGTTTAGACCTGTTTTTATTAATATCTAAATTCTAGATTTTAAGTTATTTATTTTAAGTTATCTTATTTCGGATTGTAATAAGGCTTTCCCTTTAGTTATTATTCCATTACTTCCACTATACATTGCAATTTTGAAACGGAACCTAGATTTATTTCTTTTAAGTAAATTTCAAGTTTTTTCTTTGAAACTAATTGTGCTTTTAGATCGAGCTTCCGCTGTCAAAGGAAATTTTTACATAGTAACAAGGAAAAGGTTTTTGGCTACACCTCATTTTGAAAGCAAACTAGATTTTACTTAACTTTTCTCTAGAAGGATTTTCAATGAAAACAAGGTTTTCGCAAAAACACTTTAACGTTACACGCCGGATTCGGGCCTAACTTCTAGACCGGGTTTGGGGTGTTACATTTAGTGGAATCTGATCGTGTGTCAGAGTCTTAAAAATTTATATAAAGAATGATCGAGCCTAGAAGCTAACTATGACAATGATTGAGGCAAGCGCACCTATCGAACTGTAGTATAGTTTAGTGGCAAGACCGGATTGTCGAACCCAGAGGAACCAAAAGTACTAATACTAACTTTCTTTTTATTATTCAGCCTAAGAATTAAGAGAATTATTATTTAATCTAAAATTAACTAACTATTAAGCTAAAGACACTAAGACAAAGAGAATGAATTGGGGAAAATACTTGTGGGAAAAACCAATTGATTAACACAATACCCGAGGAAGAATCCACCTAGACTTCACTTGTTATTTAACTCTGAACCAGACGATTTTTTCACTTGATCTGTAGGATTCTCTAATTTATATTAATACCTCTCTCGAGGATACTAACGTCTAACCCTAGGTTGACTAATTGAAATCTCTTTCTAATTAAAATCCCTAGAATTGCATTAACTCGATCTATGGACTCCCATATTAGGTTTGACCCTAATCCGGTAGATTTTCGTTATCCTATCTCTAGGGTTGTGATCAACTCCGCTTAATTATGCTAGATCTACTCTTAGATAAGGTCTATTCCTCCTCTACCTAAGCACATCAATACTTGAATCAGTATCCTGAAATATCAAAGCAAGAATTAAGAAAACATAATTAAGAACAAATCAAGTATTTATCATATAGTTCAGAAAACAATAACAAAAACCCTAAAACCCCCTGAATGAATTTGAAAGAAAGATCCTCCGTCTTGAGTATAACTCCGGCTTCTTGAGATGAATCAACTGGTTTTCTTCGACTAAATCCCATGATTTTAGCCTCTCTGGCTTGGCTCTTCGGCCTAACTGGACGCCCCCTGAAGGTTGGCCTTTAGGGTGTTTATATAGGCTTTTGGAATGGCTTTCTTTGCCTCTAAGTACGCTAATTCAAATGAAATTCAAGTGGCTAGGCCGTGTTCGCTTCTATTAAAGAGGCACGACCATGTGGTCTTCGGCCCAGGCCGTGTTGATTTTGTAAGTTGGCCCATTTACTCCTTTTTAAGCTCGTTTCTCGTTCTTTTCATCCTCCAGTGCTTTCCTAAATATAAAACATGAAATTAAAGGATTAAGAGCACCAAATTCCACAATTCAGGAATAAATCATCCAAAAGTATGCTAAATGTGGGATTAAAATATGTATATACTACGGTTTATCAGTATCAGAGCCAGGTTTCAAAGCTCGGGCTGTGAAATGGGCCTTAGTATTTGGGTTAAAAAAACTATTTTTGAGTGAGTCAAAATATTTTAGAAATTCTTGCTGTGTGGCACACCGAGTCTCCGACGTCGAACCAAGTAAGTTCTCTTGATACTTAGTTATTTTGAACTGTTATACTGTAGATAGTGGGCTACTTTTAGAATATGCCTAGAGTAAAACTAAAGCCCACAGAGAACTGAGACTATAGAGGATTTACGACTGCGAAAACAATACTCCACTTATTACTTCATAAAACATCGACTTAATTACTGAAATTGATTAACACTTCATAAAATTTCTAATTCAGATAATACGCGAATCGATGATGAGTGCTAGAAGAGGTGCAAGGGGCCGCGGCAGAAGCCATGGAAGTGTTAGGGCTTTGTAAACATTTGAATCTGAATTTGGTACTTCTTCTACGTGTGGTTGAAAATGTTTGAAGTAGGTGGATGTTTTGGGTATATGTTGAAATTATTGAGATCAGAGTGCGCAGCGAAAGTATAGTGGTGTGACTTGAGCGGTGTGATTAATAGTTAGTTTGAAATTTTGAGGACGAAATTTCTTAAAGGGGGTAGAATTGTAACGCCCCAAATTTTGGGCCTAGATGAATTGGGATTTGGGCTTTGGGTCTCATAATTTTTTTTAAGCAAGAAAATGATAAATGACATGTTGGCTTTAAGGGTTTAATAAACTTAGAGTGTTTAGGGGTGTTGGAGAAGTGCTGGGTTTGAATTTTGAGGAGAATGAATTTTTAATTAATTATTAAAAGAACCAGGGCGGTGAGTAGTTGGGCTTTTAAATAAAAAAAGGGAAAAATGGCATCAAAGAGCCTTGTGGTGGAGTGGCTAAGTGACGCCACTTAGGGTATAGGAAGGTGGCGTATGGGCTAGCAAGGAGATCTTAGGTTCAAATCCTAGCTTAGTATTTTTTTAAGAGTTTAATTTTGGCCTTCTAGAAGGTTGGAAGTAGTGTGATGATGGACTCTAAGGAGAGTGATCAGAAGAGAAAATTTAGGAAAATGATTGGGGAGTTATCAGGGAGAAAACGAGGAGATGAGATAGGGAAGAGTTGGAGCCGATTGGGACTTTGGGAGTCGGTTTTATGTATAAATAGGGGGTGCCGAATTCCCTCTATGCTATTTCAGCAATTGGAATTCTCTTTGTGCTATTTCGGTAACTATATTGCTCTGCCGAATTCTCCTTCACTTGTTCTGTTCTAAACCTCGCCTCTTCCTTATGTGTTTTCTTTTCTTCTTCTAAAGCCTTAAGTCGAATATCATTCTCTTCTTTCTCCATTGCTTGTGCCATCCCACATTCATCTCAATTGCTGGGGATCGAATATTCGTGACTTCAAAAGCTGAAAACCTTTGCTCTTGCAGCCGATTTCTTCATCGCCCCAAACCTTTTGCCGAATACTCTAGTGACCAAATCCCTATTGTGCTGTCATCATTCCTTTGATTTTTGGTGGATCGGATCTTGGAAAAAAATTAGAATCAAGCTTGGATCTACAAGTCTCTGCCGAAAAGTTATCCATATGTTTCAGTTTTTGGGTAAATGTTCTTGATTTTGGGATAAGTTGGCCGAATAGTCTATAGTAAGGGAAAGGGTGACTTAAATGGATACAAGTCACCAATTATTTTATCTTTAACGATTAAGATTGATGCAGATCTAGGGGATATTCGTGAGTAGTAGCTAAGGAAGGGCTATTAGGACTGGTGGCACACGGTAAGGTTAAGGTAAGGCTTCAGTTTTTGGTAAATATTGTGGTTAAGTGTGTGATTGATTGGAGGTTGGTATTGGTTGTAGGTTCAAGGTTGAGGATAGTGTAACACGTCTCATTTACCATGTAACAGCCCGATTTTGGGCCTAGTCGGAACAGTGGTTTCGAGACCACAAATCTGACGTAAGAAAATTTATTTTTATTATATTTTTATGGTCTACAATTTCACGAGACGATTTCATGAAAATTTCACTCAAAATTTTTGACGTTTGGGCACTCAATTTAGTCAAAAGGACTAAATTGTAAAAAATGCAAAACTTCAGTTTTAGAAGTTAGAGGTGTCAAATTGCAATGAAATTTTAAAGTAGAGGTTTTTAAATGGTAATTAGCCCACTGGTTAAATTGTTGGACAAAAATGGATATGGTATATGTTAGATAAGATTTTTTTTTGTAAGGGCATTTTTGTCCTTTTGTAAATTAAATGAATTAAAAACAAAATTAAAATGCCAAATTTGTCCATCTTCTTTATATGGACGAAATCTACCAGGAGAAGACATGGCTAGAGTTTTCTCAACTTTCCAAGCTCATGGTAAGTCCGTTCTAGCCTCGTTTTTCAAGTTATTTACGATTTTGGAGTCCTGGTTGCTCGATTTAGCTTATGCTACCAATAATTCATGGTAGGGTTCATCTTTGGAAAATTACTCATAGGTGAAATGTATGTATTTTGATGTTTTATGGTAGAATATGAAGCTTGAAATTATGTTAAAGAACTTTTGCTAAGCGATTTTAAGTGAATAAGTAAAACGACATAATCCGTAAAAATACCTAATGTTCATAAGTGTATGTTAGAGTAAGAATTTGATGTTGCCATAGAAGGGGAAAATGACCAGCATGTTATAAAACATAGGAATAAGGGCTGAAGTTTAATTTTTGAGTATTGGGGAAAAATTGTAAATATGTAAAAGTTTAGGGGTAAAATTGTAATTTTGTAAAATTTGAGTTAATGACTTTTTGAATAGTAAATTAATTAAATAAGTGAAATATGTTTTTATAGATCAAGGAAAACAAGGTTTGGAACTAGAACTAGGGAAAAACGAGTAATTGGCAAATAAGTCCTTTTCACCGATTTTGTTTTCGAGGTAAGTTTGTATGTAAATAATACATCGTTTTTATTTATGTTTTAATATTTTATTATATTATATGAGATATGGTTGAATATGGAGTAACTATTTGACGTAAATTATAAATTGTGATTGGTTATGGATGAATTGGTAAAATGTTGAAAAGTGAGAATTCCCGGTTGAACCTTCGGAATAGAAAAGATACGAATGAGGTAGCTAGGTCACATGTATGGTACTAAGTGTAGGCCACTATGTGTACAAGAGAGCTACGAGATGGTTTTAGGTCACGTGTGTAGTACTAAGTACAGGCTACTACGTGTACCAGACAGATAGGTCGCATGTGTAGTACTAAGTGCAGGCTACTATGCGTACTCGATAGTTTCGATCACATGTGTGGTACTAAGTGCAGGCCACTATGTGTAAGTGATGGTTTTGGTCACATGTGTAGTACTAAGTGCAGGCTACTATATGCACCAGATAGCTTCGGCTACAAGGGTGGTACTATGTGCAGGCCACCGTGTATCTGTTATTATTCCGATAAGTTCAACGGGAAATTGACTAAGTGAAAATACATGTGATCGTGTAACGACTAAGTGTAATTGAATATGATTATGTGATGAATAAGTGTAGGTATAAGTGTGAAAATTTATGAACAATGTACTCAATATTTGATCGAACCTTCGGTAAGATGAAATGGATTAAGTGAATTTATGAAAGAGTAAATTTAGCAATAAAATAGTTTTGGGCAGCAGCAGTTGTGTGACTTTGAAAAATCACCAAAAATGGTGGAAATCGAATTAGAGGTTGAATAAGATATTAAATTAAATTTGGATGAGTCTATTTTTACATAAAAGAAACGGTGTAAAGAAAAGAATTTCATATTCTATCATATTTGAATTCTTTTGAGATAGGGTCAGAATGATGTCAGAATCTCCTATTCTGACTTTGGAAATTCATTAAAAATTGTACAAAAATATTAATGGGATAAAATTCAATAGAAATAAATGATAACTCCATTTGATTTCAGTAGAATGAGATAATTAATTTTTAGTGAAAAGGGTTCGGAACTATCAGACAAAGAAATAGGGGAGACTTTAAAGAATAAACTGTACTTATTGGCTAAACCGAAAATTATGAAAATTTTATTGTAATAATGTATTTGAGTCTAGTTTCAGGGAAAATTAGTAGATATTAATTTGGAGTTCCGTAGCTCAAAATATAAATAATTTAGTGACTATGACTCGAGTAGACAGCTTGAGATGAACATGAATAAAAAGTGGAACTATGTGCAATTATGATTGTATTATCTTGAGAACATATTGTGAAGATTTATAAGAGCCTGTTAATAAATCACTTATTATTTACATACTTACTAAGCTTTGTATCTTACTTCCCTTCCTTTCCCATATCTTATAGGGTTGTATGCTAGCTCGAGTTGGAGATCGCCGAAGATGTAATCGCACTATCAAGCTATCATCGTGGGGTAAAAGTGAATACAAACCTCTTAAGTTTATGGCATGTATAGGGGACTTAGTCATTTGTATATGTCATAATTGGTTTGGCCTAAAATGTTGGCCTTTAATATTTAGTAGTCCATTTTGTATAAGGCCATTGATGTTGGCTAGTGTAATTCAAGTTATATGTTTGTGATGATGCTATTTATGAGATGCATGATTTGGGTGAATGAGTGTATGATGATTAAAAAAGAAAAGTGTGGCATGTGAATGGTTGTGAGAAGGACACGACTTTGGACATGGGCGTGTGCCCCTATTTTTCAAGAAATTTTTCAATGTTTTCCAAAGTTCTCGGTTTAGTCCCGGACCGCTTCCAAAGTATGTTTTGGGCCTCGTAGGTCCATTTTAGGGACTTTCTGATGAAAATTGAAAAGTGTTAATTTGGATGAAATTTTATGACTCAGTTTAATACGTTTACAAGTGTATGTGTTCTGGTAATGCCTCGTACCCTATTCTGGTGTCGAATACGGGTAAGGGGTGTTACATACCAAGTGTGTACATACACTTCACACACGAAAAATCGAAAAAAGCCGAAATACCAAAAAACGGGAATGCCGAAACACCGAAAGGTTGGCGCCGGCAACCGCATCAACGTGTGAACGTTCATGTGGGAACACCGACACGACTACCGAGACCAAGAGAGCGATCTCATGGTCTCGGGCCACCGTTTGGCCAATCGGGCCCGAAGGGGCTAAATGGGCATGCCGAGCTCGTTGGCCCAAATCGGCTAGAGTGGATATGTGAAATTGAATGATGGATTGATATGGATGGTTGTATGATTTGACTATGATCGGGCCTAATGGGCTACATGTATATGATTGGGCTTAATGGGCTATATGGACATGGTGGGCTTAGTGGGCCTTATGGGATTTTAGAAATGCATGCTAGGGTTTTAATGGACTCTAGGCTTAGTTATGATGACTTCTTAAACAGCATAAAACTTAATTTAATAATCAAACATGTCTGTGGACAAGTCGCTAGCGTGGAGTGTGGCAATGGACATATGCATGTCTAGGATTTGATCTAGGGAGGGCTTGGTACTTAAGTGGTCCTAGTGACCCACCTTCTCTTCTCTGAAATCCTACCTGGTGCATAGTGTCTATTCACTTTAGCCAACGAGGACATGTTGACAGGCCAAAAGTTCGTAATTTAAAACACATACTGTTAAGAATTACTGAAATACCCCTGAATTGCAAAATTACAGAAATACCCCTGAATTGCAAAATTACCGAAATGCCCTTGATTTGTGAAATGAGTAAAATGCACCTATGTGTTGAATGTAAGATTTATGGATGTTACATGTACACTTGATGCATTCATATAATATTCTGTTTAGGATGCATATGGGTGGGAACTATGGAACGGAGGAAGTATATGAGGATCGCATGGTTGCTTGACAACTGTGGATCCACCGATGGCTTTCTAAGCCTATTATATGATAAGCAGCTTTGCTGCAACGTTAGGTAGTACCGCAACCGAGCTACCCTTGAAGTGTATCAGATGGGTGGGTCGATTTAGAAATCCCTAGAGAAGTGTTTCGGTTAGATGGAGACGAAGTGTACCGGATGGATTATTTGGGGAGGGTTTGCATTGCATTGCTTGTATGATATTATTATGTTATTATTATGATATGTAAACTGTTTGTTTGACAAGGGTTGTACACACTGAGTTTTCAAAAACTCACTCCCTCTTTTATTTTTCTCAGGTGATCCTCAGTAGGCAGTTCGACGGATGGAGGGACTCAGAGGTGGCCAACTAGCAAGACGTGTAGACATGTTTTTATTAATATCTAAATTCTGGATTTTAAGTTATTTATTTTAAGTTATCTTATTTCAGACTGTAATAAGGCTTCCCCTCTAGTTATTATTCCATTACTGACACTATGCATTGCAATTTTGAAACGGGATCTAGATTTATTTCTTTTAAGTAAATTTCAAGTTTTTTCTTTGAAAATAATTGTGCTTTAAGTTCGAGCTTCCGTTGTCAAAGGAAAGTTTTATATAGTAACAACGAAATGGTTTTTGGCTATAACTCATTTTGATAGCAAACTGGACTTTGCTTAACTTTTCTCTAGAAGGGTTTTCAATGAAAACAAGGTTTTCGCAAAAACACTTCAATGTGACACGCTGGATTTGAGCCTAACTTCTAGGCCGGGTTTGGGTGTTACACTCTCGGAGCCAAAACTCACTCTTACTAAACTTAGCATATAACTGCTTGTCTCTTAAAGTCTGTAAGACCGTTCTCAGATGCTCCGCATGTTCACTCTAATCTCGAGAATAAATCAATATGTCATCAATAAAGATAACCACAAACTTGTCCAAGTACGATCGGAAGACACGGTTCATTAAGTCCATAAAAATCGCAGGAGCATTCGTTAAACCAAACGGCGTGACTAGAAACTCATAATGGTCGTACCTCATCCGAAATGTCGTTTTCGACACATCTTGCTCCTTAACTCTCAACTGTTAATAATCGGACCTCAGATCAATCTTGGAGAACACTATAGCTCCCTTTAGCTGATCAAATAGATCATTTATCCTTGGTAAAGGATACTTGTTCTTCACAGTTACTTTGTTGAGCAGTTTGTAATATATACACAATCTCATCGATCCATTTTTCTTCTTTACAAAAAGTACCAGAGCACCCCATGGTGAATATCTCGGTTTTGCAAAACCCTTATCCGTTAACTCTTGCAACTAAACCTTCAATTCTTTCAACTCTAATGGGGCCATCCTATACGGAGCAACCGAAATAGGTGTCGTTCCCGGAATTAACTCAATTCCAAACTCGACCTCTCTAACTGGGGGTAGTCCGGGTAACTCTTCCGAAAATACATCTGAATACTCAGAAACAACCGGCATTGTTTCAACCTTTACTTCAGACTCTTGGGTATTTAACAGGAAAGCAAGATAAGACTCGCACCCTTTTCTCAGATATTTCTCAGCCACCATGGAAGAAATCATCACCGGTAAACTATCTGACTCACCTGATTCAACCCGAATAACATCTCCATTTTCACATTTCAATTCAATAAATTTACTACCACAGTTCACTAAGACACTATGGGTAGTCAACCAATCCATACCAAGAATCAAATCAAATTCATCAAATGGCAACAACATAAGGTTTACCGGAAAACAATGACCCCTAATTGTCAAAGGACAGTTCCTACACACCTTGTCAACTAACACATGTTTACCTAACGGGTTTGACACCTTTACCACAAATTTCGTAAATTCAACAGTCAGACTCAAACTAGATGCCAATCTCTTACAAATATAAGAAGGGGTTGACCCCGAGTCAATCAAAGCAATAACAAAGGTGTCATGAAGAGAAAATGTACCTGTTATTACATCTGGCGATGATGCCTCTTCTCGAGCACGAATAGCATAAGTCCTTGCCGGTGCTCGGCCCTCTGGCCTCACAGTAGAGTCTCGTGATGTACCTCTACCACTAGTCCCACCTCCCGGGTTCTTTTATGGCCTACCCCTAGAAGATGCATTACTTGATATTATCTCTTGCTTCTTCTCCTTGTCATCCCTCTCAGGGCAGTTTCGGATGAAATGGTTGGGGGATCCACACTTATAACAATTTCGATTGTTTCCCCAACATCCCCCATTGTGATGTCTACAACAATCTGAGCACTCCGATTTGGACTTTGGATTGCCCATACTTGCCATCAAGGTGGCCTAAACTCTTGAACCCTAGTACGTGTTGCCTCGCTCTCTTTGCGAATACCTGGCCGATGTAGTCGTCCGAGGGTTCACTTCCTTGGACCTCTTCGACTGAGCTTGGTAATATTTACTCATTGGCCTTTTTCTTGCATCTCGGGCCTCACTCACGGCTTTCCTCTTTCACTTACTCAATTCTTCGGCCTTACTAGCCCTGTCCACCAATACCACAAATTCTTTTAATTCTAGAATCTCGACTAGAAGTCTGGTATTCTCATCCATCCCATCTTCAAATCTCTTGTATAAAATGGCTTCCATGGACACGCACTCTTGCGCGTATTTACTGAGCCTAACAAATTCGCCCTCATATTCCGCCACAACCATTTTTCCTTGCTTTAACTCAAAGAACTCCTTTCGTTTCTGTTCCACAAACCATTAACTTATATACTTCTTTCGAAACTCTTCCAAAAAGAAGTCCCACGTCGCTCTCTCCTTTGGAACCACTGATGTCAATATTTTCCACCAATGGTATGCCGAGTCCCTTAGCAAGGACACAGCACACTTTAAACTCTCCTCAGGTGTACATGAGAGTTCATCAAATACTCTCATTGAGTTCTCAATCCAGAACTCTGTCGTCTCAGGGTCATCATCTATATTAGCTCGAAAGTCCTCAACCCCTTGATTCTAAATTTTGTCTACCAGGGGCTTAGTTGTCCTTACCAATTCCATACCTTGGGGAGCTACAGGAACTGGCTGAGGTATAGGAGGAGGTGAAGGAGGTTGAGCATTAGGGTTCGCTCACGCGTATTCCGTGTGCCAGTTACTCATCATTTGGAGAAAGGCTTCCCGAGCCTCTTCTCCCTGACCCCTAGTCTCGGGTCCACTCTGCACAGGCACGGTCCCTTGCGTAGGAGCCGGCACATTACTAGCTGCGTAATCAGCAGCCGATTGATCGGGATCCATATACTACATAACAAAATTTAGAATCATCAGAAGCCACCACACTATCATTATACTCTTATGGCATATATATCTAGACTCTTACACACGCTACAGTAGTCCGAGAACCGACTAAACCATAGCTCTGATACTACTAAATGTAACACCCCTGGCCCGTATTCTATGCCGAAATCGGGTATGAGGCGTCATCGTACTTAACATGCACTATCATACAACTTTGGGCTATCAAACTTATTTCAAATTAAAACTTTTCCATTCATATATCTACCATCCTTATAATGGACCTACGAGGCCCTAAACATGCTTCTAAAAGGTTTTGAAGATAATTTGGAAACTTTTACGAACTTAAGAAAATTTTACCTAAACAGGGGCCAGACGCCTGTGGGGGAGATGACATGCCCGTGTATCATCTCACACGCCTGTGTTCGATGCCCGTGGTCGACACTGAATAATTTCGCACAGCCTCGACACGCCCGTGGCCCTGGCCAGTGTGCCAAACCTTGGCATTATGTCTTATCCACACGGCCTATACACACATCCGTGTGCTCCAGCCGTGTGGCGATTTAAATTCCAAGTGCAAGGTGCAGACTTCACACGGCCTGGGAATACGCCCATGTGCTAGTTGTGCCTCCCACACGGTCTAGATACACGCCCCAGTATCTATCCATGTGGACAATTAGCAGGCTATCTACCAAGCCCTTTGCACCCCTCTAGCTCACACCAAATGAAATCGTTCAACATACTAATAAATAACTCATAATTGTGATATGAACTTCCATGAATAACTTCATATTTTCATAAATGATAAAGTGAGCCATCAACCATGGCATTATACAAAATGGATATCTTAATAAGGGGGCCAACACATTTGGCCAAAATAACAAAATAATCTAACTAATTTAGCCCCTATACATGCCATATACAAAATCACTAAGTCTAGATATACCGAAGTGAGTTGATAGTGTAGGCGATCTTCTGGTTATCCACGTATCCCGACTCGCCTCTTAAACTTTATATAACAAGGGAAAAGAAAAGGGGAGTAAGCTTTAAGCTTAGTAAGTTTACATGTAAACAATATAACATTATAGTATATGCTAAACAACTATATAGCATCATATACTGAGCAAGAAACACTCCACATTCATAATCATGCTTACTTATTCCAATCAATTCCACATTCCAACCATATCACAAGCTTAATGCATAGATTCATCAGTAGGCTTTCCTACACTTAATGCCACAACATCATATAATACAACAAATCACAATCTCATAATCAACTAATTATAATCAAATTACTCGGTGGTTCTGCACTTAGCCCACCATCAGATTTATTTGGGGTGGTATCGCACATAGCCCACCCAGGGGTTAGATACGGTGGTATCGCACATAGCCCACCAAATGATAAATAGACGATGGTATCGCACATAGACCATCGTAATTTAAGTATTAAGGTGGTATCACACTTAACCCACCATCAAGTATTGATATAACACACTTACATATCCATTCCATTCATTCATGCTAAAGTTATTCAATAACTACCACATTAAATTCACTTGAATCATACATGTTCTCAATTGTGCTATACACTAGTTAGCAACAACAATGTATATATATATATATAAAATGCATTGTTTACACAAACTTACCTCGGTACAAAATGCGCCAACTAACGGTTTAATCTGTCACCTTGCCCTTTCCATGGTCAAGATTGATTACGCGTTCTTCTTGATGTATAACAATGAAATTCATTCATTTAGATCATTTTATGATCATAATGCATCAAAATCTACACTTGGGCAAAAATGACCATTTTTCCCTTGTACTATGGCAAAATTATGATTTTTCCCCTAGGCTCGTAAATCATTTTTCAACATATTTTCTCAATAAAAAAGCCTAGCTGAACATTTATTTCTCTTACAACTACTCACCTTTCCAACCATTTCACGCATTTATGACACAAATTCACTCTTTGCATTTAAGTCTTATTTAGGTGTTTTCATGCTAACACCTTTCACAAAAGTTGTTTCTTATCTTCCTAACATTCATTTTCTTCCATAAAAACTCTGATAATCACATACACTCTCTCATGGAAAGTCCCTAGACTTTCAACCATATTACAAATTAGTCCTCTCATTAGCTAGCTTAAGCTTTGGGGACTCCAAAAGTACAAAAACCATTAAGAAAAACCTCAAAATCACTTACTTGCTAGGGAATATGTTGGCTGAAAGTTTTAAGCTTCAAAACCTCTATTTTTCTTCAATTTTCAGTGGATGAAGGTGGAGGAATAGTGAAAAGATGATAACATCTTTATTCATCTTATTTTTTTCATTTTTACCACCTAATATCCACCAAATTTGACCAACTTTAAAATCTTGTCTCCCTAGCTCCTATATGGCCGACCATTACTAGATAAATGGCCTAATTGCACTTTAAAAACCTCCAATTACATTCTATAGCTATTAGGTACCTCTACCTTATAAAATAGAACTTTTGCACTTTATGCAATTTAGTTCTTTCTCAAAATTAAGCATGTTATCGCTCAAATTAAAGCACCAAAAATTTTATGCATCCATATAATTATGCTACAACACATAAGACAACGTCAAAATAATTTTCTTCGACCTTGATTTAGTGGTCTCAAAATCACTATTCTGACTAGCCCTAAAATCGGGCTGTTACAGTTACTGGTTCCCGCTCCTTGGCTACTCTAGGAAAATTTTGGGTGGTTTCGCCACGATAGGTCATAGAAATTGGATTGTAGTCCTTGCCTTCCTTGATTTTGGTTTTGGTTACCCATGTAATACACGGATTCTGGGTTCGATGGACATTCTTCGAACAAATTTCCTTCCCCACAATAGACACAGGCTACATTTTCAACTTGATTCGGTGGCTAAGTTGCAAAACTATTAAACCCATTAGCAGTAAAATTTTTATGCATTGATGATATTGATGATACCTGATATGTGAGTGAAGTGAGAGCGTCCACTTCATGTACTCCAGCAACTCGTCTTGCTAACGTTGCTCGATTGGTTGGCCATTGAGAATTGTTGCTGGCAATCCTTTCAATGATTTCATAAGCCTCATTATAAGACTTAGAAAGGAGACCACCATTAGCAGAAGCGTCCACTACCATCCTCGTGTGTGCATTAAGACCATTATAAAACGTCTCAACTTGGATGCAATGTAGGATTTCATGATGAGTGCACTTCCATAATAATTCTTTATACCTTTCCCATGCCTCATACAAGGACTCATCATCCATTTGTTGGAAAGCAGTGATCTCGTTCCTCAACTTAGCATTTTGCTAGGTGGGAAATACTTCATGACTTTCTACTAACTCTTGCCATGTGGAAATTGAATTGGGTGGTAATGAGTTCAACCAGGCTCGACCTCTGTCCCTTAGCGAATATGGGAACAACTTCAATCGTAACGCATCTTCAGGTACTCCGGCTAACTTGAAAGAACTGCTCACCTCCATAAATAGTCTTAAGTGAAGATAAGGATCTTTGGTAGGCATTCCACTAAATTGGCCCACTGTCTGAAGCATCTGGAACATGACTAGCTTCAGCTCGAATTGTTGTGCCTCAATTTAGGGTCTCCTAATACCCGGATTAAGATCATGAAACACTGGCACGGCATACTATGTTAAAGCTCCATCCCTAGCATAAGTAATAAGGATAGGATTTTGAGTAGGGTCTGCTCCATTCCTTGATTCAAATTTTTGAGCTTCATCTCTTCGGTCCTTCTCTGACTTGCTTGTCTTCTTCGCTGTCGGAAAGTTCTTTCCATCTCAGGGTCTACAGGGAGTAAATCGATAATTCGGTCAATACTCATAAACACCTGAAATAATAACAAAAAAATTAATTGAATTTAAAATTGAACAGAAAAATAAACCAAAATGCAAAACTAACAAATTCACAAATAATGACTTTTTGAAACAGTCCACGGCAATGGCGCCAAAACTTGGAATGACGGAATGTGCAAGTGTACACAATCGTAACAAGTAATAAAGTGACAAGTAAATGTCGAATTATTGTACCTACCGAGACTGCGAAAAAAATTCTTTACGAATCCAATTTAAAACACTCTGGTGAAGAAAAATATTTTGATTTGAAGAGGTGATTAAAAACTAGAATTTTAACAAAGTTAAAAAAATTAAATAAAATAAAGTTCCAATTCACGATTTCAAAAGATGACCAATATCGAGTTAGCATGTCTTCCAGTGGTATCCTACATGCTCATAAAGTATATTATCTCACCTTTAGGCCCTTAAGGTCAATAAAAGACTCAAATTACACACTTCATTGAATTGAACTAAACTTATGAAAGCGGAATTAAAACTTAACTAAAATGCTTATGTTCAAGCTCCTAAAGTGCAAAAACTAGTTTAATCTACTACACCAAATTACAGCAGATCAAACTCACCCACACTTAAGTCATTTCTTATCCTCAAGAAAAATAAACAAAAATAGTGAACGGAAAGACGACCCTTGAGCAAGTATAGTACAAATGTTAGCTTTTGAGCATATGAATAATCATTTCATATTTGCACATACTCTTGGCATGATATATATAACTGATTTACCACTTTTGATATCAAACACCTAAGTTCAGTATATTACAAAGCATACAAGCATTTAGGGTCTCAAATGTAGGAAACCATCAATAAATTGTACAAGTAATTTGATTATCCTATTAGAATACAAATAGTCATAAATGCAATTATTCAGTATGGTTTCAAATTGTGAATAAGTCTACCTAGATCACATAGGGCTTTTCAGCTTGTAACGTCTTGAGGCTTAGGATAGGTATGGAATTCAAGAATAGTAAGCATTAAATGGTTTCAAGCATGAAAATATTTTGGCACATCATATCGTCCCCTATTCTCCCCTTAGTGACACTTTCAGCTCACCACCTTATTTCTCCTTCCCTCACCTTCCTTTTATCTCCTTATAGGAAATCTTGGCATCATATAGTAACTATGGCTAACTCACGATTCTTTATTACACTGATAAATGAGTTTTTCTATTATTGTGACTTTGTCACTTTTCTTTCTTTTTCACAATATCTCACTAAAAAATGCTTCCATTTTTTACATACTTTTTCTACTCGTGTAATTTCCCTTTTTGAATTTTCTTTTTAAACTAACCTATAATCGTTATACTCTACTGATCTTTCCTATCACTCTACTTTTACAAAACCACCTTAATATATCTACTTAACCCTCAATATGTATAGACAAATGTCTATAATCATGTAGTTCAGGACCAAAGAAAGGGTAAGCACAAATCATCACTTTTAGCACGGGTTTTGTATAAAGGTTCACCAAGAAGGGTTTTTTTGGCTCAAAATAGGTACTAAATATGAATAAATAGGGTTAGCTTTTTGGCTCTAGGTGTATACCAAATAATGCCTTAGGTCATCCCTAGGTATCTCAGTATTCACAAGTTTAGTTAACCAAACAATCACAACTTCAACCATTTATCATTCATACTACTATCGTCGTTTCTTTGTATTCCCTATATCATTTGGTACATTCAATTGCTTAATGCCTATTTACAGTGTAATATATATAACTTAATAGTCTAATAATCAAATATCTAAAATCACCTATCATCATGCCAAATTTGCCATGAATACAATCAACCTATGTACATGCTTCTAACTAATCACTTGTATTTCTACAAGCTCAAGCACACAATTGACAACAAAAAATCAAAGAAAAGCATAAAAATTTCAAAAAAATATTCTATGTTACCCCCTACACACTTTAGATAACACATTGTACTCAATGTGTAGCCTTGTAAAAGATAAGGAAAGAAGTTACCCAATTGATCGTGATAGTTTCGAAGAATATTGGTAGGTGCCTCCTCCTTTTACTAGTGAAAGCTCAAAATCGTTGTGTTTTTTCCATATGGGGTTCCTACACAGAAAATTTAAACACAAAACAACTACTATTTTATTATTACTCCTACTCCTAAAAATTTAAAACAAAAAATTAAAAATCATCCAAAAAATGAACACAATCTTTAAAAACAAAAATTAAAAGTTCAGTCATTCTCCTCAAAATCCATCTCATCATCTTCGTTCCCCTCCTTAGCTCCTTCTTCTTCACCTTCCTGTTCCACTTCTTCCTACTTTGGATGTGTCAATCCAAACATATTTGGCGTATAATTAGGCACCCTAATATTGTTTTACAGCGCAAATTCCTAAAAAAAGGGGCCCGACTCCTACATCCAGTTTATCATCCAGCCTAGCTTGAAATGACTGCTCTCGCCAATTTCTTATTGAATGGTCGATTTTGCTTTCCTTTACGATGAAGTCGGAGCAGCCATCATCTCCTGCTGGCGTTTATTCGACTCCTTAATTTTATTAGCATGAAGCTTACTGTACTGTGTATACAGAGTGTCATTAATTATATTTCGAGGTGGCTTCATTGATTACTCTGTAGATGCTATCGGAACGCCTACTTTTTTGCATAAGGTCGTCACTAAGTGGGGAAAGAAGACTCCCACTCTCTGTCCACTAATGCATAGCTTCATATTTTGGTATATCCACATTCTGATGCATACCTTTTTTTTTGCAAAATAGCGTAAAGCAAAACCGCTCAAAAAGTATTGACATTAGAAACATTCAAAGCAGGAGCTATTCTAGTGCACAGAAATTGAATTCACATCTTTGCTTCAAGAAACATTATTATTTGATCAAAGGAGGTTGGAATATCAATACCTAGGCGACATTTCCATTCACCTCTCCCCTTTGTTAGGAAGTTTAAATGTTGTCCATATTTATATCTCAAAAATATTCCAAATCAGTTTCTTCTATAAAATATTTTTCATAAAATGGAGCATTATAAAATTCACAAATATCCCGAGGGGTAATTTTTACATCTTTCCCTAGCATAGGTATCGTTTCCCATGTACGACCTTGAGCTTTTCTAAACTCTTGGTCCCGTAAAGATGCATAGAATGCCCTGAACTAGGAACTATTGCAGAGTCTTTCGGGATCATACAAAAACATTCCCATCTATGATATCTAACTTAAGGCCATATGTAACACCCCTAAACCCGGCCCAGACGTTATGGCCGAATCCGGTGATGTCACATCAAAGGAATATTTCAAAACGACTTCGCTTATTTAAAACTTAAGTTTAAAGCTTAGGAACCCAAAATCCGAGCAACTTGTTAAGTAATGATAAAAGCCCATGTTTTAAGAAAACGCCCATATGTTATAGATATTTTGAAAACCATGTTTAAACTTTAGAAATTTATTCCCGTTTAACAATTAAACAGTTGAAAACATAAAGAAACTTAAATGTAAAGTCAAATTGGAGATACAAGGTCTTATTACAAACAAAATAATTAACAATAAGTCACTCGAAAACAAATAAACAAAAACTTCTAAGTATCTTGTAGTGTGGCCATCTCCGAGTCCTCTCCCATGTCGAGCCGTCTATTGAGGGTCACCTGAACCATTTAATAAAAGGGTGTGAGTTTTGAAACTCAGTGTGTATGACCCTTGGTAATCCAATCAACATGCAATTATCACATTGGGCCTAAGCCCTATCAAAATTGGTGGCCTTCGGCCTTAGCCTACAATGACCTCATATTATATTAGTATCACATGAATGCAATTCTTCCATCCCAAATCCAACCATGCACTCCATTTCCCTTCCAACCCTACACTCTTGTGGGGATATAAATATCAACCCACCCATCCCTACACTCAAAAGGTAGCACCAACAGCAGCACTATTCAAACGCTGCAGCAAGGCTGCTAAGCATATAATGGGCTTAAAGCCACCGGTGGATCCATGGTCGTCAAGCGACTATGCGATCCTTACATTTCTTCCTCCGTATCATCAAACCCACCCAAGTGCAACATATATCTCATGAATGCAGCATACTCATTTCACACATTAAGCACCTAGGGGTATTTTAGTCATTTCACTACCCAGGGGTATTCCCATAAATCTACCCTACAGGGGTATTTCGATAATTTTGCAAATTAAGGGTATTTTGGTAATTCCACAAACTGGGGTATTTTGGTAATTTTGTACATCACAGGTTTAGTTATGAACTTTGGCCCATTAACAAGTCCTTGTGGCTAAAGTGAACAGACACTATGCACCAGGTAGGATCCCAGAGAAGAAGAGGTGGGTCACTAGGACCGCTTAAGTACCAAGCTCTCCCTAGATCCAATCCTAGACATGCATATGTCCATTGCGACACTCTAACCTAGCAACTTGTCCACAGACATGTTTGATTATTAAATTAAGTTTTATGCTATTTAAGAATTTATCAGAACTAGGCCTAGAGTCCATTAAAACCCTAGCATGCATTTCTAAAATCCCATAAAGCCCACTAAGCCTAATCATGTCCGTATAGCCCATTAAGCCCAACCATGTTTATGTAGCCCATTAGGCCCGATCACAATCAAATCATACAACCATCCATCATTCAGTTACACATATCAACTCTTGCTGACTTGGGCCCACGAGCTTGGCAGGCCTATTTAGCCCCGTCTGGCCCGGTAGGCCAAATAGTGGCCCGAGACCATGAGATCTCTCTCATGGCCCTGATAATCGTATCGGTGTTCCCACACGAATGTTCGTACGCTCATGTGGTTGTCGGCGCCAACCTTTCGGCTTTTCGACTTTTTGGCTTTTCAAGTTTTTTGGTATTTCGGCTTTTACCGATTTGTCGTGTGTGAAGTGTATGTACACACCTGGTTACTACAACGTGCTACACTATCCTCAGCCTTGAACCTACAACTAATACCAATCTCCAATCAATACACACTTAACTACAGTATTTACCTAAAAATCGAAGCCTTACCATAACCTTACTGTGTGCCACCAGTTCTAGTAGCCCTTCCTTAGCCACTATTCACGTAGATCAGCACCCGCACATATACTATCAACAATCAAGTGACTCATATTCCACACAAGTCACCCCTATAAGCCATACTTACATTCGGCCATTCACTAAGCCACAACTGAGATAAGTACACTTACCACTTGCTAACGATCCTTACCACGCTTGCAATCTTTGGACCCTACCCTTGTTAATACAAGGTTAATGACAAGGAGAAGTTAGATAGCCCTTCGGCTTTTAACAAAACACACTAAGGTGGTTGACTAAGTACTTATCGAATCCCACCCTTGATCCTGCAGCCTAGATAGCTACTGAACGAGATCCATCTTTTAACACTTGATCAACAGATTTGTGATGGAGGAAAACAACAAAGGAACGACACAAGTAGGGATTTCGGCAAAAAGGGATGATGGTAATTCGGCAATGAAGGATAAAGAATGAGAGGAAGAAAAGAAGAAAAAAATAATGAAAACCCAAAGAACACTTCAAAGGAATTCGGTACCCCCCTTTTATAGCCAAAGCCGAAACTACCTTCCCCCCAGAGTCCAATTCGGCACCAACACATCCACACCTCAATCCCCTATCTTTTCTCTCTTATCCTGACCTTAAATTTCTCTCCTGAACACTCCCTTCCAGAGTCCACTCCAGTGCCACTACCTTTCTTCCATGTGCAAAAATAAAACCCCTTAATTTACCACTCTTAAGCCTAGAACCTTGGACCTCTTCACCTGATAATAATGCCACCTTGTAGCTCCCCCAGTGACGCCACCTTGCTACTGGACCACAGGCCCAACTGTGTCCTATTTTCCCGTTAATCTGTTTAAGAGGCCCAATACCTGAGACTAGGGTCCACTAAGGTAAAAATTAATTTTTCCCTATGGTCTTCCCTATCCCTAAGACTTCAAACAACCCTCAAAGCCCACATGCCAATTGTCATTTTCTCGCTCACTTAAAAATTTCTAAGACCCAAAGCCCAAAGCCCAATTCTACTAGGCCCAAATTCGGGGCGTTACACCATATCTCCTAACAGAGAACCATCGATGGTTCAATTCCTCTTTATTGAATAAATGCTTTTCCTTGAAGTTTTAGAAAATATTTCTTAATGTTTGGATTCGGGAAATTAGAGGGATTTGAAATCGTCGAAGGTTCTGGTTCATTAGTTCTTCTAACTTTTCATGGAAGCATTTTAAATATTGTCTAAGTTAAATAACTAATGAACAAACAAGCAAAGTTTCCATTGGAACAGTAAAAATAGGAGTTAGGAACCCTTAACCTCAAATAGAGATTTGTCCGATTCCCTTGAGAATTCTTGTTGTTCTGTCTCCAAATCCTTGCACTGAATAAGTTTATCCCGAAAACTAAGCTCTAGAAAATAAATATTTGGAAATAAAAAAATATTTGGAGGTTTTAAAATTTTACGCTTTTAGAAATCTAGACGATTTTGAGAGAATTAGAATTTAAAGAGGTTTTAAGTAATGGTTAAGAGTGTTTTTGGGTATCTTAAAAATTGGGTATAATTAATTTTAGTCATTAGAGTTGTGCAATTGGGTCGGGTTAACCCCGCAGAAAATTGCAGCGATGTCACGACATAAGGGTTCCGTGTCGCGACACACTCTGGAATTTTGGATTTCTGGGTATACTGGCTTTGGTTTCACGACACACAGAGTCTATAATGCGACATCGAGATAGTTTTCTCAATTTCATCAATTCTGGCCTTGGTGTTGCAACACAGGGTTGCCTTGATGTTGCGACGCAAGGTTGCCGTGTTGCGACTCTAGCTCTATTTTTTCCCACTGTTCCAATTTCTCGAGTATCACAGTTTCTATAAAACATAAATTTGATAAAAATTCAAATCTAGACTAAACAGTTAGCTAAATATACAATAATTTACAAATAGTTGAATATCAATTTTAAATAATCAAGTTTTACTGTTGGATTCATACGACAGCACTATTAATTCATATAAGGACGATTCACTGGTTCTTTCAGTGTTAGTCCATTTTCCATCATGCCATTCCACCTTCTTCTATTTATCTCTTTCCCTAAACCTTTTATTTTAACCTTCATTAACTATAGGAAGTACGTCCCTTGATTCGAGATTATTCGGGTTAAAGATAGATAATTCATTACAATGTTCCCCTAAGTCCCTTTTATTTTCCCTACTCTATTGGTGAACACATTTAAAAATTTCTATTTCACCATTGATCTTCATTGTTAACTTGTTCTTTTCCAAATCAATGGTGGATTTTGACATTGCTAAACAAGGTCTTCTGATAAACCGTTATATATACATATTTTAATCCCACATTTAGCATACTTTTGGATGATTTAAGCCTTGAATTGTGGAATTTGGTGCTCCTAATCCTTTAATTTCAAGGTTTATACTTAGGAAAGCACCAATGTAACACCCCTAACCCGTATCTATCGCCAGACTAGGGTTAAAGGTGTTACCGAATAGATCAGAAACATTTACAGAAATGTCATACAATTGAATATTAACCTCAACCATAATGTCCCCTTAGTAGGTCATCGAGACCTAAAACATGCTATAAACCAAGTCGAGTCTAAACTAGAACACATACAAAATTTCATGGAAATTTAAAGCTTTTCTAAGTTTCAGGGGTTACATGCCCGTGTGGGCACGCCGTGTGCCTCCCACGGCTGCTAGACACACCCGTGCATCCTCCCAGTGGTCAAAACTGACTTTGCTCCACGGCCACCAAGCACGCCCATGTACTTTGGCCGTGGTCGATCCTGTTGAAAACCACACGGCTACTAGGCACGTCCGTGTGCCAAGGCCGTGTACTCTTATGCTAGCTACTAACTTTGTCCCATGGTCACTAGGCATGCCCGTGTGCCACAACCGTGTGGCAAAATAGGCCATTTGCAAGGCCAAAATGCCACCCACATGGGTCTTACCTACAAGCAAAATCACCAAGACATCTCAAGCCTATTTGGAAACCAAGAACATACCAAAATAACCATCCAAATTACAAGACTAAAACTCATCTAATCACAAACATAAATCATTCATTTGCTTAATCAAAACTTGACCATTTCATATATCAACTAACCATGCCAAAACCATACTTCACATATCACATTCATCCAAGCAAATTCTCAACTCATAACTAGCCAAATCCCATGGCTAAGTTCATATAACAAACTTATATCAAATACTAGCCATTCGTATCATAGACTTGCCCGTTGAACCATAAGGAATCTAGTAGGATACTTTGAACACTCGGAATAGTCGTACAATGCCAACGTCCCAGACGAGGTCTTATATGCACTCAGATATAGATGCCACTATCCTAGACAGGGTCTTACACGAATCAATATGATGTCGATGTCCCAGACATGGTCTTACACGTAAAGATCATATCGATGCCAACTTCCCAGATGTGTTCTTACACGAAATCTCAAATCAATGCCACTGTCTCAGACGTGATCTTACATGATAAAAACAGAACAAATACCTATGTCATGACATAGCTAATCCTATCTATTCCTAGGTTCATACGGGACTTCTTGGACACTGTCACTAAGTAATCCTTATCTTGGAATTCATGAACAGATCATATCATGAGTATTCATCGATAACAATAGTCATAAGAACATACATAATTCAATACGAATACGTTTATTTGCATAATGACTTACCTCGGATTTGATTTAACGGAATGGAAACGGCTACTCGGTTACTTTCGCTTTCCCGCAATCTAAGTCTGGTTTCCTCTGTTTTTGATCTAAACATATTCAGAATTAACCCTTTTATTCACTAATTCATTCAATTCAATCCAAGGACACACATTTAGGGCTATTTACAAATTAACCCACACATTTGCACAATTTATCAATTTAGTCCATTTTTCTCAAAACATGAAATTCACAAAATCATCACACATCCAAGCTTAGCCGAATGCATATATATATATCATACAAGCCCATATTTTCCATCAAATTTGCAATTTAGCCCTAATTAGCTAATTTCAACAAAAATTCAAGAACAAAGTATGTTCATCTAGCTCAAATCTTTCATTTAACACCATAAATCATAACAAAGCTCAACATAACATCAATGGCATTTCTCATGAACAACATCAATTCATCAAATTGGGACATGGGCTTGATAATAGACTAGGCAACAATCTCAAAAACATAAAAATCATCAGAATCCAACTCAAAATCATACCTTAATTCAAGCTTGAAATGGCCGAATATGCAAAGCTTTAAAACCTTCTTTTTCTTACTAGTTTCGGTCAAAACAAAAGAAAATAAAAGATGAACACTTTCATCTTTGGTTTCATTAATAATATGTTAATAATTCATTTACCTTTTTAGCCATTTAAAAGACATTTGACACCATTAGACAACAAGGGTATATTCGGCCATTTACAATCCATTATCTTATTAATGGCTTAATTGCCATATAAGGCCTTCACCTTTACAAAGCCACAACACATTGGTACTTAAACCAATAGCAAGCAACTTTCACATTTAATGTAATTCAATCCTTTTGTCAAATTAAACACACAAATGGACAAATTAACTTACGAAAATTTAAAACATGCTTAAACACTCATCAATGGCACAAAAAATAATATTAAAATATTATTCAGACTCGGATTTGTGGTCCCGAAACCACTGTTCCGACTAGGGTATAAACCAGACTGTTATAACCAGAGGATGAAAAGAACGAGAAACGGGCTTAAAACGGAAGAAATGGGCCAAAGTACAAATTGTACACGGCCTAGGCCCAAGACCACATAGTCGTGCCTCCATAACAGACCCGACCACGATTTGACCACGATTCACACAGGCGTGTGCCATGGGCGTGTCCCTACCATGACAAAGAGGAATTTCATTCAGAATAGGGTACTTAGAGGCAAAGAAAACCATTCCAAAAGCCTATATAAACACCCTAGAGGCCAACCTTCAGGGGGCGTCCAGTTAGGTCGAAGAGCCAAGCTAGAGAGGCCAAAATTGTGGGATTTACTCGAAGAAAGACAGTTGATTCATCTTAAGAAGCCGGAGTTATACTCAAGACGGAAAATCTTCCCTTCAATTTCCTTCAGGGGGTTTTAGGGTTTTTCTTATGTTTTGTTTTATATTTTCTTCTGAGATGTATTCTTTTATTATAATGAACTAAACGCTCAAATACCTGAAGGGGATGAAATCTAAGACTGATCTTGTTATTGTTTTCTGAACTATATGATAAATACTTGATTTGTTCTTAATTATGTGTTCTTAATTCTTGTTTTAATATTTCTGGATATTGATTCAAGTATTGATGTGCTTAGGCAGAGGAGGAATAGACCTTGTCTAAGAGTTGATCTAGCATACCTAAGCGGAGTTGATCACAACCCTAGAGATAGGATGACGAAAATTTTCCAGATTAGGGTCAAACCTAATAAGGGAGTCCATAGATCGAGTTAATGCAATCCTAGAGGTTTTAATTAGAAAGAGATTTCAATTAATCAACCTAGGGTTAGACGTTAGTAGCCTCGAGAGAGGTATTAATATAAATTAGGGAATCCTACGGATCAAATCAAGTGAATAAATCGTCTGGTTCAGAGTTAGATAACAAGTGAAGTCTAGGTGGATTCTTCCTCGGGTATTGTCTTAATCAATTGGTTTTTCCCAAATTCATTCTCTTTGTCTTAGCATCTTTAGCTTAGTGGTTAGTTAATTTTAGAATAAATAACAATTCTCTTAATTCTTAGGCTAAATAATAAAAGGAAAGTTAGTATTAGTACTTTTGGTTCCTTTGGGTTCGACAATCCGGTCTTGCCGCTAAACTATACTACTGTACGATGGGTGCACTTGCCTCAATCGTTGTCATTGTTAGTTTTTAGGCTCGATCATTCTTTATATCAATTTTTAAGACTCTGACACACGATCAAGTTTTTGGCGCCGTTATCGGGGAACTAAAATATTAAGAACGCTCAATTTTTATTACTTTAGCCATATTTTATTTTTGCAATTTACTTTTATTTTTATTTTGCTTTTAACTTTACTAATTTTCCTTCTTTTATTTGCTTCTGGCAAGTAATTCTAGTTTATGACTAGGAGGAACCCGTCAGGACCCTTGATTTTTGACAGTGAAATAGAACATACCGCTCGCAGAAATCGAAGAGATGTCACTAAATAATTATCAGTGGCAAGTCATAAGGACAAAGCCTACAAAAGCAGCCGATGTTTTCAACCTTGACGCGGTCACCATGTTATCTAACCAGGTATAGCTTTTAAATAGAAACATTAATGGTTGGTATGGTTCTACGCAGGTACATCCGGTAATACAGAACGATACAGATGGAAGAGGGGTGAACAACACAGAATATCTATCCTATAACCCTAGTACAGAGAATGAACATGTCAACTATATGGGTAACTATTCTAGACCTCAAAATAATCTTTACAGTAACACTTACAATGCAGGTTCGAGGTACCATCCCAATTTCTCGTGGGGTGGTCAAGGTAATCAAAGACTGCAACTTCCTCCAGGCTTTCAACAAGCACCTCACCAGCAGGAAAAGAAGCCGAACCTTGAGGAGATGATAACGAAATTTATCTCAGTGTTAGAAACACGCTTCCAAAACATCGAAACAACGCTTAAAAATCAGCAAGCATCAATTCAAGGGATCGAGAATTAATTAGATCAGCTTGCTAAACTGATCTCAGAAAGACCACAAGGTATCTTGCCTAGAAACACCGAAACTAACCCAAGAGAGCAACCTCAAGCAAGGGTTAGATGAACCAAAATTGAAGCAAGAGAATGTGGTGGAGGAAGGTAAGGCTGAGGTAAGCCATGATAAACCAACCTCGGTAATTACAGAGTACCAGCCATGTGTGCCGTACCCCAATGCGATAAAGAAAGACCACACAGAGGAACAATTTGGTAAATTTCTTAAACTTCCAAAGAAATTACATATTAACTTGCCGTTTCTTGAAGCTCTTTCGCAGATGACAGATTCAAGGAAATTTTTAAGAGAGTTTTTGACAAACAAACGGAAGTTAGACGATACGTCGCATGTGGAGCTAAACGCAGTTCTTGACACAGCTAGGACATCGAGTATTAAAGGTGGAACCAATCACTTCAAAGTTGGGGACCAGGCACTGTCAGATGCAACTGACCCTCGAATAGCCGCTTCAGAGCTTAATACAAACGGTGCGACTCCTTTTTCGGCACTAATGTCTTTCCATACGAAACGGTCGAGGTAACACATTTTAATTTCGGCACTTTTGAGGTAAATGTTACCCAACTCAAACCATATGTTGATAGAATTGATAGTAAGAAAGGAGTTTCGACTCCGTGAACCACCATGGCCATACAAATAACAGGTAAGTCTAGCTCAAGACTTTAAACGAGCGCTTCTCGGGAGGAAACCCGAGCACTAACCCCACTAACGTCCATATTTTTGAATTTTAGCATCTAACTAAAACTAACCAAAATTTTTAGGCATAGGTTTCCCTACCACACGGCCTTGCACACGAGTGTGGTCGTGGCCGTGGCCGTGGGCCATGTGGACATCACGAATTTGCACACCGGCATGGCAAAGATCGTGCGAATTAAGGACAAAAATTTCCCAAAACACGGGCTGCGATAAAATGCCATGGCCGTGCGATGCGGCTGTGGTTGAAACTGCCTAAAGAACACGGGTGTGCAACACGCCCGTGCTTATAAGCCGTGGGCGACACTGATTAAGCAACACGGGTGAGCGAACACTTTATACGGGCGTGGAAGAAATGCATGGAGTTTAACACGGCTGTGCAATTCGGCCGTGTGACATAACACGCCCAGGATATGGGCATGGGCCATTCCTCTACTTAAAATCCCCTTCTTCTATTCACTTTCCCCCCTAAAGTCCTCGTCCCCTTTCCCCTTTCCTTTTAAACGCATATCCATTTTCCATTTTTACTTTTATTCTTATTTTTATTTTCTTTTTACTTTCTTTATTATTTTCTTCTTATTCTCCATGCCATTCAGATTTAGCTTAGGATACAACAAAACCAAGCCAGCTGCTTCGAGGATTCAATTTCAAATGGTTCAAGGAGCTCCCCCACGCTCATCTCTGCCAATTCTATCCGATTTTTTCATTAAATCCATCCAAAATTCAGGAAGTTTCACTTATCTCCCTCTCTTATGATTTTATTCGTATTTGGATATTATCTATCTTTGTACATTGAGGACAATGTACATCTTAAGTGTGGGGGTCAACTATAGTATTATTTGAAAATCCCTGAGTTATGTCTTGTTCGTAAGTAATTTTCTCATATTACAATTAGAATGAAATTTCCTATGATCCATGATTTTCTTTGATATGTTTCGGATTAAGTCATTGATAATTGTGCAGTGATGTTTTAAACTTTAGGAGACTAGAGAATCAAGCATGATAAGTCCATTTTCAAAAGTTCAAATTTTGTTAGGTTGTCTACCTGAATCTAATTATGACCTGAAGTTTGAAATTTACAAGGTTGATATCAAAAACCCATAATTTGTGTGAGATTTTGAGCCTTTTAGAGCATACATCCTTTCGTGCTCACTTTTTAATTATGAGTGTGTCAACATTGATTTATTATTCTAGAACTTGCTTCGATTATACATGTCAAGACCACATCATTGATTTGATATACTGAGATGATAGAGGCACTTAGGATCTAACCCACTCACTCCACTAAAAAGCCCACCTTCACAATTAACCCCTAGTGAAACCCTTTAATCCTAACAACCCTTTTATTGACTCACCCACTAATATTACCCCAAAACCCATCTTGTATTTGTTATCACTATTCCTTGACTCCCTTTTTGTCGAGATTTGATTTTGAGCAGTTGCCTAACTATGTTCTATATTTCAATTTTTTAAAGTTCTTTCTTATTATTGTAATGATTTGTTCTTAAAAAAATCGAGGTATATTTGTTATTAGTTCTATAATTAGGTGAGCTTATACGTTTAAATTCCACATCTTGAAGAAAAAAATAGCTCATATTATTAGTATTACAAGTTTTCAATTGATGTAATTATTTAGGATTAGTTCATTTTTCTAGTTAGGTAAATTGTCAATTCAATCTCGATTCTAACCTTCTAATTCAGCCTTTATCCACACCTTTAACCCGAGCCCCATTACAACCCTTTTTAAAGACCTTTTGATTTGTGTATCATCTCATTTTATAGTGGTGGAGATTTGATTTTCATGCAAACTTATGGGATTAACTTTTCATTTTCGACTTTTGAGTGCTTAATTTTGAACCTTAAACACTTTGAGTGATTTGAGTGAATCTTTAATAAGGATGTCAACTCTTGTCGATTTTGAATTAAAGGTGATTACTTAGGTAAGGGAAAACACCTATGTTTTTATGCTACAAAAACTATGACTTTGATTGTTTGAATCTTTAAGACCCTTTTACTTAAATTATCAATGTATGAATTATCTATGAATAATGATGAAACATTATTGATGAACATTATGAATCAAAGAAGTTAATTTTAATTGTGAGTTGAGAATTTTGCTTGAGGACAAGCAAATGCTTAAGTGTAGGGGTATTTGATAAACCGTAATATATACATATCTTAATCCCACATTTAGCATACTTTTGGATGATTTAAGCCTTGAATTGTGGAATTTGGTGCTCCTAATCCTTTAATTTCATGTTTTATACTTAGGAAAGCACCGGAGAATGAAAAGAACGAGACACGGGCTTAAAACGGAGAAAATGGGCCAAAGTACAAATTGCACACGGCCTGGGCCCAAGACCACACGGCTGTGCCTCCTTAACAGACTCGACCACGGCTTGACCACGATTCACACGGACGTGTGCCATGGGCGTGCCCCTGCCATGACAAAGAGGAATTTCATTCGAAATAGGGTACTTAGAGGCAAAGAAAGCCATTCCAAAAGCCTATATAAACACCCTAAAGGCCAACCTTCAGGGGGCGTCCAGTTAGGCCGAAGAGCCAAGCCAGAGAGGCCAGAATTGTGGGATTTACTCGAAGAAAGCCAGTTGATTCATCTCAAGAAGCTGGAGTTATACTCAAGACGGAAAATCTTCCCTTCAATTTCCTTCAGGAGGTTTTAGGGTTTTTTATGTTTTGTTTTATATTTTCTTCTGAGATGTATTCTTTTATTATTATGAACTAAACCCTTAAATACCTGAGGGGGATGAAACCTAAGACGGATCTTGTTATTGTTTTCTGAACTATATGATAAATACTTGATTTGTTCTTAATTATGTGTTCTTAATTCTTGTTTTAATATTTTAGGATATTGATTCAAGTATTGATGTGCTTAGACAGAGGAGGAATAGACCATGTCTAAGAGTAGATCTAGCATAATTAAGAGGACTTGATCGCAACCCTAGAGATAGGATGACGAAAATATGCCAGATTAGGGTCAAACCTAATATGGGAGTCCATAGATTGAGTTAATGCAATCCTAGGGGTTTTAATTAAAAAGAGGTTTCAATTAATCAACCTAGGGTTAGACGTTAGTAGCCTCGAGAGAGGTATTAATATAAATTAGGGAATCCTACGGATCAAGTCAAGTGGATAAATCGTTTGGTTCAGAGTTAGATAACAAGTGAAGTCTAGGTGGATTCTTCCTCTGGTATTGTCTTAATCAAATGGTTTTTCCCACAAGTATTTTCCCAAATTCGTTCTCTTTGTCTTAGCATCTTTAGCTTAGTGGTTAGTTAATTTTAGAATAAATAACAATCCTCTTAATTCTTAGGCTAAATAATAAAAAGAAATTTAGTATTAGTACTTTTGGTTCCTTTAGGTTCGACAATCCGGTCTTGCCGCTAAACTATACTACTGCTCGATTGGTGCACTTGCCTCAATCGTTGTCACAGTTAGTTTTTAGGCTCGATCATTCTTTATATAATTTTTTAGGACTTTGATACACGATCATCCTCATCCTTATATAATCT
The DNA here is from genome assembly GCA_005393395.2 of Gossypium australe. Lineage (NCBI taxonomy): Eukaryota > Viridiplantae > Streptophyta > Magnoliopsida > Malvales > Malvaceae > Gossypium > Gossypium australe. The sequence goes on from CM016619.1 coordinate 130,437,993, forward strand.
TTATATAAGTTTAGACAACTTACAAACTCATCCTCATCCCATTTTTTTTCTCTTCCAACCTTGAAGGGAACGGAATCTTTGCAATAGCAGATTCATTGGTTATTTCTCTTTCTAGCTTAGCTACGGATTCAATTACATCTTCTGATTCAAGTTGTTTATCAGCTTCTTGGGGGTCTTCTTGAAGATCTTTTTCACTCTCTCTTATCTCCTTTTTTGGAAAATTTTCTAGGCTACTCAATATTTTGCTTGAACGGAGCGCAATAGCTTTCACATGCTCCTTTCCTTCCTCTTAAGGATTATTCTCGGTATTGCTCAGAATGTCGATGCCAATTTGTCTTTTAATATCTCCCATCATACTCATCATTTGGCTCACCTAATCTTCCAGATTACTAAATGCAAACTCCCAAATAGAGGTAAGAAATAGACTAATATTATTTTTGGAAGATCTAAAGAGAAATGGAAACTCATCCTAAACATCATCAATGTAACAGCCCATTTTTAGTGAAATCAGAACAGTGTCTTTGGGACCACAAATTTGAGGTCAAAAAAATTTATTTTATTATTATTTTATGGTCTACAGCATGATAGTGTTACCGTATAAAAATTTCGTTAAGAAATTTTACCTTTTGCTTGCTCAATTTGATAAAAAGGACTAAATCGCGTAAAGTGCAAAAGTTGAGTTCTAATAGCTAGAGGTATTAAATAGCTATAGGAATTTAAAATGGAGGTCCCTATATGGTAATTAGACCATTAATATGTTAGTGGATGTTAATGGCTTGGCATTTTGTGTAATTATTAAATATTATAAAGGTTATATTAGTAAAAAAGTAATTAAAGGTAAATTAAATAAAACAAAATTCTTTCATCATCCATTATTATTTTCTTTTCGATCGAATGTTAAAGAACTAGAAGCCACTCTTGAAGCTTCATTCGGCCAATCTTTAATCCTTCAATTAGGTATGTGTTTTTGTCTCGGTTTTAATGATTTCTATGTTTACGGGATCATTGTAGCTTAATCTAGCTAGCTCGGTGACTAATTTGTGAAACTGTTAAACTGTTAGGGTTTTACCATTGATGAACATGCTTGAGTTTTGAAGTTTGATGATAGAAAGTGAATGGTTGTTGTTAGATAAACAACTTTTGTAAAGGAATTTTTGATGATATTATCAATTAAGGGTTAAATTGAAAAATGGAAAATATTGTGGTAAAATTGTGAATTTGTGAAATATATGGGCTTCTATTAGTATGTATAGAAATCAACTAGGCTTGGGTAAAGGAAAAATTGCATGAATTTCATTTTCAGAACCTAGGGACTAAATTGTAAAGAAATTGAAAGTATAGGGGCCAAATGGTAATTTTTCTAAAAATATGTTTTAGTTTAAATTGAATGAATTATATATTAAATTGAATTAAATTTATTCGTATAGATCCAGTTAGACCTCGTGTGGAGTTAGATCAGTGCAAAGAGAAAGTCTCAGATTAATCGCCTCTGTATCTACGAATACTTGTCGAGGTAAGATCGTGTAATTAGAATTGTACATTTATATGTTTTAAATTGAATTAAATGTTTATTAATTGTGTAGATTCCATGAATGAGTACAGATCGCATATCCGACGATGTACGACAAATTCCGAGTCTCGTTTGAACCTTATGAATTCGTAGGATACAAATGACATATCATTAGGGTTACCGATTCACAGCTCGAGAGAGCTTACCGATATTCAGCTTGGAGGAGCTTACCGTTTACAGCTCGTAAGAGCATACCGATTCAGAGCTCGTATGACCATATATGTACAGGAATTGACGGATTACAGTTCAGTACACCTTGTGTATGCTACCCGAGTATCCAACGATATTCTAAATGGTTCAACGGGCACAGTTCTGTTACGAGAATATATGAGTTCGATATGAACTACTACAGGTATTTATATGAAGTACATGGAAATGATGTTACATGATATATTGACATATGAAATGTATGATACATGTATATGAAATTTGATTAATGGTTAAGTTCATCCATGTGTATTGGATATTATATGTGCTTTACATGGCTAACATGTTGATGAATATGTGCTTAGGCATTTGGCCAAATTGAGTTGAGATATGCTATGTTTACTTACCAAAATTATGACTAAATTGTAAGTTAAATTCTATGTTATAAGAACTTACTAAGCTTAATTGCTTACTATGTTTATTTTCTATGTTTTATAGTGAATCGAAAGCTCATTCGGGTTGGAAGCTTGTCGGAGCTATATCACACTATCCATTTGCTCTTTTGGTACTTTCAGTTGTTTAATTTAGGTTATAATGGCAAGTATAGGTTATTTTGGCTAATGATAGCCTATATGTTTCGTTATGTTTGTAGCCATTTGAGTTGGCTTGTGATTTGGTATATTTTGGTATGTATATATATGTGGCCTTAACATGGTTGATGATATGTTTAATATGGTTACATGATAAAAAGGTAAAATGATAGCTAAGTCTACATTTTATACTTGTGTTTTGGTGATGTGATGAATTGGTGATGAATTGGTATCTTGTTTTGGGAGGCATGTATGTCCAAATATGATAGTTTATGAAATGCATTTTAGTATGAAATTGTTGTGTTATGGTAAATAGGTTATATGGTATGTTTTGGTAGGTAAGAGATGTGGCATAAAATGATGCAACATGGATTGGTAAATTGTTGGCTTATTTGGTTAAATTGTATATATGAATATACATGTTTACATATTGTCATTTGAGATGCCGAAGGGCATATTGATTGTATGTGAAGATATTACATGATTAAGGCTTGATTTTTTGCTTGTTTTGGGTGCCTATTTATGACTTGTGTATATGCAAAAATTTTGAGTTTAGGTTGGTGCCAAATTGGGTGAGAAATGTGGCTTGTAAAATAGCCTATTTTCGTCCACACGGGCGTGTGTCTCAGTTGTGTGTGACACACGGCTAGGTGACACAACCGTGTGTCCCCTGTTGCTTATAAAGGTTTGCAAGTCAGGCTGTTACACAGCGTGGCACACAGGCGTTTGAGGTTACTTCAAAAGGGTACACGGCCTGGCACACGAGCGTGTGGCTGGGCCATGTCACCCAAGTCAGTGAGTTACACGGGCACAGACACGGACGTGTATCCCTATTTTGAATGCTCACATGGCCTAAGACATGGGCGTGTCTCTTGGCTGTGTGTGTCACACGGCCTGGCCACACGATCGTGTGACCTCTGCAGTGTTGAAAAATTTAAATGTTTCTAAAAAATTTTCTGAGTTTCCAATTTAGTCCCAATTTATTTCTAAAGTGTATTTTAGGCCTCGAGGGCTCGTATAAGGGACTATATGCATGATTTTGATTGGTTTTTAACATGAATGCTATATGATATGAATTTTTTAAGTTTTCTATCTATTTAAATTATAAACTTTGGTAATGCTCTGTAACTCTGTTCTGGTGACAGATTTGGGTTAGGGGAGTTACATTTATTGGTATCATAGCTACAGTTTAGTCGATTCTCGGACTAAACGTAGTGTGTACGAGTCTAGCTATACATGCCATTATATAACCTGTCATAGTGTGATATCTCCTGACCATTTTAAAACATGTTTTCATATATCAATGACATCCAACCGAGCTGATTTCGATGAAGTAGAGAGTAACGCTCAAGCCTCCGTTCATGGAGTAGCTTCGAGTGGTACGAGGCCTGTATCTGAGGGTCGGGGAGGAGAGGCAAAAGAAGCCTTCTTCCAGATGAAGAATGAATGGTTCACAGAGATCGTACGGATGAACCTAGCTGCTCGACAACCTCCATTCCCTCATGTTCCCCAACTGGTTCCCGTTATTCCTCAAGGTACAGAACCTATCCGAGTTAGTAAGCCTCCTAAGCCTCCTTTTGATAAGATCTGCAAGTACGAGGCTGACGAATTTTGAGCTACTGCCCAAGATGATCCTGAGAGAGCTGAATTCTGGTTAGAGAATACCATCAGGGTTTTTGACGAGTTATCCTGCTCCCCGACTGAATGTGTAAAGTGTGCAGTATCTCTACTAAAAGATTCGGCTTATCAGTGGTAGAAGACATTGACCTCTGTAGTGCCAAGAGAACGGGTCACTTGGGAATTCTTTCAAGTTGAGTTCTGAAAAAATATATTAGTTAGAGGTTTCTGAATCAGAAACGTAAAGAATTTCTCGAGCTCAAACAGGGTCGTATGATAGTGCTTGAATATGAACAAGAATTTTTTCGATTGAGTAAATATGCTCGAGAGTCATTCTGACCGAGACTACAATGTGTAAGTGATATGAAGATGGATTAAACGAGGATATAAAGCTTCTAGTCGGGATCCTTGAGTTGAAAGAATTTGTTATTTTAGTTGATAGAGCACATAAGGCCAAGGATCTGAGTAAAGAGAAAAGACACGCTGAATTTGAAGCTAAAGGTTCGAGAAAGAGATTGACGGGAAAATCATACCAATCAGCATCGAAGAATTCTAAAGAACATCACTATCGTTCTACTACTTCTGTGGGATATTCTAGTAGAGACAGAGGTATCCGACGCTACAGTCCTAAACCTCAGGCTACATCTGTAGCATGCGTAGGTAGTGTCAGAAACACTAGACCTGAGTGTAAGCACTATAATAGGCCACATTATGGTGAGTGTCGAGTAAAGAGTGAAGCACGTTTCAAGTGTGGTTCCTTAAATCAGTATCTTAGAGATTGCCCAGATAAATCTAAGAAAGAGAAAGCTCAGACCACGAGACTGAGCAATACTGCTGTGAGAGGTAGCCCACCTCGTAATCCTGAAAATGTCAGTGGTAGTTGTAACAACCCGTTTTCAGTAAAATTAGAATAGTGGTTTTAGGACCACAAATCTAATGTGGAAATATTTATTTTATTATTATTTTAATGTCTATAGTACGTTAGCAAGGTCATATAAAAATTTCGTTAAGAAATTTCGAAGTTTGCATGCTTAATTTGGTAAAAAGAACTAAATCAGAAAAGGTGCAAAATTAGAATTCTATAAGTTAAAGGTACTAAATGGCTACGAAATTAAATAGTTAAAGGATTTATGTGGTAATAATACCATTGTTAATATGAGTGGACAAATATGGACATTAATTAAGTGATTTTAAAGGTAAAAAATTAAGGTTAAAATTGTAAATTAATAAATATATGTTAGTAAAGCAAAGAAAAGACAGAAACCTATCATATTTTCTATCTTCTTCCACCGAAAGAACAAAGAAAGAAACCTCCATGGAAGCTTGCTAGGTTCAGCCAAGCATTCCTTGTGCATGTAAGTGAAATTCATCCCGTTTTTAATGATTTTTATGTTTCTGAAGTCGTTGTAGCTTAATCTAACTAGCCCAGGGACTAATTTGCAATACTGTTAAATGTAACACCCCTTACATGTGTTCCGAGCCGAAACCGGTTACGAGGCATTACCTAACACAACTTGCTTAAACATGACGTTTCGGGCTATAAAATTTTGTTTCATCTTAAACACTTTCCATTCAAACCCATAACATACCCATCTTAGGCCTACAAGGCCTTAAACATACTTCCGGAAGATTTCGGGAATAAATCGGAAACTTTTATGCACTTAAAAAAAATTGCCAAAATAGGGGCCACACGCCCATGTGAAATGGGACACGCCCGTGTGGGCAGGCCCTGTGGTCACACACGCCCATGTCCCTCATCCGTGGTCGACTTATTTCACACGGCCAAGCATACGCATGTGTCTCTAGCCCGTGTCCCTCACACGGTCTCGACACGCCCGTGTTTCAGCCCATGTGCCAAAACCTTGGCATTCTGTTTATGACATCATCACCTCACTATGGTCACACGGCCAAGGCACACGCCCGTGTCCTTCGACCGTGTGTCGAATTAAATTCTACATTTAAAGTGCAGACTTCACACGGCTTGGGCATACGCCCATGTCCAAGGCTGTGCCTCCCACACGGGTGAGATACACGGCCGTGTCTCTGCCCATGTGTTTACTTCTGGGCATTCTGACCTTGTAAACCTAGCATGCAGGGGACGCACGATCGATTAACACACCCATGGGGCTGACTGTGTGTCCCGTGTGGACATAAAAAGGCTATATTCCAAGCCAAATGCCACCCTGCATGATAAACATCCTAACTCCAACTCATATGAGCATCATTCATGACCCAAAGGTACATCCAAAAGCTCAATTCAAAGCATTCATACAAGCATAAATTTTATAATTCATTGCCATTGGATATATATAAACTTGTCAAGTGTTGGCCCATTTCCGATGACCAATTACAAAAATGACTTTCGTAACATAAATAGCCAACACTTTGGCTAACAATTATGACCTAACAAAATACCCAAGTCCTATACATGCCATACTCAAAATAAGTCTAAATTGTTATACCAAAGTGATGTTGATAGTGTGATTTCCGAACTCCCGCATCCCACAATCCCCGAGTTATCTAGGCAATACTACAAGGAAAAGGGAAATGAGAGGGGTAAGCACAAAGCTTAGTAAGTTTGTATGGGAATAAATGGCAACAATAAGCTCACAATATAATCCATCCATGTCAATAATTAACTATACACAAGTCATAGGCTTCTTGCCTTATTTACACATACTCATACTTGCGCTTATTTAGCACATACCATGCCACATATCGTAATTTTTCCTTCGTGAAATACTCACGAGTACCTGTGTTAATTCAATCACATAACTATTAGTAAAATCCTTTTCACTATTTCTAAGTTAATCAACTCATCCCAATAATTCACTAGGGATACTCAAGGATGTATATTCATAAACATTAGCATAACATGAAACCAATGCCACATCCCAGATATGGTCTTACATGGGGTCATTTCTGAGTGCCAATGCCATATCCTGGATATGGTCTTATGTGGAATCTCTCATTAAGCATCGATGCCATATCCCCGATATGGTCTTATACGAGTCTCATACTCAATACCAAAGCCATATCCTGGATATGGTCTTATATGAAATCTCAATTCGGTACCGAGGCCATGTCCCGGACATGGTCTTACACAGGACCTTATTCATCTCATATCTTGATTATAGCATTTTCACACTTATTATAGTCCCACCGGGACTTCAACATCTCGACTTTTATCGTCTTTCTCATATAACACTAATGTTCAATTTCATAGAATGTCATTATAATATCACCCATTCTCAAACATGCTAGTATAAATATGGATTCATCACATACAACTTACCTCGATTTCAAACTAAGCTAGATCGTCGACCTAGTCAGAGACTTTATTCTTTCCCCGATCAAGGTAGACCCTTGGTTCTTCTTACTCTATAATAGAAAATTAGCTCGTTTTAATCATCACATTAATAAAAGCATTTAAAAAAATCATGCTTTGGCAAAGTTACTATTTTGCCCTTAGACTTTGGCAAAATAACCATTTTACCCCTAGGCTTGGAAATCAATTCTAATCAAATTTCTACCTTCAACAATCCTAGGTGAACATTTATTTCTCTTATAACTATCACCAAAACTCAACATTTTACACATTTACTACAAACTTTATAACCTTTACAACAAGGTCCATTTAGGTGTTTTCATGATAACACCTCTTACAAAAGTTGTTTATCTAACAACTATGACTTATTTTCTTTCATAAAAATGCAGCAAACAACATAAAAGCTCTCATGGAAAAACCCTAAACTTTTCACCATATTGCAAGATAGTCCCCTTTTTAGAAAGCTTAAGCTTTAGGGGTCCCAAAAGTACAATTTTATCAAGAAATGATCACTAGAATACTTACTAGCAAGGAGAGAAGCTTGCTAAAAATTTGAGCTCTCAAACCCCTTAGTTTGCTGCCAATTTTTAGTGGAGTATAAGAGAGAAAAAGATGATATCTTCTTTTTCTTTATTTTAATATAAACACCAATTTAGTCCACCTAATATCAACAACTTTGACCAATTTGACAATGTTTGTAACATCCTGAAATAGGGCCTAAACGGAATAGTGGTTGCGAAACCACAAATTCGAAGTCAAAAAAATATTTAAATATTATTTTCCGTGTTAATTATGTGTGAATTATTATGTTGAAATTTTCGTGATTTAATTTTATTGTTTGGGTGTTGAATTATTAAAAAGGGCTTAATCGTGTGAATTGAAAATTTGATAGTTTAATGTGTAATGGCTAAATTGTTGATATCTTTTTAAATAGAAGCATTAAAGTTGTAATTTGCCCAACTTTAACTATAGTGGACGGCATGATTATGCTTCAGTGACTATATTATATGAAATTATATATTATAAATGTTATTATTATTAATTATACATTATATTAAGCTTATAATAATAAGACATAATGGGAAAGAGAAAGATTACTCATTCTTTCATCTTTAATGGTCGAATGTAAGAAAGAAAAAGAAAGAAGTGAGCAAAGAAGGGTTCAGCCATGTCTAAGCTATATTAAGGTAAGTGTTTTGTTCGGTTTTTTATAATTTTTACGTTTTTGAGATCGTTGCTTCGAGTGCTACAAAACCCATGTTTGAATTTTGAATTTTGATGAATATTTTGAGTTATGCCATTGATTACAACTTGTGATTTTTGTTGTTTGATGGTAGAAAATAAAATATATGTGTTAGATTAACAAGTTTTGTCTTTGGATTTTTTGATGAATTTAAGTAGTTTGGGCTAATTAGTAAAAGTTATAAATTGGTCATAAGTGTGTGAATTAGTGAAAATTTGATGTTTCCATAGAAGGGAAAAATGTTCAGCATGTTATAAAACATAAGAATAAGGGCTGAAGTTTAATTTTCGAGCCTAGGGGCAAAACCGTAAATATGTAAAAGTTTAGGGGCAAAACTATAATTTTGCCAAAGTTAGAGTTAAGAACTGTTTTAGTAAATGTGAGTATTAAATAAGCTAAATTTGCTATTATAGATCAAGAAGAATGAAATCCGGAGTTAGATCGGGGAAAGAAAAAGATAGTGGACTAAATCAATATAGTTTATCGTATTTTGTTTCGAGGTAAGTTTGCAGTAAATAAATGCAATATTCTAGTATTTTAAATTTAATATTATTAAATTCCAGCATTTACATATTTATCTGCAAATTTATTACTTAAAGACTCAAGTATGAATTGACGGAAAAGCTATCTCAGAAAGTTCCGGTTGAACTTTAGGAATGCGTAGGATACAAATGTCATGACATTAGGGTTTAAGGAAATCATGTAAGACCATGTCAAGATATGGCATTGATAAGTTACTATAAGATAAAGGTCCCATGTAAGACCATGCCAAGGCATGGCATTGGTGAATTTATAAGGCAAAGGTCCCATACATGTAAGACCATGCCAAGGCATGGCATTGGTAAGTTTATAAGGCAAGGATACCACGTAAGACCATGTCAAGACATGGCACCGGTTAAGTTTCATAAGGAAAGGTAGCCGCGTATCCTTAGTATTCCAAAGTGGTTCAACGGGAAAATTCAAAGAGTATACCAAAGTAAAGGTAAGACAAGTTCAAGCTAAAAAGTAAAGGTAAGACAAGTTCAAGTTAAAAGTAAAGGTAAGACAAGTTCAAGCTAAAAAGTAAAGGTAAGACAAGTTTAAGCTAAAAAGGTAAGGTAAGATAAATTCATGTTAAAAGGTAAGGTAAGAATACAAGTTTAAGTATATTGAGTTAAAAGCTTAAGTGATCTTGATAAGAAAAGCATAAGATAATTCATTAAGAATGTTGTTATCTATTTACATGTAAACTTACTAAGCTTTATGCTTACTCCCATTATTTATTTTTTTTTATAGTATTACAAGCCAACTCGGGGATCGAAAGGATGTCAGAGATTGTTACACACTATCAAAAGATTATATTGGTATTTTGTGATTCGAACGTTTTAAGTTATGGCATGTATAGGGACTTAGCCATTTTGTGTGTATGACCTTATGATATGGCTTAATATTGGCTTGTAAATGCTTGGTGATGATTAGCCACTAAAATGGTTAATTAAGAACATGTTTTGGATGTTATGAAATGCCTAGTTGATAGTTATTTTAATGAAATTATGTAATTATATGCAGGGGAATAGTTGGACAGCAACAGTGATGTGATTTTTAAAAATCACCAAATATAGTAGAAATGGAATTAGGTTGTGCATGAGATATAGAATTAAATATTATCGAGTCTATTTTTATATTAAAAAAACACTGTAGGAAAAAGAGTTGTATATTATGAGATAATTGATTTTTAGTGAAGAGAGGTCAGAACTGTCAAACTGTGTAATAGGGGAGACTTTAACTAATAAATTGTACTAATTGGCCACACCAAAAATTCTGGAAAAATTACACTAGGAAGATATATGAGTCTAGTTTTAAGGAAAATTTACGGATCTAGATTTTGACTTTTGTAACTCAAGTTATAATTGATTTAGTGAACATGATGCAGATGGACAGTTTTAATTTTTATGCTCCGAACTAGTAAGTTAAGTCTAGTAATGCCTCGTGCTCGACTCCGGCAACGGTCTCGGGTAAGGGGTGTTACATTTATTGGTATCAGAGCAAGATTTTAGTCGATTCTCAGAATATTCAGTATGAGTAAGAGTCTAGCTATACATGCCATACTTATATTTTGATAGTGTGACGACTCTTGACAATTTTAAAAATGTTTTTCTTATATAGCTATGGATCCCGAATGAGATGGTGCAGATGATGTAGAGAGTAATGTGCCCGCTCCCACTGAAGGGACGGTGCCACTAGATAGTCATGAAAGGCCCGTTACAGTTAGTCAAGGAGGAGGGGCTCGAGAAGCCTTCTTCCAAGCTATGAATGATTGGTTTGCTAAGTTCATTCGTACGAACCCGGCTGTTAGACCTCCACCCCCTCATGATCCTCAGACCACCCATGTAGCTTCCCCAGTTACAAATACAGTTAGAAGAGAGAAGCCACCCGTTGACAAGATCAGAAAACAAGGGGCCGAAGAGTTTCGGGCTACCAAAGATGATGATGCAGAGAAAGCTGAATATTGGCTCGAGAACACTATCAGAGTCTTTGGTGAGTTATCCTGCACACCGGAAGAATGTATTAAGTGTGTGGTGTCACTTCTTAGAGATTCGGCCCACCAGTGCTGGATGACACTTGTGTCAGTAGTACTGAAAGAAAGAGTTACTTGGGATTTCTTTCAAGAGGAGTTCCGTAAGAAGTACATCCGTCAGAGGTTTATTGACCAGAAAAGGAAAGAGTTCCTTGAGTTAAAACAGGGTAAGATGACTGTGATCGACTATGAACATGAATTTATCCGACTCAACAATTATGCTCGAGGGTGTGTGTCTACAGAGGCTATCATGTGCAAAAGATTTGAGGATGGGCTCAACGATGATATCTGACTGCCAGTTGGTGTTTTAGAGATAAAAGAGTTTGTTGTTTTAGTTGAACGAGCTTGTAAGGCAAAAGAGTTATTAAAAAGAAAGGGTAAAGCTGAAATTGATATGCAAGACACGAAGAAAAGATAGATGAGCAAGTCATTTCAGTCTACATCCAAGAGGCCTAGAGAGTTTTCTACAAGATCTAATTTTTCAACCGGGTATTCTAGCCGAAACAGAGGTGGAAGATTTATGGATTCAAAAGCTCAAACCACTTCGATTGCGAGTGTTGGTAGTATTCAGCCTGATAGACCCGAGTGTCCTCAATGTGGTCGACGTCATCCAGGTCAATGTCGAGTAATTGAGACTGGTTGTTTCCGATGTGGTGCACTGGATCATTTCATTCGGGAGTGTCCTGAAATGGTTAAAAAAGAAGTAATACCGAGTGCAAGATCAGGTAATGCCCCCGTTAGAGGTAGACCTCAGAGAAATTCGGGAGTAGGGGTAGGTAGAGGCACATTTAGAGATACAGCAACAAGATCAAATTGTAGAGCACCCATAAGGACTTATGCTACCCGTGCTCGTGAAGAGGCATCTTCCCCCGATGTAATTACGGGTACATTTTCTCTTCATGATGTTAATGTTATTGCTTTGATTGATCCGGGTTCAATCCATTCCTATTTTGCATGAAATTAATGCCTAGTATGAATATGCCTATAGAGTTTACGGAATTTGTGATTAAAGTATCGAACCCATTAGGTCAGCATGTGTTAGTAAACAAAGTATGTAAAAAATGCCCTTTGATGATTAGAGGCTACTGTTTTCCGGTTGATCTCATGCTATTGCCATTTGATGAGTTTGATGTGATTTTTGGTATGGATTGGTTAACTGCACATGATGTGATAGTGAATTGTGGAAAGAGATTCATTGAGTTGAAATGTGAAAATGATGAGTTCCTTCGGGTTAATTCAGATGAGTCAGATAGTTCAATTTCCATGATTTCTGTTATGTCTGCTCAGAAATGTTTAAGGAAAGGATGTGAAGCTTATCTTGCTTTTGTGTTGAATACTAAAGACCAGAGTTGAAAATTGAATCAGTGCCAGTGGTAAATGAGTTTCTTGATGTGTTTCCGGAAGAACTACCAGGTTTGCCTCCTATTAGAGAAGTTGAGTTTGGTATTGAATTGATTCCAGGTACCACACCTATTTCTATTGCTCCTTATAGAATGGCTTCAATAGAATTGAAAGAATTGAAAGCTCCGCTATAGGAATTAACTGATAAAGGCTTTGTAAGACCTAGTTATTCACCATGGGGCGCGCCAGTGTTATTTGTGAAAAAGAAGGATGGTTCTATGAGATTGTGCATAGACTATCGGCAACTTAACAAGGTAACCATCAAGAACAAATATCCGTTACCTAGAATAGAAGATTTGTTTGATCAATTGAAGGGAGCCACTGTGTTCTCTAAGATAGATGTGAGATCCAGATACTATCAGTTGCGAGTTAAAGAGTCAGATGTTCCAAAGACTGCTTTCCGAACTAGGTATGGTCACTATGAGTTTCTTGTGATGCCATTTGGCTTAACTAATGCTCCTGCTATTTTCATGGAATTAATGAACCGAATTTTTAGACTTATTTGGACAAGTTTGTAGTCGTGTTCATTGATGACATCTTGATTTATTCTCATGATGAGACTGAGCATGCAGAACATTTGAGAACAATTTTACAGATTTTGAGAGATAATCAACTTTATGCCAAGTTTAGCAAAAGTGAGTTCTAGTTACGGAAAGTTTTTTTTCTTGGACATATTGTCTCAAGTGAAGGTATTAGAGTTGATCCGAGTAAGATTTCAGCAATTGTTGATTGGAAGCCTCCCAGAAATGTATCAGAGGTCAGAAGTTTTCTTGGTTTTGCCGGTTATTATAGACGATTTGTAAAGGGATTTTCCAAAATAGCTACTCCATTGACAAGATTGTTACAGAAAGCTGTCAAGTTTGAATGGACTGAGAAGTGTCAACAGAGTTTCGACAAGTTAAAAGTATTGTTGACTAAAGCTCCTGTTTTAGTACAACCAGAACCGGGTAAAGAGTTTGTGATTTACAGTGATGCATCCTTGAATGGACTAGGCTGTGTACTTATGCAGGAAGGAAGGGTAATTGCTTATGCCTCTAGATAGTTAAAGCCACATGAGAAAAACTATCCGACACATGATTTAGAGCTAGCAGCTATTGTATTTGCATTGAAAATCTGGAGACATCACTTATATGGTGAGAAATGCCGAATATTCACTGATCACAAAAGTTTGAAGTACTTGATGACTTAGAAAGATCTGAACTTGAGGCAAAGAAGATGGCTAGAGTTGATTAAAGATTATGAGCTAGTGATCGATTATCACCCGGGTAAGGCAAATGTTGTTGCTGATGATTTGAGTAGAAAATCGTTATTTGCATTGAGAACTTTGCACACTAGTTTGGCATTATCAGATGATGGTTCTATTTTAGCTGAGTTGAGAGCTAAGCCAACTTTTCTTGAAGAAATTTGTAAAGCTCAGAAAGATAACAGTGAGTTGCAAGCCAAAAGAGTTCAGTGCGAGTCAGGTGTAAAGTCTGATTTTCAAATTGATTCTGACGATTGTTTGTTGTTCAGAGACAGAGTATGTGTACCAAAGAATGATGAGCTTATTCAGAAAATCTTACAGGAAGCACATAGCAGTTCTTTGTCTATTCACCCAGGTAGTACAAAGATGTATAATGATTTGAAGAAAATGTATTGGTGGACAGGAATGAAAAGAGATATATCGGAGTTTGTTTCTAGATTTTTGATCTGTCAGCAAGTAAAAGCCGAACATCAAGTACCTTCAGGTTTATTGCAGTCTGTATTAGTTCCCGAGTAGAAATGGGAGCCCGAAGAGACTATGTGAAAACAGTACCCAAATCTCTTTACAGGTAAGATTTTCGGGGACGAAAATCCCTAAAGGGGGGAGAAATGTAACATCCCGAAATAGGGCCTAAACGGAATAGTGGTTGCGAAACCACAAATTCAAAGTCAAAAAAATATTTAAATATTATTTTCCGTGTTAATTATGTGTGAATTATTATGTGTGAAATTTTTGTGATTTAATTTTATTGTTTGGGTGTTGAATTATTAAAAAGGGCTTAATCGTGTGAATTGAAAATTTGATAGTTTAATGTGTAATGGCTAAATTGTTGATATCTTTTTAAATAGAAGCATTAAAGTTGTAATTTGCCCAACTTTAACTATAGTGGATGGCATGATTATGCTTCAGTGACTATATTATATGAAATTATATATTATAAATGTTATTATTATTAATTATACATTATATTAAGCTTATAATAATAAGACATAATTGGAAAGAGAAAGATTACTCATTCTTTCATCTTTAATGGCCGAATGTAAGAAAGAAAAAGAAAGAAGTGAGCAAAGAAGGGTTCAGCCATGTCTAAGCTAAATTAAGGTAAGTGTTTTGTTCAGTTTTTTATAATTTTTACGTTTTTGAGATCGCTGCTTCGAGTGCTACAAAACCCATGTTTGAATTTTGAATTTTAATGAATATTTTGAGTTATGCCATTGATTACAACTTGTGATTTTTGTTGTTTGATGGTAGAAAATAAAAGATATGTGTTAGATTAACAAGTTTTATCTTTGGATTTTTTGATGAATTTAAGTAGTTTGGGCTAATTAGTAAAAGTTATAAATTGGTTATAAGTGTGTGAATTAGTGAAAATTTGATGTTTCCATAGAAGGGAAAAATGTTCAGCGTGTTATGAAACATAAGAATAAGGACTGAAGTTTAATTTTCGAGCCTAGGGGCAAAATCGTAAATATGTAAAAGTTTAGGGGAAAAATTATAATTTTGCCAAAGTTAGAGTTAAGAGCTGTTTTAGTAAATGTGAGTATTAAATAAGCTAAATTTGCTATTATAGATCAAGAAGAACGAAATTCGGAGTTAGATCCAGGAAAGAAAAAGATAGTGGACTAAATCGATATAGTTTATCGTATTTTGTTTCGAGGTAAGTTTGCAGTAAATAAATGCAATATTCTATTATTTTACATTTAATATTATTAAATTCCAGCATTTACATATTTATTCTGCGAATTTATTATTTAAAGACTCAAGTATGAATTGACGGAAAAGCTATCTCAGAAAGTTCCGGTTGAACCTTAGGAATGTGTAGGATACAAATGTCATGACATTAGGGTTTAAGGAAATCATGTTAGACGATGTCAAGACATGGCATTGATAAGTTACTATAAGGCAGAGGTCCCATGTAAGACCATGCCAAGGCATGGCATTGGTGAATTTATAAGGCAAAGGTCCCATACATGTAAGACCATGCCAAGGCATGGCATTGGTGAGTTTATAAGGCAAGGATACCACGTAAGACCATGTCAAGACATGGCAATGGTTAAGTTTCATAAGGAAAGGTACCCGCGTATCCTTAGTATTCCAAAGTGATTCAACGGGAAAATTCAAAGAGTATACCAAAGTAAAGGTAAGACAAGTTCAAGCTAAAAAGTAAAGGTAAGACAAGTTTAAGCTAAAAAGTAAAGGTAAGACAAGTTCAAGCTAAAAAGGTAAGGTAAGATAAATCCATATTAAAAGCTAAGGTAAGAATATAAGTTTAAGTATATTGAGTTAAAAGCTTAAGTGATCTTGATAAGAAAAGCATAAGATAATTCATTAAGAATGTTGTTATCTATTTACATGTAAACTTACTAAGCTTTGTGCTTACTCCCATTATTTATTTTTTTTATAGTATTACAAGCCAACTCGAGGATCGAAAGGACGTCAGAGATCGTTACACACTATCAAAAGATTATATTGATATTTTGTGATTCGAACGTTTTAAGTTATGGCATGTATAGGGACTTAGCCATTTTGTGTGTATGACCTTATGATATGGCTTAATATTGGCTTGTAAATGCTTGGTAATGATTAGCCATTAAAATGGTTAATTAAGAACATGTTTTGGATGTTATGAAATGCCTAGTTGATAATTATTTTAAAGAAATTATGTAATTATATGCAGGGGAATAGTTGGACAGCAGCCCGTGATGTGATTTTGAAAAATCACCAAAAATAGTATAAATGGAATTAGGTTGTTCATGAGATATAGAATTAAATATTATTGAGTCTATTTTTATATAAAAAAATGGTGTAGGAAAAGGAGTTGTATATTATGAGATAATTAAATTTTAGTGAAGAGAGGTTAGAACTGTCGAACTGTGTAATAGGGGAGACTTTAACTAATAAACTGTACTAATTGGCCACACCAAAAATTTTGGAAACATTACAGTAAGAAGATATATGAGTCTAGTTTCAAGGAAAATTTACGGATCTAGATTTCGAGTTTCATAACTCAAGTTATAATTGATTTAGTGAACATGACGCAGGTGGACAGTTTTAATTTTTATGCTCCGAACTAGTAAGTTAAGTCTAGTAATGCCTCGTGCTCGACTCCGGCAATGGTCTCGGTAAGGGGTGTTACAATGTTTGTCTCCTATGGCCGGCCACTCTATTTCTTGGGGGTCTAATTTCACTTTAAAGACCTCCAATTAATGTTCTTTAGCTATTGAACATCTTTAGCTTATAAAATAGAACTTTCGCACTTTATGCGATTTAGTACTTTTTCGCGATTAAGCAAGAAATAGCTAAAATTAAAGCACCAAAATTTTCATGCACTTATATAATCATGCTCTGACTCATAAAATAATACGAAAATAATTTTCTCTAACCTCGGATTAGTGACCCGGAAATCATTGTTCCGACTAGCCCCTAAATTGGGCTGTTACATTAAAAGTATAGCGTTTTGCCATGAATGTGTGTTGGTTGCTTTTTATGTTTGATGGATGAAAATTAAAGTTTAGTGATAGTTAAACAAGTTTTGTAAAGTGATTTTGGTTGAAAATGTCAAATAAGGATTATATTGATAAAAGTGAAAATTATGTGGTCAAATATGTGAATAAATGAAATATAGGGTTTGCTAGGGACCTATATGATATTCGGCTATGATGGGTTGAAATTGAATTTCGTGAAATTTTCATGTTTATGAGTTAGGGATTAAATTGTAAAGAAGTCAAAAGTATAAGGGCAAAATAGTAATTTTGCCATAACATGAAATTTGGATTGAATTGAGTACAATATGAATTAAAATAGTTAGATTTGATTATATAGACCAAGAAAAGCAACTACGGAATTAGATCGGGGAAAAGATAAAATTTGGACTGAACAATCTTTTTCCTTCATACGAGTTCGAGGTAAGTTCGTATATTAATAAGTTTTAAATTATATGTGTTTACATGCTTAATTAATATAATTGTGATGATACGTCACTACGAAAATTCTCGACGAGATATCGTCAATTGTATGTGATCGTAGTGGGAAAGTCTTAATTTATGTAATGAATGATCGAGCCTAGAAACTAACTATCACTACGATTGAGGCAAGCACACCTATCGAACAGTAGTATAGTTTAGTGGCAAGATCGGAATGTCGAACCCAAGGAACCAAAAGTACTAATACTAACTCTCTCTTTATTATTTAACCTAAAAATTAAGGGAATTGTTGTTTAATCTAAAATTAACTAACTACCAAGCTAAGGATGCTAAGACACAGAGAATGAATTGGGGAAAATACTCTTGGGAAAAAACCAATTGATTAGGACAATACACGAGGAAGAATCCACCTAGAGTTCACTTGTTATTTAACTCTGAACTAAACGATTTATTCACTTGACTTCATCCGTAGGATTCCCTAATTTATATTAATACCTCTTTCGAGGCTACTAACATCTAACCCTAGGTTGATTAATTGAAATCTCTTTCTAATTAAAACCCCTAGAATTGCATTAACTCGATCTATGGACTACCATATTAGGTTTGACCCTAATCCGGCAGATTTTCGTCATCCTATTTCTAGGGTTGCGATAAACTCCTCTTAACTGTGATAGATCTTCTCTTAAACAAATACTTTTGCTCCACTGCCTAAGCACATCAATACTTGAATCAATATCCTGAAATATCAAAGCAAGAATTAAGAACACATAATTAAGAACAAATCAAGTATTTATCATATAGTTTAGAAAACAATAACAAGATCCGTCTTAGGTTTCATCCCCCTCAGGTATTTGAGGGGTTTAGTTCATAATCATAAAAGATTACATCTCAGAATAAAATATAAAACAAAACATAAGAAAAACCATAAAACCCCTTGAAGGAAATTGAAGGAAAGATCCTCCGTCTTGAGTATGACTCCGGCTTCTTGAGATGAATCAACTGGCTTTCTTCGAGTAAATCCCACAATTCTGACCTCTCTGGCTTGGCTCCTAAGCCTACCTGGACGCCCTCCCTCTTAGGTCACACTTAGGGTGTTTATATAGGCTTTCGAAATGTCTTTCTTCACCCCTAAGTATCCTAATTCGAGTTGAATTAAAACAAGTCAAGGAAGGGACACGCCCATGGCACACGCCCATGTAAATCGAGGCCAGGCCATGTTCGGGTCTGCTAAAGAGGCATGGTCGTATGGCTTGGGCCCATGTAACACCCCAAACCCGGCCTAGAAGTTAGGCCCGAATCGGGCGTGTCACATTGAAGGTTGTTTAAAAACTAAGCGTTCGTTAAAAAGTTCGTATTCTTTTTGAAACTTTGAGTTTAGATGATTATTTGTAAAAAACTATTCTTGTTGTGAAAATCGAACGTGAATAGTTGCAAAAACGTGACATTTTGAAAACGGTTATTAACATTTTAAGAAAACCCTGTATTAATAATGTAACAATTTAACAGTAGCCGAACTAAAAGTTAAAAAGGAAAATTAAAAACCAATTGCCTTATTACAACATATTAACCCCAAAATAAATAAAATAGCATAAGATAAGTTAAAACTGAATTTTAGAATCTCTTTTGAAAGCAAAACCGAAGTATGGCCACCTCCGAGTCCGCCACGGCTCCAAATCCTCTAGCGCTAGGGATTACCTGGAACATTTAAAAAGAGGGGGTGAGTTTACGAAAACTCAGTGTGCAATTCCCCTTACAACGATAACTGGGCCTAAGCCCACAGAAGCACATTGGGCCTTAGCCCTCACAATAACATATTTGGCCGAAGCCCACATAACTCGAATCGGGCCGTAGCCCTAAAATCATGGCATATCAGATAGTGAATGCAATGCAACCCAGCCCAACCTAGTATTCCATCATCTACACTCCGCTCTGTAAGCCCAACCTCAACACTCCTGTGGGGATTTCTACAATCAACCCTCCATCCGCTACACTCCTCTTTGGCAGTCATGCTGCTTAAAGCCGATACAATGTGACAGAGTCACCGATATACGTGGCCTAGCCACTGAAACAATGTGACCGAGTCACCGATATATGTGGCACCGAACCATCGAAATAGTGTGACATAGTCACCGATATACACTGCCCCTTTTCATCAATAGCATATCCCAATCCCATGCAACATAATATCACATGAATGCAATGTTTCAAAATTAAACATGTGATAACAATTATAAATCGCATACAAAAATAACCATATAACATATAGAGGCATTTCATCATTTTTCCCTTCAGGGGCATATCGGTCATTTTACCCATCGAGGGTAATTCAGTAATTTCATAATTTAGGGGTATTTCAGTAATTTTACAATCTGAGGGTATTTTGGTAATTTCACAAATCAAGGGTATTACAGTAATTTTACAATCCGAGGGTATTTTGGTAATTTCACAAATCAAGAGTATTACGGTAATTTTACAATCTGAGGGTATTTCGGTAATTTCACAAATTAGGGGTATTTTGGTAATTTTACAAACTGGGGTTATTTCGGTAATTTTGCAAATCGAGGGTATTTTAGTAATTTCACAAACCAAGGTTTGCTAAACAAAGATAACAATGCGAATGGGCCTAAGGCCCATTCTCGGCCTAAATAAGCTCGCACGCTCTGTGGCCCATTTACCCCAAATCTAGCCACAGATATAAGATTCACCTAGTCCAGTCTAATATATACTACACAATCATACAGTCTACTCCTATTGGCCCACTTCGACCCATCGTGGCCCAAGCAGCCTCAACCCACAAGAATACTACTGATGGCCTCAACTATCGCGTCGAAACCCCCACACGTGCGCACGCACGCTCGTGTGCCTACCATCACCAGGTGACCGGCATTTTGGCATTTGCCGCTCTACATCTAGAGTAGAGAGAATACACACCTGATAGGGAATTGGAAGCTGCTAATCCACGCTCCGAGCACTCCTATGCCCAACGCCCACCAAGGTATGTTTTTTCTCCAATCATAGATAGCTCTATATATAGCCAGCTTCTCACCTTCCCTCTTTGTATCTTTCCGATGTGGGATCCCTCCGCTAGCAGAGTTTAAATCCAACTCAAACGCTGGCCGTCCAATCCGCAAAATGAATACTCCCTTGCTTGTCATGAGATTCGAACCCTTGCTCCCTTCAATAGCTCAACATGCCACTTGCCACCAAGCCGCAAGCTCCTCTTGTGTCTAAAATCATGCGCAACTAAATATAAACCTATGGGCCAAAGCCTAAGTTCACTTAAAAAAAATAAAATCAAAATGCAAACGCAAAGACTTGAACCTTGGACCCCCTTCCTTCCTTGTGGCGTCACCCCCCTTGTCTCTTATGTGGCGTCACTTTGCCACTACACCACACACTCCACTTGTGTCATTTTCTCCACATTTTATTCTTAAAGCCTACCTACTAACTCCCAGGGTTTTTTTCACCTAAAACTTAAACTTCCCTAAAGCCAAAGTTTGAACCCGGGACTTCATAGAAGCCCTCTAACCTTCCAAAATCACTCACCTAATAGGTCCAACTTGCAATAGAGCCGTTCTTTTGTTTTAAAAAATTTCAAACGCTACTACGCCTAAGGCCCAATGGGCCTAATCCTACTAGGCCCAAATTTGGGTCGTTACAGCCCAGGCCGTGTCGATTTCGTACTTTGGCCCATTTTCCCTGTTTTTGGCCCGTTTCTTGTTCTTTTCATCCTTCAGTGCTTCCCTAAGTATAAAACATGAAATTAAAGGATTAGGAGCACCAAATTTCACAATTCGGGGAATAAATCATCCAAAAGTATGCTAAATGTGGGATTAAAATATGAACATATTACGGTTTATCAGTATGGATCCCGGTTGAACCTTAGGAATAGATAGGATACAAATGACATGTCATTAAGGGTTACCATGTTTTGGGTTCTGGCCTGTACGTTCTATCAGTGGCTGATTTCAGGCATGTGTTGCGATACTCGTCAGCTTGTGTGAGTAGCACCGTGTAGCTACGTCTTGACCATCAGCTTGTGTGAACAGACCTAGTGATAGCTCGAGAGTGAGCATCTATATGAGAAATGAGAGAGAGATGGTTTCGACCATGTATTGGCACTTAGTGTGTGAGATACCCGAGTATCCGATATTATTCCAAATGGTTCAACAGGCACAGTGATGTTATGAGAGTATGTGAATTCAATATGAACCAGTACAGGTATGTACGTGAATTGTGTAACACCCCAAAATTTTAATTTTTGATTTCGTGTATGTGTGACACGCAATGTCTATCTGCTTCAATGGTTATGTAACACCCCTAATCCGTATCCGTTGCCGAATTAGGGTTACGAGGCATTACCTGACAAAACACAGTTCAGCACGCTCATATAAATCATTTCGTATTCACAAATATTTCAACTTCTTTACAAAAAAAATTATCGAATAGCAACCATATATTCATTCATATAAATCAAATTCGTACATATAGATCACTTAATCAACTAAAACCCAATCATGCTTTATTACTATTAATACATAAACAATACATGCTTCAAAATTCAAACATATACATATCACTTATTTAATCAAATTTTAATTATTTATTTTTATTTTAAAACCAATTAACATGCATCAAAGTTAAACTACTTATACCTAATAAATATAATGTTCGAAACATACAAACATTACATCCATGATATTCAAATACCTAGTTTATAAGCAAGCATATTTCGCTTTATAAACCAAGCGCACATATTACAACATTTATTTATAAGACATTAGCATACATTACCAAATGGTCTAATATAATATTGTACTTTACTAATTTGTACGCAATTCACTATATTACCATTAATCATTTTCAGACACAAATGATATTTGATAACATCTCCAATTTACAAGTCAAATAATATGTCTAAACATTATACCAAAATTACTTAGAACGACCAATTCACTTATCATCTATTCGGCTATCAAAATAACTCAAAAGATCATACCAACATGCAGTAAAATCTCAACTAAGTTTACCATTTCATATCAATTAATCTTAATAATTATACACATTATACTAGCCCAATTGACCAATAAATCATCCATGAAACATGATCATCCTTTATCATTACAAACCGTATCAATATAACCATTTCAAAATCAATGATATTTTCATCATATAATTTAATAAGCCATGCCACAATTGAAATCACGTTCATCAACTACCTCAATATTTAAATTAAAACATAGGAACATTCATACAAATCATATCACTAAACAATTACTAAACCGAATCATATGATCTCTCACCTGTGCAATTCATACATTTATCAAGTTCACCACATGCATATATAAATCATACCTATTACCTAACTAACACATAATATACCTAAACTAACATCCATTAGTTAGCTTATTGCCGAAACACTTTCACATCCTAAACAAAACATATCAAACATAATTCACATATATAAATATATATATATATACCATGACCAAATCACCAAAACCAAACATTTATATCATTTGAAATAAAGCATAAAAACCAAATTTAACAAAATAAATAAGCCATTTACGCATGGCTTATATTTACATACCCCAAAATCAAACACATTAACTAGACTATACATGACATATGTTCGAATTCAAATTTATAAAAGTACCGAAGACAGTCGATAATGTGATAGACTTCTCTAACGATCCCCGAGCTCGTAACCAACTTCCAAAATCTATAAAACAAAGAGCAAATACACACAGTAAGCTTTCACAGCCTAGTAAGTTATAAGCAAATGAATCATTTAATCATATACATAATTTAATCTAGCTAAACCGTAATAAGCCATCATAATTTTATATATATTTCCAACTTATAAATTTCATATATCAAAACATATAAATTTTGCATAAATTTTCCTTAGGCCGAATACTTATTTGAACATTAGTATATTTAACCTTTACTTTCTACAACACAAATACATCATTAGGTCAAATATATACTTTCACATATATATACACATAGTTCACATTAATATATAACATTATATCATCTATTTAAACATCCAACTCACCATATTTTCATAACTTAGTATATGTACATACCTGAGCCTTTTAACTCAATTTTTACACTCGATATTAAATTATCATTGCCCGTTGAACCATTCGGAATTAAAAAGGATACTCGGGTAGTCGAACAATTCGTACAATGACAACGTCCCAGACGTGGTCTTACATGTAATCACATATCGATGCCACTGTCCCAGACAGGGTCTTACACTTAAATCACAAATCGATGCCAACATCCCAGACGTGGTCTTACACGATAACACATAACAGAATCCTATGTCATGACATATGTACCCTAGCTATTCCTAAGGTTCGTACGGGACTTTCGAACATCGTAAATCGATCGGATCAATCTCGTAAACATAGCTCCCAAGCTTATAGACATTCGGCCAACACATATACATATTCATAAAATTTAATTCGACATATAAAATTCACATATATTCAAAATTAACAACATTTATATGCTTATAAACTTACCTCGGATATCAACGGATGGAATAAAATGACTATTCAATTATTTTTGTTTTCCCCCGATCCAAGTCTGTTTTCTTTGGTTCTTGATCTAAACATATTCAAATTAAACTTATTTAAACACCATTTTATTCAATTTAGTCTAAAAACACATAAATGGGCAAATTACCATTTTGCCCCTAACATTTTACACTTTTCACAATTTAGTCCCTATCACATAAAACACAAAATATGCAAAATTTCAATGTTCCATGCTTAGGCCGAATTTATCCCATGTTCATACAAGTCCATAGATTTCATTTATTTCACATTTTAGTCCCTCAATTTATTATTTTTACAATTTAGCCCTAATTACTCAAAATCATCAAAATTTCCAATACAAAACATATCAATCCAAAACATATCTTTCATAATCCATCATTTAACATCACAAAGCTCATAAATTCATCAATGGCTTAACTCAAAATATTCATAAAAATCAAAAATTAAAACATGGGCTTTGTAAATTTCATAACAACGACGTAATATCCTAGATTAGGGGTTATGCGTTTGGAGCATAACTTAAGTGTTAGAAGGCTTTAAGTGTGGTTGAGTGTGTTTTAAGGGTTTTGAGAATCCAAGGATGTAGGAGGAAGTCTTGGAAAAAAATAATAGAATTTTTTAGTCTAAAGGAGAAGCTAGGTGAAGGAGGCTTTAAGGGGAATTCGTAAGGGATTTAGGCCACAAGAAATCATGTGGTAAAGTGGGTGCAAGGCGCCACTTAAGGCTTGGGGAAGTGACGCCTCAAGCAATGGGTGGAGGGCCCAAGTTCGAGTTGCGAAGGAAGCAAGAAGGAGCGTTTTATTTTTGTACGGCAAGAAGGCGCTGGGCTAAGGAGGTCTAAAAAGAAATTCTGGGTGAATCATGTCACAAAAAAACGCTTTGGCAAAGTGGCTTGGGGCGTTACCTGAGGAGCAGGGCAGCTTGCGTCAAAGGGTTCCAGCAGGTCTCATGTTCGAGCCTTGTTGGCAGTAGTAAGTGCTTTTATTTTTGCTTTGGCGTCAAGGAAGAAAGGTGAGAAGAGGTTCGACGGCAATTGGACTTTTAATTAGAGGAGGATTGAGCTTAGTTCTCCTATTAATTTTTGGCTAACGTAGGATAAATGTGTTTAATTTATTTTATTTATTTTATTTATTTTAGATAGGTAGATAAGAGATAAGTGAGGTGATAAAGTACTGTTTTATTTTATTTTTTTTAAGTGATTAAGAGATAAAATAGGAATTTGATAAGGGATAGTGTGATGGATTTTATTTTATTTGTTAAGGTGATAATAGAGGAGATTATCAAGGAGTTTGATAAGAGCAAGGATATAGTAGCCGAATTCTTTATAAGGGGGAGTAATCATCTTTGATATTCTTTTTCTTCTTTAATTTTCTTAGTGCCGAAATTCCCCTACTCTTCTCCTCTTCTTCCTTATTTTCTTTCAACCCCAAATTCCTTCCTACTTCTTTGAAAGCCGAAAGCCCTTGTCATTGAAAGTAATAGCCGCAACTTTGCTACCATTGTACTCCATTGCCGAAATCAGCTAAGCTTCACACTCCCTCCATCTTTTTGTTAAAACCTCAAGGCTAGTCTTTCTTCTTATTCATTGAAGCCGAATCTCCCTATATTGGTAGCCATAGCCGGATCTCTAAGGGACTGTCGACTTTTCTCTTGTAGTCTCTCCAAGCGACATAGTGGTAAGTATGATCCTCTTTAACAATCGGGTTTCCTTCTCTTTTCTCTTAGTATGCCGAAATCATATAGTTAGGCCTTAGGGATGGCCGAATGTGCTTTAAGTTTTGTGATGTGTTTCTGTGAAGGTAGCTAAGCGATAAGAAGCATCAAAGGAGTTCTTTTGGAATTTGATTCTTCGAGGTAATCCTATGAGGTATTCGGCCATAGGCCACTTTCGTAAGTTTTGGATGTTAGCCGATTCTAACATGTGCCAAATAGGGATTTCGACAGTTTCAACAGCAAGGGTGGTGATCCGGGATTTAGATTAATAAGGTAAGTGGTTGCTAATACTCGGCCATAGGCCATATTTGGTATAAGTGATGACCGGTTGTGTACTTTGGTTTTAGGGCCAAATCGACAGGCATAAGGGCAAGTTTCAAGGTTCAGATACCTTTTGGTAAGTATGTTAGATTATAGTTTATTCGATTAAGATCTCGTATATGGATGATTAACTGTTTGATGCTGATTAAGTGTTGTCGATGGATTCGAGTGCCAGTCAAGGAGTTCAAGGGGTAGTCCCTATCCCTAAGTTTAAGAGGAGATCTGTTTCTGCAGTTCGGGATTGGCCACCGAGGTGTGGACCAGCGTCAGAACAGGAAAGTAGGCAGATCGCCGTGGTATCGCTTAGTGATAGCATCGGGATCGAGAGCGTAGTTCTTCAAGTTATAAGGTGTGTAGTTAGCCTATGTTTTCCGAGTTTATGTTATGTATGTGATATTGTGTATGTGCTATGAATGTGCTAACTAGTGCAGTGGAAATTGTGATATGGATACCCTCATGGGTATGTCGATAATCCGGTAAGTACCGAATCTGATGAAATGTGATTGTTGATGTGAATATGTGATAATATGCTAAATAACATGTACATGCATTATCATGGCATTATTTTATGTTGCATGTGCATGGGTGGGATATGAATATGAAAGAAGGATAGGGTGTACTTCGAGTACGTGGTTTGATGAATGGCTCTGTGCCTCATCGTGGTTGATATCGGCTATGTGCCATATCGTGGTTATTGATGGCTTTATGCTCATCGTGGTTTTGATGATAGCTTCGGCTACATCGTGGATTGACGCTGACTGCGTTGTGGATTATTTGCGATTAAGTTCGCGTGGATGGCATTTGTTGCCTTATTGGAGTGAAAAGGGGAGGGTGATTTATTAATCCCCTGGTGTGTGGTAGGCTGGATACGGGGGTGTGTAGAGGATGGACCCTAGGCTGGGTTGGGCTTCATAATTGCATAATTTTGTATGTGAATAAATGTGGAAATGGGCCAAGCCCAATATGATATGTGGATATATGTGAAATGGGCCAAGCCCAGTATGTGATGTGGATCAATGTGGGGCCACGCCCAGTATGTGGAAACATGTGTTTAATTATATCATTATTCGATATGTAGTATAGATATGGGCCAAGCTCAAATCGTGGAATTATGTGAATAAGTGACTTGTTGTCTGATATGTGATGTGATAATGGGCCAAGCCCAATAAGTGAGATTATATGAATAAGATGCATTGATTTATGATAAGATGCAAGTGACGCCTCAAGCAATGGGTGGAGGGCCCAAGTTCGAGTTGCGAAGGAAGCAAGAAGGAGCGTTTTATTTTTGTACGGCAAGAAGGCGCTGGGCTAAGGAGGTCTTAAAAGAAATTCTAGGTGAATCATGTCACAAAAAAACGCTTTGGCAAAGTGGCTTGGGGCGTTACCTGAGGAGCAGGGCAGCTTGCGTCAAAGGGTTCCAGCAAGTCTCATGCTCGAGCCTTGTTGGCAGCAGTAAGTGCTTTGATTTTTGCTTTGGCGTCAAGGAAGAAAGATGAGAAGAGGTTGGACGGCAATTGGACTTTTAATTGGAGGAGGATTGAGCTTAGTTCTCCTATTAATTTTCGGCTAAGGTAGGATAAATGTGTTTAATTTATTTTATTTATTTTAGATAGGTAGATAAGAGATAAGTGAGGTGATAAAGTATTGTTTTATTTTATTTTTTTTTTTAAGTGATTAAGAGATAAAATAGGAATTTGATAAGGGATAGTGTGATGGATTTTATTTTATTTGTTAAGGTGATAATAGAGGAGATTATCAAGGAGTTTGATAAGAGCAAGGATATAGTAGCCGAATTCTTTATAAGGGGGAGTAATCATCTTTGATATTCTTTTTCTTCTTTACTTTTCTTAGTGCCGAAATTCCCCTACTCTTCTCCTCTTCTTCCTTATTTTCTTTCAACCCCAAATTCCTTCCTACTTCTTTGAAAGCCGAAAGCCCTTGTCATTGAAAGTAATAGCCGCAACTTTGCTACCATTGTACTCCATTGCCGAAATCAGCTAAGCTTCACACTCCCTCCATCTTTTTGTTAAAACCTCAAGGCTAGTCTTTCTTCTTATTCATTGAAGCCGAATCTCCCTATATTGGTAGCCATAGCCGGATCTCTAAGGGACTGTCGACTTTTCTCTTGTAGTCTCTCCAAGCGACATAGTGGTAAGTATGATCCTCTTTAACAATCGGGTTTCCTTCTCTTTTCTCTTAGTATGCCGAAATCATATAGTTAGGCCTTAGGGATGGCCGAATGTGCTTTAAGTTTTGTGATGTGTTTCTGTGAAGGTAGCTAAGCGATAAGAAGCATCAAAGGAGTTCTTTTGGAATTTGATTCTTCGAGGTAATCCTATGAGGTATTCGGCCATAGGCCACTTTCGTAAGTTTTGGATGTTAGCCGATTCTAACATGTGCCAAATAGGGATTTCGATAGTTTCAACAGCAAGGGTGGTGATCCGGGATTTAGATTAATAAGGTAAGTGGTTGCTAATACTCGGCCATAGGCCATATTTGGTATAAGTGATGACCGGTTGTGTACTTTGGTTTTAGGGCCAAATCGACAGGCATAAGGGCAAGTTTCAAGGTTCAGATACCTTTTGGTAAGTATGTTAGATTATAGTTTATTCGATTAAGATCTCGTATATGGATGATTAACCGTTTGATGCTGATTAAGTGTTGTCGATGGATTCGAGTGCCAGTCAAGGAGTTCAAGGGGTAGTCCCTATCCCTAAGTTTAAGAGGAGATTTGTTTCTGCAGTTCGGGATTGGCCACCGGGGTGTGGACCAGCGTCAGAACAGGAAAGTAGGCAGATCGCCGTGGTATCGCTTAGTGATAGCATCGGGATCGAGAGCGTAGTTCTTCAAGTTATAAGGTGTGTCGTTAGCCTACTGTTTTCCGGGTTTATGTTATGTATGTGATATTGTGTATGTGCTATGAATGTGCTAACTAGTGCAGTGGAAATTGTGATATGGATACCCTCATGGGTATGTCGATAATCCGGTAAGTACCGAATCTGATGAAATGTGATTGTTGATGTGAATATGTGATAATATGCTAAATAACATGTACATGCATTATCATGGCATTATTTTATGTTGCATGTACATGGGTGGGATATGAATATGAAAGAAGGACAGGGTGTACTTCAAGTACGTGATTTGATGAATGGCTCTGTGCCTCATCATGGTTGATATCGGCTATGTGCCATATCGTGGTTATTGATGGCTTTATGCTCATCGTGGTTTTGATGATAGCTTCGGCTACATCGTGGATTGATGCTGACTGAGGTCGCGTTGTGGATTATTTGCGATTAAGTTCGCGTGGATGGCATTTGTTGCCTTATTGGAGTGAAAAGGGGAGGGTGATTTATTAATCCCCTAGTGTGTGGTAGGCTGGATACGGGGGTGTGTAGAGGATGGACCCTAGGCTGGGTTGGGCTTCATAATTGCATAATTTTGTATGTGAATAAATGTGGAAATGGGCCAAGCCCAATATGATATGTGGATATATGTGAAATGGGCCAAGCCCAGTATGTGATGTGGATCAATGTGGGGCCACGCCCAGTATGTGGAAACATGTGTTTAATTATATCATTATTCGATATGTGGTATGGATATGGGCCAAGCTCAAATCGTGGAATTATGTGAATAAGTGACTTGTTGTCTGATATGTGATGTGATAATGGGCCAAGCCCAATAAGTGAGATTATATGAATAAGATGCATTGATTTATGATATGTGGGTAAATATGTGGTTGATATGTGGGTGGAATTCAGTGGTCTAATTCCACACTAAGTCCGTGTGACTCACCCAAATTTTTACCAACATCGCAGGTGATCTATGTTGATCGGACCGGGTTGGAGTGGATACGAGCTGGCCCATGCAGAAGAAGATGTTTCTACATGTTTTATTAAAGTATTTATTATTTTCAGTATTTTAAGTATTCAATCATTGCAATAAGGGCCTTAAAGTATTTGAATTTTGTTATGTTTAAGTTGGATTTATAATTAAGTCAATATCTTGTAAGTTTTATTTTAAAAGCTATTTATATCTCAAAAGTTATATTAAAGTTTTGAATCCGGTATTTTTATAACAAGTTAAATTTTTTTCTTAGAATGTTTTAAAATTACGAAAGTGTTTTATTAAAGGCAACAAATTTTTAACGGTTTTTACTTTTAAGTAAGAATATTTTCAAACGTTTTCCGCAGTGGCATTTCAAATTCGGTCGTAGTGAATGGGCCGGGTTTGGGGGTGTTACAAACGATCTCAAAAACATAAAAATCATCAAAAACTGAGCTAGTTACAAACCTCAATCAAGCTTAACTATGGCCGAATGTAGCTTTCTTTTTCTTTTTCTTTTCATTAGCTATTTTCGACTATTAAAAGATGAACATGCATGTGGTTTTTTTTTTGTTTTATGTTTTATTGTATTAACATAATTAACATATTTACTAAATTAACCTTATTAGTTTAATATAAACATCTTATATATTATGTACATAACTGTCCATCATTATGTTTCATGGTATAATTGCAACATAAACACCTCCCATTAAAAGAACAAATTAATTTAGCACTTTAACAAATAGTTAGCAACTTTTACCATTTACGCGATTAAGTCCTTTTATTAAATTGGACACTCAAACGATAAAATTAAATCACAAAAATTTCACAGATATCAATTCACACAATATAAACATAGATAATAATATTTAATTATTTTTTAACTCGGATTTGTGGTCCCGAAACCACTATTCCTATTAGGGTCAAAATCGGACTGTTACAGGTTATGTGTTCTGGGTGTGTGTGAGAAGTCCCAAGTTGAAGCCTTACATGGGCAAATTTTGGTATTTTTTATAAATAAAGCCTTAACCTTGTGCAAATGGCTTAAGTTTAATTGTTGGTAAGTTTATATCAGAATGGACCTACTGGTTTGCTGGTTAAGTGAAGTGTTGGAGTGTTGGAGGTCTTGTGTTCAATTCTCTGTGATGGCGTGGAGACAGTATTTTTACTCCAATTCCGGCTAAGAGTTGTGTTGGGGCAAAATTCTGAGTAGTTGTGTTTTTGTTGGTTAATAGGGAGTGATTTTACAAGATAATTGGGGAGAGGTTATCAGAAAATAATCTGATTATCTTTTTGTTGCAAAAAAAAAAAAAGTAGACTTTCGGTTTTCTCTTCAACTCCCCAAACTTTTTCTAACATTTTCTTCTTCTTCTTTTTTTCCCTCCTCTGTCGATTCTTTCCCCTAGTGTCTGCCGAAATTTCCATTATTTTTTCCCCTTCCGTTTCTTTCTATTTTGTTCCAATTGATCCAGCTGTTCATCATTGGTTGCGCGTGTTCGGTACGTAATGGTTTTTTCTATTGTTAATCGTTCTTGGTTAATCTCTAAAAGGCGGATTCCTTTTTGGTGTTTAGGAGTTAATCAAGGGGCTGGTGGTTTTGAATTGATGCTGTGATTGTGCGAAGTCGTGGTTACTCAAGCGAGGTAAGGGTTTTGCTAGGTTTTTAGTCAAGTTCCTTCAGAAATTGGTTGATTAAAAATGAATTAAATGATTAATCTAGAGATATGTTGGTTGATTTTTAGGTTCTGGAGGCTTAGGAGTGCTTACGCATCAAAAACGGTACCAGGTGTGTACCCGAAACACAGAAAATGGGATTCTTTGAAAAGTCAAAATTGCTTCCTGTCTAGAAATAAGAGAAAATGATGCGAAAATTTGTAGAGAAAGGAAATAAAGGTGTTATAAACTTAAAAATCAACATTTTGCACTAAAATAATTTTGGACAGCAGCAGTAATCTAACTTTGAAAAATCATCACAAATAGTGAGAATTAAGTTAGAGGTTGAATAAAATATGAAATTAAAGTTTATTAAGTCTAGTTTTCATGGAAGAAACAGTGTAAGCAATGAAATTGTTAATCATGAGTTATAATAAATTTTGTGAGACAAGGTCAGAATGATTTCGGGTTCCCCTGTTCTGACTTAGGAAAATCATCAAAAATTTAAAAAAATTAATTAGGGGCTTAAATTTATATGTTTAAATCCTTAATGAGTCTATTTCCAAGAGAAACAAACAAAAACATCATCTAAATTTCGTACTAAGAGATAAATAATTTTCAGTAAAGAAAGGATGAAGCTGTCAAACAGCAGAATAAGGATAAGATTTTACTGTACTTATTTGATAAACTATAAATTTTGAAAATTTTATGGTAGAAAGGTATTTGAGTCTAGTTTCAAAAACATCAAGTGGATCTTAATTTGGAATTCCGTAACTCAATATATAAATAATTTAGTGATAATGACTCAAGTAGACAACTTTGAATGAACATATAAGTAAATAGTGAAAACATATATGAACATTGAGCTAGCATGGGTTAATTTAAAAATGGATCACACGGCCAAGGCCAATTTGGGCCAAGTGGGCCACACGGGTAGATCACATGGGCGTGTGGACCCATTTTTACTGAAATGTTTTTAAGGTTGCACGGGTCACCCAAGTCGACTGTGAACCTACTGTAGGGTCGGTAAGCGCTACTTAGACCCCTAAATGTGTGAAAATGACTGACTGATATCTATATTGGGCATGTTAATATCTGAACTGAATATATGTAATAAATTGCATAATAGCATGTCATCCATTGTATGTTGCATTGCATTAGGTTGGGGGTTGTTATTTGGAGGAAGTGTACTGAAAGGCTTAAAGCCTAATTTATTGGCAGCTCAACTGCAAACAACTGTATTATACCACATTCGGTACTACTTAGAGTGTAGGGATGGGTGGGTTGATTATATCCCCACATGGAGTGTAAGGTTGGACGGAGATGGTGTGTAGAGGCTGGTTGGGTAGGATTTTGCTATTGCATAACTGTTACTGCTACAGATATTGTGATGGGCTAAGGCTCTACTACATTTTGACACTGTACTAAGATGGGCTAAGGCCCAAACTGTCACTGATACTGAAAAGGGCTTAGGCCCAAGACTATTCAATTGTGCATTGTGAATACTGATTGTTTGTTTGTTTTTGCGGGATTACACACTGAGTTTATGTAAACTCACCCTTTTTGTTTAATGTGCATAGGTAATCCCCAGACTTAGATAGATCGATGCGACGGAGGACTCAGCGGTGACCACAGTAATTTTTGGACTTCATGGTTTTCAATTTACGATTTTTGATTTGATTATTCTTGATTATTTGGGTTGTAATTTAATGACCCTCTAGGACTTTGGTTTTAAATTTGGGTTTTTATTTACTTATTTTACTTTACGGATTTATACCTGTTGGTCGTAGGAAATTCGGTTTTCAAAAAGTTAATGTAACACCCCAGACCCGGCCCATGCGTTTCGACCCGATCTGGTATGCTACTAGTTGTACATTGAAAACTTTTGTCTTCTTGGCTTTGGAAGTCGTAAATTAAATAGACATTATTTTAGTAAACAAGCGGCATTTTAAAAAAAATAAAACCTTGTATTAAGTATAATTAAACCTTTGACATCATCTCATAAGTTGCAGAACATTAAAACTACTTAATTAGATAAAACTATGGGGCCTTATTACATTGATAATTCCAAAGTAAAAATAAAATAAAACTTAAAGAAATCCCAAAAATAATTTGTAGAAATAAAGCTTGATGGCCCCTCTAGCCCGTCTCGGCTCCCATGTCTACGATCTACTGCTCATCTGGAAGAGTAGAGAAAAGAAAAGCGTGAGTCACCAAGACTCAGTGTATAAATCTCAAAACACACAACGACCTGAGCCCACAAACACATTATGGGCCCTGGCCCATACATAAAGGTATCAATCACAATCACATGATAAACAATAAATAATGAAAAAAACCCAACCCATCCTAGGTTTCCATCCTCTACACACCATCCCGTACCAACCATCACACCTTGGGGATTTCTACAATCAACCCTCCATCCGCTACACACCAAAACGACAGCCGTACTGCCTATTCCTATTAATTAGGAATCATTTAACGTGGCATCGCCACCGATCACTATGTGACCTTACATTTAAATTATGTGGGATTTCTACCACCGATCACCAAGTGACCTATCATGCACTTCCCCTTCAATATCATCATTCCCACCCCATGCATACATACATAAAGAAAACATCATAAAGACTTATATACGTTTCGATACACATAGGGAGTTCTATGTTTACGTACCTGGCATCTTTGCCTAACCCTTTTAGGGTTCCATTCGACTGTCTATAGAGCCTCATTCCGGCTTTTTAGCCCATAACATATAAAAATAAACATACATACAGGTTTATTAGTAGTGTGTTAGAGATCTACACACCTGATTGCCGATAAAACTATGCTTTCTATGTCGACGCTATCCTTAGTCGACACAACTACTATCTGCCTAAGATGTTGTTCAGAAGCGGTCCACAACCAAGTGGCCAATCTCGAACGGCAGATACTGCTCGTTTCTTAAACTTAGGGATTCTTTCCTTTGCCTGATCTATATTTAATTCCATCATAAATCCTTATCAGAGCTACTATCACAATATTTAATCATTAATCCTCATCTTAAAGTTTAGATCTTGCATATAATGAATGAATCTAGTAAAAATCTAGGGAAAATCTTCTTACCTTAAAATCCCGAAATTGGAGACTAGCTATTTTCGGCTTTTAGATCTAGTTGACCAAGCTTCCTTCAAATCCTGAATTGCCGCCCAACATAGAACCATTAAACTATTAGCTTTTTAGCTTTTTGCCTTTCAAAAACCCGGAATAGATCATGAGAACTAATTAAAAATCTACACTTACCTTAGTATCGGAGGTTCGGCTAGCACTAAAGAGAGGATTCGGCAATGCCAAAGGAAGTTTTAAATGCCGAAATAAATAGAACTAATTCTCAAATAGGATGAATAAAGAAAAACTATAGAGTTTTCGGCTTTTAAAGAGAAATCGGCTCAAGGGAAAAAGAATGGAGAAGAGGTTTCGGCTTTTGAAGAAATTGAAGAAAAGAAATTGGAGAGGAAGAGGCTAGGGATTTTCGGCACAAGAATAACGAGAGAATTAGGGTTTTAAATGTCAGAATCAAGGAGCTATCCCCCCTATTTATAGGAATTTCGACACCTCCTGTATAAAACCGAAAACGCCCTTCCTAGTTAATTAAAATTCAAGCTAAATGAGAGGGAAAATTTGGCACCCCTTTGCCATGCAGTAGCCGAATTCTTTACTCCTCTTAGTGGTGGATTTTCGGCCATCACTCTCTTTGTAGATAGGCTCCTATCTTTTCTCCTTTTTATCTTCTATATTATCAATTATAAATCCAAATATATCTTCCTATTTTTAAGCCTTGTAGCCGTCCACCTCATCAAGTCTTAATGCCGAAATTTAACTTACTTAAATTAAAAGATTTGGGCTTCATTAAACTTAAATTTTAGGCCCTTAAATCCCTTGTTGTGGCGTCACCCTTGCACCCATTTAAGTGCTGAAAATGGCCCAAAAACATGGGCTCCTTGCGACCAAAACTTGGGCCTCTTTAATTGTTGGTGGCGCCACCTTCTAATTCCCTTACAGTTCCACTTATTGTTGGGCCACAAGCCCCTGTTGGTATTTTAAACATAATTACCACCTTTTAACTCTATAATGCACAATCTAATAATTTAATCAAGGCCTTTGCCTAATCCTGAGCCCAGTTTGGACCCATATCACTTAAATTAACAAATTAATCCTATCCCTACACTAAATGCATAGGCCCATAAATTTAGGATGTTACAGTTCTACCCCCTTAAAGAAATTTCATCCTTGAAATTACCTGATCAGAAAAGATGAGGGTATTGCTGCCTTATTGCTTCCTCGGGTTCCCACGTAGCCTCCTCGGAACCATGATTCCGCCAAGCACCTTAACCAATGGAACCGTTTTCCTTCTTAACACCTTGACATCACGATCCAAAATTTCTACTGGTTCCTTTTCGAAGGATAGATCAGGTCTTACCTCGATTTCCTCCACAGGCACAATATGGGACGGATCCGAACGGTAACGTCTTAGCATGGAAACGTGAAATACATCGTGAATTTGACTTAACTCTGGAGGTAACTCCAGCTGATAGGCTACTGGTCCTACTCGCTTTAATACCTGATATGGTCCAATAAATCTAGGACTTAATTTACCCTTTCGACCAAACCTTAGTACCTTCTTCCATGGCAATACCTTTAGGAATACTTTATCACCCACTCCAAACTCTATGTCCTTACGCTTTAAATTAGCATAAGACTTTTGTCGGTCCGACGCCTCCTTCAGTCGAACCCGAATCAATTCAACCTTCTCTTCTGTCTCACTCACCAACTTCGGTCCCAAAATTCGACGTTCCCCTAGTTCTGTCCAACAGGTAGGAGTACGACACCTCCGCCCGTACAAAGCTTCATAGGGCGCCATCTGAATACTTGACTGGTAACTATTGTTGTAAGCAAACTCTGCTAACGGTAAAAACTCTTCCCAACTACCTCTGAAATCTATGACACATCCTCTTAACATGTCCTTCAAGATTTGGATCACCCACTCAGACTGCCCATCGGTCTGAGGATGAAACACTGTACTGAAATCCAACTTCGTACCCAGTGCTTGATGCAATGCCTTCCAAAATCGTGAGGTGAACCTAGGGTCACTATCTGATATGATCGAAACTGGTACTCCATGCAACCTCCCCACCTCCGCTATGTATAACTTAGCTAACTTCTGCAGGGAATAATCAATACGTACGGGTATAAAGTGTGCAGACTTCGTCAAGCGATCAACAACTACCCAAACTGCATCTTTCTTAGTGGGTGTGAGGGGAAGCCCACTAACAAAGTCCATGGTAATTCTTTCCCACTTCCATTGGGGAATCTTCACTGGCTGCAACAATCCTGATGGTAACTGGTGTTCCGCCTTGACCTGCTGACAGGTCAAACACTTACCCACCAATTCGGTTACTTCTTGCTTCAAACTCGGCCACCAGAACTGATCTCTCAAATCCCGAAACATCTTACTTCCTCCAGGGTGCATAGTGTATACACTACCATGCGCCTCATTCAAAATCCACTTCCTTAACTCCGGATCTTTTGGCATGCAAACCTTTCCTCGAAAGCATAACAATCCTTCCTTATTCAAACTAAGGTGAGCAAACATTGCTCTTAAGTCGGAGACTACTTTACGACTTAAAGCATCTGCCACTACATTAGCCTTACCCGGGTGATACTCGATCGAGCAATCGTAGTCCTTTAGCAACTCGATCCACCTTCTCTGCCTTAGATTCAACTCCTTCTAAGTCAAAAGATACTTCAAGCTCTTATAATCTATGTAAATGACAGATTTCTTCCCGTACAGATAATGCCTCCAAATTTTTAAGGCAAACACCACTACTGCCAATTCCAAATCATGGGTGGGGAAATTTAATTCATGCGGTCTTAACTGCCGAGATGCATATGCAACCACCTTTCCATCTTGCATCAACACACATCCTAATCCTGCGTGTGACGCATCACAGTAAATTACGAACTCCTTCCCTGCCTCCGGCTGAATCAACACCGGAGCCTCCGTCACAAACCTCTTTAACTTTTCAAAACTCTCCTGCTGCTTATCAGACCAAACAAACGGAACTTCTTTCCGTAGCAACTTAGTCAACGGTGCCGCTACCGAAGAAAATCCTTCAACAAACCTTCGGTTGTACCCAGCTAAACCAAGAAAACTCCTAATCTCAGTCACAGACCTGGGTAGCTTCCAATCTAACACTGCTTCAATCTTTCGAGGGTCAACCCTAATCCCTTCTGCCGACACAACGTGCCCTAGAAACGTTACTTCCCTTAGCCAAAATTCACACTTACTGAATTTGGCATACAACTGCTTCTCCCTCAGAATCTGCAAAACTATTCGCAGATGAGCATCATGCTCCTCCTCTAACTTCAAATAAACCAAGATATCATCGATAAACACCATGACACCCCGGTCTAGGTAGGGTTGGAACACTAGGTTCATCATGTCCATAAACACTGCTGGCGCGTCGGTCAATCCAAACGACATCACCATAAACTCATAGTGACCGTAGCGAGTCCTAAAAGCTGTCTTATGAATATCCGCTTCCTTGACCCTAAGCTGATGGTACCCTGACCTCAGATCTATCTTAGAAATGATTGAGGCCCCCTTCAACTGATCGAACAAGTCATTGATCCTTGGCAACGGGTACTTGTTCTTGATTGTTAGCTTATTCAACTGACGATAATCAATGCGCATACGCATTGATCCATCCTTCTTCTTAACAAATAACACTGACGCTCCCCAGGGCGACATAGTCGGTCGAATAAATCCTCTATCCAGCAACTCCTAAATCTGCGCTTTCAACTCCACTAACTCTTTCGGCGCCATCCTATACGGATCAATAGATACCGGCGTTGTCCCCAGAAGAAGATCGATACCAAACTCCACTTCACGATCTGGGGGTAATCTCGGAAGCTCTTCAGGGAGAACATCAGGAAATTCCTTTATCGTCCTAACGTCCCCAACAGTCAGATCTTTAGCTTCTAGAGCCCGAACAAATAATAGAACTGCCTCACATCCTTTCCTCACTATCTTTTCTACTCTTAGGGCAGTTACAACATTCGACAAACAGTTCCCCCTTTCTCCTATCACCAACACTTCATCACCCTCGGGGGTTTTTAACACCATACGCTTGGTCGTACAATCTAGATTAGCTTGATACTTCACAAGCCAATCCATGCCTAAAATTAAATCGAACTCCCCGAATGGTAATTCCATTAGATCCGTTCGGAAGACCATCTCCTGAACTTCTAGAGGTACTTCCCGATAGAGTTTATCCACTACTACCGATTGTCCTAACGGGCTAACTACATTCATTGCCCTAGGGGTAATTTCAGATTCTAGCCTTAAAGTTCTCGATACGCTACTAGCTACGTACGAATGCGTCGACCCAATGTCAATCAATGCAGTGTAAGGCAAACCAAAGATTAAGAACGTACCGATTATGACATCTGGTGCATCAGCCTCCTCTCGACGTCTGACAGCATAGACCAACCCTGGTTGTCTCGCCTCAGTGTTTCCTGCCCCTTGGCCTGGTGCTCCACGACCCCGACCAGCACCATTACCACCTCTGGCTGCACCACGACCTCTTTGTGGCTGCTGACCTCCTCTACCAGGCTAAGCATTCCCTCGACCCATGGTCCCTTCACCGTCCCGTTGCTGCGGACAGTTTCTAACTTGATGGTCCATAGATCGACACCTAAAACACTTCCCACTGCCTGCCCAACACTCACCGGCATGAAATTTGCCACATCGAGCACACTTTGGTGTCTGGTTAGCAGCAGCAGGTTTCTCTTCCCATTTCGGTCCATCAGACCTGGACCTTTTCTGAGTACGCCCAGTTGACGATCCAAAATTCCTCTTATTTCCTCCCCTATCTCTATCCTGATTTAACTTTTCAGTCTGCTTAACCTCCTCGGCTATCTTAGCCTTTTCCACTAGGACAGCGAATTCCCTTTCTCGCTGTGGGGCTATCAAAACACACAAATCATCTCTCAGGCCATCCTCGAACCTAACACAATATTCATGCTCTGTGGCTACCATCCCACGAGCATAACAGCTAAGGCGTAAGAACTCAGCTTCATACGCAGCTACTGACCTACTCCCTTGCTCTAAATTCAGAAATGCTCTGCACTGCGCATCCACATAACTCGATCCAATGTGCTTATTCTGAAACGTCGTTTTAAAGAGATCCCAAGTGTTACGGTCAGCCACTATACCATCCTTAACCGTAAGCCACCATTGATAGGCTTCATCCCGTAGGAGGGATACAACTCCTTTCAACTTCTCCTCCTCCGTGAAATCCAAATTATCCATTATGCATTCTACTGTCTCCAACCAATACTCAGCTGAACTTGGGGCTACATCAGAAATTCCTCTAAACACTTCTGCCCCATTGGCCCTAAGCCGCTCCGGCACAGATTTTTGGGCTCCTGTGCCTATACCAGCCCCAGCAACCCTCTCTAAGACCCTTAACATTGCCTGAGATACTGCATCATCTCCAGCAGACTGATCTTGAAATTCCTTCTCCACAGCTGGCATCTCGTTTCCAGAACCATGACCAGACCCTACTGGTTCCGACACCGTCCTCCTACCCCTACCACGACCACGTGGCGGACGTCCTCGACCCCTTGTACTCATTCTACTGCTTCACTTTTATCTGATTAGAAATTTTATGAATTATTAGTTTTCATCCACTGATTAACCACGAGCAGTCTTATGAATAGTAGTTTTAGAGTAGTTCTTTCGAATTCCCATTCACAATTCAGTCTCAAGTTCGTAACCTCTAATTCTAGTAAACACATACATTCAATCATCAACATACAAATAACATTCATGAACATTCATTACGTAAGGGTGTTTTCGTTGTTTCACTACTCAGGGGTATTTTCGTAATTTTTCCCTGTAGGGGTATTTTCGTAATTTTTCAAAATTGGGTTCCTTGGTGATTTTGTGAAATAAGGGTATTTTGGTAATTTTGCAATCCGGGGGTATTTCGGTAATTTTACAATCTAGGGTATTTCGGTAATTTTGCAATCCGGGGGTATTTCGGTAATTTTGAAATCCAGGGGTATTTTGGTAATTTTACAAATTAGGGGTAATTTGGTAATTTTACAAACCAGGGGTATTTTGGTCATTTTGCAAACTAAGGGTAATTTGGTAATTTTACAAACCAGGGATATTTTGATGCTGTTGTTGCTGTTGTTGTTTTTTTTAAAAAAGAACCGGGGTACTTTTGGAACATCTAGTTTCATAATCCGGGTTACTCTTGTAAACATGAGATTTTCGGGTAAATTTTCAAAACATAGGTATAAATTCACAGTTGATTCGAATTTTCACAAATCAAGTGTATTTTGAAAATTTTACAAAACTTTGGGGATTTTTTTTCAAATAGGGTGGCTGGTTCCTTTCGGGTTTTAATTATAAGGTTTAGCCCATCAACAAGTCCTCATAGCTAAGGTGAACAGTCACTACGCACCAGGTGAGATTCTAGCGAAGAGGAGGTGAGTCACTAGGACTGCTTAAGTACCAAGCTCTCCCTGAATCCACTCCTAGACAAGCGTATGCCCATTGCCACACCCTAATTCAGCTAAGGTGAACAGTCACTGCACACCAGGTAAGATTCGAGCGAAGAGGAGGTGAGTCGCTAGGACTGCTTAAATACCAAGCTCTTCCGGATCCAATCCTAGACATGCGTATGCCTGTTGCCACACCCTAGTCTTGCGACTTGTTTACGGGTTTGTTCAGAGAGATTAAGTCTTATGGAATTAAAGAGTTGTTTATCTAAGCCTAAGGTCCATTAATACTATCATGCTATTCTACGTCCCTCAAGCCCATTAAGCCCACATGTATATCACAACAAGAGTTTAGAATACTTACCTGCGTGGATCGGGTGCTGGTAGACTCGAAGGCCATTTCTTCAACCCAAAACTTTCTTTTCTCAAAATCACTTCTATTTTACAAAACATTACTAGACCCATTTCACAGCACGAGTTTGGAAATGAGCTCTGATACCAAAATGTAACACCCCAAACCCGGCCCATGCATTTCGACCCGATCTGGTATGCTACTAGTTGTACATTGAAAACTTTTGTCTTGTTGGTTTTAAAAGTCGTAAATTAAATAGACATTATTTAAGTAAACAAGCGGCATTTTAAAAAAATAAAACCTTGTATTAAGTATAATTAAACCTTTGACATCATCTCATAAGTTGCAGAACATTAAAACTATTTAATTGGATAAAACTATGGGGCCTTATTACATTGATAATTTCAAAGTAAAAATAAAATAAAACTTAAAGAAATCCCAAAAATAATTTGTAAAAATAAAGATTGATGGCCCCTCAAGTCCGTCTCGACTCCCATGTCCACGATCTACTGCTCATCTGGGCCCATAAACACATTATGGGCCCACAAACGACCTGAGCCCACAAACACATTATGGGCCCTGGCCCATACATAAAGGTATCAATCATAATCACATGATAAACAATAAATAATGAAAAAAACCCAACCCATCCTAGGTTTCCATCCTCTACACACCATCCCGTACCAACCATCACACCTTCGGGATTTCTACAATCAACCCTCCATCCGCTACACACCAAAACGACAGTCGTACTGCCTATTCCTATTAATTAGGAATCATTTAACGTGGCATCGCCACTGATCACTATGTGACCTTACATTTAAATTATGTGGGATTTTTACCACTGATCACCAAGTGACCTATCATGCACTTCCCCTTCAATATCATCATTCCCACCCCATTCATACATACATAAAGAAAACATCATACAGACTTATATACTTTTTGATACACATAGGGAGTTATATGTTTACGTACCTGGTATCTTTACCTAACCCTTTTAGGGGATCCATTTGACTGTCTATACAGCCTCATTCCGGCTTTTTAGCCCATAACATATAAAAATAAACATACATACAGGTTTATTAGTAGTGTGTTAGAGATCTACACACCTGATTATCGATAAAACGATGCTTTCTATGTCGATGCTATCCTTAGTCGACACAACTACTATCTGCCTAAGATGTTGTTCAGAAGCGGTCCACAACCAAGTGGCCAATCTCGAACGGCAGATACTGCTCGTTTCTTAAACTTAGGGATTCTTTCCTTTGCCTGATCCATATTTAATTCCATCATAAATCCTTATCAGAGCTACTATCACAATATTTAATCGTTAATCCTCATCTTAAAGTTTAGATCTTGCATATAATGAATGAATCTAGTAAAAATCTAGGGAAAATCTTCTTACCTTAAAATCCCGAAATTGGAGACTAGCTATTTTCGGCTTTTAGATCTAGTTGACCAAGCTTCCTTCAAATTCCGAATTGCCGCCCAACATAGAACCATTAAACCATTAGCTTTTCAGCTTTTTGCCTTTCAAAAACCCGGAATAGATCATGAGAACTAATTAAAAATCTACACTTACCTTAGTATCGGAGGTTCGGCTAGCACTAAAGAGAGGATTCGGCAATGCCAAAGGAAGTTTTAAATGCCGAAATAAATAGAACTAATTCTCAAATAGGATGAATAAAGAAAAACTATAGAGTTTTCGGCTTTTAAAGAGAAATCGGCTCAAGGGAAAAAGAATGGAGAAGAGGTTTCGGCTTTTGAAGAAATTGAAGAAAAGAAATTGGAGAGGAAGAGGCTAGGGATTTTCGGCACAAGAATAACGAGAGAATTAGGGTTTTAAATGTCAGAATCAAGGAGCTATCCCCCCTATTTATAGGAATTTCGACACCTCCTGTATAAAACCGAAAACGCCCTTCCTAGTTAATTAAAATTCAAGCTAAATGAGAGGGAAAATTTGGCACCCCTTTGCCATGCAGTAGCCGAATTCTTTACTCCTCTTAGTGGTGGATTTTCGGCCATCACTCTCCTTGTAGATAGGCTCCTATCTTTTCTCCTTTTTATCTTCTATATTATCAATTATAAATCCAAATATATCTTTCTATTTTTAAGCCTTGTAGCCGTCCACCTCATTAAGTCTTAATGCCGAAATTTAACTCACTTAAATTAAAAGATTTGGGCTTCATTAAACTTAAATTTTGGGCCCTTAAATCCCTTGTTGTGGCGTCACCCTTGCTCCCATTTAAGTGCCGAAAATGGCCCAAAAACATGGGCTCCTTGTGACCAAAACTTGGGCCTCTTTAATTGTTGATGGCGCCACCTTCTAATTCCCTTACAGTGCCACCTATCGTTGGGGCACAAGCCCCTGTTGGTATTTTAAACATAATTACCACCTTTTAACTCTATAATGCACAATCTAATAATTTAATCAAGGCCTTTGCCTAATCCTGAGCCCAGTTTGGACCCCTATCACTTAAATTAACAAATTAATCCTATCCCTACACTAAATGCATAGGCCCATAAATTTAGGATGTTACAG
The DNA here is from genome assembly GCA_005393395.2 of Gossypium australe. NCBI lineage: Eukaryota > Viridiplantae > Streptophyta > Magnoliopsida > Malvales > Malvaceae > Gossypium > Gossypium australe. The sequence goes on from CM016619.1 coordinate 130,482,148, forward strand.
TTAAAGTAATTTCAAAACGCATGATCACCTAGACTGTTTTATTAAAGCTTCAGAAACGGGGGATGTTTTAAATGAATAAAGACGACTTCCTAAGTTCTAACAAAGGTTTACTAAAGATAATAACATGGAATATTTTCACCGTAACAACGAGGTTTCAAAAACACTATCGTGTGACATTGCCAGATACGGCCATAACGTCTAGGCTGAGTTTGGGGTGTTACAAATTGAATCTATAAGATTTGTGATTTCATGTCTAACTTTGTGAATGAATATGTGTTAGGCTTGTGGATCAAATTGAGTTGTATTATTCTATGTTTAATTACTTAAATTGTGATTAAATGGTAAGTTGAGTTTTATGCTATACGAACTTAATAAGCTTATTTGCATACTTTGTTTAATTTTTCGTGTTTTATAGTGATTCAGAAGCTTGCTCGGTTTGGAAGTTGTCAGAGATTGCATTCGCACTATCAAACTCTCATTTTGGTACTTTTGGACTTAATGTATTTTGGTTATATGGCATGTATAGGTCATTTGGTTAATGGAAGCCTATATGTTTTGTTTTGTAATTAGCCATTTGATTTGGCTTGATTTGGTATATGTTGGTATGCATATATATATATATATATATATATATATGTGTGTGTGTGTGTGTAGCTAGTCTCATTTTATAGTATGTATGATTGCCATGGGAGTACGTTGATTGTGATTTGGTAATTTGAGTACCATATTGTTGAGATTGAGAGATGGCATATAGGTTATGTGTTAGGCACAAAAGTGTATATATGTAATTGACCAATTAGGTAGACTTTGGAAGTATATGTGGTATACTTTAAAATGGTCAAGTGAATGTGCTTATGGATATCATGTTATATGTGTGGATATTGCATGTTTTAGACTTGGAATTAGTTGGTTTGGAATGCTTATTTATGTCATGGTTGTATGTGCATTATTGAGCTTAGGTTGGTACCTATTTGGGTGAGAAATGTGGCTTAAAAAATAGCCTAATTTCATCCACACGGGCAGAGACGCGAGCGTGTGTATTAGCCGTGTGTGACACACGGCCAAGTGACACGGCCGTGTGTCCCCTGTAATTTTTAATGAAAGTAAGTCAGTGAGTTGCACAGGCTAGTCACACGGGAGAGTGGTTGGCCGTGTGACCCAAGTAAGTGAGTTACACGGGCTGGGACATGGCCATGTGATCTCATTTCGAATGTCTACACGACCTGAGGCACGGGCGTGTGTCCCCTGCACTTTGAAAATTTTCAATATTTTCTAAAAATTCTCTTAAGTTCACATTTGAGTCCCGAATTGTTTTTAATATAGGTTTTGGGCCTCGAGGGCTCGTATTAGGGACTATATGACTTTAATTGATTGATTTATGTTTGAATATCAGTAATGAATATGAAATGTATGATTGTTTATGTGATAAGTCCGGTAATGCTCCGTAACCTTATTCTGGCGACGGATACGGGTTAGGGGTGTTACAGTAGTCATGGAGTGATGAAAGACACTGCTGTAGGATCCGAGGCACGAACACCAGCTAAGGCTTATGCTATTTGCACGCGCGAGGATGCTTCTGCGCCAGATGTGATTACCGGTACTTTCTTTATTAATGATACTGATGTTACTTCTTTGATTGATCCGGGATCAACCTATTCATATGTTTGTATGAATTTAGTATCTAGTAAAAATTTACCTGTTGAGTCCACTAAATTCATGGTTAAAGTGTTGGACCCCCTAGGCCAGTATGTGCTAGTTGATAAAGTTTGCAAGAATTGTCCTTTGATGACTCGGAGTTACAGTTTTCGGCTAATTTGATGCTATTACCGTTTGATGAATTCGATGTGCTTTTGGGCGTGGATTGGTTAACTCTGCATGATGCTATGGTAAATTGTAGACGAAAGCTTATTGTATTAAAATGTCAGAACGATGAGACCTTTTGTATTGAATTAGATAATTTAAGTGGGTTACCTATTGTGATATCAGCTATCTCATCGTGTGAGAAAAGGTTGTAATGCTTACCTTGGTTATGTATTGGATACTAAAGTGTTTGAATCGAAGTTTGAATCAGTGCCAGTCGTTTGCGAGTATCTCGATGTATTTCCAGAGGAGTTACCTGGATTACCATCGATCAGAGAAGTCGAGTTTGCTATAAAACTTGTACCTGAAACATCACCGATATCGATAGCACCTTTAATGGCTCCTACCGAGTTAAAAGAGTTGAAAGCACAGTTGCAATAATTGACACATAGGGGTTTTGCTCGACCCAATTTTTCACCTTGGGGTGCACTAGTTCTATTCGTTAAGAAAAAGGACGGATCGATGAAATTATGTATTGACTACTACCAGCTCAACAAGGTTACAATCAAGAACAAATATCCACTACCTTGAATAGACGATTTGTTCGATCAGTTGAAAGGTGCCACAATATTCTCGAAGATTGATCTCTATTTTGGTTACTATCAATTACGAGTGAAAGATTTGGATGTGCCAAAAACTGCATTTAGAACCAGGTACGACACTATGAATTTCTCGTAATTCCATTTGTTTTAACTAATGCACTTACGGTGTTTATGGATTTGATGAACAGAATCATCAGACCGTATTTAGACAGATTTGTTTTGGTATTTATTGATGATATTCTTATATATTCCCGAGACGAGTCTGAACATGCCGAGCATCTGAGAATTGTTTTGCAGACTCTACGAGATAAACAACTGTTTGCTAAATTTAGAAAATGTGAGTTATGGCTCCGAGAAGTTGGTTTTCTGGGACACATAGTATTGATTGAAGGCAGTAGAGTTGATCTGAGTAAGATTTCAGCAATTGTTGACTAGAAACCACCGAGAAACGTATCCGAAATCAAAAGTTTTTTGGGATTAGCTGGCTACTACCGGAGATTCGTAAAATGGTTCTCAATGATAGCTACATCGATGACGCAGTTATTACAGAAAGATGTGAAGTTTGAATGGTCTGATAAATGTCAGCAAAGTTTTAACCAATTGAAAGCACTATTGACCGAAGCACCATTTCTAGTTCAGCCTGAATCGGGTAAAGAATTTGTGATTTTCAATAATGCATCATTGAATAGTTTAGGTTGTGTTTTGATGCAGGAAGGCAAGTAATAGTTTATGCTTCCAGACAGTTAAAACCGCACGAAAAGAACTATCCGACACATGACTTAGAGTTGGCAGCTATTGTATTTGCATTGAAAATTTGGCGACGTCATTTGTTTGGTAAAAAATGTCACATATTTACTGATCACAAAAGTTTAAAGTATTTAACATCGCAGAAAGATCTGAATTTGAGACATCGCAGGTGGCTCAAACTGTTGAAAGATTCTAAATTGATCATTGATTATCACCCGGGTAAAACAAATGTAGTTGCTAATGCTTTGAGTAGAAAGTCCTTGTTTGCTCTAGGAGCGATGAATACCTGACTGTCATTATCTAATTATGGCTTGATCTTAGCCAAGTTAAAAGCTAAACTGATGTTTTTACAGCAGATCTGCGAAGCTCAGAAATGTGATAGTGATTGTTAGCTAAGCGGGTACAATGTGAGTCGACTTCTGATTCAGAATTTCAGAGGTAGAGTTTGTGTACCGAAAAATTTAGAGATTATACAGAAAATTTTACGTGAAGCTCATTGTGGTAGCTTATCTATTCATCCAGGAAGCAATAAAATGTACATCAATTTGATACAGATGTACTGGTGGCCGAGAATGAAACGCGAGATTTCTAACTTTGTATCTAGATGTTTTGTATGTCAGCAAGTTAAAGCTGAATATCAGGTACTTCAGGACTGCTACAGTCGATGGTGATACCAGAGTGGAAATGGGATAGGGTTACTATGGATTTCGTATCAGGGTTACCCCTATCTCCGAAAAAGAAAGATGCTATCTGGGTTATTGTTGATCATATGGCGAAGTCTGCACATTTTATTCTGGTACGTACAGATTTCTCCCTTGACAGATTAGCTGAGTTATATGTTTCTGATATTATCAGATTACATAGCGTGTCAGTCTCCATTATTTCGAATAATGATCCGCGGTTTACATTGTGATTTTAGAGAAAATTACAGGAAGCTCTTGGTACGTGGTTGCATTTTAACACTGCATTTCATCCTCAGACCGATGGTCAGTCCGAGCGTGTGATTCAGATTCTTGAAAATATGCTTCAGTGTTGTGTTTTAGAGTTTGAAGGCAACTAGAACAAATACTTACCGTTAGTCGAATTCGCATATAATAATAGTTTTCAGTCGAGCATAAAGATGGCACCGTATGAGGCTCTGTATGGTCATAAATGCCGAACTCCATTATACCGGACCGAGCTAAATGAGAAAAAGATACACAGGGTTGATTTGATTCGCGAGACTGAAGAAAAAGTGAAAGTGATCAGGGATAGTTTGAAAGCAACTTCAGATCGTCAGAAATCATATGCGGATCTTAAACATAAAGATATAGAGTTCCAAGTCGGCGACAGAGTATTTTTGAAAGTATCGCCCTGGAAGAAAATTCTTCGATTTGATCGCAAAGGAAAGCTGAGTCCGTGATTTATCGGGCCATACGAGATTATTGAAAGGATCGAACCTATTGCATACCGATTAGCTTTACCGTCAGAACATGAAAAAATTCATAATGTCTTTCACGTGTCTATGTTGCAACGATACTGATCTGACCCTTCACATGTTATCTCCCCGACGGATGTTGAGATTCAGCCTGATATGACATACAGTGAAGAACCTATCAGAATTCTAGCACGAGAGGTGAAAGAATTGAGAAATAAAAACATAGCTTTAGTGAAATTTCTCTAGCAACGAAACGGAATAGAAGAAGCCACCTGGGAACCTGAGGAAACTATGAGAAAGCAATATCCGAACCTCTTTACTGGTAAGATTTTCGAGGTCAAAAATCCTTTTAAAGGGAAAGTTGCAATAGCCTGTTTTCAGTGAAATCGAAATAGTGGTTTTGGGACCACAAATTCAAGGTCAAAAAAATTTATTTTATTATTATTTTATGGTCTACATCATGATAATGTTACTGTATAAAAAAATTCGTTAAAAAATTTTACCGTTTGCTTGCTCAATTTGATAAAAAGGACTAAATCACGTAAAGTGTAAAAGTTGAGTTCTAATAGCTAGAGGTATTAAATAGCTATAGGAATTTAAAATGGAGGTCCTTATATGGTAATTAGACCATTAATATGTTAGTGAATGTTAATGGCTTGGGATTTTGTGTAATTATTAAATATTATAAAGGTTATATTAGTAAAAAGGTAATTAAAGGTAAATTAAATAAAACAAAATTTTATCATCTTCCATTATTATTTTCTTTTCAACTGAATGTTAAAGAACTAGAAGCCATTTTTGAAGCTTCATTCAGCAATTCTTTAATCCTTCAATTAGGTATGTGTTTTTTTGTCCCATTTTTAATGATTTCTATGTTTCCAAAAGATCGTTGTAGTTTAATCTAGCTAGCCCGGGGACTAATTTGTTAAACTGTTAGGGTTTTACCATTGATGAACATGCTTGAGTTTTGAAGTTTGATGATAGAAAATGAATGGTTGATGTTAGATAAACAACTTTTGTAAAGGAATTTTTGATGAAATTATCAATTAGGGGTTAAATTGAAAAATGGAAAATATTGTGTGGTAAAATTGTAATTTTGTGAAATATATGGGTTACTATTAGTATGTATAGAAATCGGCTAGGCTTGTGTAAAGGAAAAATTGAATGAATTTCATTTTCCGAGCCTAGGGACTAAATTGTAAAGAAATTAAAAGTATAGGGGCCAAATGGTAATTTTTCCAAAAATATGTTTTAGATTAAATTGAATGAATTATATATTAAATTGAATTAAATTTATCCATATAGATCCAGTTAGACCTCGTACGGAGTTAGATTGGGGCAAAGAGAAAGTATCGGATTAATCGCCTCTGTATCTACAAATACTTGTCGAAGTAAGTTCGTGTAATTAAAATTGTACATTTATATGTTTTAAATTGAATTATATGTTTTTAAACCTTAGATATTCGTAGGATACAAATGACATGTCATTGGGTTACCGATTCTCAGCTCGAGAGAGCTTACCGATATTCAGTTCGCATGAGCTTATCGTTATTCAGCTCGGGGGAGCTTACCATTTACAGCTCGTAAGAGCATACTGATTCAGAGCTTGTATAAACCTATATGTATAGGAATTGATGGATTACAGTCCAGTACACCTTGTGTGTGCTACCCGAGTATCCAACGATATTCTAAATGGTTCAACGGGCACAGTTTTGTTACAAGAATATATGAGTTCGATATGAACTACTATAGTATTTATATGAAGTACATGGAAATGATGTTACATGATATATTGATATATGAAATGTATGATACATGTAAATGAAATTTGATTAATGGTTGAGTTCATCCATGTGTATTGGATATTATATGTACTTTACATGGCTAATATGTTGGTGAACATGTGCTTAGGCATTTGGCCAAATTGAGTTGGGATATGATATGTTTACTTACCTAAATTATGACTAAATGGTAAGTTAAATTCTATGTTATACGAACTTATTAAGCTTAATTGCTTACTCTGTTTATTTTATGTGTTCTATAGTGAATCAAAAGCTCGTTCGGGTTGGATGTAACACCCCTAACCCGAATTCGTCGACGGAACAGGGTTACGGAGCATTACCGAAGTTTATAGTTCAATTATAATCAATTTATGTCATTTACTATTTATTTCCGAAAATCAATCACAATCAATCATAATATCTCTTATATGGGCCCTCGAGGCCCAAAATACATATTAGAATCGAGTCAAGACAAAACTAGGATCACAAAAAAATTTTCGCAAAATCTTATAAATTTTTCTTAGGTACAGGGGACACACGCCCATGTGGCCAGGCCGTGTGGGCAGTCGATGTGAGGCACACGGCCGTGTCCCAGCCCGTGTCCTTACCTATGTAACTCTCTAACTTGGGTCACACGGCCAACCACAAACCCTTGTGCTAGGCCGTGTGGACAATTTAATTTTTGAAAATTAAGTATAGGAACTACACGGCCAAGACACACGCCCATGTTCTAGGCCGTGTGTCTCACACGGTTGAGACACACGCCCGTGCCTCTGCCCATGTGCTCAATTCTGAGCATTCTGTTTCTAGATTATTAATATGCATGGGACACACGGTGTAACGCCCCGAAATTGGGCCTAGAAGAATTGGACCTATTGGGCTTTGGGTCTCATAAAATTTTTAAGTGAGCAAGAAAATGACAAATGACATGACGGCTTTAAAGGTTTAATGAATTTGGAGTGTCTCGGTGTGTTGGAGAAGCTCAGGGTTCGAGTTTTGTGGTGGAGGATTCTTAATTTAATTTGTTAAGGAATCAGGGTTGTGAGTAGTGGGCTTTTAAATAAAAAATAAGTGAAAAATGTCACAAAGAAGCCTGTGGTGAAGTCACTAAGTGACGCCACTAGGTTATAGAGAGGTGGCGACATATGCATGCAGGGAGGTCTGAGGTTCGAGTGCTAGCTTAGTTTTATTTTGGAGTTTAATTTTAGGCTTCTAGATGGCTAGAAGTGGCGTATAAAGGGACTCTAAGGAGAAGTGATAAGTAGAGAGAATTTAGGAGAAGGATAAGAGAGATATCATGGAGAAAAATTAGGAGATGAGCAGTGGAAAAAGTGGTGCCGAATTGGACTCTAGGGGTGGCTAAGTTTTGGCTATAGCTATATAAATGTGTGTGTGCTGAATCTGGGGTCCTAGGTAATGCCAAATTTGCCATTCTTTTTCTTTTCCTTGCCGAAACCTTATTTTTTCCACAACCAAAAATACCTTGCTTTGTTGCCGAAATCTCCTATAGCTGAATCCCTTTTTGCCGAATTCTCTCATAGCCAAACTCTTTTATTGCCGAAGTATCATCATCTTCTCTTGTCGGAATCCCTATTAGTACCGAATCTTTATTGTTTCCTTCCATCACAAATCGATTGTTATCTACTATTAGTCAAGGTTAAAAGCCGAATCTCGTTCAGTAACTATCTAGGCCGCAGGATCAAAAGTGGATTCGGTAAGTATTCAGTTAACCTCTTAGTGTGTTTTGTTAAAAGCTGAAGGGCTATCTAACTTCTCATTGTTGTTAATCTTGTATTAACAAGGGTAAGGTTCAGAGATCGCAAGCGTGGTAAGGATCGTTAGCAAAGTGTAAGTGTACTCAACTCGATTATGGTTTAAGTAAATGGCCGAATGTGAGTATGAACTATAGGGGTGACTTGTGTGGATTATGAGTCACTCGAATTTTGATAATGTATGCGTGGATACAGATCTAGGGGATACTGGGGAATAGTAGCTAAGGAAGGGCTACTAGAACCGGTAGCACACGGTAAGAATACGGTAAGGCTTTGGCTTTTGGTAAATGTTTTGATTAAGTATGGGTGATTGATTGAAGGCTAGTTGGTTGTAGGTTCAAGCCTAAGGATAGTATAACACGTCGCAGTAACAAGGTGTGTACAAACACTACACATACTTGATATCGGCAATGCCGGAAAGTCGAAAGTGGCTAAATGGGCCTGGTGGGCCCAGAGGCTAAGTTTGATGAAATTGATTGATTTGGTTATATGAATTGAGTTTGTCATGCATGTTACATGATCTAGAATTGTTTTGGGCCTAATAGGCCATATGAATGAGATCTGTGCCTAATGGGCCATAAGGATGTGATTTGGGCTTAATGGGCTTTATGGGCTTTATGGGGACATAGACAAGTATGCTAGGGTTTAATGGACTTTAGGGCTAGTTCTGAACAACTCTTAAATCGCATAAGACTTAATTTAATAATCAACATGTCCGGGGACAAGTCGCTGGGTTAGGGTGTGGCAATGGACATATGGATGTCTAGGATTGGATCTAGGGAGAGCTTGGTACTTAAGCGGTTCTAACGACCCACCTCCTCTTCTCTAGAATCCTACCTGGTACGTAGTGTCTGTTCACTTTAGCCGCAAGGACTTGTTAATGGGCCAAAGTTCATAACTAAAACCCGAGAGGGACCAAAATACCTCTGATTTTAAAATTACCAAAATACCCTTAGTTTGAAAATTTCCAAAATATCCTTAGATTTGTAAAATTACTAAAATACCCCTAATTTGTAAAATTACCAGAATACCCTTGATTTGCAGAGTTACCAAAATATCCTTAGATTTACAAAATTTCCAAAATACCCCTATATTGCAAAATTACCTAAATATCCCTGTAAGGTAGAATTACGAAAATACCCCTAGATAGTGAAATGACTAAAATACCACAAGTGCTTAATGTGTGAAATTGTGTATGTTGCATTCATGAAAAATATGTTGCATTTGGGTGGGTTTTGATGATACCGAGGAAGATTTGAGGATCGCATAGTTGCTTCACGATCGTGGATCCATCGGTGGCTTTAAGCCCATGATAGCAACTTTGCTGCAACGTTTGAGTAGTGCCGCTGCTGGTGCTACCTTTGGAGTGTAAGGATGGGTGGGTTGCTATTTATATCCCCACAGGAGTGTAGGGTTGGAAGGGAAATGGAGTGTAGGGTTGGATTTGGGATGGGTGCATTACATTCATGTGATACTGATGTGATGTGAGGTCATTGCGGGCTAAGGCCCAAGACCACCGAATTTGATAGGGCTTAGGCCCAATGTGATATTTGCATGTTGATTGGTTACCAAGGGTCGTACACACTGAGTTTCGAAACTCACACCCTTTTATTAAATGTTTCAGGTGACCTTCAGTAGAAGGCTCGAAATGGGAAAGGACTCGGAGATGGCCACACTACAAGATACTTCGGAATTTTGTTTATTTGTTTCAAAGGACATGATTTTAATTACTTTATTTTCGCTGGTTGTAATAAGGCCTTGTACTTTGATTTGACTTTAGATTTTGTGTTTTGTTATCATTGTTCAACTATTTACTTAATTGTTAAACTTAAATAAATTTTCTTAAACATGGTTTTCGAAATACCTAAAAATATGGGCTTTTATCATTACTTAACAAGATTCAAGGATTTTGGGCTTTTAGGCCTTAAATTTTAACTTAGCAAAATCGTTTTGAATTATGCCTTTGGTTTGACATTCCCAGATTCGGCCATAACGTCTGGGCCGGGTCTGGGGGTGTTACATTTAGTGGTATCAGAGCCCGGTTGCAAAGCTCGGACTGTGAAATGGGCCCTAGATTTTAGGTTTTTAAAAACAAGTAGATTAAAAAGTTTTTGCAGGATTCTTGAAGTGTGGTTCACCGAGCCCTCGACGTCGAGCCAAATAAGTTTTCTGTGTTTACCTTTGTTTAAATTACGAAACTATATGTAGATACTAGGCTACTTTAAAATAGGTTTTTAGAGACTAAAGCCCGTAGGAAACTTAAGCCTGTAGTGGATTTACGACCGCGAAATAACTTTAAAAATTGTTACTTGCATAAGACATGTGCTTTAAACAGTGGAACTATGAACTAAATTAATAAAAATTCCTAATTCAGATAATACGAGATCAGCGATGAGTGCTAAAAGAAGTGCAAGGGGTCACGGCAGAGGCTGTGAAAGTGTTAGGGCTGATGTGCTGACTCAGCTAGTTAGTGAGGTACTGGAGGAGGTTAAAGAAATTGGTGAAACACTTCAGGTTAAGTGCGTGGACTGTAAGAAAAAAGAGATCGCAGTTTTCTAGGGCTGCAGTCTCATTCTGTGAAGCATGTTAAGGTACGTCCAAACTTTTTGGCTTGCGAATATTGCAGAAGGCGTCATCCGGGTGAATGCTGGAGGAAGTCAAGAGCGTGTTTCAGATTCGGGTCTGGGGGTGTTAAGGCTCAGGATTGTTCAATCACCATTAAGTCGGGTATGTTTTGTGTGGATGCGATATTTTTTGGTATAGAAATTGTATGCGTGCAATGTTTATGTGTTATTAAATCAGAGTGCACAGCGAAAGCATAGTGGTGTGACTTGAGTGGTGTGTTTAATAGTTAGTTGGAAATTTCGAGGACGAAATTTCTTTAAGGGGGTTGAATTGTAACGCCCCGAATTTGGACCTAGAAAAATTGGGCCTATTGGGCTTTGGGTCTCATAAAATTTTTAAGTGAGCAAGAAAATGACAAATGACATGATGGCTTTAAAGGTTTAATGAATTTGGAGTGTCTAGGTGTGTTGGAGAAGCTCTAGGTACGAGTTTTTTGTGGAGGATTCTTAATTTAATTAGTTAAGGAATCAGGGTTGTGAGTAGTGGGCTTTTAAATAAAAAATAAGTGAAAATGGCACAAAGAAGCCTGTGGTGAAGTGGCTAAGTGACGCCACTAGGTTATAGAGAGGTGGCGACATATGCATGTAGGGAGGTCTGAGGTTCGAGTGCTAGCTTAGTTTTATTTTGGAGTTTACTTTTAGGCTTCTAGAAGGCTGAAAGTGGCGTGTAGAGGGACTATAAGGAGAAGTGATCAGTAGAGAGAATTTAGGAGAAGGATAAGGGAGATATCATGGAGAAAAATTAGGAGATGAGCAGTGGATGAAATGGTGTCGAATTGGACTCTAGGGGTGGCCAAGTTTCGGCTATAGGCTATATAAATGTGTGTGTGCTGAATCTGGGGTCCTAGGTAATGTCAAATTTTCCATTCTTTTTCTTTTCCTTGTCGAAACCTTACTTTTTCCACAACCGAAAATACCTTGCCTTGTTGCCGAAATCTCCTATAGCTGAATCCCTTTTTGCCGAATTCTCTCATAACCAAACTCTTTTATTGCCGAAGTATCATCATCTTCTCTTGCCGGAATCCCTATTAGTACCGAATCTTTGTTGTTTCCTTCCATCACAAATCGATTTTTATCTACTATTAGTCAAGGTTAAAAGCCGAATCTCGTTCAGTAACTATCTAGGCCGCAGGATCAAAAGTGGATTCGGTAAGTATTCAGTTAACCCCTTACTGTGTTTTGTTAAAAGCCGAAGGGCTATCTAACTTTTCATTGTCATTAATCTTGTATTAACAAGGGTAAGGTTCAGAGATCGCAAGCGTGGTAAGGATCGTTAGCAAAGTGTAAGTGTACTCAACTTGATTATGGTTTAAGTAAATGGTCAAATGTGAGTATGATCTATAGGGGTGACTTGTGTGGATTATGAGTCACTCGAATTTTGATAATTTATGCGTGGGTGCAGATCTAGGGGATACTCGGGAATAGTAGCTAAGGAAGGGCTACTATAACCGGTGGCACACGGTAAGGATACGGTAAGGCTTTGGCTTTTGGTAAATGTTTTGATTAAGTATGGGTGATTGATTGAAGGTTGGTTGGTTGTAGGTTCAAGCCTAAGGATAGTATAACACGTCGCAGTAACCATGTGTGTACAAACACTACACATACATGATATCGGCAATGCCGGAAAGCCGAAAGTGGCTAAATAGGCCCGGTGGGCCTAGAGGCTAAGTTTGATGAAATTGATTGATTTGGTTATATGAATTAAGTTTGTCATGCATGTTACATGATCTGGAATTGTTTTGGGCCTAATAGGCCATATGAATGAGATCTGTGCCTAATGGGCAATAAGGATGTGATTTGGGCTTAATGGGCTTGATGGGCTTTCTGGGGACATAGACAAGTATGCTAGGGTTTAATGGACTCTAGGGCTAGTTCTGAACAACTCTTAAATTGCATAAGACTTAATTTAATAATCAACATGTCCAGGGACAAGATGCTAGGTTAGAGTGTGGCAATGGACATATGCATGTCTAGGATTGGATCTAGGGAGAGCTTGGTACTTAAGCAGTTCTAACGACCCACCTCCTCTTCTCTGGAATCCTACTTGGTGCGTAGTGTCTGTTCACTTTAGCCGCAAGGACTTTTTAATGGGCCAAAATTCATAACTAAAACCCGAGAGGGACCAAAATACCTCTGATTTGAAAATTACCAAAATACCCTTAGTTTGAAAATTTCCAAAATATCCTTAGATTTGTAAAATTACTAAAATACCCCTGATTTGTAAAATATCAGAATACCCTTGATTTGCAGAATTACCAAAATATCCTTAGATTTAATAAATTTCCAAAATACCCCTGTTTTGTAGAATTACCTAAATACCCCTGTAGGGTAGAATTATGAAAATACCCCTAGATAGTGAAATGACTAAAATACCCCTAAGTACTTAATGTGTGAAATTGTGTATGTTGCATTCATGAAATATATGTTGCATTTGGGTGGGTTTTGATGATACGAAGGAAGATTTGAGGATCGCATAGTCGTTTGACAACCATGGATCCACCAGTGGCTTTAAGTCCATTATAGCAGCTTTGCTGCAACGTTTGAGTAGTGTCGCTGCTGATGCTACCTTTGGACTATAGTGATGGGTGGGTTGATATTTATATCCGCACAGGAGTGTAGGGTTGAAAGGGAAATGGAGTGCAGGGATGGATTTGGGATGGGTGCATTGCATTCATGTGATACTAATGTGATGTGAGGTCATTGCGGGCTAAGGCCCAAGACTACCGAATTTGATAGGGCTTAGGCCCAATGTGATATTTGCATGTTGATTGGTTACCAAGGGTCGTACACACTGAGTTTCAAAACTCACACCCTTTTATTAAATGTTTCAGGTGACCCTCAGTAGACGGCTCGACATGGGAGAGGACTCGGAGATGGCCACACTACAAGATACTTAGGAATTTTGTTTATTTGTTTCAAAGGACATGATTTTAATTACTTTATTTACGCTGGTTGTAATAAGGCCTTGTACTTCGATTTGACTTTAGATTTTGTGTTTTGTTATCATTGTTCAACTGTTTACTTAATTGTTAAACTTAAACAAATTTTCTTAAACATGGTTTTCGAAATACCTAAAAATATGGGCTTTTATCATTACTTAACAAGATTCAAGGATTTTGGGCTTTTAGGCCTTAAATTTTAACTTAGCAAAATCGTTTTGAATTATGCCTTTGATGTGACATTCCCGAATTCGGCCATAACATGATATGGTCTTTTATGATTACATCAAAATACACTTTACACCAGCCATTTGAATGGCTAGATACAACCAAAATATTTCATCATTTATTCTAATTTAGCTTATACATGCCATTATACTAAATAAGTTTGTTATTTGTACAAAAACGGGCTGAAGGATAGTGTGATGATACTCCAATCGGTTCTCAACCCTTTCGAGCTTTCGAGCACTACAAAACAGACGAAAATAAAATAGAGTAAGCATTTTATGCTTAGTAAGTTCGTATAACAAGAATTTAACTTACCAATCATGCTCATTTAATTAAAAATGTATAACATGCATCCAAACATTTTTGATCAATTGCCTAAACACAAGCTCTCATCAAACAAGTTAGTCATTTTATGCTTAGTAAGTTCGTATAACAAGAATTTAACTTACCAATCATGCTCATTTAATTAAAAATGTATAACATGCATCCAAACATTTATTATCAATTGCCTAAACACAAGCTCTCATCAAACAAGTTAGTCATATGATTCATTGTATATCAAGATAATAGAGATGAGCTCATCGTATAATAATTTCCGAGAATTTTAGGGATATTCAAAAAAATCATATTAATCTCATGTTTTCTTTTAACAGAAGTTTTATCCATTGAATCATTGAAATATCGATGGATACCCAGATAGTATCGTCGAGGTATACAATTCAATGATTCGTCAACTCATGTTCAGAGGTACCCATAAGGGCACATAATCAGGAAGCACACTCTCGAGCCATATATCAAGATGCTCATATGATCCATGTAACAGAAAGCTTATCCGAGCTATATAAGGAAACCAATAAGCTCATTAAGCTTAACAGGTAACTCCGAAGAGTTATTATCAAGGAGCTCCGAATAGCTTAACAGGGAGTTCAAGCGAGCCATGTCAGGAAGCTCATAAGAGCCTATATCAGGACGATCAGGAAGAGCTGCATTTGTGTCCACAATAAATGTTGGATCACAACCGATCGAATCATGTAACAGGACGCTCACAAAGAGCTGTGGTAGTGCGCAACACATGCATGATCACTACCGATCAAGATGCTTGCAGAAACTATATAACAAGACGCTCGAGAGGGCTTATAACAGGATTTCTCGTCCGAGCTATATTCTGTTCGTAACATATGTAGGACCGCATTCAATATGGAAATCATGTATCCATCGAATTTCATTACTCAAACGGAACTTAACATTTTCTGAACATTATTAATCATATGATTATTCCATACGTTTTTAACATTTATATAATTCATATAAACACATCCCACACTTAATTCAAGCATAAAAATAAACACAATTTAGTTACACGAACTTACCTCGACACTTGTTCGTTTACAGAAATCTACTAATCCGGCACTTTTTCTTTTCCTCGATCTAACTTCGTATTTGAGTTTTCTGGATCTATATAAATGAATTTAACATCAATTTAATCCATTTCATACCTAATTTAATTCAATTCACACCCTTGGCAAAATTACCATTTTGCCCTTATACTTTCCATAAATGATGATTTTATCCTTAGGCCCGGAAAATGAAATTCATGCAATTTAATCCTTATTCCAAGCCTAACCGAATTTTACATGTCACAATAACAGCCCATGAATTTCACAAAAATCAAATTTTGTCCATGGGTTTTACCATTTTTCAATTTAGTCCCTAAACCATAATTTCATCAAAATTCTCTTTGTAAAAGTTGTTTATCTACCAACAACCATTCATTTTCTACTATAAATTTCAAATTTTCAACATTTACATCCATGGAAAAAATTTTATACTTTGATATCTTTACAAATTAATCCCCAAAATAGATAGATTAAGCTATTACGAACTTGAAAATATAAAAATTACTAAAAATGGGACAATAATGCTTACCCAATTAAACCAAGAAAGCTTGCTTGAATACTTTTCTCTTTCCTAGGGTTTCCATATATTTTGGGGAAGAAGATGATAATAATAATAATAATATGTTATTTCTATTTAATTTAATTATCATCCATTAATTTTTCAACATTCCAATTTAGTCCTTTTCTTTTTCTAATTTTCCATGGATGATTCACTAAAAATATCTACTAACTTTTCTTAATGGTCTAATTACCATATAAAGACCTCAAGTTTTGAATTCCATAGTTATTTGGTACTTATAGCTACTGGAACTCAACTTTTGCATTTTATGCAATTTGGTCCTTTCCACAATTAAACATGGATTTGGTAAACTTTTCTTAATGAAATTTTCATACGTCATTTCTATCATAATTCAATTCATGCAATAATATTAAAATAAATTTCCTTATTGGCTCGAATTTGTGGTCCTGAAACCACTGTTCTGATTCCACTTAAAAAGGGTTGTTATATTAGAAGCTTGTCGGAGCTATATCACACTATCCATCGGCTCTTTTGGTACTTTCAGTTGTTTAATTTCGGTTATAATGGCATGTATAGGTTGTTTTGGCTAATGATAGTCTATATGTTTTGTTATGTTTATAGCTATTTGAGTTGGCTTGTGATTTGGTATATTTTGGTATGTATATATATGTGGCCTTAACATGGTTGATGATATGTTTGATATGGTTACACATGATAAAAAGGTAAATGATAGCTAAGTGTACATTTTGTACTTGTGTTTTGGTAATGTGATGAATTGGTGATGATTTGGCATCTTGTTTTTGTAAGAGTATGCCCAAAGATCAATCATGAGATGGTTGTAATAACATATTTAATTTACCATGTTTATTAATATAAAGCGTTGTCATTATTATTTCAGTTTTTCTTTCTGTGTGTATAGATAAACTGTTTTATAATAATGTCCTGAGAATAATATGATTATTCTTAAAAGATCCTTAGTCGAGTATTATTGTTGACTAGGACAATAATAATGCATTAAGACTAACATGTAGTTGATTGATGATAAAGAGTTGTCATTGATATGGAGTGTCAAAATCAATGCATGTATATGTGTGTTAGAGAACAACATATTGGATTGACCCGCTATGAGTATGTTTCTTGGATTATTATGTAATTGTCACAACATTACTCATAGTGATTAATATGTATATGATCCTCAGACTTGAGATCATTATTATCCCAGCATCGTGAGTTGTATATTTTGATACAGTCAAACGTACACCGTAACAGGTTGTTCTATAAAGGCTGATGTTGGATATACCACAATCTATGTAGAGGGATATGGTTGATCAATAAAGGATAAGTTCCTCCTACATAATAGGAGTAATATCTTAGGCCACTTGATTGAGTGAGACTAGAAATGCATGGCCATGCTCAAATAAGTTGATATGAGATGTCATACTAATTTGTATATCATAGACTACTCAAGATATCAAGAAACATGGGATGGACTATGCAAGTGTGACTATCCCATGACTTGTATCCGTTCCAGAGATAAAGGACTTAAGGATTAATGCATGAAAGGTTAATCACGAAAGGTTATGTCGAATCATGACTTCTTGTAACTTAGGTACCAATGATGCATTGCTAGATGCCACTCATTATCTGTGACAATAGAATCGTTCTAGTATTACTGCTAACGTTGCAAGAACCTACAGGGTCACACCCTATGGTTGAAATGAACGGAATAAAATATAGTTGGTATTGTGCTTGGTTGTCACATAAATTAAATTAATTAAAGAATTAATTTAATTGGGCAATCAAATATTGAACATATTATATGTACAAGGATGTTGTACACATAATGATAACATAATTTTATTAATATATGAATTTGATTCATATATAAATTTAAATAAATATAGTTTATCGGAATCCTTATTATAATTAATGTAATTATAATTTTCAGATATAATTAATGTAATTATAATTTTCGGTTAAAAACTTTATTGTATTTATTTAATCTTGTAATACATTCAAGAGATACCAATTATAAAAGGCCCAATTAAGAGGATACCTATTATAAAAGGCCCAATGAGAAAGGCACCCATTATAAAAGGTATTAAAAGGAGACAAAACTTAATATGAAAACCCTAAGTGATTGCTTGTTAGGTCTAGCAGCCGTCAAGCAAATAAGCTTCCAAAACAGTTTTGGAGATTTCTTCCGTTCATAGTCAAACCGGGTGGATTACGTAGAGGCCGACATCGGAAAAGGTTGAGGCTTGATTCGACAGTAGATCAAAACTCTTGTTGCCAAGGCGTCGCTGTCTACTCAGATTGAAGTTTTGGTAATTTTGAAACCTTTATTTCACCCCGATTCGTTCCTCACACATGGATCCATGATTTGGATCGCCGGATCTAATTTTATTCTGCTGCGCCATGGGATACCGGCGTTCCAACAGTTTTGGGAGGCATGTATGTCCAAATATGATAGTTTATGAAATTCATTTTAGTATCAAATGGTTGTGTTATGGTAAATAGATTATATGGTATGTTTTGGTAGGTAAGAGATGTGGCATAAAATGATGCAAAATGGCTTGGTAAATTGTTGGCTTATTTGGTTAAATTGTATACATGAATATACATGTTTACATATTGTCATTTGAGGTGCCGAAGGGCATATTGGTTGTATGTGAAGATATTACATGTTTAAGGCTTGATTTTGGCTTGTTTTGGATGCCTATTTATGACTTGTGTATATGCAAAAATGTTGAGTTTAGGTTGGTCCAAATTGGGTGAGAAATGTGGCTTGTAAAATAGCCTATTTTCGTCCACACGGGTATGTGTCTCAGTCGTGTGTGACACATGGCTAAGTGACAGCCGTGTGTCCCCTGTAACTTTATAAAAGTTTGCAAGTCAGGCTATTACACGGCCTAGCACACGGCTTGGCACACGGGCGTGTGAGGTTACTTTGAAAGGGTATACGGCCTAGCACACGGGCGTGTGGCTTGGCCGTGTGACCCAAGTCAGTGAGTTACACGGGCACAGACACGGGCTGAGACATGACCGTGTGTCCCTATTTCGAATGCCCACATGGCCTAAGACATAGGCATGTCTCTTGGCCTTGTGAGTCACATGGCCTGGCCACATGGTCATGCGACCCCTATAGTGTTGAAAATTTTAAATGTTTTTGAAAAAAATTTTGAGTTTCTGATTTAGTCCAGATTTGTTTCTAATGTGTATTTTGGGCCTCGAGGGCTCGTATGAGGGGCAATATGCATGATTTTGATTGGTTTTTAACATGAATGTTATATGATATGAAATGTTTAAATTTTCTATCCGTTCAAATTATAAACTCTGGTAATGCTCTATAACCTTATTCCAGCGACAGATTCGGGTTAAGGGTGTTACAATCAACATAAAGAATCTAAACATACGAAGATTGTTAAAGTAAGGCAAAGACTCAACCATAACTTGAAAGAGATGAATGATGATTGGACATAAAAAGTAACAAATATTAACATCTCGTTAGTAAACCCTAATGTTTTTCTAACATTGTTTAATCTTTTTATTTAATATAATATATATAAAAAACAATCATCTAATGTGAGATATCTCAATTCATACATGAAAACAAATTTTCTTATGAAAAATATTATTTTAAGAAAATAATAAGTACTGTTTTTTATATTTTTTTATATAATATTAAAGGGATGAATATAACACAATTCAAACATTTGCTAAATATGAATGTCTTACAAAAAAAATTAAACTATCACTCTATTCAAATTAAGACATAATTGTTTTAGAAATTAAACATTATAAAATAAGATTTTTGTTAACATTATAATTAAATCATTTTTATCTACAAAAGCCGATATATGAAATGAAATGTGCAAAATCTAAAAAAAAAAAAAAAAATCAGTAGTAAAGATAGAATCCAAGATATATCATGTGACGCAACCAACTAAAAGCTACCCTCTAATAGCGAAAATGGATAAGGCGGTCGTGGACGCGCCTCCATCCAAGGCGCCGCCATTTCTCCGAAATAACCCAGTTGCCCGCTCCTATCACCATACCCCGCTACACTAGTCGTCCCCGACGAAGACACCGCCATGCCGTTCCCAATCACCGACGGAGCCACCATCACCGCCGGCAATTGAGTTGTTACTGCGGCGCAACCATAGTTCATGAGTTGCCCCTCATGTAGTCTATTTTGCCCCAACAATTCTTTTGAGTCCTGATCAGGCGACGGCGATGATTGATAACTTGAGCGATAAAAGTTGTTTTCCATATCGAATCCAGTTTCTGGGGACGAAATTACTCCTGGATATCCATCTTCTTCCTCTTCGGACTTGACTGAATTATTAGAAACGGCCAGGCTTGAAGATGATGAGTTGGAGGGCATCATCGTCAACCGTCGCTTCTTGTCGGCGTTAAGTTGTCTTGTCCGTTCCTTTTCGAGCATCATACGAGGAAGGAGATCAGGGTCTTCAACGACTTTGTAAAGAAACTCCATCATTTGTTGCGGGCGTCTCTCAGTGGCTTCTAAACGCTTGTTCATCCCTTGCAGCTCTTCTTCCAACGACTTTTGCTCCTCTTTTAGCCTCGCTATTTCCATCACTATTTCTTCGTCCTCTAAATCCTCAGCTTTCAGTTGCATGAATGGATTTTTATTATGCTTTCTTCTCGCTATGTTCTTCAACAAATGCTTTTGCCCTCGCAGGAACCACTCATTCGCAAATTCCCACTTATCTGGATCCACCTTCTTGAAACCCTAAACACCAATACCAAGAATTATATGAATTATATAAAAAAAAATTGAAGTAAGTCCAACTTAAAAGAATTGTATCCACTTACATAAGTATTAAGCTGGCGAACGAAGCTAGAAAAATTGCTATGCTTGAAGTAAACAGGCAAGATCCTTTGAGAGAAATCTAAAGGGTCGATGACTATGAAACTGTTATTAGCTTTACCCCAAGTGATCAAACCGTCAGTCATGGGATCACTAACCATCTGGTAAGTTTTCGCAACGAATGGCGCAACTATTTTAGGATTACTGTCAGCCTCCATTTCATCAAAAAGATAGAAACTGACCCTTTGTTTCTCAGCCGGAGAAAAGGTTTCCTTCTTTCTGAGCTGAAAAAAAAGGAGAAGCAGGCAGAGAGAGAATATATGAGGGGCAAATGGCTGAGCTGGGTTTGTTTTGCTGCCTTACCACTTTAGCTGTGTTTCTTTTTAATCTTTTTTTCCAAACAAAGTTATGGGGTAGAACCGTAATATATAGTGGATGCCTTTGACAATTTACAATGACGGAGAGGGGGTGTCGTGGCTCGAATCAGGCGGCTTTGATATTTCCTTGGTTCATGAGATGGGGACCCACATGGCTCTGGTTCTATCTTCTTTTTGCTACACCTCATGGTCCCAACTGGTTTAGATATTTTTTGCCAACAACTCTATCAGAGTGTCTTTCACGCGCGCGCGTTTTGGAGTGGGTTCAGTGCGCCAATGCTTTAGAATTAGTGACGTGGTCCCCCTGACGGTGTAAACAATTCTAGCTAAAAGGACAAAGTGAACTATAGTTGGGATTAACAGCCACTTACCAAAAAAAGGAGAAGATAATCAAATAAATAAAAGGGTAAATTCTATAAGTAATCACTTAATTATTGATAAGTTTATTTTCTTATACTTTAATTATGTGTTAACATATATGAAGATTTTTAAGCTTTGCAATTTTGTGCTTATTTAGTTCTTATATTTTTTTAACATACTTAAATTTATAAATTATAAATCAAGTTAGTATTTTTTATTGGTATGAAACTGACGACATTAGATTTTTAGCCGACAAACAATAAAATGTTGACTCGTGCTAAAAATAAAAAATTAGTAAATTATTTTTTATTTTGCATGCAAAATGAACCTAGACAAAATATTATCTAGATTCATTTAAACATAGACAACAATCTTCATTTTGAACATGTATTTCTCTAATAACTTTATACATTATTTTATAATTTCAAAATAATAATATAAAAATATTTTTAAATAAATTTCAAATTTAAAATAAATTTAAATTTTAGTACTTAAGTAATAAATCATTTTAAAATAAATTTAATTTTTTATTTATATTTTTAAAAATAATAATGATTATAAATCATTCTAAAATAATTTTTTATTACTTAAGTAATAAATTTAAAATAAATTCCAAATTTTAAAATGATTATAAATTATATAAGTAATAAATTTGTAATTTATTTTAAAACATGGATTTTATTTTTACGGATTATAAAATTTAATAAAATTACTAGAGAAATAAACGTTCAGAATGGTCCTGGACAAGTGTTTGTCCAGACTTATTTGTATCTAGACAACCATTAGTCTAGATACATTGTGCACTTGAAATAAAAAAAATAAAATCCTAAAATACAAGAAAATTATAAAATTATAAAAATTATAAAATAAAGGAGTATATTTTTTTCAAAAAATATAGTCATTTTTAAATTATAAAAAATATAAAATTACTAAAAAAATTCAAAATTAACTTAGACAAATTGTTGTTCAGGTTCAAAATAAAAAATAAAATTTCTATTTTTCAATTCAAATTGACACGTGTTAGCATTATATTGGTTGCCAACCCAAAATCTTACAATGTTAGGATCAGATACCAATAAAAATATCAATTTGGCTTATAATTTCCAAGTTTAGGTACCAATTAGGTCCAAAAAATAGTTTAAGTACCAAGTAGATGCGAGTTGCCAAGTTCAAGTACTTCTGTATATATTAGCCCTTTAATTATAAAATGTTGATTAATTTTTAGCCCTTATACTTTTCAAAATGAAATATTAGTCTTCACCCAATGGTAACAATTAAATATGTTTGGTTAAATTATGTCATTAGTCCTGTATTATGCATAAAGTTATAAGTTTAGTCCATGTTCACCAATTGGATCATTCCTAGTTATTATATTTTTTTAATTTCAAAATTTTAGTCTTAATGCAAATGACACTCGTGAAATCTATTAATTTTTTTTTGTGTGTGTGTGTGAGTAATATGTGAAAATAACAAACCGACAAAGCATTACACATGTTACAATATGTTTGACACATCAAATATTAAGAATAACAAAATTTAACTTAATGAATTTAATAGTTATTATTTGGTTAAAACTAAAATTTTCTAATTATAAAAACACAAAGACTAAAAATAACCAAATTAAAGTATATGTACTAAATCTACAACTTACATAGGATATAATAGCAGAATTTCACCTATTCTCTTCCCCAATTTGTAACGGTACCAAAAAAGGTTAAAAATGTTGACCGGCTAGAAAGGATACGAAAGATTGCAAAATGGTCACCAAGGGCCAAGGCCACTTAAAACGGGAAAAATATCGTACTAGCCCCTTTATATTTTATAAAATAATAAAGTAGTGAATAATTAAATTACACTTGACCCCTTCTAAAAATGATAAAATTGTAATTTAATCCTTTAAAATTTATAAATATATAATCTAATAAAATGATGAAATTACATTTTAGTTCTCATAAGATTACATCACTCATAAAATGATGAAAATTTAACCCAACATATCAAATTGTACAAATTAGTAACATAATCTGTAAGGTAAATTCAAATATATCATAATCTAATAATTATATGTTGTTTTCCTCTTTTTTTTTTCCCCTTCCTCTCGCTGTATTTCTTAGAGATTGACTTGGAGAATTCAGCAACATTTTCTATTTAATTTTATTACAATTTGACTAAACAAAAATAAGAAGTTTAAAGGGGAAGAGATGGATTTGAAAAACGTAAAAGATTCTCCAATAAAGTTGACTGGCACCTTGAATTCATCCATTGAGATATGAAAGCTATATACCAAGGTGCAACTTTTATATATTGAGATTTTATCTCCACCCTTCTGTATTGTGAGGATGTTTTAAACTTAAGTTTTAGAAATTGAAGAAAAAAAAATACTAATGATAAAATATAAATTTACGATAGGAGAGGGTTAGGTTTTCTTTTAAATATTAGTATAGGTGTTCTCATCTTAATTAATTGAAGATTTAGACGGTATTTAAATAAAATTCTCTAAAAAATAATAATTTAAAATTCGAACTTTCTTCTAGTAGATTGATTAGGGTGTATATTATCGATATGGTAAAAACACTAAAAAAGTTTTCTTTTTACAGGTTGAGAGAGAACTATTTTTCCTTTATTTTTTTTCCCAAAAGAACACCTTGAAATAACAACTTAATTTATACCAACCATTTAACTAATTAACGTAATTCAATGAGGCAATTATAATATTTGACACTAGAATAAATTAATACAATTAATTTTTCAATACATTTGAATTTAGACAACTATTTATTTATATATATTTCAAATATTTATTTAGTAATTTTATATTTTTAATTTTTTATAAATTATCATATTTTATATTATTATTAAATTAAAAATATATAAAATTGATATTTTATAAAATCTGATGTTTCATACATTTTTGTATATTTTATATATTTGGAAAATTATATTTTATAAATATAATATTTTATATATTTTAATTTTATATACTAAAATATATTATTTTATGAAAAATAAAATTATATAAAATTACTCAAAAACATGTCCGGAATGAATCAAGACATATGGCTGTCCAGATTTAGATGAACTAGACAATCATTTGTCTAAGTTCATTCCGTATGTGTAAAAAATATAATTTTTATAAAATTTAAATATTTTTTATTTTTGTTACGTGTCAAAATGTGAAGCTACCATTTATCACTACGCTATTTGTTAGTGTCATGTTAATATATTTTAACCGTATTAGTTAAGGAGAAAGGATTGTATGAAATAGGGATATTATCCTTTTCCAATAGATTTTATGCCACATCAATAATTTCATCTTGAATTTCACGATTTTAATTTGATTTTAATTTTTTTTTTCAAAATGAAAATGTTAATGTGTCACAAAACTATTGGAAAAAAGATACAAATAATGTGGGTCACTGTTTCATACAATTATTTCTCGTTAGTTAAGTACCTAAAACAATACCAACTTTACTTATGATTTCCAACTTTTGATACCAATTGCGTCCAAAAAGAATTTTAAAAACCAAATAAGTAAAAGTTACAAACTTCAAATGCCTCCACGTATAATATTACCATGTAGTCTACAAACATGCTACGTAAGGCTTTAAGCGTCTTAACGCCATTTCTCTGGATGCATTTAAGCATTGAGCTATATTTTCATTATTTTCTTAATCCAATTAAAAAATAACAATGATGTATTGATTTTATGGTAAAATTTAGATACTAATAACTTTGAGATTACATGTATGAGTTTTATCATATCTAAATCAAACTTTTTATTCTAATTTAAATCTCATCATGTATAAATCTGTCTTAAATAAAAAAAATTGCAATGTACTATTAACTGGGTAAATGTATCATGGAGGTCACTGTATTAGAAGTCAAATTGTATTTTTCCCTCTCTATTTAAAAAATGGGCAAACTAGTCCCTTACATTAGATTAAAAAGAAAAATTAATCTATTTGTATTGTTAAAAACTGGCGAGACTGACAAAATAATTAATCAGTGAGATATAGCGTGTCATGTGAACATCATGCTAACATATATAGAGGCAAGCTTTTAACAACAAAACTGAATGAAATTTTTAACAGATGGACTAGTTTGTTCTTTGATTTAATGTATATGGACTAATTTATCTATTTTTGAAGTAAAAATGACAAACTATAATTCAATTCTTAATACAAAGACCTCCATAATACTTCTACCCATTCATTGATCTTAAAATAATATAATCTTTAATAATATCATTATTGCCTATAAAATGAGGGAAAGTTATATTTATAAATGATAAATAAAAATATTTAATTAATAGAATAAATAAAATTCACTTTTTTTATACACCACTTAAAATTAAGTATAATTTTTTCTATCATTAAATAGAAAAATAATTATACTTTAACGTATTTAAATTCATGTCAATAATACAGATATTAACTGAGTTAAGACTCAGACTATAATAATGGAAGTCACCCTTAAAAAAAATAGAAATTAAAATAATGAGAGATTTTAACCCTAATCTCCTGTTCATAATATCTTGGTGGTTAAAATTTTCTTTTAAAGAAAACAATATCACGGTGGTTTATTAAAAAAAAAAATCTCGGTGGGTTACTTTAAAAAAAATCTCGGTAGTTTTCCAAACAAAGCACGTGCTAAGCATAATAGGCGAGTGGGATACACGCAAAGATGGCTAAGGAAAGGAATCCGGTTTGCTTTCGGCTTTTCTTTCTATTGGACCATTTGACAAGAGTTCTCTGCTCTCGTGCGTTGGCCTATGGAGTGCAGGTGTTGCTTTTCTATTGGTCCACGCTTAAGGCGTACCCATTTTTTTATTACTTTTGGATTGCTGCTTGTCCATTGGGGAGCACATTTGAATACTCCCAAATCTATGCTTGTCTCCATCTTTTATATTTTTATATATTAAAATATGCTTTTCTTTGTGTTTGTCGGTTTCTCAATTTTTTTTAGTGTTTTACCCATCTTTAGTTTTATTTATTCACAATCTACTTTTGTTTTTTTACTTTTTTTTACATTTTTCATTTGTCTAATTCAAAGAAAATTATTTTTATTATTATTTTGTTGTAATAAATATAAATATTTTATTTATAATGAAAAACTAGATTATCTATCATCCTAAGTTAGTAGGATTTGTTTTGATTCCATGTATAAATAAAGATAGGATATAATTATGGGAGGATAGATAGATTAAAAGTATAATCTTTCTATTATCTTGAAGATCTCATAACATTATTCTTACAAGATTGTGCAATTGATTGGAAATTATAAATGGAAGTATTTAGAACAAAATCTTCCAATTGGTATTAGAGCTTACTACCAAATATTTTCAATGTGATCCTTCCTTTATTTGATTATTTACTATAGCATTCTTGAAGAAAAGAGGATTAGTGTTACGACCACTATTGCTATTTCATGAGCTCTCACGAAAGTCGTGGACGAAAAAGCTTAATAATTATGGGACAAGCTTTTCAAAGCATGAGGAGACAAGGAAGATTGATGAAGACAAGCTTGCAAATTATAATCTAAAGCTCCCAAATGCAATATTTAATGAAATAGATCCCAACAAATTCAAGCTTATTTCCACTTGTGTGTAACTCGAGAAGCTTGGCTTATCTTAGAAACTACTTATGAAAAACTTACAATAAGAAGATCAAAATTATAAATGTTTTTACTTCTATGTTTGAAAATATTAGAATGCTTAACAATGAATATATTTTAAAATTTAATGCCTAATTTGTGATATATCAAACAAATATTTTGCTCTCGTCAAGAAATATTTTGAGGCCAAAATGGTGAGGATAATTTTGATATATTTTCTAGAAAGATTTACAATCAAAGTAGCTGCCATCGAGAAACCTTAAAATGTTGATGTTATGAGATTAGATGAGTTGATTGGAACCTTTCATACCTTTGAGATGAGCTTGGACGATAATAAAAGGGATGAAGTGTAACACCCCTTATTTGGACCACAGACGATCTTGGATAAGTAGTGCTACATTTGATGCTCGAAGACATCATTGATCTCTCTAACCCATTAAACAAAACTCATTAAATGTATTCCAACTTTAATTAATCATTTTAAACATGAATACATCATATTACCAATCAATTTTGAACTTCAAACATCAAAATCATTCAAGTGGGGAGGTTGGTATCGATACCTCCTAATCATGTATTGGTACCTAAGTTGTGGTATCAATATCAAATTACTAGGTATTGATACAAGACCCCCTTAGAAACTTTATTTAGATATTTGCTTTGTAGGTGTTGATACCTCTATTTTAGATACATATAATTGGTTGCAAACAACTCTAAAATAACCCCTAAACACTTCCGAAGCAACTTGAACATCATCCATTCAACCTTAAACTTTCTTAAACACTTTCAATCCATTGGCTAACATAAGTTTCCATAATAAATACGTCATCCTTAACCATAATCTCTCATAATAGACCAACCATATGTTCATTTTAAACAACATTACCGCATTTTAACCGTATATACACATACCATATTATAACATGTATAATCTCATCTCAAGCATACCAGCTCACTAGGAACATGCCAACTATGTGCTTACCAATTAGAAATGTTTTTTGCCAATATCATAAAGTGCTTTACTACATAATGTAAGTACATGCCAACTAGTCCAACATAGGTACATAACTATAATAGAACAAAACATAAAGTATATACATTGTCTTGGATGTGACTCTAGTATGTAGAGCTCAAAAACACTATTCTCATGTTAGTCCTTAACCTACACATTGAAAACAAGTCTAATATGCTAAGCATACAATACACCTAGTGGTGCTTATAATGAATTCCATTTTACCCTTCTCTTATTATTGTTTATCGAAGTCCATTAGATCATGTTGCAAGTAATTTAATATTAATTCATCCTTGTGTGCATCTTAGGCTCATTACCAAATTTTATCTTCGTATGACTTATTGGCACTTAATTCTTTTAGGATAATTTAAACATGTTTCCATTTTTAATCATAACTACTAGCTTAACACTTGTTTTATACTCTTCCTATGTTACCGATTTCAATTTAAGTTACAACATCGCTTATACTATTACTAATCTCAAATTTATTGTCACATTTTTACCACAATATCACACTTAGTATGTCAATTCAGTTTATAGGTCTTTCCATGTTAGAATTCATTGTTTAATGTAAGTGATTGCCTTTGTAAAATCTTATCATCGTCGACTCATTCTATATAAAAAAAAGGACATGAACACACATTTTGCAACAAAAATAAATCATGTCAGTTTTACTTAGTCCAAATAGCATGCATTTACCAGTTATTAAGTTCGAACTATTCAAACATATGATGCATGGATAAAATACTCCCCAAAAATAAAAGTTACCAAGCCATAGTCTAGTTTAATAAATTAGTTTAATGAATTACAGTCCCAAACCAATAGAAAAATTGTAAAAAGTAAAAATTTAATATAAAAACAATTTGATGTTCGAGAGTCATCTGCATGCCAAGTTCGATCCCAGTTTTGAGCGTTACCTGAGAAGTAGGAAATTAAGGGGTGAGCTTAAGAAATCTCAGTGTGAGTCTAAGCAAAAGTAGACATGCAAATCGTCAGAATAACAAAAGTCACAGTATACAATTCATACAGTTCATAATGCCATAACAATTTTTGTATATGACATGCTCAGTGAAACGATGAAATAATCCTACCCATCCAACCACTACACACCACGAGTTCCCCAAAACTCGTTTACTAAACTCTAAACAATGCGAGCTAAAGCTCGAAATGGTTAAACCACCAGTAGCAGAAGTGCATATTAATTGCCAGTATAAGAGCAAACAGTGCTGCCAATGCTGTGGTTAAGCCACTAGTAAAGCAGGATAATACACTTCTAATTGTTGTGAATACACAACAATTTTTGCAGATAAAAACTACCAGTAAATACGATTAAATCACTCAATCTCCTCAGTAATTCTGTGCATAGCATTAAAAAAATAATGCCAACTTAATTATCGTTGATACTCCACGAAACTCATCCGTCAACCAACAAACCCAACCCCATGCAGTGAAATAATGGCATTTCAATCATGTAGCATATCATGCTAAACAGTACATTAACAGTAACAATATCATATCAGTCATATAGCACAACATGCTAGTCAATACAGTAACAGTAACAATATCAATTGCATAGTCAACATGCTTCGGTTTAACAATTTCAGAGACATGATTTTCAAGTAATCACTATTAACAATAGCAATCAAGGCATGCTTACATACAACCAATTTCATACCAATCATGAACATATAATCAATTAATCAGTAATGTTAAACAAGCTTTTAGGGGCTTTAACATGTAGGGAATTACACAGGTACTAAAACAAAACATATCACAAAATAGTGGGAAAACAATGGAATAGGAGGTCATACATCCTTATGGGGAGGTTGTGTTACTCACTATGATCATGTGTAAAACAACAACTTTTCCCAACAGTGGTCACACGGCAGTGTACCAGGCCGAGTAACCCTCCCTAGGCCGTGTGGCCCTACTTTAACCCTAACAAAATAGTGGCACACGACCGTTCCAACTATCCGTGTACGGTGTACGCTCGTGTGGTCCAAAATCCACACTCGATTTGCCATATTTTGGCTAGAACACACACTTGGAAAATCTGTAATCTAAAGCATTGATGTTATTTGCTGCTCCAAAGCCCCAAATCTGAATAAAACTAACTCTGGTCTAAACCTAACACTAAAATCAAACGTTTAGCAACAATCCTAGGATATTTTATCGAAGTTAACTTAATAGTGGAACGGAAACCAACCAATTCACTTACACTACTTTCGATCACTCGAAAGATGCAAACGACCACCTTCTTTACTGACGATCCAAGGGATGCAGACCCGAACCTTTGCCAAAAGTTAATTCACAACATCACATTCCATCAGCATAGAGAAGAAAAGAATGAAGGGAAACAAAACGTAAATCAGATCTACCATAGAAATATTACCTTTCCCTATTCAATTCTGTGACAATGGATTCATGAAGAATGCAGAAAACAAAATGTAGGGGTGGCGAAAACAGAGATGGGTAAAAGGGAAGGAAGGAAAAAATGTAAATGGAGATGAACAAAGATGGAGAAAAGGTTGGGCGGCAATGAGAAAAGAATAAAATGAAAAGGTAATTTTTGATCTGAAAATTGGTATTTAAACCTAGGGTTTTTATTAGTTATGGGCAGCACACCTAAGAAAGGGAGAAAAATTTACAAACAAAAAATAAATTTTGTGCAAGCAAGGAGAATCAAACTCGAGTTCTTAAGGGAAGGAAGGAATCTTTTAACCATTAAGCTAAACTTATTACTTGACATAATTCTACAAAGTTTAAACCAAAAACTCGGGATGTTACATATCCTCTACCACACCAATAGTGCATGCAATGCATCAATTAATCCCGCGCCAATTCATACCATGTACTAACTCAATCCCGTATACTATTATATACAACATTGCTATCATACATGGAGAACATTTCTTATAATGTGCCTCTTTAAGTTCGATATTCATTTTATAATTTTATTTAAGATAATATTTTATATATTTTTGTATAAAATTTAAATATTGTTATAAAATAAAGAGAGACGGAGAGAATAAAGAACAAAGAAAATATGAAAGCAATAAAAAATGTACTTTATTGATCAAAGGGATAATTACAATGCTTCATCAGAGTCTCTATTTATAGACATAAGAAGTATAATAGAAGTAGAGATCAAATTCTAATAACTATTAGGATTTAAAGTATATTAAAACTTTATCTTGATCAGGATGGGCATCAATTTAATAAGATATTCATAACACTCCCCCTTGGATGTCCATTGATAGATAATGTGCCTCATAAAACCTTATTAGGAAAAACCCTGTAGGGTAAAAACCTAATGAAGGAAAAATAGTACACAATCTATAATGCGCATAATATGCTACCTCATTAAAAACATTACCAGGAAAACCCAATGG
Organism: Gossypium australe; assembly: GCA_005393395.2. NCBI lineage: Eukaryota > Viridiplantae > Streptophyta > Magnoliopsida > Malvales > Malvaceae > Gossypium > Gossypium australe. Next base: position 130,513,563 of record CM016619.1, read on the forward strand.
GACAAAACCTCGATTAAGGGAAAAAGAGTGCAACGCGTATTTACTCCCCATCATGAAAACATCACATATTTTCTCGTACTTTGAGTATTCAATCTTGAATACTAGTTTTTCAAATGACTATTTGAATGTATTTGATAAGCATTTATATTACCATTCTTTTAAAAGTCATGAGTGAGGGAAATTTGAGGAAATATATTTTGATCTCTTTAGAAGATTCAACAATAATCATAACAAACTTTAATCATGATTCTTTTATAAAAACACAAATAGGTATTTTGGATCATTTTATAATCCTCCTTCAACTACTATTCACTAAGTCAAATTTACCACATATGTTCAAATTATTTCAATTCATATAAATGAACAATTTCTCGAGAATTTCAATATTCTTCTAGCATCCAAAATACTTAAAGGATTTTAATATAAACTTTACTATATATTGATTCATAAAAGGTTGTAACAATAACCATTAAACGCAAGTTAAATCTTTTATGAATTATCAATTTAATAATATATCTAAAGGTTATTACATCCACAACAAAAGAATATTATATCTTTTCATAATCAATGTCAGGACTTAGTGAAAAACTTCATATTTTATTCCTCTTTTGCAAAACTACTTCAATTGCACCCTCACTGGCTTTAATCCTTTAGATATTTGGACTACTGGTCCAAAAACTCCACGAATTTAATTGTACTTGAGTTGTGTCTTTCTATTTTGATCAATTTATTCCATATCTATATTTCTTAACAGATTTATTCAAGATCTTCCTTTTATATCATTATTTCAATAATAATATTCCATGCAAAATCATTGTCGACCACTTTTATTATTCGATTCCATATTTTTTTGAATTGACATAACTTATCGAGATCTATTATTTTTATTATTTTAAAATTTAGTTTCAGGTACCTGAATCTTTTCTGGAGTTTTACTTATTAGTTATGTTTTAGGTCTCTTTTAGAGCACCCGCCTCCACTATATGATAATCTAGAAGAATTTTCATCTTTGGAACTGATCAATCTATTATTTATTCTAACTGATTGTCCTACTGGGACTTTGATTCAAATTAAAATATTAACTTAGTTATTCTCATTAATTTTGTAAATACATCTGATAGTTAACTTGTAATGAGTTATCATTGTTGAACTTTTGGATCAAATTACTCTCCCTCTAACTCATTACAAGTTATTATTTCTCTCCCCCTAATGTCGGGAAAACTATCGAATCAAAATTGTAATCACAAACTATGTCATAATTTAATTTCAAATACATTCAAAACATCTAATAATATATATTCCTTTCTTTAAAGATTCACTCATCTTTGTGCGTTGTGGTGGAGCAATTGGAACATATACGCACATACAAAAATTCAAAGATGAGAAATATTTAGCTCTTGATCAAAAACCAATTATAATGGGTAGTATTTATAACTTAATGGCTTGATGCGTACAACACGTAATCAACATAATCTCATGTTGAAATAGAAAGTTTTTTTTTCTCATAAGTAATGATTTAGCTATTAGTTGGAGGCATTTAATAAGCAATTCAGCTAAATCATTTTGTGTGTAAACATGAGTTACAAGATGTTCAAATTTTATCCCAATTGACATGCAATAATCATTGAAAACTTGGGATGTAAACTCACCAACATTAGCAAGATGAATTGTTTTAGTTGCATAATCTGAAATTAATCATTTAAGCAAGTAATCTCGCAAACGACAAGTTGCGAGTTGATAATGCATTTGATTATTTTGTAGATACATCTACCAAAATCATATAATATCAAAACCATCCACATGGTGGATGAATGAGTCCATATTCATTTTAGAAATACAAGACATTAAATCTCAAATTTAACTAGTGAGTTTCTAAGAACCAATTTTTATTGAGAATAAGAAATAAATGAGAATTCTTTAAATTAAAGAATCTTCTGATTCTTTAATGGATGTCCATATGAATTCTCAATTAATTTTCGCATCATATACGATCCAGGATGGTCTAACTGGTCACGCCAAGTAGTAAACGCATTTGTATTAGTAAACTTCTGGTTTACTTTAACATGTGTTTCAATTGTACTAAATTGTAACAAATTGATAATTTTATTATCATTCCTTTTAATTTGTATCCACATATAAGTACTATTGTGACATTTACTACTAGAAATGTGTAACAGTCCGATTTGTACCCTAGTCGAAATAGTGGTTTCGGGACCACAAATCCAAGTCTGAATATTATTTTAATATTATTTTCTGTGTCATTGATGAGTGTTTAAGCATGTGTTAAATTTACGTAAGCTAATTTGATTGTCTGTGTGGTTAATTTGACAAAAGGATTAAATTGCATGAAATGTGAAAGTTGCTTGCTATTTGCTAAAGCACCTATGTGTTGTGGCTTTATAAATATAAGGACTTATGTGGCAAATAAGCCAATTCTATGATAGTGGATGGTAATAAATGTGGTACATGCATATTTTTTTATATATGATTATTAGTTTATTTTATATGTTATAAATATATTATTACTTATTCATTAAGTTATAATTATTTTATAATAAAAGAAACTTAGTGGATGGTGGAATGTCATGATAACCATTGTTTATGTTTGTCCTATATGATTATTAAATGGGCAATTTTGGAAATAGATTAATATGTATGCTTTATTAATTATAAGAATAAAATATGGCCATTAGTTTATCCCATTTTGGCCGAATTTAGCAAAGGAAAAGAAAGAAAAATTACTTTGAAAGTTTCAGCTATTTCAAGCTATTATTAAGGTATGTTTTGGTTATGGATTTTAATAATTTTTATGTTTTTGAGATTGTTGTTTTGTCTACTACAAAACCCATGTTTCAATTTTGGGAATTGATGATGTTTGTGTGAGATGCCATTAATGATATGTTAAACTTTTTGATGATTTTTGGTGTTAAATGAAAGATATGTGTTAGATAAACATATTTTGTTTTTGAAGTTTTGATGAATTTAGCTAAATAGGGCTAAATTGTGAAAATATAATTTTGGAGGACTAATTTGTGAATTTGATGAAATATTTGGACTTATATAGTCCCTAGAGAGGTTCGACCAAGCATGTGTATGTGTAGATTTTGTGAATTTGATGTTTTGTGAAAAATGGACTAAATTGATAAAATGTACAATTGTGAGGGTTAAATTATAAATAGCCCAAAATATGTGTGCATGGATTGAATTGAAAGAAATAGTGAATAAAAGGGTTAATTCTGAATATGTTTAGATCAAGAATCGAGGAAGACGGATTTAGATCGCGGGAAAGCGAAAGTAACCGAGTAGCCGTTTTCATTTCGATAAACCGAATCCGAGGTAAGTTACTATGCAAATAAACGTATTTGTATGATAATATTTGTTCTTATGACTATTATTGAATATGGATATTTATGAGAAGATATGCAAATGAAACCTGGGATAAGTTCAATATAGTGACTAAGTCCGAGAAGTCCCGTTCAAACCTAGGAGTAGATTGGATTAGATATGTCATGACATAGGAATCTGTTCTGTTTTATCATGTAAGACCACGTCTGGGGCGTTGGCATTGATCTAAGACTCGTGTAAGACCACGTCTAGGACGTTGGCATCGATATAAGCTTTATGAATAAGACCATGTCTAGGACGTTGGCATCAATATGACTTTTACGTGTAAGACCATGTCTGGGACATCGGCATCGTATTGATTCGTGTAAGACCCTGTCTGGGACAGTGGCACTGATATCCGAGTGCATGTAAGACCTCGTCTGGGACATTAGCATTGTACAACGATTCCGAGCTTTCTGAGTATCCTACTAGTTTCCTATTGGTTCAACGGGCAAGTTTGTGATACGAATTACAAATCCGAGCTATGAATGATTATGTAATATTAAATCCGATACAGGTACGTTGATTATACACTATTTGTGTATATAAGGTAAGCATCTAAGTGATCCTAATATGATGATATGGAATTAATGATATGATAAGAATTATTTTGGCTAGATGAATTATGTGCTTATATGATTATGGAATTTGTGAAATTGGCAAATGTGGTCAAAAGTATATGAATCAAAGCATACATGTGATAATTTGATAAGTGATTGATATATACCTTCCACATTAAGTTTATTTGTATATGACTTACTAAGCTTTTAGAAAGCTTACTCTATGTGCGTTTTCTCTGTTTTATAGGTCGCCAAAGCTACTGAAGGCTCGGGACTGTCAAGGATTGACATCACACTACTAAATTCATTTTGGTACCCTTTTGAAAGTGTATATAATTAAATATGTCATGCATAGGCTAGTTATATGTGTAAATGTTTGTGTTGTAAAACTTAGCCATGTGATTTGGCTAGCTATATTTTGGTTATATGTTTTAATGAATGTGATGTGTGAATTTGTTTTGGGCATGATTAAATGATTTATGAATTGCTTATGAATTGGTAAGTACATAGAAGAATAGAACTTGAGCATAGTTGAGATTTGGTTATGCAATTTGGTATGTTTGGAATTGGTTTTGAATGTATAATTTGAATGAATAAAAAAAGGTATTATTGTGATTACCTTAGTTGTCAAATGTGCACGAATGGGATGGCTATTTGGTATATTTTGATGATTGTATGTGAATGAAATGAGGTGTTATATGTGTTGTTTGCAGGTATGACTCTTTAGAGTGGCATATTGGCCTTGAAAATGGCCTATAATGTCTCACGGTTGAGGCGCACGGGTGTGCCTCATGACCGTGGGGGTATAGCAGGTTGTGGTTTAGTAGCACACGGCCTCGACACGGGGGTGTCAGTTAGCCGTGGTGTGCAAGTCAGTAGCTAGCCACGGCCATGGCACACGGGCGTGCTTGGTGGCCGTGGGGATCAAGATAGTATATCACTACGGGGAAGACACACGGGGGTGTCTATCAGCCGTGGAGGGCATACAGTCTCTTTCCACGGGCGTGTCTCCCCTGTAGTTTAGAAAAGTTTTAAATTCTTATGAAATCTTGTATGGGTTTCAGTTTAGTCCCGACTCGATTTATAAGCATGTTATTGGTCTCAAGGACTCATTTAGAGGACATTATGTTTGAGAATGATTGATTGTATGAAATTTCTGTAAATGCTTTCTGAATTGTCTAGTAACGCTCCTAACCCTAATCCGGTGACGGACACGGGATAGAGGTGTTACAAAATGTCCAAATCAATGTGAAGCCTATAATGCCACCAAGTCAATAAATATAATTTCTAAATAATTATATGTAGTATTCGCTTCAGGGAAATGCCAAAATCTTCAAATGCCCAAAAATCTATTCACAACAAACTTTGAGAGTGGATCTTATTTTTCCAGATGTACAACAGATACATAACCAATGACTTTTCATACATAAGTTTCTCTCTTACAAGTTCTCATCAGTAATATTTTACCAAGTAATTTTAATTGAGAACTTATTCTGAATATTGTAGAGTTATACTCACAGTTTTTTAAAAAAAAAACTTGTAACTTTAGGTGCATCAAACTATAATAAGCTTTAGATAGAATTATCATATTCTATTGCTCATGAGTAGATCTTTCACAGTCAAATATTTTGCTTTCAACCCTTTAATAGGGATGATGACAAAAGAATATCACAAAGATTATAAATTAGTAACCCAATCCCCTTTATTTGTTCATATGAAATATAATATTTTCCTTATTCACAATCTTAATATGAGATCCATTATAAATATATTTTAAAACCAATGGATTAACTATCACAATATATTAATATATTAGCTCTTCTAGAGCTTTCGACTAATTTTGTACTATCAAGTATTCAAATAATATTTGTTTGTTTTAGTACAAAATTAGATAATACTTTCTATCTATAATGATAGAATTTATTACTACATTCTCGTATTCTTCCTCAAAGAATATTAACAGAAACAAAGTATTTGGGCATATGCCATATATGTGACCAATAATCTTTCATATCACATAGATAACATAAGTTATCTTTACCCTTTGAAGAGTTATCTTGATAACTCTCATTGTTCTCTTATTTATTACTATATTCTCACTTTTAGTTGTCCATGATCATATATTTAATTTTCTTTATGTTTACATTCACTTCGGGAAACGCAACAAATCTAGTAGGACGGATTTATAAACATCCCAATAGATTCTTTATTTCATAATCACCATTGCAAACATGCATGGATTTTAAATCATCTATCTATTAATGTTGTCATGATTAGTCTCCAATTATAATAAATATGATATAATAAATAAAATATAGTAAAATATACCTGAAGATCTTTAACATCATCGTCATCACCATGATCTATTATGAGATTGAATCTTTCAACATCCTGCAGATGAAGTTGTAAGGGAGAAAGTTTAAGGTGAAAAAGAATTTGATTTGTGGGATGACTTTGAAAGAATTTGGAAAAATAAAGAATCATTGTGCTGATAACGTGTTATAAAATAAAGAGAGATGGAGAGAATAAAGAACAAAGAAAATATGAAAGCAATAAAGAATGCACTTTATTGATTAAAGGGATAATTACAATGCTTCACCAGAATCTCTATTTATAGGCATAAGAAGTATAATAGAAGTAGAGATCTAATTCTAATAACTATTAGAATTTAAAGTACATTAAAACTTTATCTTGATCATGATGGACATCCACTTAATAAGATATCCATAACAAATATAACAATTTGAATATTTTCTTTGTTTTAACAAAAACAAAGAATAATTTAATTCAAATATAACTTTTTTTTTGAAAAATAAAACTACTTAACATTTTCAACATTAAGTAATAAGTAGCTATCTATCAACTTATTCCATTCATATTTTCTTGGGTGAAAATTTTGTATTGAGTACAAATTTAATATGGTTATCGAATGTATTTTTTTTAGAATAAATGTTTAAAATAATCTTTTTCAATGAAATAATTTTTTCTATATTTTATCAAACACACCTTTTATTAAAATAATTTGTTAAAATTGAAATCTATTTACTTCTTTAAAAAATTGAAAAAAATTTGGTTTCTTTTGATGTTGTTTTTGTAGAGTAAAAATAGATTACATAACAAAAATAAATTATATTTCAAAAAAAAGTTTATTTTAAATTAGCAAGTCCATCCATTATTGGGAATAAAAGATAAAATAAAATAAATTTTATATATACTTTTTTATAATTAATATTTTAAGAGTTGGATAGTCATATTTTATGTTCTATTAATATATAGTCATATTTTATGTTCTATTAATATAGATTACGTTGGCCAAATTTTGATTAAATTTAAAATATTTAATTATTTGTTCTATGTAAAAAAACCTTTAAAATGTTAAATATATAAGATAAATTCTAAAATTTAGATATATGATATTAATAAATTTAATAGTTGAACTGTTAAAATATTAATAATATAAAAAATTACTAAAAACAAAGAATTTCTTAACTTTGATTCCTTTAATGCAGTTATTATTTTGGGACAACATATTATGATTAGTGGATTATTTTGGATTCCGACATTTACAATGCAATTTATATCTTAGATCATCTCAAACTTTTCACATACTACACTTGATTGAATATTACAATAAAAAACTAGTTTTATTTTTATAGCTATTTTAGGTATATGAAGTTAACTTTTTTCTAAAAAAAGAAAGAAAGGATATCTTAATGAATGCCCCAATTTAAGTTTTTATATAATTTATGGTAGTTAGCGTGTTGAAATTACTAAAGGGTCGTCGGTATTAGGTGATCTTAAAAAATCGAAGGCACGTTTTAATTACAACATAAAATATTATTTGCTACCTTCTTGTCGATAATTACGTAAAATGTGCATGTTAATTAGGTATGTGGAGTTGCAATATATCAATTTAATTGAAAGTTTACAAAGTTTATATAATCCGTTCACTATGCAAAAAATAAATAAAAAAAATCCATTCACTTTTTCCTTTCCAACAATTGAAAAATCTTATCTTATATTATTAACAGATTAATAAGTATAATACTTATCTTTAGGATATATTTAAAAAAATTAGATAATCTTGTAATTAAGTCGTAAAAACACTTCAAGAAGTCAAGGATATAGCGACGTTCTTTTTAATCTTTAGCTGCGTTTTTTTTAACCTCCATCTGATTTATTAGGTCAGTATGTTATGTTATCCCTTGCATTATCTTTAAGTTATATTTATCTTTGCTTCCCATATCCAGCTAAGTATCAATGTGATTAAGCTTAACTGTGCATATTTAAAACTCATATTAACCACGAGAGTTAGGTGAGATGATAATTGTTTTTCCTACCTTAATTAGTGGTCGAGGGTTCAATCCTCACCTTGAGTATGGAGCAGTTTTACAACTTGTAACTAATGTCTACTCCTTAATAGATCTACAGAATGCGAAAGATTAATTATTAGGTTCACTTCAATAAATACTTTGAAAAAAAATTAAATTAATTTATTCTGACATATGCTAATCATTACATTGCTTTTATTTTTCCTCTTTATGCAAGCAAAGGTCCCTCGCTTACCCAAACCAGGACTTAATGGGACATGAATCAACTCCCTCACTTACCAAAATAAGAAATGACTATAAACTATATAAAAAAATTAAACATGCATGCCTTGAAGTACAAGGAAAGATTGTGAGATTGCAGTTGTGGTTTTACATATTTTGAAATAATTAGTGTATTACCATTATTATTCATGTTTCTAAGTAAAGCAGCATTTACATATTTAAAAAATTTCAACCCTTAATTTTATCCAAAAAACCAAAATTTGATTCATATTTCCATAAAACTCTATTTTATAAATAACAAGTGTGAACAAATTAATGGAAGTAAAGAAGCAAATCCACCGTGACAAAATTAGGTGTAATTAAGTAGCAATAGAGTCAATATCGTATGTATATTATAATCGTTCTTAATAATGACCGAATCTTTTGTGAAAACCAAAGCTCATTTGATGTAAATGAATCTCTATTAATCAAGCAGGTTCTAGTTAATATTGATCCTATTAATTAAGATTAAGACATTTCTTGTCACCAGAAGAACTTTTGAACTAGTAGTGACGGCATAGTATAGTAGCTAAATGTTGTGATTAATTGGTTTGAAGTAAATTCGAAAATCTAGATTCGGATTTTGCTTATTTTCTTAGGGTCTAAGTTTGATAAACAACTCAAAACAAATGCTCTACTTGCTATTGGATTAGACTAGAAATTAATTGCCCAACACTTTTTCATTTTTCCATTTTCTTTTCAATTAGATAGCCAATCTTATGGGATTTGATTTCATCATAGCCGACTTAATAATAAATGTAGTAGGAGTGTCTCAATTGTCACTATCAAACACTCCTTCTATGGTGGGTAATTGTGATTTACTTAGATTTGTGGGCCAGAAATGAATATATACGTTCCTAAATTGAATTTTGATTCAAGCTGAAAGATAAACATACGAGTGCAGAAACACAAACTGTTACTAAATCTTTGACAAAAGAAAGAAAATTGGTTAATATATCATTTTTAAAAATATTTGTTACATTGTCAATGAAATTTAAAAATTTCACAAGTAGGTTGCGATAATGACAAGTTTATAATAAAAAAATTTAAAAAAAATTAATATATAAGGGTTAGTATTATTTTTTATTCCACAAGTAGCCTTAAAAAATTGTTATGCATCTTCTTTTTTAAATATTTTATTATACCTTTATGGGACACTTGTCAATCCCCTTACCCTACTTGTGGAGTCTAAAAACTCCTATGGCGATATACCAAATATTATTCCAATATATAAAGGAAATGAGACACGTGGTAAATTTATAACGCTGTTTGTGGAGTTAAAAAATTACACTGACAATGTACCAAATATTCATCAAATATATATTTTAGATAAGATTCGTTGATTTGTTTTTCATTTTTCTGTTTAGTTGCAATTGTATTAATTTACAAATAGTTATAAATTGAGAGATGAAAACCAAAGTTTGGTTACATAATTCGAAAATTTTCAACGCTTTGCGAAGTCTTATCAACAAGTATAATACATGATTTAAATTCAACTCACTAAAACTTTCCCCTTGAAAATTTAATTGTAAACTAAATAATAAGAACAATTTATTTGCAACAAAAATGCAGTAACGTAAGTTCCTTGTTTAAATAGAATAAGTGCTCTCTCTATCTTGTTAATAAAAGACATAATGACCTATTTAGCCTTCCAATTTTATTAAAAAATTATTTTAGCCCTCAATTTACTATTTTTTTTTGCTTTTTTTAGCTCTTAAATTTGTACTGTTTGTCAAATCTCTAAAAAATGAATGGAAAAGTTAACGTTTGTTAACTTTACTGACGTGATGTACATGTGAATGCCACGTTAGCAATTGATGAATTTTTAAAAATTTAAAATTATTAAAAAATATATCAAAATATTTTTTAATAATTTTAATTTTTTTAAAAAATTAATTAACTGCTAATGTGGCATATACATGGACTGTCATGTGGATGCCACATCAACAAAGTTAACATATGTTAACTTCTTTAACAAGCCTTCATAGGAGTTGAATCTTGCTCATGTAACTAGAACTAACACTTTTTAATTGTTTTAATTATAAAATAAAAGGTAAACTACATCTAATATCACTAAATTATTAGTAACTTTATATTTTAGTTAGTTAACTTTAAAAAGTTATAAAATGGTCTTTGAACTATTTGAAAGTTTTCATTTTAATTATTGGACTACTAAAATTGTTGTTATATAACTTTCTATGTTTGCACTATTTACACCAATCGAAAACTCTCATTCCTTCTCTTCTATATATATATATATATATATATATATATATATATATAAAAACATTACTATGTCAAAATAAATCTAAAAAAAGTTTACACATGATCAAACTTTAAAATTATAACACCAATATCGTTAAAGCTTTATATTAGTGATTTCAACTTATGCCTCGTTAGTTTTTTACATAAAATTTCTATAAATATAGTTTTTGCGTAAACAGTTTTCACATGCATGATGAATGTTTTATAATTGAGTATAAGTTAAAAAGGTTTGTATATTGCTAGCTTATTAGAATATAAAATTAAATGATTAATCAATAAATATTGGGTGTAATAGTAAAATATATTACACTTTTAGAAAAAAAATTCATATTCGAATTTTAAAGACAAACTTGTTACGAGATATAACCACAAACTTCGAAAAATTTAGTATCCATAAATCGTGAAACGGATATAAAACACACCTTAATTAATTTAAGTACATCAAAAATATAAAAAAGTATTTAGATCAAATGATATAATTGAGACATTTTTTTGTTGGTAATATCAATCATCTTATTAACCGAATTATTAGCTATTTAAAAAATAAATTATTTATATTTAATTTATACCTCTAAGTTTCCTTTCCCGAATAGTTATACCTCTAGTTTTTAAATTTGTAAGCTTAAAAAAATTGATGTGAAAAGTGTCCAAGGTTTTTTCTTGACCAAGACACTTTAAAATTTTAATTCCCAAAATAGGTTCATTTAAGCTTTATTCTTAAAAGAAGGTATTTAAATCTAGTGAACTTCCTTGCCATCATTTTTCAAACAATTTTTTTTTTCATGCCAGCATTATATATGTCATTATCTTCATTATCCCCTTTCCTTAAGCCATGGTTAAAAGCAATTTCAATCAAAATCATTTTCATTTCATTTGTGCTTTTCCAAGGAAAAATATTATGAAGAAATGAAACGATAATAACAAGAAAAAGCAAAATAATTCCCACGAGAAGCATAAGAGAAAGAGACATTACAACATCCTGTTAACAAAAGCGAAATATCATCATGAACAACAACATATTCCCACAGAGGTTTACAATATCCTTTTAAACACTTGATCACAGTTTGGTTGTCGGATTCAAGGATTGTGTTTCGCCATTGTTGAGTATTTGCCAACATTGATCCTAACCGAACAGCAAGAGCCTCAGCGACAAGCGGAGATCCCGCAAAGGTCAAGGCATTTGCACCTGTAATGAAAGAACCATCACTGCCTCGGGCAATTGCAGCGAGACTCGCAGTTTTGCTACGTTGATCAAATGCAACATCAACATTTATTTTAATGAAACCATGTGGGGGTGGGTTCCAAGAAGAGGCCAATGTTTGATGGGTTGAATGGGACCGAGCATTCTCCTGAACATGCAGGAACTCTGAGAAATTCCTCCAAACATCATTCCAAATTTTAATGGGATCAGAAATAATGCCTTCAAACATCCTTAAATTTCGGCTCCATATTTCCTAGCATATCCAAGCTGCCAAACTTTTGGCTGAGAAAGACCCAAAATTTGGAAATTGTTTATTTATCTCAATCCACTAGTTAAAGAAACTAGAGAAACCGATATTTGAAGGATCATAGTGAAGAGTAGACGCTCGCCAAACCACTTTCGCAATCAGACAGAGAAACAAAATATGCTCGAGAGATTCAACCTTGTTATCGCAGCTTTGACACTTGTTTGACAAAGCTAGATGACATCGGTACAAAGTTTCATTAGAGGCAACAACACTATTACATGCCTTCCATAAGAAATTCTTTACTCTCGGGGTACCTTGTATTCCATATCGAGGTCCAATTTGAGCTTTGTCGAATATTCCTCAAGTGAGAGCTGTCGTCTTCATTTCTGTGCTTCCACTCTCTTAGTAGATTATACCCAAATTTAGAGTTGAATTCAATTCAAAAAAATAAAAATAAAAATTAAATTTCAAATTAATCAAATCGAGTTTCGAGTTTGAGTCGAGTTGAATTTTACAATTCGAATAGCTTGAATAATTCGAATAATAGATTGGTGTAAATCCCTTTGATCCTTGTCAATTTTGAAAATGAGCAAATTGGTCTCTCTCAACAAAAATTACAAAAAAAAAAATTTAAAAATTCAAAATATTTATAAAAATTCCAAAATTTATATTTTTTTTAAAAATTATAAAAATTTTAAAGAATATGTAAAGAAAGTTAAAAATTTAAATCTTTTCTAAAATAATAATTTGAAGATCTAAATAAGTTAATTAATGATTCAAGTAGCATATTATTTTTGGGATCTTATTTTCGGAATGGAAGATGTGAGTATTGCAATTCTTGGAAAATACACAACCGTTAGGATCTTTTCCCAAGGCGCATCTGGGTTTTCAAAGAGTTTCCAAGCTTGTTTAGTTAGAAGGGCAACATTAATATCATAAAAATCCCAAAATCCCATACCTCCTAACTTTATTATGTTTAGGCTGACTACTCTAGGACATAAGGTGGATTTTCCTCTCTTCATTTTCCCTATCACCCCACTAGAATTTGCTAAGAAGGTCTACATCATATTAGAAGTCGAAAGCAGTGCATTGAGTAATTAGGAATGGTAGAAGAAAAAACATTTATCATCACCTCCTTTCCGGCTTGAGATAACAATTTCCCTTTCCAATTTTGAACTTTCGAATTGCACTCATTTCATAAAAATTTTCAAGGGCTTCTATTTTACCTTTACCCAATGATGTCGACATCTCGAGATAATTATCACTTTTTTTTTCATGTCGACCATATTAAATCTGCCCAAAAATCTTCTTTGTCAACTTCTTTGCTATTTAAAGGGAACATAATCGCGGATTTTCCAAAGTTTACCGATTGCTCGACTGCTTCATGAAACAAACAGAGAATTTTCTCAATAGCATCACAATCTTTTTTAGACACATGTGCAAAAAGAAGACAACTGTTCACAAACAAAAGATGAGAGATAGAAAGGCATCTTTGGTTTATTTTGAACCCTTCTAATTCTCCTTCTTGAACATCGTTATCTAAAAAGAGTTTGGAGAACATTTGTGGCAATAATGAAAAGGTAAGGCAATAGTGGATCGTCTTGCCGAAGCTCCCTTTCGATTTAATTATCCCCTTTTGTTCACCGTTAAAGTTTATGAATAGACTTGGTACTCGACAATATAACAACACTCATTTAATCCATTATTCACAGAATCCAAACTGCACAAGTAATTTCTCCAAGAAAACCTAATCAACATTTTCATATGCCATCGTAAGATCCAACTTCATATCAATGCATCCTTTGTTTCCCCCTTTCTTTTTTTGAAGGGCATGGAAATCTTCATGGGCAATAAAAGATGTTGTCTTGGATTTGTCTACCCATGACAAAGGCAGATTGGGTTGATGAAATAATGCTTGGAAGAATTGACTTGAGTCTCATAGTAAGGATTTGAGCAATAATTTTGTAGGCAAAATTGCAGCAACTAATCAGTCGGTATTGAGATACCATTTTAGGATTTTTTTTCGAGATCAAAACCACATTTGTTTTGTTTATCTTTTTATCCATCTCTACTTTAGAGAAAAGTCCCTAACCATTTTTCACACACACACACACACACTATAACACCCCACTCTCGACTCGATCATCGGGTTTAAGATATGCGACGCCACATTCATAAAAGAAGTAACTACAATTTCATTTCGATATCAAATGAGCCAATTCATACAACATAGTTTATATTAAATACTTCAAATGATATCATTTATTCAAATACGAGTCACACATATGCTTAAAAAGCTGTCATGATACTCTAGTAACAATTAAGGAACCAAAACATAAAAACTATTAGAACATGAGGATGTTGTCGTGACATCAATGAGTAAGTGTCATGACATTGTAGACAAAAACTTTATGTCTCGACTTCAAACGGTTTGAGTCGTGACTATGAATACAGTAATTCGATGTCGCCACTCCAGCAGGGGAAGCACCGCAACATCGCTGACAGAGGGTTTAGTATCGTGACTTTAGCAAAGGCAAGTCACGACATTAAAGGCAGTGGACTAAAGGTTGTGACTTCAAATAGGGGAATGCGGTGACCATGGAAAGCTTAATGTCACGAAACCAACAGAAGGATGTTGCAAATTTGAGGAAAGATCCCGTAAATTTTACATCTTTTTCCCAAACCTACCAAATCCAATCTTAGGTGGTCTAAGAGACCCAAAAAATTAACACATTCCATTGTAGACATTATCTTAAATGCCAAATTTACCATCCAACCAACTTTTTACCACATATCAACTAAATGTTGGATCTGGTGTCTTAAGTGTAGTATTTTCGTCAATATACACTTGTCATTATTTTCGAACAGATTGTTAATAAAACAAGTTCATTGATTACAATTTATTTTGTTTTATTATCCTTAAAATAGTTTTTGCATGCAAGCAAAATGGAAGCAAATGTTGCTCATTGGTTGTCTAATGTCTAACTAATTCTAAATGATATTACATGGTCGGATCGTAATATAGAAAGACAACTTGTATTAATAGACGAACCTAAACATGTCCTTAGTCTAATCAGAAATGAGAAAACTGATTGAAAGACTAATATGTCGTCTATCAAGTCCAATTGGGGAGATGCTTTGTCTTGGGCATCGAAGCAGATGACTCCCAAAAGATAGAGACATAGATGTGACTAATTGGGCTAATAGTACATCAGATTGGACCCAAGTAGAATAGATCCTAAATCCATTTATAGACCTATTCACTTGTGACGTTCATATTGTGACATACCTAAATCCTGAGTGAATGGCAGACTATGTATGTGTGACTTGTACTTTTTGATGTAACTAAAAGCTTGAGTTCGAATAGATAAGGAATTGAAAGTTAGTGTGTTAGGTGTATGACTTCTACAATATGTAGTGTCATTCACAACAATGAAATTCATGGCCCGAGAAATGGGTAAATGATATCCTCTCATTGGCATTACATGGTTGATGAAAAGTAAACATGACCATGGGTATTTCATCTTTGTGATGAATGACTTAATTATTATATGATAGTAATTAACTTTTTATGATGGAAGATGTAATGGTTACCATGAAATAAAATAGGATCAAATTGAGAGAACATATTTTATCTCAAAGAGATCAAGGATATTTTATGAAGGTAACATTGCCACACCCCATCTAAATTTAGTTATCCTTAGTTCTTGAACAAGAGTGAGTTCTAGCCTAGTGGTTAAGAGCAAGCTAAGCTTCCCTTGTGACCTAAGGTTGATTCCCCTCTTCTCATTTTTAAAAAGGAAATTTGCATTTAAATTTTAGTCAAACCCCATATTATTGTCCCTCTTAGTTTCCTTATAAGGGAGATTCTTTCCTCCTATGTATTGCTCTATTTTCCCTCCACACTCATTTTCCCATTCCATTCGTATCCACTTTCTACTCCTCTTGTTTCCCCCTCTTTCCAAATTGTGTTGTGTTGATCAGGTGTAGTCATCCAACGCTTGTAAAGTATGCACATTTTTTTTTGTTTTTCATTCTTGTAACACTCTTTTTTTTCTCTCATTCCTCCTCCATTTCAATCTCCTTGTGTCGCCCTCTCTTAGTTGCTCGCCACCACCTTTTGCTTCTTTTTCTTTTATTTTGTTATGATTTTCATTTATTACACCACCATACGCCATTCCTGTAACGACCCCAAATTCTCGAGTCAACATTTGAGTGTTGACCTGGGTTGGCGATGGATAAATTTGTTTTGGAATTGGGTTTTTTGTTGGAATTAATTTGGGTGAATTTTGGACCTTTTCTATAAGAAATTAAAGATGTTGGGAAGCTTGTGTGAAGTAGGGGAAGATGGATGGCTAATA
This sequence comes from Gossypium australe, assembly GCA_005393395.2. Taxonomy (NCBI): domain Eukaryota; kingdom Viridiplantae; phylum Streptophyta; class Magnoliopsida; order Malvales; family Malvaceae; genus Gossypium; species Gossypium australe. The sequence continues at coordinate 130,530,173 of CM016619.1, forward strand.
TGGTGATTTTACCATTTTTGAATAAAAATCGTCTCCCATTTAATGAGAAAAGATGGTTTGGTAGATTGAGGTATGGGATAAATTGGATTTGTCCTTATTTTCCCTATATTATAACCTCCCTATTGTTTTTTTCCTTTTACATTTCTTCATTTTTATTTTTATTTTTCTTCTTTTCTTCATCTATTTATTTTTCCTTAGCAAGTCTTTTAGAGGGAGAGAGATTTGAGTGAGTTCTCACCATTTTTTTTCATCTTCCAAATTTCAAAGAAGGTAAGGGTCTTGATCTTTTTTTTTTTAAAAGTTCCATGGAAGAAAAAAAATATCTATGTTTATCAAGGATGAAGGTGGATGTTTTTTTTTTGGGTGTTTGGAAGGGTTTGAGTTTGAAGAGGTCTCTACCCATCTTCTCATATTTTATTTATTTATTTAAATTATGTATTTTTACATCCTATCAAATCTTATTTTTTTGTGGGAAATCTTGTGTGTTACATGGTTATTAGTTAAAGAGGGTGGTGAATCTTCTAAAGCTAAGGGTAAAGGCAAAGTGGCGGAGAGCTAGGCAAGAAACTTTGTTGATGGTCTTCCATCAATGTGGTACCCTCTAACTCTCCTATACTTCTTGATAATTCATAAATATGATGCTTGTGTGATAATGCATGCATGTTATATGTCTTTGGGTGGAAATCTTGTTTGGATGTTTTAAAATGAAGCTAAAAACTTAGTTGTGAAATCTGCTAGAAACAGATTATTACATGAATAGTAATTTCAAAAATTCACCATAAATTCTATAAAAATAATTAAGAAGTGATCTATAAATCATTCTAACCATGCGCCAGTCTAGTTTTATTTAGAACAAACGGAGATCAATTTCAATTTTTATTTTAAAAGACATGAATTTTTGAGTGTTGAAAGGGCATAAAAATATGGCAGCAGAATTCTTATAAAACAGATTTAGCAGTGATTTTGAAAAATCACCAAAACTTTCATAAGATAAAATGGGAAGCGAACCTTATATCTCTATAACCGTACAGAAGTCTAGTTTCGTTTAAAACGAACGATGCTCAATTTAGAGTTATATATTAAGAATTATTAATTTTTTAATAAGGAAAGGTTAGAATGTCAAGGTAGCATACTGTTACATCTCTTTACTTAATATTTTAGCTGGAATGATAAACAAGTTAAAATGAGTATGAGACTCGAATGTCATGGTTGTATTTTTGTGGTTATATGTTTGATGCTTTTTTTGCGCTTAGCCTTCGGGCTCTAACCTAACTAGCGGCCATGAGTGGCTCTTGGGATAACCCTACGTGTAACACCCCTTACCCGTATTCGACACCTGAACCGGGTACAAGGTATTACCATACTTAACTTGCTCAAACATACAACATCGATCCATAAAAGTTCATTTCAATGTAAAACTTTTCACTTGAGACCTTAATGTCCTTATTATAGGTCTACGAGACCCTAAACTTGCACGCGGAATGATTCGAGACCAAACCATATACTTTTGAATACTTAGAAAATTTTGACACAAAACAGGGCCACACGCTTGTGTGAAGAGGGACACGCTCGTGTGGGCGGGCCATGTAATCTCACATGCCCATATCCCTAGTCCGTGTGGATTTTATTTTATTTTATTTTTTTTTTCATTTTGAACCTACAGGGGTTTTCACATGGCTTGACACACGCCCGTGTCCCTCACACGACCATGACACGCCCGTGTCTTCACCCGTGTGTGAAAACCTTGAAATTCTGTTTATGACGTCATCATCACAATAATGTCACACGACCTGGACACATGCCCATGTCTTAGGTCGTGTCTCTTACACAGTTGAAACACACGGCAGTGTCTCAGCCCTTGTGGTTACTACAAGGCATACTGACTTGCCAACTTACTATGCAGGGTTCACACGGCCTATTAACACGCCCATGGGGCTGACCATGTGTCACACACAGCCTAGACACACGCCTGTGTGTCTACCCGTGTGGACAATTATAAGGCTATCTAGCAAGCCAATTTGCCACCCTACAAAGCAACCACACTTGTACCACTTCAATGCATCATTCAACATGACCATAAGGTACTTTTAATACCCAAAATCAAGACATCCACGCATAGTTTTACACTACGTCCATCATGTGCATACTCTACTCATTACTTATCCCATCACACAAGCATGCTCTTCATGAACTTCATCATCATTGAATATATAAACTTGTCAAATATTGGCCAATTTCCAATGACTATTTACAAAATGAATTTAATGACCCTAATAGCCACATATTGGATAACAAATATGACATAACACAAAATTACCAAGTTCCTATACATGCCATACTCAAAAATTAAACAAACTTTGCTATACCAATGAGAAGTTGATAGTGTGATTCTGAACTCTGACGTCCTACGATCCCTGAGTTAGCTTGGCGATACTATAAGGAAAAGGAAAATGAGAGGGGTAAGCATGAAGCTTAGTAAGTTTGCATGAAATAAATAGCAACATACAGGCTCATAATGTCATCCGTCCATTGCATTGAATAAGAACACAATGTCTCAAGCACATTGCCATAACTAACTTTTGCTTACTCTTACCAATTACATGTCATGTCACACATCGTAAACATTTCTCGTGAATTACTCACATGTATCTGTATCACTTCATCACATAGCTTTAGTACTAATTTCATCTCTATTATAAGCTTAACTATTTATCCTGGTGAATCACTTGGAATACCCGAGGATACACAATCATCATCATACACAGAAACATCACGCCAATGCCATATCCCAGATATGGTCTTACATGGGGTCACACCTTGATGCCGATGCCATATCCCAGATATGGTCTTATACGGGATCCCAATTCGGTGCCGAGGCCATGTTCCCAGACATGGTCTTATATGAGACCTTACCAATCTCATGTCTTGATGATGATACCCTCTCACTTCTTAAAGTCCAACCGGAACTTCAACATCATCAATTTTTCATCATTTTCTCATTTAACATCATTAGTCAATTTCATAGAAATAATATACATATTCACGAATATCATGATGTTGAATTTATCACACACAAACTTACCTCGATACCAAAATAGGCCAATTTGTCGATCTAGTCCGAAACCTTGCCTTTTCCTCGGTCAAGGTTAATTCCTCGTTCTTCTTGATCTATAATAACAAATTCAATCATTTAATTACCACCTTAATCAAGGCATTTCAAAACTCACACTTTGGCAAAATTACCATTTTGCCCTTAGACTTTGGTAAAAATTACAATTTCTCCCCTAAGCTTCTAAATCGATTCTAATCAAATTTCCTCCTTTAACAAGCCTAGATGAACATTTATTACTCTTATAAAAACTCACAATATCAACTATTTCACACATTTAACACCTATTTTACAACCTTTACAACAAGGTCCTTTTAGGTGTTTTCATGGAAACACCTTTCATAAAAGTTGTTTATTTAACAACCAGGACCCATTTTCTTCCATAAAATTTCAGCTATAAACACAAATGTTCACATGAAAATCCCTAGACTTTCAACCATTTTGCAAAATAGTCCCCTCTTTAGCTAGCTTAAGCTTTAGGGGTTCCAAAAGTACAAATATTATCAAGAAAGGACACCAAAATCACTTACTTGCAAGGAGAAAAACTTAGCTGAAATTTTCGAGCTCTCAACCCCTATCTTGTTGCTAATTTTTGGTGGAGAAGATGAAGAGAAAAGATTATATTTCTCTTTTCTTTATTTTATTTTATTTCATCAATTTAATCCACCTAATCCAACAACTTTGACCAATTTTGACATTGTTTGTCCCCTATGGCCGACCACTAATTTTCTAAAGGTCTAATTGCACATTAAGGCCCTCCAATTTATATTCTACATCTATTAGACACCTTTATTTTGTAAAATAGAACTTTCGCACTTTTTTGCGATTTAGTCCATTTTTGCAATTAAGCACGCAATCGTTAAAATTAATGCACCAAAATTTTCATGCACCTATATAATCATGCTATAACTCATAAAATAATATTAAAATAATTTTCTTCAATCTCGAATTAGTGGTCCCGAAACCACTGTTCTGACTAGCCCCTAAATCGGGCTGTTACAATTCTCCCCCCTAGGGATTTTCGTCTCCGAAAATCTTACCAGTAAAAAGGTTGGGATATTGATTTCTCATAGTTTCCTCAGGCTCCTATGTAGCCTTTTCTACCCCATGTCTTTGCCATAGTACTTTCACAAGGGCTATACTTTTGTTCCTCAATTGTTTGACTTCTCGTGCCAAAATCTTAACCGGCTCTTCGCCATAAGTCATGTCCGATTGAATTTCTACCTCCGATGCTACAGTCACATGCGAAGGATCTGATCGGTAGCGACGTAACATAGACACATGGAATACATCATGAATCTTCTCCAACTCAGATGGCAAAGCCAACCGACAAGCTACCAGCCCTATTCTCTCGATAATTCATATGGTCCGATAAAGCGCGAACTCAATTTGCCTTTCCGGCCAAATTTGAGTACCTTCTTCCATGGTGATACTTTCAGAAACACTTTATCACTGAGTTGAAACTCAATCTCTTCCCGTTTCAAGTCCGCATAGGACTTTTTTCTATCAGAAGCAGCTTTTAAGTACTCACGTATCACTCTTACTTTCTCTTCGGTTTCTCTGACTAAATCGACCCCGTGAATCTGATTCTCTCTGAGTTCAGTCCAATATAGGGGCGTCCGACACTTACGCCCATATAATACCTCGTAAGGCGCCATTTTCAAGCTTGATTGGAAACTGTTATTGTATGCGAATTTCACCAATGGCAAGTATTTCTCCCAACTACCTCAGAATTCCAAAGCACAACATCGAAGCATGTCTTCTAGTATCTGTATTACTCTCTCCGACTGCCCGTCAGTTTGCAGATGGAAAGTTATACTAAAGCTCAATTTTGTGCCTAAGGCCTCTTGCAACTTTTTCCAAAACCGTGCCGTAAATCTCGGATCTCTATCTGATATGATCGACAAAGGCACTCCGTGAAATCTCACAATCTCAGAAATATACAATTTAGTCAACTTATCAAGCGAATAATCAACCCGTACCGGTATGAAATAGGCTGACTTCATAAGTCTATTAACCACGACCCATGCGACATCCTTCTTTTTCAGTGTCAACGGCAAACCTGTCACGAGGTCTATAGCAATTCGGTCCAATTTCCACTCAGGAACCATAATAGGCTGAAGTAAACCCGAAGGTACTTGGTGTTCATCCTTCACTTATTGGCAAATTAGACATTTCGATACAAACTCAGAAATGTCTTTCTTCATACTCGGCCACTAATACCATTTCTTCAAGTCATTATACATCTTCGTGCTGTATGGGTGTACAGACAAACTGTAACACCCCTTACCCATGTCCAGCGCTAGGACAGGATACGAGGCATTACCGTACTTAACCTTACTTGAACTTGCATTATTCAACTATAAAGTTTATTCTCAACTTAGAACCTTTCCTTCTTAATCATAACATGCACATTATGGGCCTACGAGGCCTTGAACTTACTTTCGGGAGGTTTCGAAGTTCAACCAGAAACTTTTACTCTCTTAGAAATTTTTTGCCTAAACAGGGGTCACACACCCGTGTGACATGGGACACGCCCGTGTGGGCAGGCCGTGTGGTCACACACGCCCATGTCCCTAGCCCGTGTAGAAATAATTTTTCAATTTGAACCTACAGGGGTTTTCACAAGGCCGGACACACACCCGTGTCTTTGGCCCGTGTCCTTCACTCGACACGCCTGTGTCCTTGCCCGTGTGTGAAACCTAGGGGTATTCTGTTTATGACGTTAGCAACCCATTAAGGAGCACATGGCCTAGGCACACGCCCGTGTGACGATTCAAATTCTCGTAACCAATTGCAGGGGACACACGACCTATTAACACACCTACGGGGTTGACTGCGTGTCACACACGGCTTGGACACACGCCCGTGTGGACAACTAGAGGCTATTTTCCAAGCCTTTTTGCCACACTGAAACATAAACTCATTCATTCCATCACAAGTAGCACATACATAGCAATATTAAACTTTGAAGAATTCTTAAGAGTTTCTTTCATTCCATCCATATTTTACTCAATAACTTGTATGAGCATTCATTTCATTATACTCATCAACTTTATAACATGAACTTGGCAATATTGGCCAACTCACAATGGCCATTTACAAAATGAGTGTAAAACATTAATAGCCAGCCCTTTGGCCTTCAAACATGACATGACACAAAATAATCAAGTTTCTATACATGCCATACTCAAAATGAATTAACTTTACTATAAAGAATGGTTGATAGTGTGATTCGAGCTCCGACGTTCTACTATCCTCGAGCTAACTGGGCGAAACTACAAGGAAAAAAGGGAAAAGAGAGGGGTAAGCATATAGCTTAGTAAGTTTGAATGAAATTCTATAACAACATAATTGTTTTCTCTAAATTCATCCACCTATTAAGACAATAGCAACATAAATCACAAATGCTTAGGCATACTTATTCATACTTACTCACTCTTATTCTTACCCATCTCAAGTCACATTATGATTTCTTAACTTGTAGATATTCAGGGTACCTGTATCACTCAATTACATAACTTAGCACATATGCTAACATGAACATAACTCAAATTTTTTCATCATTCTTATCAGGAATGAAACTCAAGGTCATCCATAAACGAATTTAGCTCTATACTGTTTTACATACTTAGCTCTTTTGACCATAAACAAACCGGATTATTATGGGATATTCGAACTCAGCATGCATAAATCCTGATGCCAACGCCATATCCCGGCTATAGTCTTACATGGGTTCACCTTTTGACGCCGTTGCCATATCCCAGATATGGTCCTACACAGAATCTTATAACTCGATGTCAATGCCATGTCCCAGACATGGTCTTATACGAATCGTATATGAATGTCGATGCCATGTCCCGGACATGGTCTTATACGAAATCTTCCATTGATGCCGAGGCCATATCCCAGACATGGTCTTACACGGGACTTTCATTATTCAATGTCAATACATGGGTATCCTCATTATTTCGAATCTTTATTCGGGATTTCACATAACTTATTTTCACCATTTCCTCATCGAGGCTTCATCACTCGATCATTCATAGTAATAACATATATTGTCATAATATTAAGTAGTTTCAAACATCCAAAACATTATGAAACTTTAACTTCATACAAACTTACCTCGATTCTCAAAATGTGTATCGATGCTCGATTTAGTCCTCGATTTTGTTCTTACCTCGGTTTCGATCCGGGCTTCGTGTTTCTTGATCTATAATAACAATTTCACCTGTTAAATACACACATTTACTAAATCGAATCATAATTCATATTTTGGAAAAATTACGATTTTGCCCCCAAACTTTTACATAAATTCATTTTTGCCCCTTAGGCTCGTAAAATAATTTTCATTCAACTTTCTTGTATTTAAAGCCTAGCCGAATCATATTCTCAACTATAACAACCTTCAATTTCCACTATTTCACTCATGTATGACCATTTTCATAACTTTTACAATTTGGTCCTTACATGCATTTTTCATGAAAATCACTTAGAAAAAGATGTTTATCATACATCAAACTTTCATATTCCTCTATATAGCATCAAAATAAATGCATGTCACACATGGGTAAATTTTTTAATATGAACCCTAGCTCAAAATATAGCTAGAATAGCTAAATCGGGCTACGAGGATCTCAAAAATTGAAAGATCATTAAAAACGGGGCTAGGATGCACTTACTATCAAGCTTGAAAGTTGAAGAAACCCTAGCTATGTCTTCCTTGTGATTTTCGGCCAAGGGGGAGGAAGATGGACACCATTTTTGACTTATTTTCCCTTTTAAATCTTTTATTAACCAAATGACAAAAATGCCCTTAATGATCATTTCTTAAGATTTTTCCTTCCTATGTCCATTTTTGTCGATCTTAACATATAATGGTCTAATTGCTAAATAAGGACCTCTTGTAATTTTTATAATTCTATGTCATACTTAAATCTTCTAGAATCTCATATTTTCTAATCTTTGTAATTAAGTCCTAATGGACAATTTATTCACTAATTAATAATATTTCTTCATGAAATTTTCACACAATCATGCAAGCATCTCATAAGCCTTATAAAAATCATTAAAACATATATTCTACTTCGGATTTGTGGTCTCGCACCACTATTCTGACTAGGCCCTAAATTGGGTTGTTACAATTCTCCCCCTTTAGGGATTTTTGTCCCCGAAAATCTTACCAGCAAAAAGGTTTGGGTACAGGTTCCTCATAGCCTCATCGGGCTCCCATGTAGCCTCTTCTACCCCATGTCTTTGCCACAATACATTCACAAGTGCTATACTTTTATTTCTCAATTTCTTGACTTCCCGGGCTAAAATCTTGACCGGTTCTTCACTATATGTCATATTAGGTTGAATCTCAACCTCTGTCGGTGTAATTACATGCGAAGGGTCTCGGTAACGTCGCAACATAGATACATGAAATACATCATGAATCCTTTCTAACTCAGACGGCAAAGCTAATCGATAGGCCACCAACCCTATCCTTTCAGTGATCTCATATGGTCCGACAAAACGCAGACTCAATTTGTCTTTTCGGCCAAATCTAAGAACTTTCTTCCACGGCGACACTTTCAAGAATACTCTATCAAAGACTTGATACTCGATTTCTTTCCTTTTTAAATCCGAGTAGGATTTTTGTCTATCAGAAGCAGCTTTTAAACAATCTCGAATCACCTTTACTTTCTCTTCAGTTTCTCTAACCAAATCAACCCCATGGATCTGGTTGTCCTTAAGTTCAGTCCAATATAAAGGCGTTTGACAGTTACGCCCATGCAAAGCCTCATAAGGCGCCATTTTCAAGCTTGCCTGGTAACTGTTATTATAAGCAAATTCCACCAAAGGTAGATACCTCTCCCAACTACCTTGAAACTCAAGAACGCAACACCGAAGCATAGCCTTAAGTATCTGTATTAACCTCTCCGACTGTCCATCGGTTCGGGGGTGAAAAGCCGTACTAAAGCTCAACATTGTACCCAAGGCCTCCTACAACTTTTTCCGAAAGTGGGATGTAAATCTCGGATCCCTATCCGAAATAACCGATAAAGGCACTCCTTGTAGTCTCACGATTTTAGAAACATACAAGTTTGCCAACTTATCAAGTGAAAAATCAACATTTACAGGTATGAAATGGGCCGACTTCGTAAGTCTATCTATCACAACCCATACGACATCTTCCTTGCTCGGTGTCAACAGCAAACCCGTTACAAAATCCATAGTAACACAATCCCATTTCCACTCGGGTACCATAATAGGTTGAAGCAAACCCGAGGGTACTTGGTGTTCAGCCTTTACTTGCTGACAAATCAAACATCTTGAAACAAACTCAGAAATATCTTTCTTCATACTCGGCCACCAATATTGTTTCTTCAAATCATTATACATCTTGGTGCTACCCGGATGTATAGATAAGCATCCATTATATGCCCTATGCAAAACTTTACGAATGAGCTCACCTTTTCTTGGTACAAAGACTCTGTCTCTGAACATCAAACACCCATCTGAATCAATCCAAAAATCAGACTCAACACCCGACTCACATTGAACTCTTTTGGTTTGCAATTCGCTGTCATCTTTTTGTGCATCATAAATCTCTTGGACGAACATCATTCTAGCCCTCAACTCAGCTAGAATAGAACCATCATCGGACAAACTCACCCGTGTATTCATAGCTCTCAAGGCAAATATGGATTTCCTACTCAAGGCATCGGCGACTACATTCGCCTTTCCCGGGTGGTAGCCAATAACTAATTCATAATCTTTTATCAACTCTAACCATCTTCGTTGCCTTAAGTTCAATTCCTTTTGTGTCATCAAATACTTTAAACTTTGTGATCAGTGAAAATCCGACATCTTTCACCATACAAATGGTGTCTCCAAATCTTCAATGCAAAAATAATGGCAACCAACTATAAATCATGCGTCAGATAGTTTTTCTTGTGTGGCTTTAACTGTCAGGAGGCATATGCTATCACCTTGCCTTCTTGCATAAGTACACGACCCAATCCATTTAAGGATGCATCGCTGTAAATCACAAATTCTTTTCCTGATTCAGGTTGTACTAGAACTGGAGCCTCTGTCAACATTGCCTTTAGTTTCTCAAAACTTTGTTGGCACTTTTCTGTCCATTCAGACTTTACATCTTTCTATAATAGTCTTGTCATTGGAGTCGTTATCATAGAAAACCCTTTAATGAATCGCCTATTGTAACATCCCAAAATTGGGCCTAGTAGGATTGTGGCCCAATGAGCCTTGAGCGTAGTAGCGTTTAAATTTTTGGAGAATAAGAGATCAGCTTAAATGCAAGTTGGACCTATTAGATAAGTGATTTTTGAAGGTTAGAGGGCTTCTATGAAGTCCCGGGATCAAACTTTTGCTTTAGGGAAATTTTGGTTTTAGGTGAGAAAAACCCTAGGAGTTAGTAGGTAGGCTTTAAGAATAAAATGTGGAGGAAAATGACACAAGTGGAGTGTGTGGTGTAGTGGCAAAGTGATGCCACATAAGAGGCAAGGGGGTCAGGCCATAAGGAAGGAAGGAGGTCCAAGGTTCAAGTCTTGGCTCTTACATTTTTGGTTTTCTTTTTACATGGACCTTAGAATTTAGCTATAGATTTATATTTAGTTGCACATGGTTTAAGACACAAGAGGAGCTTGTGGCCAAGTGGTTAGCGGCGTGGATTATGCTATAGGGGAGACTGGGTTCGAATCTCATGAAAAGTAAGTGAGTATTTATTTTGCGAATTGGTCGGAAAGAGTTTGAGTTGGATTTAAACTCTATTGACGAAGGGATCCCACATCGGAAAGATACAGAGAAGGAAGGTGAGTAGCTAGCTATATATAGAGTATTCTATGAGGAGAGTGAATACACCTTGGAGGGCGTTTGGGCACAGGAGTGGTCGGAGCGCGGATTAGCAGCTTCAGATTCCTATCAGGTGTGTATTTCTCTCTACTCTAGTTGTAGAGCGGCAAATGACGATCACACAGCGATAGTAGCCACACGAGCGTGCGAGCGCACGTGTGGGGGCCTCGACGCGATAGTTGAGGCCATCTTAAGTATTCTTGTAGGTTGATGCTGTTTGGGCCACGATGGGCCGAACAGGGCCAAGTGGGCCCATATGAGTAAATGGTATGATTGTGTAGTATATATGTTGGACTAGACTAGGTGATTCTCATATACGTGGTTAGATTAGTGCTAGATGGGCCACACGAGCGTGTGGGCTCGAATGGGTCGAAATCGGGTTTTAGGCCCAATAGTCCGGTACGACCAGAAATGGTAGTTGAGTCGCTCGGGGCGACATTGGGCCTTCGGAAAGGCCATTCCAGGTATGAAAGTACTGAAATACCCTTAGTAGGTAAATTACCAAAATACCCCTAGAAGGTAAATTACTGTTATACCCTTAGAGGTTGATTAGCTTGATTATGTCGTATTTGTTATTCTGATTATGATGGTAATTCATTTCATACGTTATCTTTGATATATGATTTGCATACATGTCATACTGCATACACGAATTATTATGTCATGACATGTTGCATGGGCTTGGGGTATGATGTGAAGAAGAGAAATGTGATTCTAAGACTGTCACCAGTGGTTTGGTACCACAAGTGGGTTGGCCCCACATAATCTTATTCTGTAACCATGTCTCAGTGGTTTGGAACCACCAATGGTTTGGCACCATATATATATATATTATTTCAGTGACTCGTCCCAGTGGTTTGGTACCACAGTGGGTTGGCCCCACATATACTCATCAGGGATTGTCACCAGTGGTTTGGTACCACAAGTGGGTTGGCCCCACATATTATGATTTGTGACTTTGTCACCAGTGGTTTGCAACCACCAGTGGTTTGGAACCAACAGTGGTTTGGTACCACAATGGCTGGGTGCCACAGACATTAGGTTAATTCAGGAGATGTAGAGGATGGAAAAAATAGATTGGTTGGGCTGCATTGCATACATGATTAACATGCTGGATTGTGTGGGCTTAGGCCCAATGGGCTTATGGCCCGGATTGCATTGTATGGGGATTTACACACTGAGTCTCGGTGACTCACCCCTCTGCTTAATTTTGTAGGTAACCATTAGATCGCGGTTTAGGAGCCGAGGCAGACTTGTGGTGGCCATACAATGTTTTTCTCGTAAATTTGCTCTCTTATTTCAAACTTATATCTAATTGGGTTTTTGTTGTAATAAGGCCACTATAACTTTAAATTTGGTATTTTATTTGGTTTAGCTTTTAATTTGAGTACTGTCTATTATTATTAAATGTTCAATACGAGAATTTCCTAAACCCTTAATAACTATTTTCCAAAATGTTAACAAAAGGATAACAAGTGAATAAATAATTAAACTCGAAAATTTTAACAAACACACAGTTTTTAAACAACCCTTTTATGTGACATGCCAGATCCGGTCATAACTTCTAGGCTGGGTTTGGGGTGTTACAATTATGGTATCAGAGCCTAGGTTCAAAAACTCGGCTGTGGGTATGAGGTTAAAAAATGTGTTCAAAAGATGATTAGAGAATGGTTTAAAAAAAAGATATATCTGTTTTATGGAAGTATGGCACCCGAGTCTCTGGCACCAATCCGCACTGTAAGTTTCCTGATACTTTGCTTTGTTATATGCTGTATTTCTGGTATCTATTCTGTGTGTTTGGTTTGGATGTGATGTTCGAATATAGAGTTGGTTGCGTATGAAATATTTGTCTGCTTTAATGGCTAGGTGTTTTTGAGTATGTGTAGCAGTTCAAAATTCTAGTTAAAAGTATATTAGTGTTATTAAGATAAGAGTGCGCAGCAAGAGCGTAGTGTGGTAGGTTAGAATGTGTGACTGTTAGTTAGTTGGAAATTTCGAGGACAAAATTTCTTTAAGGAGGGTAGATTTGTAACATCCCGAAATTGGGCCTAGTAGGATTGGGGCCCAATGGGCCTTGAGCGTAGTAGCGTTTAAATTTTTAGAGAACAAGAGATCAGCTTAAATGCAAGTTGGACCTATTAGATAAGTGATTTTGGAAGGTTAGGGGGCTTCTATGAAGTCCCGGGATCAAACTTTGGCTTTAGGAAAATTTTGGTTTTAGGCGAGAAAAACCCTAGGAGTTAGTAGGTAGGCTTTAAGAATAAAATGTGGAGGAAAATGACACAAGTGGAGTGTGTGGTGTAGTGGCAAAGTGACGCCACATAAGAGGCAAGGGGTGACGCCATAAGAAAGGAAGGAGGTCCAAGGTTCAAGTCTTGGATCTTGCATTTTGGTTTTCTTTTTACATGGACCTTAGAATTTGGCTATAGATTTATATTTATTTGCGCATGGTTTAAGACACAAGAGGAGCTTGTGGCCAAGTGGTTAGCGGCATGGATTATGCTACAGGGGAGCCTGGGTTCGAATATAATGAAAAGCAAGTGAGTATTTATTTTGCGAATTGGTCGGCAAGAATTTGAGTTGGATTTAAACTCTACTGACGAAGGGATCCCACATCGGAAAGATACAAAGAAGGAAGGTGAGTAGCTAGCTATATATAGAGCATTCTATGAGGAGAGTGAATACGGAGTAGCTAGCTTCCCGGGCTCTTCTCCCTAACCCAAAGTCTCGGGTCTACTCTCTATTGACGCGGTCCCTTGCGCAGGAGCCGACGCATTACTTGCAGCATCATTGGCTGCAGCTCGGTCAGGATCAGGATCCATTGGCTATAAAAAAACACAATTCATATCGTCAGGAGTCGTCACACTATCATTACACAAGTACTCTTACATATGGCATGTATAACTAGACTCATACTTATGCTACGCTAGCCCGAGAATCGACTTAATCGTAGCTCTGATACCACTAAATGTAACACACCTTACCCATGCCCAGCGTCGAGACAGGATATGAGGCATTATCATACTTAACCTTACTTGAACTTGCATTATTGGGCTATAAAGTTTTTTTTCAACTTAGAACCTTTCCTTCTTAATCATAACATGCACATTATGGGCCTTCGGGGCCTTGAACTTACTTCTGGGAGGTTTCAGAGTTCAACCAGAAAATTTTACTGATAAACCATAATTGTAACATATTTTAACCCACATTTAATATGCTTTTCGATGATTTATTCCTTGATCTGTATAAAAAGGTGCTTAATTATCTTGTACCCAGGAAAGCACCCGAGGATGAAAAGAACACAAATTGAGCCCAAAACAGAGTAAACGGGCCTTAGTGCGAAACTGACACGGCATGACCCAAAGTCCACACGGTCGTGCCTCGACGATTACCTAGAGCACGGCCTCAACTCTGACTTACACGGTCGTGTCTTAACACGGTCTGACCACGAGTCACACGAGTGTGTGACATGGTCGTGTCTCTTTTACTGGAAAGAACAATTTCAGTCGGAAAAGGATACTTAGGGAGAAAGAATCGCATTCCAAGAGCCTATATATATCCCCTAAGTGCCACCTTTGAGAGGGCATCAAAGCTAGGCCAAGGAGCCAAGCTGAGAAGGTCAGAGTTAGGAAATAACACGAGGATAGCCAGTTGATCCATCCCAAGAAGCCGGAGTTATACTCAAGACGGCGGAATTCTCCTTCAATTCCTTCAGGGGGTTTTAGGAATTTCTTATGTTTTGTTTTATCTTTTCTCTTATGATGTTTTCTTTATTCATTATGAACTAAACCCCTCAGATACCTGAAGGCGATGAAACCTAGACGAATCTTGTTATTTGATTTTTAAGTTATATGATGAATTACTTAGGTTGTTCTCAATTATGTTGCTTAATCCAAATCTAATGTGCTTAGGTGGAGGAGGAATAGACCCTACCTAAGAGAAGATCTAACATAATTAAGCGGAGTTGATCGAACGCCTAGAGATAGGGTTACGAGATTTTGTCGGATTAGGGTGAAACCTAATATGGGAGTCCATTGATCAATTTACTGCTATCCTAGGGGGTTATTATAAGCGAACGAGAGTTTCACTAATTAACCTAGGTTTAGACGTTATTCGCCTCGAGAGAGGGTTTAATATAGGTTAGGGAGTCTTACGGATCAAGCTAAGTAAAGAAATCGTATAATTTAGGGTTAGATAACAAGTGAAGTCTAGGTGGATTATTCATGAGGGTATCGTCGTGATAAATTGAGTTTTCTTCAAGTTATTTTCCAAATCATTGTAACACCCCCTACCCGTATTCGTTGTCAGAATAGGGTACAAGGCATTACCGGAGTTTACGATTTTTTTTTTCAATATAGCCCCTTTATAGATATCTAGCCTTCCCAAACCAAGGTTTGCTAGCCATACCAATGGCTGACCTCACATTCATTTCATATTAACATTACTTTATTAGCTTATACATGCCATTGATTTCCAAAATAAAGTTTCTTTATATACCGAAATCTTGAGGCTGATAGTGTGATGTATCTCCTACCGAATCCGACCTCAGAGCTCTTAACACTACAAAATAGGGGAAAAGGAAACAGGGTAGGCACTTTGTGCTTAGTAAGCCCATATAACAAGAATTATACTTACCT
Organism: Gossypium australe; assembly: GCA_005393395.2. NCBI lineage: Eukaryota > Viridiplantae > Streptophyta > Magnoliopsida > Malvales > Malvaceae > Gossypium > Gossypium australe. Next base: position 130,545,782 of record CM016619.1, read on the forward strand.
AATATTTTCAATACAATGCAATAAACATTCATATATCCATTCAATGCACTATTACCCTAACATGCACAAACTCAACTTTCAAGTTAGTCCAATAATTTTCATGTATTAGTAATATATACCATGATTGATGAACTCATCAATACCATGATTTCCCATTCCCTTATTCTTTTTCCATATTTATCTCGTTAAATTTTCTTGGAATTTTCGATGGATTTTCATAGGTACACTTTTAGTGTACAAATTCGGGTCCGTCGATTCATATTCATGTGTGCACATTTCTATTTCAGAGAGCACACTCCCGCAAACCTCATCTTTACAGCGGGATTACCAGTCCAGGCTAAATCCCTTGTAATATAAACTAATAGAGTATTGTCGGGATTACCAGTCCAGGCTAAATCCCCTGCAACGACAATTACTCTAATGAGCTTGGATCTGAATTACCAGTCCAGGCTAAATTCAGACCCTAATTCGGATTACCCGTCCGGGCTAAATCCATTTTCCACATATTCTTCAGGAGGGCTGTATTAGGATAGGATCACCCGTCCCGGCCAAACCAACAAAATCAGCAGGACTCTTTAATGTCGATGCAGTGACCATGCTATCAACGCAGCTAGAGATGATGAATAAAAAGCTTGATAGTTTGTGTTCCGCGCAGGCACATCCAGTCATGCAGTGCGACACAATTTGAACCATGGCAAATCCTGAGTACCCACCCTACCAACCGGAAGCAGAGAGCGACCAGATGAACTATATAGGTAATAACTTCTGATCCAATAATAATCCTTATAGTAGCAATTACAATCCAGGTTGGAGGAACCACCCAAATTTTTCATGGGGAGGTCTAGGAAACCAAGGTAATCAAAGGCAACAACCTCCTCAAAATTTCCAAAATAAGCTCTATCTACAAGAGAAGAAACCTACCCTCGAGGAGATGATGGCAAAATTCTCAGCAGACATAGAGAAACGTATCCAAGAAACTGAGAGAACAATCAAAAGCAATGAGAGCCGAATCAGAGAAATTACTAAGTCAGTCAAGGAAGTCACCAATGCAGTCGAACAACTCGCAAAACTGATGTTAGAAAGACCGCAAGGACGTTTACCGAGTAACACTGAGATTAACCCTAAGGAGCAAATTCAAGCCATGTACAGCTCAGGATAATAAGGGGTTAGATAAACCTGATACAAGGCTAGAAAATAAGGTAGAAGAAGGTAAAACAGAGGTAACACAAGAAAAGCCAAAACCAGCAATTAAAGAGTACCAACCTCGCGTACCTTACCCCGAAGCTATATAAAAAGACGATTCAGAGGAACAGTTTGGTAAGTTTCTGGAACTTTTAAAGAAATTACATATTAACTTACCTCTTCTTGAAGCTCTTTTCCAGATGCCAGACTCGAGGAAATTTTTAAGACAGCTCTTGACCCGTAAACGCAAAATAGATGAAGAGCACCACGTGGAAGTAAACGCAACATGCTCGGCAATGTTACAAAATAGACTACCACAGAAACTAAAAGATCTAGGGAGTTTTACAATTCCATGTTTAATTGATAGTTTAAATATTGATAATGCGTTAGCTGATTTAGGGGCAAGCATAAATGTCATGCCTTATTCACTGTTTAAACGACTAGGTCTAGGGAAGCCCAAACAAACTAGGATGAGTATTCAATTAGCTGATAAAACTGTTAGAATTCCTAGGGGTATTATTGAAGATGTTCTCGTAAAAATCGATAAATTTGTTTTCCCAGTAGACTTTGTTGTTTTAGACATGGATGAGGATAATTCAATCCCCTTAATTTTAGGAAGACCTTTTCTAGCAACTGCCAAGACTAAAATTGATGTTGCCACAGGTGAACTCATACTTCGTGTAGGTGATGAATCAATCAATCTTCAACCTCTTAACTCGGCCAGGACAACAGTCGATGAAGGTAGGAAAGTTACTACATAGATAATCAAATTGTTCAACCTCCATCATAGGAAACATCACAAGGACACAAACCTGAGCCAACTCATAGACCCCAAGTCAACAAAGTAGAGCCACATAAGGAACAAAGCCTTAGGGTCGACCAATTAGAAGAGTAGCAAACACACGACAAAAAAGAACCAGGTCCACACGAAGTAAAACCAGAGGAACCACCAGAAGAGCTTGTAGGGACATCCAACCACTTCAAAATAGGAGAACAGGTACTGTTAGACAAAATCGATCCTCACATCACTACAACAGACCTGAGGACAAAGGGAGAAATTCTTCTTAAGGTACACGATATCTTCCCACACAGAATAGTCGAGGTAAATAATCCAATATTCGGCAATTTCAAGGTAAATACTTCTCGACTTCAACTTTGTCAAGGAAATAGAAATGTAAGCATTAGAGAAGATATTCAAACCTTTAAACCTCCCTAAAATTTTCAAATACGAGGAAAGTCTAGCTTAAGACTATAAACGAGCGCTTTTCGGGAGGCAACCCGAGCACTAACCCTGTTTCTTTTTAAAGTCGTTTTTATTCCTTTTTATTTTTCTTTCTTTTTCTCCTTTTAAACTAACCAAAAGTACAGATTCCCAGGCCACACGGCCTTACACACGGTTGTGGCCATGGCCGTGTGGACCACCGGAACCACCACACTGACAAGACAGAGGCCGTGTAATTCAGTTCAACCACCTTCCCACGTCACGGATCCAACCACCCTCCCTACGGGCACCAACAGAATGGCACGGCCGTACCCCTCAACCGTGTGAAGCTACTGACTTCCACACCACGGGCAGAACACGCCCGTGCCAGAAAACCGTGCGAAGCTACGGACTTGCATACCACGGGCAGAGCACGCCTGTGCGGTCCAACCGTGCCCACATACTGACTTCACAAACATGGGCATGGTGAGCTGAAACACGGGTATGGGCCACCAAACATGGCCGTGAGAGGTGGCCGTGTAAATCGAAACGACCTTACACCACAGACGTGTAAACGTACCAAAATTCAAATACTATTTAAATCCTACAGCCCTTCCCCTTCCCCTCATCTAGTTTCATCTTCACTTTCTTTTCTTTTCTTACTTTTCCCTTTCTCAGATTCTTCACTTTATAAATCTCTAACACCTTTGAGCAATACAAAATCATGTCGAAGAAGCGGAAGAAGCTAAGCATAGTCTCCCCAATGGAGAACGGTCACCATGAGTTCATGGGGGCAGCTTCGAATAATCACCAAGCCAAGGGTCGTTGAGACCAATTTATTGTTCCTTTTTGTTTCTCTTCTTCTTTATTTTCCTTATCTAAGCTTCTCTACTGCTCTTTTCGTTTACTTTTCTTTTAGTTTCTTAGTGTCAGGTTCGCCAGGCTGTTAGGGAATCACGCCGAGCACCATAATGACCACATCACTCTTACCAACGCCACCACCTTCACAGCCCTAGAAGTCACACCCACCTTGCGAACCATCCTCCAATAAGGACTCTCCGGTCCATTCTTCTTTTCTTTTATTTTCGTTTTCCTTCTTAGTCTCCTTTCCTTTTTCTTTCTTGTTTTTAATTTTATATTTAGTTTACTTTAACTATGTCTTAATAACCCCAGCTAATCTTTCACGAGTTCCCCAATTTCTTCATCTAGCACAGAGCTCGGGAACCAACACCACCACTGTACCGACGCCTTCACCGTAGGTACCACACCCTCCACCAAACCCGCCTAAGAATTCAGGGAGTACCTCTCACCCCCACTTTTGATTTCTATAAAAATATCTATCTTTTTACATTGAGGACAATGTACATCTTAAGTGTGGGGGTAAATATACCTAAACTTTTTGCATTATTCTCAAATCCCTGAGGGTAGAGGTGGAATAAAAGTGCCAAACTTTTTTCATTATTCTCAAATCCCTGATTTAGTCTTGTTTTTATGCAAAGTTTTCATATTACTAATTAGGATGAAATTTCTGATGATTTATGATTTTTATTGACATGTTTTAAAATAAGTCATAGTCAATTGTACATTGATGATTAAATTTAAAAGAATACTAAAGAATTAAGCATGATAAGTCCCTTTTTCACGAATTAAAATTGTGCTAGGTTATTGACCTAAATTGAAATACTACCTTGAAATTTGAAATTTACAAGGATAATGTCAAAATACCCATAATTTTTGTGAGATTTTGAACCTTATAAAGCATACATTTTTTTTTGTGCTTATTTCCTTGATTATGAGTGTGTCTACCATGAACTGTTATTCTAGAACTTGCCTCATTTATGCATGTTGAGACCACATTTTTGATTTGATATATAGAGATGATAAAGGCACCTAGGTTTTAACCCATTAACCTACTAAATAGCCTACCTTTACAATTAACCCCTAGTGAAACCCTATTGATCCTAACAAACCCTCTTTATTGACTCACCTACTAATATTAACCCAAAGCCTCTTTGTATTCACCCTTTCTTTTGACTACCCCAAAATCGAGGATTGAGTTGATCAAGTTACCTAAGTTTATGATTATAGTAGTTAAATCAATCTTGTATTACTTAGGTTGTTTTTAAATAAAAAAAATTTCAAAGTATTCAAATCTTAGTAGTATGAAAAAAAGAGCTTACACAATCAAAATCTATTCTCAAAAGAGAAGCTCGTATTAGTAGGATTATTAAATTTTAGTTGGGGATATTTCAGTATGTTTAGGTAGGTACTCATCAATCCAGTCCCCATTCTAACCTTCTAATTTCAGCCTTTAACCACACCTTGACCCTAGCCCTGTTACAACCCTGATAAAGACCTTTTTGATCTGTTTATCATCTCATTTTACAGTAGTGAAGATTTGATTTTCAGGCAAGCCTATGGGATTAACTTTTCAGGTTCGACTTACGAGCGATCTTTTTCCTAAACCTTAAACACTTTAGAGTGATTTGAGTGAATCTTAAAGAGAGGACATCAATCCTTGTTGGTTTTGAATTGAAAAGGTAGTCATTTAAATAAAGGGAGATACCTATGTTTTCGAAGTACAAACTCATGACTTCTCTCGTTTAAATCTTTAGGGCTCTTTAAATTGAATTATCCATGTATGAATTATTTATGAATTATGATGAGGCATTGTTGATAAGAATTGTAGATAATGGAAAGTTTGTTTTAATTATAAATTGAGAATTTTGCTTGAGGACAAGCAAAAGCTTAAGTGTGGGGGTATTTGATAAACCGTAATTGTAACATATTTTAACCCATATTTAATATGCTTTTCAATGATTTATTCCTTGATCTGTATAAAAAGGTGCTTGTAATCCTTTCTTTTCATGTCTTGGACCCAGGAAAGCACCCGAGGATGAAAAGAACACAAATTGGGCCCAAAACAGAGTAAACAGGCCTTAGTGCGAAAGTGACACGGCCTGACCCAAAGTCCACACGGCCGTGCCTCGACGATTACCTAGAGCACGGCCTCAACTCCGACTTACACGGTCGTGTCCTAACACGGCCTGACCACGAGTCACACGGGCGTGTGACATGGCCGTGTCTCTGTCGCTGGAAAGAACAATTTCAGTCGGAAAAGGATACTTAGGGAGAAAGAATCACATTCCAAGAGCCTATATATATCCCCTAAGTGCCACCTTTGAGAGGGCATCAAAGCTAGGCCAAGGAGCCAAGCCGAGAAGGTCAGAGTTAGGAAATAACACGAGGACAGCAAGTTGATCCATCCTAAGAAGCCGGAGTTATACTCAAGACGGCAGAATTCTCCTTCAATTCCTTCAGGGGGTTTTAGGAATTTCTTATGTTTTGTTTTATCTTTTCTCTTGCGATGTTTTCTTTATTCATTATGAACTAAACCCCTCAGATACCTGAAAGGGATGAAACCTAGACGAATCTTGTTATGTAATTTTTAAGATATATGATGAATTACTTAGGTTTTTCTTAATTATGTTACTTAATCCAAATCTAATGTGCTTAGGTGGAGGAGGAATAGACCCTACCTAAGAGAAGATCTAACATAATTAAGCGGATTGATCGAAAGCCTAGAGATACAGTTACGAGATTTTGCCAGATTAGGGTGAAACCTAATATGGGAGTCCATTGATCGATTTACTGCTATCCTAGGGGGTTATTATAAGCGAACGAGAGTTCCACTAATTAACCTAGGGTTAGACGTTATTCGCCTCGAGAGAGGGTTTAATATAGGTTAGGGAGTCTTACAGATCAAGCTAAGTAAAGAAATCGTATAATTTAGGGTTAGATAACAAGTGAAGTCTAGGTGGATTCTTCCTGAGGGTATCGTCGTGATCAATTGAGTTTTCTTCAAGTTATTTTCCAAATCATCCTTTTTGTTCTTGTGTTCTTAGTTTAGTTCTTGTCAATATTAGTTTAAAAGCAACTTCACTTCGTCTCTAAGGCTAAATAATAAAAAGAAAGCTAGTATTAGTACTTTTAGCTCCTTTGGGTTCGATAATCCGTTCTTGCCTAAGCTATACTACTGTTTGATAGGTACACTTTCCTTTAATCGTTGTTAGAGTTAGTCTCCAGGTTCGATCATTCTTTTATAAATTTTTAAAGCTCTAATTTCAGCGATCATTTACTCTCTTAGAAAATTTTTACCTAAACAGGGTCACACGCCCGTGTGACATGGGACACGTCTGTGTGAGCAGGCTGTGTGGTCACACACGCCCATGTCCCTAGCCCGTGTAGAAACAATTTTTTAATTCGAACCTACAGGGGTTTTCACACGGCCTGACACACGCCTATGTCTTGAGCCTGTATCTTTCACACGGCCTCGACACACCCCTGTCCTTGCTCGTGTGTGAAAACTAGGGAAAACTAGGGATATTCTGTTTATGACATCAGCAACCCCTTAAGGAGCACACGGTCTAGGCACACACCCGTGTGCTGGCCCGTGTGACGATTCAAATTTTCGTAACCAATTGCAGGGGACACACAGCCTATCAACACACCCATGGGGTTGACTGTGTGTCACATACGGCTTGGACACATGCCTGTGTGTCTGCCCGTGTGGACAACTAGAGGCTATTTTCCAAGCCTTTTTGCCACCCTGAAACATATACTCATTCATTCCATCGCAAATAGCACATACATAGCAATATTAAACTTTGAAGAATTCTTAAGATTTTCTTTCATTACATCCATATTTTACTCAATAACTTGTATGAGCATTCATTTCATTATACTCATCAACTTTATAACATGAACTTGGCAATATTGGCCAACTCACCATGGCCATTTACAAAATGAGTGTAAAACATTAATAGCCAACCCTTTGGCCTCCAAACATGACATGACACAAAATAATCAAGTTCCTATACATGCCATACTCAAAATGAATTAACTTTACTATACCAAAAGAACGGTCGATAGTGTGATTCTAGCTCCGATGTTCTACTATCCCCAAGCTAACTGGACGAAACTACAAGGAAAAAGGGGAAAAGAGAGGGGTAAGCATATAGCTTAGTAAGTTTGCATGAAATTCTATAACATCATAATTGTTTACTCTAAATTCATCCATCTATTAAGACAATAGCAACATAAATCACAAATGCTTAGGCATACTTATTCATACTTACTCACTCTTACTCTTACCCATCTCATGTCACATTATGAGTTCTTAACTTGTTCATATTCATGGTACCTATATCACTCAATTACATAACTTAACACATATGCTAACATGAACATAAACTCAAATTTTTTCATCATTCTTATCATGAATGAAACTCAAGGTCATCCATAAACAGATATAGCTCTATATTGTTTTATATACTTAGCTCTTTTGACCATTAAAAAACTGGATTATTGTGGGATATTCGAACTCATTATGCATAAATCCTGATGCCAACGCCATGTCCCGGCTATGGTCTTACATGGTTCACCTCTTGACGCCGTTGCCATATCCCAGATACGGTCTTACACGGAATATTATAACTTGATGTCAATGCCATGTCCTAGACATGGTCTTATACGAAATCGTACATGAATATCGATGCCATGTCCCGGACATGGTCTTATACGAGATCTTCCTTTGGTGTCGAGGCCATATCCCAGACATGGTCTTACACAGGACCTTCATTATTCAATGCTAATACATGGGTATCCTCATTATTCTGAATCTTTATTCGGGATTTCACATAACTTATTTTCACCATTTCCTCATCGAGGCTTCATCACTCGATTATTCATAGTAATAATATATATGGTCATAATATTAAGTAGTTTCAAACCTCCAAAACATTATGAAACTTTAACTTCATACAAACTTACCTCGATTCTCAAATTGTGAATCAATGCTCGATTTAGTCCTTGATTTTGTTCTTGCCTCGGTTTCGATCCGGGTTTCGTGTTTCTTGATCTATAATAACAATTTCACTTGTTAAATACACACATTGACTAAATCGACTCATAATTCATATTTTGACAAAATTATGATTTTGCCCCTAAACTTTTACATAATTTCATTTTTGCCCCTTAGGCTCGTAAAATAATTTTCATTCAACTTTTTTGTATTTCAAGCCTAGCCAAATCATATTCTCAACTATAACAACCTTCAATTTCCACTATTTCACTCATGTATGACCATTTTCATAACTTTTACAATTTGGTCCTTACATGCATTTTTCATGAAAATCACTTAGAAAAAAAGATGTTTATCATACATCAAACTTTCATATTCCTCCATATAGCATCAAAATAAATGCACGTCACACATGCGTAAATTTTTTAATATGAACCCTAGCTCAAAATATAGCTAGAAATAGCTAAATTGAGTTACGAGGATCTCAAAAATATAAAGATCATTAAAAACAAGGCTAGGATGCACTACTATCAAGCTTGAAAGTTGAAGAAACCCTAGTTGTGTCTTCCTTGTGATTTTCGGCCAAGGGGGAGGAAGATGGACACCATTTTTTACTTATTTTCCCTTTTAATTCTTTTATTAAACAAATGACAAAAATGTCCTTAATGATCCTTTCTTAAGATTTTTCCTTCCCATGTCCATTTTTGTCGATCTTAACATATAATGGTCTAATTGCTAAATAAGAACCTCTAGTAATTTTTATAATTCTATTTCATACTTAAATCTTCTAGAATCTCATATTTTCTAATCTTTGTAATTTAGTCCTGATGGGCAATTTATTCACTAATTAATAAAATTTCTTTATGAAATTTTCACACAATCATGCAAGCATCTCATAAGCCTTATAAAAATCATTAAAACATATATTTTTACTTTGGATATGTGGTCTCGCACCACTATTCCAACTAGGGCCTAAATCGGTTCCCTTCAATTGATTAAACAAATCATCGGTTCTTGGCAACGGGTACCTGTTCTTCACGGTTACCTTATTAAGTTGCCGATAATCTATGCATAACCTCATGGAACCATCTTTCTTCTTCACAAATAATACGAGAGCACCCCACGGAGAAGAACTCGATCTTGCAAAGCCTTTGTCTGTCAACTCCTGCAGCTATGCCTTCGGGTTTTTTAGCTCGGTTAGAGCCATTCTGTACGGAGCAATTGAAATGAGGGTAGTACTAGGAGCTAACTCAATCCCAAATTCAATCTCTCTAACTGGAGGCAACCTTGGCAATTCTTCCGAGAAAACATCTTGGTACTCACACACTATGGGCACTGCTTCAATTCTTAACTCAGTCTCTTTGGCATTCATCACAAAAGCAAGGTAAGCTTCGTACCCTTTTCTCAGGTATTTCTGAGTCAACATGGAAGATATCACTATAGGCAATCTGTCTTGCTCATCTGATTCAACACGAAGAATATTCCTATTTTCACATTTTAACTTAATGAATTTCCTTCCACAATTCACTATCACATCATGAGTGGTTAACCAATCCATACCAAGGATTCCATCAATTTCATCGAATGGCAATAACATAAGATGAGCCAAAAAGTAATGACCTCTAATCCTTAAAGGGCAATCTTTACATACTTTTATCAACTAGCACACATTTGCCTAGAGGATTTGATACTCTTATCACAAATTTGGATGACTCTACAGGCATGTTTATGTTAAAGACTAATTTTATGCAAGTATACAAGTGGGTAGATCCCGGATCAATTAAAGCTATAACATGAGTATCATAAAGAGAAAATGTACCCGTGATCACGTCGGTGGAGGACGCCCCTTCGCGAGAGCGAATGGCATATGTTCTCGCTAGTGCTCTACCTGCAGATCTTGCAATCTGCTCTCTAGGTGTATTCTTACTACTCATTTCATTTCCCGAGTTTCTCTGTGGTCTTCCTTTAGCAGTATTTCCAAGTCTTGCACTCTGAGGTTTCTCTTTCTCATCCACCTCGGGGCAATCTCTGATAAAATGGTCTAGGAATCCACACTTGAAACAAGCTTTCTCGTTTGCTCGACACTCTCCGGGATGGCGTTTGCCACATTGCAGACATTTTGGTCTACTTGGTCGAGCGTTGCCAACACTAGCAACCGAAGTGGTCTAAGCTTTAGATCCCGAGTACTATCTACCCTTACTTCTGCTTGAAAATCTAGCTAAGGTGGCCGATCGAGTAGTGAAATCTCTTGACTTCTTAGATAAGGATTGGAATGACTTACTCAGTTGTCTCTTCCTCGAGTCACGGGACTCAATTTTAGCCTTTCTTTTCTCTTTGACCAGTTCCTCGGCCTTACAGGTTCTATCCACTAACACAACAAATTCTTTTAGTTCTAAGACACCGACAAATAAACGAACACCCTCATTTAACCCATCCTTGAACCTTTTGCACATAATGGCTTCTGTCGATACGCACCCCCAAACGTATTTACTAAGTCTTACGAACTCACGCTCATATTTGGTCACTGTCATTCAACCTTGCTTTAGCTCTAAGAATTCCTTTCTTTTCTGGTCAATGAATCTTTGACTAATATACTTCATCCGAAATTCTTCTTGGAAGAATTCCCAGTTAACTTTCTCCATTGGTACAACCAACACAAGGGTTTCCACCACTAATAGGCTGAATCTCTCAAGAGAGATACCGCACACTTCATGCACTCTTCAAGTGTGCATGAAAACTCATCGAATACCTTGATGGTATTCTCAAGCCAGAATTCTGCTCTCTTTGGATCATCATCTTTACTAGCTCGAAATTCCTCAGCTCCTTGTTTCCGGATTCCATCAACCGGAGGCTTTTCTCTTCTTACTACCTCTACCACTTGTGGAGCTACTGATCGTGTCTGAAAGTTTTAATATTTATATAATAAATGATCGAGCCTAGAAGTTAACTATGACAACGATTAAGGCAAGCGCACCTATAGTTTGGTAGTATAGCTATGGCAAGACCAGAAATATCGTATCCTCAAGGACCAAGAGTACTAGTAATTACTATCTTTTTATTATTTAGCATAAGAATTAAGGGAATCGTTGTTTAATCTAAAACTAACTATTTACTAAGCTAAGGATGCTAAGACAAAGAGAATGAAATGGGGAAATACTTTTGGGAAAATCAATTGATTAAGACAATACCCGAGGAAGAATCCACCTAGACATCAGTTGTTATTTAACTCTAAACCAGATGATTTATTCACTTGACTTGATCCGTAGGATTCCCTAATTTATATTAATATGTCTCTCGAGGCTACTAACGTCTAACCCTAGGTTGATTAATTGAAATCTCTTTCTAATTAAAACCCCTAGAATTGCATTAACTCGATCTATGGACTCCTGTATTAGGTTTGACCCTAATCCGGCAGATTTTTGTCGTCCTATCTCTAGGAGTGCAATCAACTCCGCTTAACTATGCTAGATCTACTCTTGAACAGGGACTTTTTCTCCACTGCCTAAGAAAATCAATACTTGAATCAATATCCTGAAATATCAAAGCAAGAATTAAGAATACATAATTAAGAACAAATCAAGTATTTATCATATAGTTCAGAAAATAATAAGAAGATCCGTCTTAGGTTTCATCCTCCTCAGGTATTTAAGGGGTTTAGTTCATGTTTATAAAAGAATACATCTCAGAAAAAAGTATAAAACAAAACATAAGAAAAACACTAAAACCCCCTGAAGGAAATTGAAGGGAAGGTCTTCCGTCTTGAGTATAATTTCGGCTTCTTGAGATGAATCAACTGGCTGTCTTCGATAAATCCCACAAATTGACCCTCTCTGGCTTGGCTCCTCGGCCTACCTGAACGCGCCCCTTTAGGTTGCCCTCTAGGGTGTTTATATAGGCATTTGGAATATCTTTCTTTGCCTCTAAGTACCCTTTTCTGAGTAGAATTAAAACAGGTCACGCCAGGGACACTCCAGTGTGACACGCCCGTGTAACTCAAGTCCAGGCCGTGTTCGGATATGTTAAAGAGGCACGGTCGTGTGGATTTCTCTAGGCCGTGTGAATTTCTTACTTTGGCCCATTTTCTCCGTTTTTGGCCCATTTCTCGTTCTTTTCATCCTCTGATGCTCTCCTAAGTATAAACATGAAATTAAAGGATTAGGAGCATCAAATTCCACAATTCAGGGGATAAATCATCCAAAAGTATGCCAAATGTGGGATTAAAATATGTACATATTACGGTTTATCAAATACCCCCACACTTAAGCATTTGCTTGTCCTTAAGCAAAATTCTGAACTCACAATTAAAATGAACTTTCTCAATTCATAATATTCATCAATAGTGTTTCATCATAATTCATAGATAATTTATACATTAATAATTTAAGTAGAAGGGTCCTAAAGATTCAAACAGTCAAAGTCATAGTTTTTATAGCACGAAAACATAGGTGTTTCCCCTTACCTAAATAATTACCTTTGATTCGAAACTGACAAGAATTGACATCCTCACTAAAGATTCACTCAAATCACTCAAATGTGTTTAAGGTTCAAATTAAGCACTCAAAATTCAAACATGCAAAGTTAATCCCATAGGCTTGCATGAAAATCAAATCTCCACCACTATAAAATGAGATGATACACAAATCAAAAGGTCTTTAAAGAGGGTTGTAACGGGGCTCGGGTTAAAGGTGTGGATAAAGGCTGAATTAAAAGGTTAGAATTGAGATTGAATTAACAAATTACCTAACTTAGAAAGATGAATCTAAGATTTGAATAATTACATTAATTAAAACTTCATTACTAATAATACGAGCTTTTTCTCATGATGTAGAATTTAAACTTATAAGCTCACTTAATCATAGAACTAATAAATATTCTTCGTTTTTTAAGAACAAATCAAATAGATAGATTTTAACAATTGAAATAAAGAATGTAGTTAGGCAACTGATCAAATCAAATCTTGATATAAGGGCAGTCAAGAGAAAAGGTGATAACAAATACAAGATGGGTTTTTGGGTTAAAATTAGTGGGTGAGTTAATAAAAGGTTTGTTAGGATCAAAGGGGTTCACTAGGGGTTAATTGTGAGGGTAGGCTTTTAGTGGAGTAACTGGGTTAAATCCTAAGTGCCTTTATCATCTCTATATATCAACTCAATGATGTGGTCTCGACATATATAATCGAAGCAAGTTCTAGAATAACAAATCAATGTTGACACACTCATAATCAATAAAGTGAGCAAGAAAAGAATGTATGCTCTAAAAGGCTCAAAATCTCATAAAAATTATGGGTTTTTGATATCAACCTTGTAAATTTCAAACTTCAAGGTAATAATTAGATTCAAGTAGACAACCTAACAAAATTTTTAGTTTTTGAAAATACACTCATCATGCTTAATTCTCTAGTCTCCTAAAGTTTAAATCATCGCTGCACAATTATCAATGACTTAATCCAAAACATATCAATAAAAATCATAAGTCAGTAGAAGTTTCATTTTAATAGTAAAATGAGAAAATTACTTAAGGTCAAGACATAATTCAGGGATTTGAGAATAATGCAAAAAGTTAGGAACTTTTCAAAATAACATTCACCCCCACACTTAATATGTACATTGCCTTCACTGTACAAAGATATATATGAAATCATAAGAGATAGGGAGAAGTGAAACTTCCTGAATTTTGGATGGATTCCTTGAGTTGGAAGTGTAGAAATTTGATTCGGAGGTGAAAGATAAGTTGGAGGAGGCGTCTCTAGTGGTGTTATGGTGGCCGCCAACAATCTCTGCGCTAGATGAAGCAATTGGGTAACTCGTGAAGAATTAGCCAGGAAATGATAAGAATAATTCAAAATATACGAATTATAAATTTAAAGAAAAGAAAGATAAAAAGAAAAAGTGTAAAAAGTAAAATAAAATTAAAAGAAAAGATTAATGGACTAAAAAGCCCTTATTGTTAGATGGTTCGTGAGGTGGGTGTGATTTGTAAGGGCGTGGTGTGGTAATTCCCTAACAGCCTTTAGAACCTAAATCAAAGAAAACAAAATAAAATAAACTAAATTAAGCATAAGAGAAATAAAGAGAAGGAAAATAAAGGAGAAGAGAAAAGAAAAAGAAAAATTCAATTGACTCAAATGTCCTTGGCTCGACGAATCAATAAAGCGACTGGCATGAAATTATGTAATTCGATCTCGTACGGGGAGACTGTGCTATGGTCTGTTCGCTTCTTTGACATGGGAATGGTAATGTTGGCCTTGCCTTTGGGCATTGAGTGATAGTGGTAAGGATGGTGGCTAGGGTTGAGAGGAAAGGGGTTTGGTGAGGAAAGTGTGCAAAAAAGGGGGTTTATATAGAAATGAGGATGTGGTGATTTCCCACATCCATGTACCTTGGACGTGTTAGGTCACACGGCCATATCGCACGATCGTGTTGTGCTTCGTTCGTTTCTCCTATGCCTGTGTACAGGTCGCCACGCCCATGTTTAATAAAATAGTGTCGACCACGGCAGTATCGCACGGCCGTGGTGTTTAGTCGGAGTCCGTGGCTTGAAGATATTTTTCATCTTATTTCGTACTATCTCTGCCACGCTGGTACAGAAATGCGTGGTGTCCACACGGCCACGACCACGCCCATGTGCAAGGTCGTGTGGTATGGAAATCTGTGTTCCATTAATTTGGTTAGTTTGTAGTTAGATACTGAAAGTAAAAATGAAAATAAAAATATGAAAATTAATGAGGTTAGTGCTCAGGTTGCCTTCCGAGAAGCGCTCGTTTATAGTCTTAAGCTAGACTTACCTTTCATTTGCACATTCATGGTGGTTTGAGGAGTTGAAACTCCTCACCCCTTCTATCCTTTCTAAGATTACTATATAGGTCGAGTTGAGTAGCGTTTACCTTAAAAGTGCCAAACTTGGGATTGGTTACCTCGACTGTTCCGTGTGAGAAGATATTCAGTACCTCAAAAGGTATTTCTTTGTTTGTATCAAGGTCTGAAGTGGCGATCCGAGGGTCTGTTTTATTCAACAATACCCGATCACCGATCTTAAATTTGTTTGTCCCACAGAATGGCATTGGTTCCGCTTCATGTATTCCTAGTTTCCCCTTGAAATGTGTCTTCCACTCGTCTAGTTCATTGATCCGAAGCATTCGTTCTTCATGAGTTATTTCCTTTTTGGCATGGGGTCTAAGATCTGGCTCAGGTGTGTAGTTCCGTGGTGCTTCCTGAAAAGAAGGTTTAACCGAATGGTCATTAATAGAATTTATTTTCTCACCTTAATTGCTTGATGTCCTAGCTGAGTCAAGAGCCTGAAGAGTGATCTTTTCGTCACCTACATGAAGTATGAGTTCTCCTGTACCAACATCAATTTTAGTTCTAGCAGTTGCTAAAAAGGGTCTTCCTAAAGTTAAAGGAATATTATTGTCCTCATCCATGTCTAAAACGACAATGTCTACTGGGAATATGAATTTATCAATTTTCACGAGTACATCTTCAATTATACCCCTAAGAATTCTAATAGTTTTATCAGCTAATTGAATGCTCATCTTAGTTTGTTTGGGTTTCTCTAGACCTAGCTGTTTAAACATTTTATAAGGCATGACATTGATGCTTGCCCCTAAATCAGCTAAAGCATTATTAACAGATAAACTACCAATTAAGCATGGAATTGTAAAACTCCCTGGATCTTTTAATTTTCGTGGTAGTTTATTTTGTAGAATTGCTGAGCACACTGCGTTTAGTTCCACATGCAACTCTTCGTCTAACTTCCATTTGTTTATCAAAAGCTCTTTTAAAAACTTCCTTGAATCTGGCATCTGCGAAAGAGCTTCAAGAAACGGTAAGTTAATACGTAATTTCTTTAAAAGGTTAAGAAATTTACCGAATTGTTCGTCTGTGTTGTCTTTTCTTATCGTATTGGGGTATGGCATACGAGGTTGGTATTCTTTAATTACAGGTTTTGGTTTGTCATGGCTTACCTCAACCTTACCTTCCTCTAACACATTCTCTTGCCTTAATTTGGGCTCATCTAACCCTTCACTATCATGAGCTGTTATGGCTTGAAGTTGCTCCTTTGGGTTTGTTTCTATGTTACTTGGTAATCTGCCTTGTGGTCGTTCTGAGATCAACTTAGCAAGCTATCCTAATTGGTTCTCGATCTCTTGAATCGATGCTTATTGATTTTTAAGTGTTGTCTCGGTGTTTTGGAAACGATTTTCTGACACCACGATAAATTTTGTCAGCATCTCTTCAAGGTTCTGCTTCTTTTCTTGTGGGTAGGTTTGCTTGGAAGCCTTGGAGGGGTTGTTGTCTTTGGTTTCCTTGGCCACCCCATGAGAAATTGGGGTGGCTCCTCCAACCTGAATTATAAGTATTACTATACGGGTTATTTTGAGGTCTAGAATTATTACCCATATAGTGAACTTGCTCATTTTCAGCGCTCGGGTTGTAAGGTGGATATTCTGTATTGCTAATCCCTCCTCCATTCATCTTGCACTGAATAGTTGGATGTACTTGCGAAGAACCACATAAACCATCAATATTTTTATTAAACATCTCTACCTGATTTGATAGCATGGTTACTGCGTCGAGGTTGAAAACACTAGCGGCTTTTGTTGGCCTTGTCCTCTTGACTTACCACTGATAGTTATTCAGTGACATCTCTTCAATGAATTCATAGGCAGCCTTAGGTGTTTTGTTATTCAGGGTTCCGCCGGCATCTGAATTAATCAACTGCCTGGTTGAGGGGTTCACACCGTTATAAAAGGTTTGGACTTGTAACCACAAGGGTAACCCATGGTGTAGGCACCTTCTCAAAAGATCGTTGTATCTTTCTCATGCATCGTAAAGTGTCTGTAAATCCATCTGCACAAAAGAAGAGATATCATTCCTCAACTTAGCCGTTTTAGCCAGCGAAAAATATTTTAACAAAAATTTTTCGGTCATTTGTTCCCATGTAGTGATTGATCCTCGTGGTAACGAGTTTAACCACTGTTTAGCTTTGTTCCTCAATGAAAAGGAAAACAACTGAAGACGAATGGCATCATCATAAACGCCATTTATTTTGAAAGTATCATAAAATTCTAGGAAATTCGCCAAGTGATTATTTGGATCTTCATCATGCAAACCATCAAACTGAACAAACTGTTGTATCATCTGAATTGTGTTAGGTTTCAGTTCAAAATTATTTGCAGCAATAGCAGGTCTAACAATACTTGACTCAGTTCCTGTTAAATTAGGTTTAGCATGATCATACATAGTACGAGGAGCATGATCTTCGGCTAGCACCGGAGGTAGCAGATTATTATCAGCCATCTCATTGGTAGTATTAGTTTCGTTCCCTTGCTCTTCTTCTATGTATTGTAAGCTTCGCATTATTTCTATTCTATTTTTGCGAACGGTACCTTCTATATCGCTGTCAAGAATCAAAGGTCCTGACGGGTTCCTTCTAGTCATAAACTAGAAAAACCTATCGAAGTAAAGAAAAGAAAAGAAAAATTAGAAAACTAAAACTAATAAAAAGAATAAATTACAAATAAATAAATAAAAAATTGCTAAAGTAATGAAAATCAAGTGTTCCTAATATCTTAGTCCTCGGCAACGGCGCCAAAAACTTGATCGTGTCTGAAAGTCTTAATATTTAAATAATAAATGATCGAGCCTAGAAGTTAACTATGACAACGATTGAGGCAAGTGCACCTATCGTTTGGTAGTATAGCTGTGGCAAGACCGAAAATATCGTATCCTCAAGGACCAATAGTACTAGTAATTACTATCTTTTTATTATTTAGCCTAAGAATTAAGGGAATCGTTGTTTAATCTAAAACTAACTAATTACTAAGCTAAGGATGCTAAGACAAAGAGAATGAATTGGGGAAATACTTTTGGGAAAACCAATTGATTAAGACAATACCTGAGGAAGAATCCACCTAGACTTCAGTTGTTATTTGACTCTGAACTAGATGATTTATTCACTTGACTTGATCCGTAGGATTCCCTAATTTATATTAATAGCTCTCTCGAGGCTACTAACGTCTAACCCTAGGTTGATTAATTGAAACCTCTTTCTAATTAAAACCCTTAAAATTGCATTAACTCGATCTATGGACTCCCATATTAGGTTTGACCCTAATCCGATAGATTTTCGTCGTCCTATCTCTAGGAGTGCGATCAACTCTGCCTAAGCACATCAATACTTGAATCAATATCTTGAAATATCAAAGCAAGAATTAAGAACACATAATTAAGAACAAATCAAGTATTTATCATATAGTTTAGAAAACAATAAGAAGTTTCGTCTTAGGTTTCATCCCCTTCAGGTATTTAAGGGGTTTAGTTCATGTTTATAAAAGAATACATCTTAGAAGAAAGTATAAAAAAACATAGGAAAAACCCTGAAACCCCCTGAAGGAAATTGAAGGAAAGGTCTTCCGTCTTGAGTATAATTCTAGCTTCTTGAGATGAATCAACTGGCTGCCTTCGAGTAAATCCCACAAATCGACCCTCTCTGGCTTGGCTCCTCGGCCTACCTGAACGCGCCCCTTTAGGTTGCCCTCTAGGGTGTTTATATAGGCTTTTGGAATATCTTTCTTTGCCTCTAAGTACCCTTTTCCGAGTAGAATTAAAATAGGTCACGTCAGGGACACACCAGTGTGACACGCTCGTGTAACTCGAGTCCAGACCGTGTTCGAATCTGCTAAAGTGGCACGACCGTGTGGATTTCTCCAGGCCGTGTGAATTTTGTACTTTGGCCCATTTTCTCCATTTTTGGCCCGTTTCTCGTTCTTTTCATTCTCCGATGCTCTCCTAAGTATAAAACATGAAATTAAAGGATTCGGAGCATCAAATTCCACAATTCAGGGGATAAATCATCCAAAAGTATGCCAAATGTGGGATTAAAATATGTACATATTACGATTTATTAGCTAGAAGGGTCGACTGAGGAATAGGTGGGGGTGGAGGGGGATGAGCATTAGGATTTGCTCGAACAAATTCAGTGTACCAGTTACTCATCATATGGAGAAACGATTCTCGAGCCTCTTCTCCCTGACCCAAAGTCTCGAGTCTACTTTCTACTGGCACGGTCCCTTGCGAGGGAGTCGGTGCATTACTTGCAGCATCATTGACCGCAGCTCGATCGGTATCCATATACTATATAGAAACACAATTTAAATCATCATGAGTCGTTACACTATCATTATTTAAATACTCATATGTAAGGCATGTATAGCTAGACTCATACTTACGCTACGTTAGTCTTAGAATTGACTAAACCGTAGCTCTGATACCACTAAATGTAACACCCCTTACCCGTATTCGACACCTGAACCGAGTACGAGGTATTACCGTACTTAACTTGCTCAAACATACAACATCGATCCATTAAAGTTCATTTCAATATAATTTTTTCACTTGAGACCTTAATGTTCTTATTATAGGTCTACGAGACCCTAAACTTGCTCGCGAATGATTCGAGACCAAACCGGATACTTTTGAACACTTAGAAAATTTTGGCACTACTCCCATCATGTGTATACTCTACTCAGTACTCATCACATCACACAAGCATGCTCTTAATGAAATTCATCATCAATGAATATATAAACTTGTCAAATATTGGCCAATTTCCAATGACCATTTACAAAATGAATTTAATGACCTTAATAACCACACATTGGCTAACAAATATGACATAACACAAAATTACCAAGTTCCTATACATGTCATACTTAAAAATTAAACAAACTTTGCTATACCAAAGAGAAGTTGACAGTGTGATTCTAAACTCCGACGTCCTACGGTCCTCGACTTAGCTTGGTGATACTACAAGGAAAAGGGAAATGAGAGGGGTAAGCATGAAGCTGTGCAAGTTTGCATGAAATAAATAGCAACATAAAGGATCATAATTGTAACAGTCCGGTTTATACCCTAGTCGAAACAGTGGTTTCGGGACCACAAATCTGAGTTTGAATAATATTTTAATATTATTTTTTGTGCCTATGATATATGATTAACCATGTGTTAAATTTCCGTAAGCTAATTTGTCTGATCGTGTGTTTACTTTGAGCAACGGATTAAATTGCATTGAATGCAAAACTAGCATGCTTAATGAAAAGATACCTATTTGCCATGTCTTTATAAGTATGGAGGATTTATATGGCAAATTAGCCATTACTTTAGATAGTGGACGGTTATGGCCCATAATAACCTTGGGAAATATGTTTTATAACTTTATTATATAAGGTTAAAATTGGAAATTGGTTATTAATGATTTTATAACAAAATGAAACATGAAAAAAAATGGCCATGTTCTTATCTTTGGCCGGATATCAAAAAGAAAAAGAAAGAAAGAAGAAAGCTAGGTTTCGGCTACTTCTAAGCTAGATTAATGTATGTTTTAGTTTCAGTTTTTGATAATTTCTACGTTTTCGAAATCGTTGCTTTGTCTACTACAAAACCCATGCTTCAATTTTGAGAATTGATGATGTCTATGAAATGAGACTTTGATGAACTCATGTGATCTGTGTTGTTTACTAGTGAAATATGAAAGATATGTATATAATGAACATGTTTTGTTCTTGGAATTTTGATGAATTTTGCTAAATAGGGCTAAATTGAGAAAATAGCATTTTGAGGGACTAAATTGTGAATTTGATGAAATGATTGGACTTGTATGAAATATGTGAGCATTCGGCTAAACATGGGTATAAGTTGATTTTGTATATTTGATATTTTTAGAAAAATTGACCAAATTAATAAAAAGAGAAAATATGAGGGCTAAGTTGCAAATAGCCCTAAATGTGTGTTTTTTTGATTGAAATGAATGTTTTGTTGAATAAAAAGGGTTAAATTTGAATATGTTTAGATCAAGAACCGAAGAAATCAGACTTAGACACGAAAAAGCGAAAGTAATCGAGTAGCTGTTTTCGTTTCAGTTAAATCGAATCCGAGGTAAGCCATTATGTAAATAAATATATTTGTATTGAACTGTGTATGTTCATATGACTATTGATAATGATGAATGTTTACGAAATGATATGTACATGACTTTCGAGATAAGATCGACGTAGTGACAATGTCCGAGAAGTCCCCTACGAACCTAGGAATAGATAGGATTAGCTATGTCATGACATAGGTATCTGCTCTATTTTATCATGTAAGACCACATCTGGGACGTTGGCATTGATTCGAGATTTCGTGTAAGACCATGTCTGGGACGGTGGCATCGATATGATCTTTTTCGTGTAAGACCATGTCTGGGACATCGACATCGTATTAATGCGTGTAAGACCCTATCGGGGAAAGTGGCATCGACATCTGATTACATGTAAGATCACGTCTTGGACATTGGCATTGTACGACTATTCTGAGTATTCTCTATATCCTATTAGATTCCGAACGGTTCAACGAGCAAATCTGAGCTACGAATAATTACGTGAATATATATTCATTCCAGGTACGTTTGGTATGTACACTAAGTGTATATAAAAGGTAAGTACCTATATGAATTTGCTTTGAAGAAATGTATGATTGAACATGAGAATATGAATGAGATACAATAATGGTTATGAATAAGGTAAGTATATATGTGATATGTGAAATGAAATATGTGGCAAGCTTTGAGTGAGTAAATGTGCCAAAGTCTATGAAATGAAATGGCTATGAGATTTATAAGTACCAATGATTCAATTTGGTTATATGCATTGTGTATTAAGTTTATTTGTATATGACTTACTAAGCTTTTTGAAAGCTTACTCTGTGTGTGTTTGTTCTGTTTTATAGATCGTCAAAGCTACTGAAGGCTCGGGGACCATCGACGATCATCATCACACTACTCAGCTTGTTTTGGTGCATTTTGGAAATGTGTATAACTAAGTATGGCATGTATAGGATAGTTATTTGAATGAGATTGAGATGTGAACTTAGCCATGTGATTTGGCTAGTTATGTGTTGGCTATATGCTTTAATGAATATAATAGGTGATGTATGTTTTGGTATAGTTTGATAGTGTATGAAGTGGTTAAGTTTAAGGTAAGTATTTGGATGATTTATGCTTGTGTGTACATGAGTTTTAGTCTTGGTTGAAATTGGATTTTTAGATGTAGTGATAGGATGGCCATTTTGATACGTTCTTGGTTGCTAAAGTTGCATGAGTTGAATTGGTTGTTTGCTTGTAGGTATGACCCTAATGTGGGTGGCATATTGGCCTTGCAAATGGCCTATTTTGCCACACTGTTGTGGCACACGGGCGTGCCTATTGACCGTGGGACTAAGTCAGTAGCTGATTAAGAGTACACGGCCTTGATACACGGACGTGCCTGGTAGCCGTGTGGTTTAGTCAGAATTGACCACGGCCAAGGTACACGGGCGTGTTTAGTGGCCGTGGAGTTAAGTCAGATTCGACCACGGGGTAGACACATGGGCGTGCCTAGCAGTCGTGGGAGGCACACGGCCTGCATACACGGGCGTGTAACCCCTGAAACTTAGAAAGTTTAAAATTTTCTGAGAATTTCTGTATGTGTTCCGGTTTAGTCCCGACTCTGTTTAAAGCATGACTAAGGTGTCGTTGACCTATTAAAGGGACACTTTGATTGCGTTTAATGAATTGTATTATGTAATGTCTGTAAAAGTTTCGATCTGTCCAGTAATACCTTTAGCCCTAATTCGGCGACGGATTCGGGTTAGGGGTGTTACAGTTGATTGGTATCAGAGCTACAGTTTAGTCAATTCTCGGACTAACATAGCGTGTCAGAGTCTAGCTATACATGCCATATTTTTGAACTGTGATAGTGTGATGAATCTTGACGTATAAAATGTGATTTTCGTATAGTAATGGATCCCGAAAAAGCCGTAGCTGATGATGTAGAAAGTAATGTGCTAGCTCCCACGCAAGGGACAACTCCTTCTGATTCGAGACCGGCTACGAGCGGTCAAGAGGGAGAAGCTAAACAAGCTTTCTTCCAGATGATGAGTGAGTGGTTCACTCAATTAGTTAGAAATAATCCGGCTGTTTCACAACTTTTGCCCCCACCTAATCACCCTCAGACATCTACTACGCCTCTGACTATGAATCTGAATTTATTGAACAAGCCTTTTATTGACAAAATCTGTAAGTATGGGGCAAAAGAGTTCAGGGCTACTAGTGACGATGATGCCGAGAAGGCTGAGTTCTGGTTAGAAAACACGATCCGGGTATTCGATGAGATGTCCTTGACTCTGAAAGAAAGTATTAAATATGTCATTTCACTATTACAGGATACAGCTTATCAGTGGTGGAAAGCCCTAACTTCTGTTGTTCCGAAAGAGCGAGTCACGTGGGACTTCTTTCAGGTTGAATTCCGAAAGAAATACATCAGTGAGAGATTTATTGATCAGAAACGAAAAGAATTTCTGGATTTGAAACAGGGTCGTATGTCTGTTACGGAATATGAACGAGAGTTTGTGAGACTGAGTCAATATGCTCGTGAATGTCTATCCACTGTGGCAATAATGTGCAAAAGATTCGATGATGGCCTTATTGAAGATATCTGTTTGCTAGTCGGGATTTTGGAAATAAAAGAGTTTGTTGTGCTTGTTGATCGAGCTGGCAAAGCTGAGGCACTTGGGAAAGATAAAAAGAAAGCTAAGTCTGAAGCTAGAGACGTGAGAAAGAGATTTCAGAGTAGATAATTTCAGTCTGTTTTGAAGAAATTCCAGGATGAGCATAGCCGTTCAAAGTTTAATGTGGGACACACGAATAGTGATTGAGTTAGATCACAAATGAGCTCTAAAGCTCTGGCAACTTCAGTGGCAAGTGTTGGAAATGTACGATCCGAGAAACCTGAATGTAAGCATTGCAGAAAAAGACATCCGGGAAACTGTAGAATGAATGATCGGGCTTGCTTCAGATGTGGATTGTTAGATCATTTCATCCGTGATTGTTCAGAGTCTGTTGAGCAAGAGACTGCCCAAAATTCAAGATCTGATAATGCTCCAATGAGGGGTAGACCTATCTGAAATGCAAGAAATGTCAGTGGTAGTCAGAGAACTACGAGGGATACTGTTACGAGATCTGAAGTTAGATTGTCTGCTAGAGCGTATGCTATTCAAGCTCGGGAAGAAGCTTCATCTCCAGATGTTATAACTGGTACATTTACTCTTTATGATACTTCTGTGATTGCATTGATAGACCTTGGTTCTACACATTCGTATATATGTATGAACTTGGTAATCAATAAGAATTTGCCTGTAGAGTCTACTGAGTTTGTTATAAAAGTATCGAACCCCTTAGGTAAAAGTGTTTTGGTTGACAAAATATGTAAGAATTGCCCGTTAATGTTTTGAGATATATGTTTCCCTGCTGATCTGATGCTACTACCGTTTGATGAGTTTGATATAATTCTGGGTATGGACTGGTTGACATTGCATGATGCTGTTGTGAACTGTAAAAGAAAGACTATTGATTTGAGATGTTCAAATGATGAAATAGTTAGGATTGAGTCTAATGATTTAAATGGATTGCCTGCAGTGATATCGATACTGAAAGCTTTAAGATATATGAAAAAGGGATATGAGGCATACTTCACTTATGTGATTGATTCTAAAGTATCTGAAAGGAAAGTTGAATAAGTGCCAGTAGTCTGTGAATTCTTCGATGTATTCCCTGAGGAATTACCGGGTTTGCCTCCGAGATGTGAAGTTGAATTTGGCATTGATTTGTTGCTTGGTACAACACCTATTTCGATAGCTCCGTATAGAATGGCACCAATAGAGTTGAAAGAGTTAAAGTCACAGTTGCTGTAACATCCTGAAAAGGGCCTATGCATTTTCGGTTTAATTGTAAGAAATGACATGTCTTATGTATTATGAATATGTTTTGAACATTTTTTGGAAACCTGAAAATGTATGGAAATGATAAGTTAAAAGAGGAAAGTGAACATTTCTGGAAACTTGGAAATGTAAGGAAATGCTAGGTTAAAGGAGGGAAACGAACGTTTTTGGAAACTTGGAAATGAAAGGAAATGTCTTAGAAATGTCGAGTTTTAAAGTTTAAAAAAAGGGGAAACTAAGACAAGGTGGCCTTAAGAGAAAATGTATGTGAAATATGACACACAAACAGGTTGGCAAAAGTGGCTTGGAAATGCCACTTAAGGCCGAGGTAAGTGACGCCACAAGCTATGCAAGTGGGCCTGAGTTCGAGTCACTTAGGGAGCAAAATAAAGTTTTTATTTTTTCTACAAGGAGCAGAGAGATGGATGGCTACAAGGCTTTTAAAAGAGGAGTTTTATTCTCTTTAAATTTTGGCTAAATAGGAGATAAGTAATAGATTTATTTTAGATTATTTTCAAGGAGATAATAAGGGATGTATTATCATTATTTTCAAGAGATAATTGTTGGATTAAATTCTTTTAATTTGAGTAAGTGATAAATCAAGGGATAAAAGCTATCAACATAGAAGAGTGGTGGCCAAGTAAGGGACTCTAGCTAGTAATTACGACTACTAGAGGAAAAGAGGCTATTCATCCATTCACTTTTTCCTTTGCCGAAATTCCTTAAGCAATTCTCCTCTCTCTGCCGAATTTTTCCTAGCAAAATCCTCTCTTCTCTGCTATTTTGTCAAAACCGAAAACTCTAGCAAAGCAAGCCAATTTCTTCACCTTTCTCTTCTTCCTATTCCTTTTCTTTCCAATCCATCCAAAAGCCGAATCTTTGAGGGGCTCCAAGCATAGAGGCTGTCGACTTCTTCAAGAAAGGGTAAGGATCTATTGATATTATTTTCTTTTTCCAAATCAAAAGCCAAGATTCTAATGCCATATACTTGTTGGCCGAAACTTTGAAGGAAAGTTTTGGGATTCTGTGACTGTCGACTACAAGAAGGAAGTTTCCGGGATTTCTAAGATTAAAGGTAAGGCATGTATTCGGCCATAGGCCATTCTAATAGATTTTTGTGTGAAGGGCCGAATCTAACTATGGATGTGTAGGGACAGTCGACAGTGGTACACAAGGTTTCGGGATTTAAGATTTGGAAGGTAAGCACATAGATATGTTCGGCCAAGGCCTGATTTGATATCTAGATCTATTTGATAATCGATTAAAAAGTCGAAAACTAACCCCTTTGTCAATTTCATGCTTGGCCGAATACAAGGGGGAATTAAAGTGAAGATTTCGGGATTTGTTGGTGTTCCAATTGGCAACAAGGTAGGTTTTAAATGTACAAATCCTATTAGGGTTTGGTTTTATAGCCGAATAGGCTCTTTACTAACATATTATGGATGGCCGAATATAGGCATTCAAGATCTAAAGCGTAGATCAAGCTTTTCGGGATTTAAGTGAACTGCTAAGCGAATCAGGTGTGTACCCACACTTCTTCTTAATAAAATGGCTATAATTAGTATGTGCATGTTTATAAGAATGTGAATATGGCTAAGTACCATGTAATGGTACAAAAGTACTCAGGTACGTTTCCTACTCCTATTAGGATTATGAAATATGTTATATGTAACATGTGAATAAAGATAAGAATGTGAAATTTGGCATGTTAAGGCATAATATTTATGATATGGGGCATATGGGTTATTGAAAAGGGGAAGTGAATGTGGTGACCTAAGACCACGCTATCTGAATGCGGTGACCTAAGACCGCGATATCTGAATGTGGTGACCTAAGACCACAATATCTGAACGTGGTGACCTAAGACCACGAGACTATAAGGGCGATGAGCACGTCGACTGCAGCGACTGCCTTCGATGGAGTGTAGCGGATGGAGGGTTGACTTATTAGTCCCCACGGTGTGCAGGTTGGTACAGGGGAAGTGTAGCGGATGGTTAACTAGGTTTGGGTTTTGGGTTGCATCACTATCGTAAATTATTATATGAATATGATATGTATGTTATGCCTAAATTTATTTGGACTTAGTGTTGTGTACACATTGAGTCTGTTGACTCACCCCGTTGTGGGACTATTTTCAGGTGACGAACAGTAATGGACCGGGCTCGGCAGAAGCTTAGGGATGGCCATGCACAGCAAGAAATTTACGATTTGGACGTTTATTTTATTTTAAGTATTTTAAGTTTATTTTGGGAATTATTTGATGTAATAAGGCCATAAGGCCATAGTTGAATTTCTTTGTTTCTTTTTACTTTTATTTATTATGTTTACAAATTATTATTTATGGATCAAACAAATTTATTTAAAAAAAAAGAGATTTAATATATTATTAATACATTTTCAACTCAAGCCCAACCCAAACAAACTTTCTTTCTAAACACACAAGTTTTTCCTAAGTAATAAAAGAGTTTTGAATCAGTTTCTTTCGAGGAACATACCAGATCCGGTCAAGGCTCGTGGGCCGGGTTTGGGGTGTTTCGATTTGGTATCAGAGCCCAGTTTTAAACTCTCGGCCTGTGGTTTAAGGCCCAAGACGTTTTCAAATCGAGCCCAAATGAGTTTTTATGGAAATATTTTAAAAATAAGCAGGTTTTCTGGCATGGCACCTAAGTCTCCGACCTGAAGTCCACCAGGTAAGTACCCCTAACCTTTGTGTGATTTATATTGTGATCTGTAGAAGGGTAGAAATGGAATGGAACGTAGATTAGTATGATAAGTATGTGAACCCTAGGACTAGTGTACCCCAACAAATACATAAGATTTAATACTTACCTAAACAAACCTATGGCTAAGTCACCAAGTTAGGGTGTGGTAACCCCTGTGCGCATGTCTAGGATTGGATCCGGAAGAGCCTGGTATTTAAGCAGTCCTAGTGACTCACCTCCTCTTCGCTGGAATCCTACCTAGTGCGTAGCTTCGGTTCACCCTAACCAAGATGACTCAGTGGGTGTGGCAACCTCTGTGCGCATGTTTAGGAATGGTTTCAGTGGGAGCTTGGTACTTAAGCAGTCCGTGTGACTCACCTCCTCTCCATTCGAATCCTACCTGGTGCGTAGCTTTGGTTCACCCTGACCAAGAGGACTCGGTCATAGGCTAAACACACTAACTAAAACCCGAAAGGGAACTAGCCGTGTTCTTATGGAAACCCTAGTTTTAAAAATTCAACCAACCACTCTTTTGAACTGATAAAATTGTTTTGAAGAAAAAAAAATATTTCCGAAAAATTTCTGATTTATGAAATTATAAAAATACCCATAGTGGTAAAATTACAAAAAAGCCCTTAGTTTATAAAATGTCCAACTACCCAACAGTTTTACCAAAATTTCATTATTTTCTAAAGGTTCAAAAACCCTAATTTGCAAAATATCAAAAATACCTTGATTTTGGAAAATTACAAAATTGCCCCAACTTACAAAATTACCAAATGACCCTGATTTCCAAAATTTTTGCAACATTACCGTTTTGGAAAGTGCAATTCTCAAAAAGAACTCTCAAAGTTTTGCAAAATTTGGAAATACCCCGAAAATATTAAACTTTACAAATTTACCCTGGTTTATTACCAAAATACCCCCGAGCTCCAAAATTACCGAAATACCCCTGGATATCAAAAATTTTCCAAAATACCCCGGGAATTTAAAAATTTCAAAATACTTTTGACAAAATCACCAAGGAACTATTTCTTCTGAAAAATTACGGAAATACCCCTCGGTAGTGAGAAAACAACAACAATGAAAACCACAACGTTTCTCTGAATGAACGAAAGTTCATAATTGATTGATAGATGTATGAATGTAAAGACTGTGTGCATGTATGAATACGAAAGAACCACTCCTAAAAAAAAAAAATTCTTCTCATAAAATTTCTTCGCGGGTAATCAAGTGAAACAAAGACTAATTCATAAAACTTTTTAATCAAATCGTGACGATAGAAATGAGTTCTAGAGGACGTGGCCGTCGTGGACGCAGTAGAGGAAGAATGACTGTGTCGGAACCCGTTAGATCGGGTCAAGGGTCTGATAATGAGGTACCACCGCCACCACCACCCCCAGCTGTTGGTGTTGAGCAGCAGGCTCAGACGGGGGAAGATGCTGTGTCGCAGGCTGTGCTGCGAGTTTTGGAAATGGTGGATGGCGCAGGTGGAAATATGGGAACTCAGAAATCTGTACCCGAGCGACTCCGAGCCAACGGGGCTGAAATGTTTAGAGGAGTATCTGGTGTGGCACCCAGTACGGCTGAATACTGGTTGGAGGCAACTGAGTGAATTATGGATGAGCTCGATCTGACCCCTGAGGAGAAGTTGAAAGGAATGGTGGCACTGCTACGGGATGAAGCGTATCAATGGTGGTTAACTGTTCGGGATGGTGCCACGGCTGAGGATCTGACCTGGGAGTATGTTAAGGAAGCGTATCAAAAGAAGTATGTTGGAACCAGGTATACTGATGAGCAAAGGAAAGCATTTCTGGGACTGGTTCAAGGGAACAAGTCCGTTGCGGAATATGAAGCTGAATTCCTGAGGTTGAGCCGGTATGCTCGAGGAATAGTGGCAACTGAGCATGAGTGCTGTGTCCGTTTTGAGGACGGACTAAGGGATGATCTGAGATTGTTGATAGCACCGCATCAGGAGCGGGAGTTTTCTGCTTTAGTAGAAAAGGCCAAGGTAGCTGAGGGAATTAAGGATTCTGCCAAGCAGACCATGGATCGGAATAGGCCAAAAAGAAGTTTTGGATCGTCTAGGAAGTTTCAAAAGAGGCCTAGAGTGGATGGGCCGCGAGGTCAGCAAGCTGGTACAGGAGGGCAGTATCGTTCTTGTGATCTGTGTGGAAAGAAGCACTTAGGAGAGTGCTGGAAGAAGACGGGAGGATGCTTTAGGTGTGGGTCCAAAGACCATATGATCAAAGATTGTCCTAGGATACCAGATGAAAGTCGACCAGCAGCTCAGAATGTTAATCAGGCTGGTAGAGGGGGACAGCAGCCTCAACGAGGTCGTGGTTCGAATTACAGAGGTAATGGTGCTGGTAGAGGACGTGGAACACAGGGCAGAGGTGCTGCTAATGCTGAGGCGAGGCAGCCAGGTTTGGTTTATGCGGTTCGCCGGAGGGAGGAAGGAGACACGCCGGATGTTATAACCGGTACGTTCTTTATTTATGGCAAGCCCTATTTTACTCTGATTGATGTGGGTTCGACCCATTCTTATGTTGCATGTAGGGTAGTGGAAACACTAGGCTTAGACTCTAAACTTTCTGATAGGCAGATGACTGTAGTAAGCCTATTAGGTCAAACTGTAGTGGTGGATAAGATCTTTCGGAATGTACCCCTAGTGATTCAGGGAGTGAACTTTCGGGCTGACTTAATGGAACTACCCTTTAGGGAGTTTGAACTTATACTTGGAATGGACTGGCTAGTAGAGCACCGAGCCGTGTTGGATTGTGCGGCTAAACGAATGGAACTAAGGACCCCGGAGGATGAAGTAGTGGTAATGATCGGAGAAAGAAGAAACTACCTGTCTAACGTAGTTTCGGCATTGAAGGCTGAGAAAATGGTTAGGAAAGGGTGCAAGGCATTCTTAGCCTTCGTAAGTGCGTTGGGTGGAAAGGAAGAAGGTGTTAGTGGAGTTAGAACTGTAAGGGATTTCGAAGATGTGTTTCCAGAGGAATTACCAGGAATACCCCCAGATAGGGAGGTGGAATTTGGAATAGACTTGTTGCCGGGAACAGCTCCTGTGTCAATCGCTCCGTACAGAATGGCACCAAAGGAGTTGGTTGAGCTCCAGGCTCAGATCCAAGAATTACTGGAACGTGGGTTCATTCGACCCAGTGTGTCTCCATGGGGAGCACCGGTTTTGTTCATGAAGAAGAAGGACGGAACTATGCGTATGTGCATAGACTATCGTCAGTTAAATAAGCTGACCATTAAGAACAAGTATCCTTTGCCAAGGATCGATGACTTGTTCGATCAGTTGAAGGGGGCCGCAGTATTCTCGAAGATAGACCTAAGGTCGGGATATCATCAGTTGAAGGTGAAGGAGGCAGATATCCATAAGACAGCTTTTAGGATAAGATACGGCCATTTTGAGTTTGTAGTGATGCCGTTTGGGTTGACGAACGCCCCAGCTGCGTTCATGGATATGATGAATCGAGTTTTTCAACCCTATTTGGATAGGTTCGTTGTCGTGTTTATCGATGACATCCTGGTGTATTCTAAGTCGGAGGAGGAGCATGATGAGCATCTCTGAGTTGTGTTGGAGGTATTAAGGGAGAAGAAACTCTATGCCAAATTCAGCAAGTGTGAATTTTGGCTGAAGGAGGTGGCATTCTTAGGGCATGTAGTATCCGCAGAGGGAATAAGAGTGGTTCCTAGGAAGATCGAAGTAGTGTTGGATTGGAAACCACCTAGGTTCGTGGCTGAGATCTGAAGTTTCTTAGGTTTGGCAGGCTATAACAGAAGGTTCGTGGAAGGGTTCTCGTCAATAGCCGCGCCTTTGACAAAGTTGCTAAGGAAGGAAGTACCCTTTGAATGGACTAAGAAGCAACAAGAGAGCTTTGAAAAGCTTAAGAAAGTGTTGACGGAAGCTCCAGTGTTAATTCAGCCGGAGGCAGGGAAGGATTTTGTGGTATACTGTGACACTTCTCACACGGGATTAGGCTGTGTGCTAATGCAAGAAGGAAAAGTAGTCACTTATGCGTCTCGACAGTTAAGGCCACATGAGGTTAACTACCCAACTCATGAGTTGGAATTGGCAGCAATAGTTTTCGCTCTTAAGGTTTGGAGGCACTACCTTTATGGGGAAAGGTCGATAATTTACACAGAGCACAAAAGCCTTAAGTATCTGTTGACTCAGAAGGAGTTGAACTTGAGGCAGCGAAGATGGGTGGAGTTATTGAAGGATTATGATTGCTCGATAGAGTACCACCAGGGCAAGGCGAATGTGGTAGCTGATGCCCTAAGTCAGAAGGTTGTGTCGGATCTAAGGGCTATGTTCGCACACTTGAGTTTGTATGATGATGGAAGCCTGTTGGCAGAGTTGCAAGTCAAGCCCACATGGCTCAATGAGGTGAAAGAGGGACAGTTGGCTGATAAGGACCTAAGTGCTAAGTTACAGCAAGTACAGAACGAAGAGTTAGAGGATTATGGCTTTAATGTTGAAGGAGTATTGTACTACAAAGGAAAAGTCTGTATGCCGAGGGACGAAGAGTTAAGACAAAGGATTCTTCGGAAGGCGCATAGTAGCCCTTATGCTATGCATCCCGGAGGCAGTAAGCTGTACAGAGATCTAAGGGAATAGTTTTGGTGGCCTGATCTTAAACGGGAAGTTACTGAATTCGTGGGAAAATGTCTGACGTGTCAGCAAGTTAAGGCTGAACACCAAGTTCCATCGGGATTGCTTCAGCCAATCGAGATTCCGCAGTGGAAGTGGGAAAGAATTACCATGGGCTTCGATAGTGGGCTTCCCCTTATGCCTACTAAGAAGGACTCGGTATGGGTAATAGTGGATCGTCTGACCAAGTCCGCGCACTTCATTCCGGTAAGAGTTGACTATTCTCTTCAGAAGTTGGCCAAATTATATGTAGCGAAAATTGTGAGGTTACATGGAGTACCGGTATCGATCGTCTCCGATAGAGACCCAAGGTTTACGTCTTGGTTTTGGAGGGCACTTCATCAAGCTTTAGGCACTAAGTTGGACTTCACTACGGCTTTTCATCCACAATCAGACGGGCAGCCTGAACGGGTTATACAAGTGTTGGAGGATATGTTGAGAGGCCGTGTGATGGATTTCCGAGGAAGTTGGGAAGACTATTTGCCTTTAGCAGAGTTCGCCTACAATAACAGCTATCAGGCTAGTATTCGGATGGCACCATATGAGGCGTTGTATGGTCGAAAGTATCGAACTCCTACTTGTTGGACTGAGTTAGGAGAACGTCGAGTTTTGGGTCCAGAGTTAGTGGCAGAAACTGAAGAAAAGGTTGAGATAATCAGGGCACGGTTAAAGGAAGCCTCTGATAGGCAGAAGTCGTACGCCGACCTTAAGCGGAAGGAAATAGAGTTTGAAGTGGGAGACCAAGTGTTTTTGAAAGTCTCGCCTTGGGAGAAGGTGATGAGGTTTGGTCGCAAAGGGAAGTTAAGCCCAAGGTTTATAGGGCCCTATCGACTACTGAAGCGAGTTGGACCAGTGGCATACCAGTTAGAGTTGCCACCGGAGTTGCAGCAGATGCACGACGTATTCCACGTATCCATGCTACGTCATTACCGATCAGATCCATCTCATGTGGTACCAGTTGAAGAAGTGGAGCTAAGGCCAGACTTATCCTACGAGGAAGAGCCGATTCAGATATTGGAACGTGATGTGAAAGTGCTACGGAGGAAGTCAGTTCCTCTAGTCAAAGTGTTATGGCGCAATCATGGATCGGAAGAAGCTTCGTGGGAGCCAGAAGAGGCAATGCGACAACAATACCCTCAATTATTTAGCTAGGAAATTTCGAGGACGAAATTATTTTAAGGGGGTAGAACTGTAACATCCTGAAAAGGGCCTATGTATTTTCGGTTTAATTGTAAGAAATGACATGTCTTATGTGTTATGAATATGTTTTGAACATTTTTGGAAACCTGAAAATGTATGGAAATGATAAGTTAAAAGAGGAAAGTGAACATTTCTGGAAACTTGGAAATGTAAGGAAATGCTAGGTTAAAGGAGGGAAACAAACGTTTTTGGAAACTTGGAAATGAAAGGAAATGTCTTAGAAATGTCGAGTTTTAAAGTTTAAAAAAAGGGGAAACTAAGACAAGGTGGCCTTAAGAGAAAATGTATGTGAAATATGACACACAAACAGGTTGGGAAAAGTGGCCTGGAAATGCCACTTAAGGCCCAGGTAAGTGACGCCACAAGCTATGCAAGTGGGCCTGAGTTCGAGTCACTTAGGGAGCAAAATAAAGTTTTTATTTTTACTGCAAGGAGCAGAGAGATGGACGGCTACAAGGCTTTTAAAAGAGGAGTTTTATTCTCTTTAAATTTCGGCTAAATAGGAGATAAGTAATAGATTTATTTTAGATTATTTTCAAGGAGAAAATAAGGGATGTATTATCATTATTTTCAAGAGATAATTGTTGGATTAAATTCTTTTAATTTGAGTAAGTGATAAATCAAGGGATAAAAGCTATCAACATAGAAGAGTGGTGGCCAAGTAAGGGACTCTAGCTAGTAATTACGGCTACTATAGGAAAAGAGGCTATTCATCCATTCACTTTTTCCTTTGCCGAAATT
Organism: Gossypium australe; assembly: GCA_005393395.2. Classification (NCBI taxonomy): domain Eukaryota; kingdom Viridiplantae; phylum Streptophyta; class Magnoliopsida; order Malvales; family Malvaceae; genus Gossypium; species Gossypium australe. Next base: position 130,580,133 of record CM016619.1, read on the forward strand.
CCTTAAGCAATTCTCCTCTCTCTGCCGAATTTTTCCTAGCAAAATCCTCTCTTCTCTGCTATTTTGTCAAAACCGAAAACTCTAGCAAAGCAAGCCAATTTCTTCACCTTTCTCTTCTTCCTATTCTTTTTCTTTCCAATCCATCCAAAAGCCGAATCTTTGAGGGGCTCCAAGCATAGAGGCTGTCGACTTCTTCAAGAAAGGGTAAGGATCTATTGATATTATTTTCTTTTTCCAAATCAAAAGCCAAGATTCTAATGCCATATACTTGTTGGCCGAAACTTTGAAGGAAAGTTTCGGGATTTTGTGACTGTCGACTACAAGAAGGAAGGTTCTGGGATTTCTAAGATTAAAGGTAAGGCATGTATTCGACCATAGGCCATTCTAATAGATTTTTGTGTGAAGGGCCGAATCTAACTATGGATGTGTAGGGACAGTCGACAGTGGTACACAAGGTTTCGGGATTTAAGATTTGGAAGGTAAGCACATAGATATGTTCGGCCAAGGCCTGATTTGATATCTAGATCTATTTGATAATCAGTTAAAAAGCCAAAAACTAACCCCTTTGTCAATTTCATGCTTGGCCGAATACAAGGAGGAATTAAAGTAAAGATTTCGGGATTTGTTGGTGTTCCAATCGGCAACAAGGTAGGTTTTAAATGTACAAATCCTATTAGGGTTTGGTTTTATAGCCGAATAGGCTCTTTACTAACATATTATGGATGGCCGAATATAGGCATTCAAGATCTAAAGCGTAGATCAAGCTTTTCGGGATTTAAGTGAACTGCTAAGCGAATCAGGTGTGTACCCACACTTCTTCTTAATAAAATGGCTATAATTAGTATGTGCATGTTTATAAGAATGTGAATATGGCTAAGTACCATGTAATGGTACAAAAGTACTCAGGTACGTTTCCTACTCATATTAGGATTATGAAATATGTTATATGTAACATGTGAATAAAGATAAGAATGTGAAATTTGGCATGTTAAGGCATAATATTTATGATATGGGGCATATGGGTTATTGAAAAGGGGAAGTGAATGTGGTGACCTAAGACCACGCTATCTGAATGCGGTGACTTAGGACCGCGATATCTGAATGTGGTGACCTAAGACCACAATATCTGAACGTGGTGACCTAAGACCACGAGACTATAAGGGCGATGAGCACGTCGACTGCAGCGACTGCCTTCGATGGAGTGTAGCGGATGGAGGGTTGACTTATTAGTCCCCACGGTGTGCAGGTTGGTACGGGGGAAGTGTAGCGGATGGTTAACTAGGTTTGGGTTTTGGGTTGCATCATTATCGTAAATTATTATGTGAATATGATATGTATGTTATGCCTAAATTTATTTGGACTTAGTGTTGTGTACACATTGAGTCTGTTGACTCACCCCGTTGTGGGACTATTTTCAGGTGACGAACAGTAATAGACCGGGCTCGGCAGAAGCTTAGGGATGGCCATGCACAGCAAGAAATTTACGATTTGGACGTTTATTTTATTTTAAGTATTTTAAGTTTATTTTGGGAATTATTTGATGTAATAAGGCCATAAGGCCATAGTTGAATTTCTTTATTTCTTTTTACTTTTATTTATTATGTTTACAAAATATTATTTATGGATCAAACAAATTTATTTTTTTAAAAAAAAGAGATTTAATATATTATTAATACATTTTCAACTCAAGCCCAACCCAAACAAACTTTCTTTCTAAACACACAAGTTTTTCCTAAGTAATAAAAGAGTTTTGAATCAGTTTCTTTCGAGGAACATACCAGATCCGGTCAAGGCTCGTGGGCCGGGTTTGGGGTGTTTCAGTTGCAAGAGTTAATAGATAGAGGTTTCGCCAGACCGAGTTTTTCATTGTGGGGTGCTCCAGTTCTATTTGTGAAAAAGAAAGATGGCATGATGGGAATGTGCATTGACTATTGTCAGTTGAACAAAGTGACCATAAAGAACAAATATCCGTTGCCTAGGATTGACGATTTGTTTGATCAGTTAAAAGGAGCTACTGTATTTTCTAAGATTGATCTGAGATCAGGATACTACCAGTTGAGAGTGGAAGATTCAGACATTTCGAAAACCACCTTCAGAACGAGGTACAAGCATTATGAGTTTTTAGTTATGCCATTTGGACTAACTAATGCTCCTGCTGTTTTTATGGATCTCATGAACATAATTTTTAGACTGTACCTCGATCGATTTGTTGTTGTGTTTATAGATGATATTTTGAATTATTCACGTGATGAAAATGAGCATGCTGAACATCTAAGAATTGTGTTGCAAACTCTGAGAGAAAAGCATTTGTATGCGAAATTCAACAAATGTGAATTTTGGTTGCGTGAAGCCAGTTTTCTGGGACATATAGTATCAGCTTCTGGAATTCGAGTTGATCCGAGTAAGATTTCTGCTATTTTGGATTGGAAACCTGCAAGGAATGTGTCCGAAGTCCGCATTTTTCTGGGACTAGCTAGTTATTATCGTTGGTTTGTAAAAGGATTTTCAGTGATAGCTACTCTGTTAACTAGATTACTTCAAAAAGATGTGAGATTTGAATGTGATACGAACTCACCTAAAAAGACTGTGACAGAAGTCAACCAAGATCCAATCGAGCTACCTAATGGACCAATTACGCATACCTGTGATAAACAATTCGAAGATGCCGCGTCGGCTTTGGTGGCACAAATTTGGAATACCGAAAGAGAAAAGCCCAAGAACATGCTGAACTGTTACAATTTATTTGAAGTTGAATATACTAGCTAGTTCGACTGCTAGTTTATTTAACACTTTATTATGAGTGTTTTCAGTCATTTATTAGTTTGCTGCATTTTCTTAGTTCATGTTAATTTATCTAGATAGTACAAGTTTTTAATATGTCCTTTGTCGAAGTGAATGTTAGTGTGTTTTACCTAGTGTTTAAATAAAGTGATTAAATTCTGTGCCAACTATGTTCAGCTGAATTTTACTAATGTTGGTTTATACGTTTTGTAGATTGCTCCACGTTTTGATGCATGTTGGATGATCACAAGATGGAGCATGAATAAAGAATATTTAAAGCAAGATTGGAAGCATCTTGGACAAGCATTGGACGGCACTATGTGGATCATTTAGATGGAATATTATGGGTGGAGTTTTGAAGCATGCTTGGGTGGATATAATAAAATAAACCAAAGCTTGAGCAAGGGAATTGGGTGCATGGACGGCAACAAAGGGGATGAATGGATGATTACACTTTTGAATAAACAAATAAGGAGAACATTGGGACAATTTTAATGGGGATGATAGTGGAGATGCATGGACACTTTTTTAAATAAACAAAGAAGCTATCTTTTTCAATGCATGGACGGCAACCAAGCACAAGAGCATAATAGATGCATGAAATTAAAAATATAAGAATGTGCAAGTGTGATAAGGCATGAACGGCACAGGCATTTGACTTTTGTTTAATTTAATCAACATGATTTTATTTACAAGATGAGCATGCGGCACTAGCTTACAAGATGAGCATGGATTAAATAAAATAATGCAAGAACCATGGAACTAGCTAGTGGAGCAAACGGCAACAACATGAGGGAATTTTTCATGAATGAATATTTTTCTTTTTGGTGAGTTTAATTCATTCTCCTAATTCTCCAAGGTTCAAATTGACTTATCTAGTTTCTAGTGGCATCATTCTATCCTTGTTTCGAACTTATCATCCTTTCGGGTGTGGCGTTCATTTATCTGTACCGTTGGTTCCTATCTTGCTAGATAGTGGGTCTCGGTTTTTATTCAAAACTCCTTTCATCAATTTGAAGCTTATAAGATTCGGGTCTTTAATTTTTATTAAAGGTTCTTTCTTGTTTCAAATTCGTATCCACCTCAACCACTTACCTATCTTTATTTTTCAAAGAAATTATCAATAAAATTACTCTTTTTGTTATCTAAACAAAAAAACTACCTAATTTACGATCGGGCAACATTTACGATTCGTTTTCAAACCCGAGACGATTCGTATCAGTTGGTATCAGAGCCAATTAAATTAGGCACGTTTTGATCATCTCGAGTTTTTCCAAGTAAGTTAAAAAAAAGTTGTCGTAATATCTTGATTTTCAAACTCTTCATAATTAACCACCTCTACTATCGAGCCTTACTTCCCGACACCACCTACCAACCTTTCTACCCTTTTAAAACCTATCTTTTTTCGAAACAATTTTGTCCTTTTTAACTCTTTGAAATGACCTATGAGTTGCTAGTAAGTCGAAGGCAACCTTCTAGAACCTAGAAGAGTGAATTCGAGCGGTAAAAGGCGAGAGAGATTACATTGAAAGAAAAGCCGGAAATTGAGTGAAAACACGAGTGAGAGTGAAAACACGAGTCCGTGAGTGAAGAGATCGAGAATGGGCTGATGACGACTTGAAAAATATTAAAATGGCGATTCCTGCTTTCCAAGGGCGGTCCGATCCGGAGGCCTACCTTGAGTGGGAAAAGAAGGTGGAGTTAATCTTCGAATGCCATAACTACTCAGAAAATAAGAAGGTGAAACTTGCTGCCATTGAATTTTCTAATTATGCCATTATTTGGTGGGATCAATTAACAATGAGCCGAAGACGGAATGGTGAACGTCCAATATCTACATGGGCGGAAATGAAGTCACTAATGCGGAAAAGATTCATACCAACCTACTATCACCGCAAATTGCATCAAAAGTTGCAAAGCCTAACTCAGGGTCATCGTAGTGTGGAGGATTACTACAAGGAAATGGAAGTGGCCATGATCCGAGCCAATGTAGATGAAGAAAAAGAAGCCACAATGGCACGCTTTAGCGCTGGCCTTAATCGAGATATCGCAAATGTTTTAGAACTACACCATGACATCGATATCATCGATATGGTTCACATGGCAATAAAGGTCGAAAAGCAGCTAAAACGAAAAGCTATGTCTAGAGCAATCCCCAATAATGCTTCAACATCTAAGTGGGGACAAGTAATCAACAAATGGGACATACTGAGCCGAACCAAAGAAGCAAGTGGCGCACCCAAGTTTAACAAGCCAAGCAGTGAGACGAGCAAGGGCAAAATGGAAGCTATCCCGAATCGATCCCGAGACATTAAGTGTTTCAAATGTTTGGGTCGGGGCCATATTGCAAGTTAATGTACAAATCGAAACACTATGTTTATTCGAGATAATGGCGAGATTGAATCCAAAAGTGAAAGGGAAGATGATGCCAGTGAGACGTCCCAAGACGAGGAAGAAGTAGAACAAGCCGAAAATGGAGAGATCTTAGTGGTAAAAAGGAGTCTTAGCTTACAAGGCGTCGAAAATGAACAACAACGCGAAAACATCTTCCATAGGCGTTTCCAAGTACAAGGGAAGATTTGTTGTGTCATTATTGACGGAGGAAGCTGTACTAATGTGGCCAACACCATATTGGTGGAGAAACTCGGATTGACTACCACCAAACATCCCCATCCGTATAAACTGCAATGGCTTAACGATGGGGGAGAACTTAAGGTCATAAAACAAGTTTTGGTCTCTTTTGCAATAGGGAAGTATCAAGATGAGGTTTTGTGCGATGTGGTACCGATGCAAGCGGGACATCTTCTGCTTGGGCGACCTTGGCAATTTGACAAGCGAGCGATCCATGATGGCTACACTAATCGGTACACTTTCAAATACTTGGGCCGGAACGTGACACTAGCTCCGCTAACACCCAAGCAAGTTTACGACGATCAATTGAAGATGAAGGCATCAATTGAAAAATCAAAAGAAAGTGAGCGGAAAAATGAGAAAGAAAAAGAAAAGAATTTAGAAAAAAAGAGGGGCAAGAAAATGAGTGATAAAAAAAGAGAGTGGGAACAAAAAGAAAAGGAAACGAAAGACGAGAGTGAGAAAGAAAGTTTTTATGTTAAAGAGAAAGAAATCCGGAAGTCTATGTTGTTAAAACAGCCACTGTTGGTACTTATGTACAAGGAAAGTCTCTTTGGAACTAACGATTTAGATGACAAGTTACCTTCTCCTATTTTGTCTTTGTTACAAGAATTTCGAGACATATTTCTGGAAGAGATTCCAAGTGGGTTGCCTCCTATTCGTGGAATAGAACATCAGATAGACTTTGTGCCGGGAGCCGCAATTCCAAATAGACCAGCTTACTGAAGCAATCCAGAAGAGACGAAGGAACTTATAAGACAAGTGAATGAACTTCTTGAAAAGGGTTATGTACGCGAGAGCTTAAGCCCTTGTGCTGTGCCAGTCTTGTTAGTTCCCGAGAAGGATGGAACATGGAGGATGTGCGTAGATTGCCGAGCCATCAACAAGATCACGATCAAGTACCGACACCCTATCCCGCGATTGGATGACATGCTCGACGAATTGATTGGAGCGAGCTTATTTTCAAAGATCGACCTTAAAATCAGATATCATCAAATACGTATGCGTGAGGGTGACGAGTGGAAGACTGCTTTCAAGACTAAGCAAGGACTCTATGAATGGCTCGTTATGCCATTCGGGCTAACAAATGCCCCAAGCACGTTCACGCGACTCATGAACCACGTGTTGCGATCATTCATCGGTAGATTTTGTGTCGTATACTTTGACGACATACTTGTCTATAGTAAAACTTTAGATGAGCACGTGAAACATTTAAAGTCTGTTCTAGAAGTTCTGCGAAAAGAAACCTTATATGCAAATTTGCAGCAATAAAATTGTGTTTTTAGGATTTGTTGTCAGTTCAGAAGGCCTTGAAGTTGATCAAGAGAAGGTTAAAGCAATCCAATAATGGCCCCGCCCGACAAATATTTCCCAAGTTTGAAGCTTTCATGGGCTGGCTAGTTTTTATCGACGGTTCGTACCGAACTTCAGCACATTGGCCGCACCATTAACCGGTGTAATCCGTAAGAACTCTAACTTTTTTTGGGGAGAAGAACAAGAGAAAGCATTTTTGAAAATTAAAGACTGTTTGATTCAAGCACCATTATTAGCCTTACCAAACTTTGACAAAACTTTCGAGTTAGAATGTGATGCCTCAGGATTAGGTATTGGCGCTGTACTTATGCAAGACGGACGCCCCATTGCGTACTTCAGCGAGAAGCTCAACGTTGCTGTCTTAAACTACCCGACATATGACAAGGAATTGTATACTCTAGTTCGAGCCTTGGAAACGTGGCAGCACTACCTACTACCCAAAGAATTTGTGATTCATACCGACCACGAGTCATTGAAGTATTTAAGGGGGTAGCATAAACTCAACAAGCGACACGCTAAGTGGGTAGAATTTCTGGAATCATTTCCTTATGTCATTAAATACAAAAAATGTAAGGAAAATGTAGTTGCTGATGCACTATCCCGAAGGTATGCCTTGTTAAATGTGATGGATTCTAAATTGATGGGGTTTGTATTTCTTAAGGACCTATATGCGAATGATACTGACTTTGGTGAATTTTTCAAGTTATGTGAAAACGGAGCCTACAAGAAATACTACCGCCATGACAGATATCTATTTCGAGAAGGAAAACTGTGCATTCCACAAGGATCTGTGCGAGAGGTGTTAATAGATGAAGCTCATAGTGGCGAATTGATGGGACATTTCGGAGTTGCTAAAACTTTAGCCACCCTCGAAGAACACTTCCTTTGGCCTAGGATGCGACGAGATGTAGAACGATATTGTGGGAGATGCGTTACCTGTAAAAGGGCTAAATCTCGATCTAATCCGCACAGTTTGTATAAACCTTTACCCATTTCTGAAACTCCTTGGACTGATGTTTCTATGGATTTTGTACTAGGCTTGCCAAGAAGCAAGAATGGACGAGCTTCAATATTTGTGGTTGTGGATAGATTCTCTAAAATGGCTCACTTTATAGCTTGCCATAAAACTGATGATGCTGTGAATATTGCTAATCTTTTTTTTTTAAAGAAGTGGTTAGGTTGCATGGCATGCCTAAGACGATCGTGTCCGACCGGGACACAAAATTTCTTAGCCATTTTTGGAGGACACTGTGGGGACGATTAGGAACCAAGTTACTATTCTCTACCACCTGCCACCCGCAAACGGACGGTCAAACCGAAGTGGTAAATGGAATTCTTTCAACATTTCTTCAAGCAATCATTCGGAAGAATTTAAGGACATGGGAAGATTGCCTGCCACATGTGGAGTTTGCTTACAATTGCTCTATACACTCTGCTACTAAGTTTTCCCCATTTGAAGTTGTGTATGGTTTTAATCCATTAACACCGCTTGATCTAATACCTTTGTCTTCTAATTAACTTGTGCATGTAGATGGAAAACGCAAGGCTGAATATATTAAACAGTAGCACCAAAAAGTTAGGGACAACATAGAGGCAAAAACTAAGGAGTACGAGCAATGAGCCAACAAAGGCCGTAGGCGCATTCGCTTTGAACCGAGGGACTGGGTTTGGGTTTATATGCGCAAAGAAAGGTTTTCCGCTCAAAGACGATCGAAACTTCTTTCGAGGGGAGATGGTCCATTTCAAGTCCTTGAGCGAATAAATGAGAACTCTTATAAATTGGACTTACCAGGTGAGTATAATGTGAGTGCAAGTTATAATGTCTCTGATCTGTCTCCTTTCGATGTAGGTGATGATTCGAGGACGAATCAACTTAAAGAGGGAGGGAATGATACGAACTCACCTAAAAAGACTGTGACGGAAGTCAACCAAGATCCAATCGAGCTACCTAATGGACCAACTACGCGTGCCCGTGCTAAACAATTCAAAGATGACGCGTCGGCTTTGGTGGCACAAATTTGGAATACCGAAAGAGAAGAGCCCAAGAACATGCTGAACTGTTACAATTTATTTGAAGTTGAATATACTAGCTAGTTCGACTGCTAGTTTATTTAACACTTTATTATGCGTGTTTTCAGTCATTTATTAGTTTGCTGCATTTTCTTAGTTCATGTTAATTTATCTAGATAGTACAAGTTTTTAATATGTCCTTTGTCGAAGTGAATGTTAGTGTGTTTTACCTAGTGTTTAAATAAAGTGATTAAATTCTGTGCCAACTATGTTCAGCTGAATTTTACTAATGTTGGTTTATACGTTTTGTAGATTGCTCCACGTTTTGATGCATGTTGGATGATCACATGATGGAGCATGAATAAAGAATATTTAAAGCAAGATTGGAAGCATCTTGGACAAGCATTGGACGGCACTATGTGGATCATTTAGATGGTATATTATGGGTGGAGTTTTGAAGCATGCTTGGGTGGATATAATAAAATAAACCAAAGCTTGAGCAAGGGAATTGGGTGCATGGACGGCAACAAAGGGGATGAATGGATGATAACACTTTTGAGTAAACAAATAAGGAGAACATTGGGACAATTTTAATGGGGATGATAGTGGAGATGCATGGACACTTTTTTGAATAAACAAAGAAGCTATCTTTTTCAATGCATGGACGGCAACCAAGCACAAGAGCATAATGGATGCATGAAATTAAAAATAAAAGAATGTGCAAGTTTGATAAGGCATGAACGGCACAAGCATTTGACTTTGGTTTAATTTAATCAACATGATGGCATTTACAAGATGAGCATGCAGCACTAGCTTACAAGATGAGCATGGATTAAATAAAATAATGCAAGAACCATGGACACTAGCTAGTAGAGCAAACAGCAACAACATGAGGGAATTTTTCATGAATGAATATTTTTCTTTTTGGTGAGTTTAATGCACTCTCCTAATTCTTCAAGGTCCGTATTGACTTATCTAGTTTCTAGTGGCGTCATTCTATCCTTGTTTCGAACTTATCATCCTTTCGGGTGTGGCGTTCATTTATCTGTACTGTTGGTTCCTATCTTGCTAGATAGTGGGTCTCGGTTTTTATTCCAAACTCCTTTCATCAATTTGAAGCTTATAAGATTCGGGTATTTAATTTTTATTAAAGGTTCTTTCTTGTTTCAAATTCGTATCCACCTCAACCACTTACCTATCTTTATTTTTCAAAGACATTATCAATAAAATTACTCCTTTTGTTATCTAAACAAAAAACTACCTAATTTATGATCGTGCAACATTTACGATTCATTTTCAAACCCGAGACGATTTGTATCAGAATGGTTCGATAGGTGTCAGAAAAGCTTTGATCAGTTGAAAGCCCTTTTGACACAAGCTCCAGTCTTGACCCAGCCAGAATCGGTTAAAGAATTTGTGATTTACAGTAATGCTTCGTTAAACGGTCTGGGATGTGTTCTGATGCAGGAAGGCAAAGTTGTAGCTTATGCCTCGAGACAATTGAAGCCTCATGAAAAGAATTATCCAACACATGATCTCGAGGTAGCCGCGATTGTGTTTGCATTAAAAATTTGGCGACATTATATATTTGGTGAGAAATGTTACGTGTTTTCAGATCATAAAAGTTTAAAGTATTTGATGACTCAAAAAGATTTGAATCTGCGACAAAGAAGATGGCTAGAGTTGTTGAAAGACTACGAGCTTGTAATAGATTATCATCCGGGTAAAGCAAATGTTGTTGCTGATGCACTGAATAGGAAATCATTGTTTGCACTTTGTGCTTCGAATGCTCAATTAGATCTGTCTGATGTTAATGTAGTGGTAGCTGAATTGAAAGCAAAACCGTTGTTCTTACAACAGATATGTGATGCTCAGAAAGTGGATAATGAATTATTAGCGAAAAGAGTTCACTGTGATTTGAATTCTGATTCTGAATTTAATGTCGTTGATGATTGCTTGAGATTTTGAGATCGTATCTGTGTTTCGCGAAATTCTGAGTTATTACAGTTGATTCTGAGTGAAGCTCATAGCAGTTGTTTATCTGTTCATCCGGGAAGTACAATAATGTATGATGATCTGAAGCAACATTATTGGTGGTTTGGTATGAAATGAGACATTTCTAACTTTGTTTCAGAATGTTTAGTCTGTCAACAAGTGAAAGCAGAACATCAAGTTCTGACTGGTTTGCTACAACCGATTCTGATTCCCGAATGGAAATAGGATAGAGTGACGATGGACTTTGTTTCTGGACTGCCTCTAACTTCTAGAAAGAAAGATTAGATTTGGGTTGTAGTTGATAGATTAACGAAATCTGCCCATTTTATTCCGATACGGTCTGACTATTCACTAGATAGATTAGCCGAGCTTTACATTGCTGATATTGTGAGATTGTACGGGGTGCCACTATCCATTGTGTCAGACAGAGATTCAAGGTTTACATCACGATTCTGGAAGAAATTACAAGAAGCTTTAGGCACGAAATTACATTTCAGTAATTCTTTTCATCCAAAAACGGATGGTCAGCCTGAACGAATTATTCAGATTCTTGAAGACATGTTGAGATGTTGCATCCTTGAGTTTAATGGTACGTGGGAATAGTATCTGCCATTGATTGAATTTGCATATAATAATAGTTTTCAGTCAAGTATCACAATGGCACCATATGAAGCTCTGTACGGACGTAAATGTCGTACGCCTCTGTATTGGACCGAGCTTAGTGAAAATAAGCTACACGGGGTTGATTTGATAAAAGACACTGAACAGAAAGCGAAAGTAATCCGAGATAGATTAAAAGCAGCGTCTGATCATCAGAAGTCCTATGCAGATTTAAAAAGAAAAGAGATTAATTTTGAAATCGGTGATAAAGTGTTTTTAAAAGTATCTCCGTGGAAAAAAGTGCTCCGATTCGGACGTAAAGGCAAGTTAAGTCCGAGGTTCATCGGTCCGTATGAGGTCATTAAGCGAGTTGGACCTATTGCATATAGATTGTTGTTGCCTTCCGAGTTAGAAAAGATACATGATGTATTTCATGTTTCGATGCTCCATAGATATCGTTCTGACCCGTCACATGTGATAACTCCGTTTGAGATTAAAATCCGATCTGATATGACTTACAAAGAAGAACCGATCCATATCTTAGCTCGTGAAGTGAAAGAATTGAGAAATAAAAGAATATCGTTAGTTAAAGTATTGTGGCATTGACACGGAATAGAAGAGGCCACGTGGGAGCTTGAAGATTCAATGAGACATCAATATCTGAATCTGTTTAACAGTAAGATTTTCGGGGACGAAAATCCCTAAGGGGGAGAATTGTAACAGTCTGGTTTATACCCTAGTCGGAACAGTGGTTTCGGGACCACAAATCCGAGTCTGAATAATATTTTAATATTATTTTCTGTGCCTATGATATATGATTAAGCATGTGTTAAATTTTTGTAAGCTAATTTGTCTGATCGTGTGTTTAATTTGAGCAAAGGATTAAATTGCATTGAATGCAAAACTAGCATGCTTCATGAAAAGATACCTATTTGCCATGTCTTTATAAGTATGGAGGATTTATATGGCAAATTAGCCATTACTTTAGATAGTGGACGGTTATGGTCCATAATAACCTTGGGAAATATGTTTTATAACTTTATTATATAAGGTTAAAATTGGAAATTGGTTATTAATGATTTTATAACAAAATGAAACATGAAAAATGAAAAAAAATGACCATGTTCTTATCTTTGGTCAGATATCAAAAAGAAAAAGAAAGAAAAAAGAAAGCTAGGTTTCGGCTACTTCTAAGCTAGATTAAGGTATGTTTTAGTTTCGGTTTTTGATAATTTCTATGTTTTCGAAATCGTTGCTTTGTCTACTACAAAACCCTTGCTTCAATTTTGAGAATTGATGATGTTTGTGAAATGAGACATTGATGAACTCATGTGATTTGTGTTGTTTACTAGTGAAATATGAAAGATATGTATATAATGAACATGTTTTGTTCTTGGAATTTTAATGAATTTAGCTAAATAGGGCTAAATTGAGAAAATAGCATTTTGAGGAACTAAATTGTGAATTTGATGAAACGATCGGACTTGTATGAAATATGTGAGCATTCGGCTAAACATGGGTATAAGTTGATTTTGTATATTTGATGTTTTGAGAAAAATGGACTAAATAGATAAAAACTACAAATGTGAGGGATAAGTTGCAAATAGCCCTAAATGTGTGTTTTTGGATTGAATTGAATGTGTTGTTGAATAAAAGGGTCAAATTAGAATATGTTTAGATCAAGAACCGAAGAAATCGGACTTAGATCGCGGGAAAGTGAAAGTAACCGAGTAGTCGTTTCCGTTTTAGTTAAACCGAATCCGAGGTAAGCCATTATGTAAATAAACGTATTTGTATTGAATTGTGTATGTTCATATGACTATTGATAATGATGAATGTTTACGAAATGATATGTACATGAATTCTGAGATAAGATCAACGTAGTGACAATGTCCGAGAAGTCCCGTATGAACCTAGGAATAAATAGGATTAGCTATGTCATGACATAGGTATCTGCTTTGTTTTATCATGTAAGACCACGTCTGGGACGTTGGCATCAATATGATCTTTACGTGTAAGATGATGTCTGGGACATCAGCATCGTATTAATGCGTGTAAGACCCTGTCGGGGACAGTGGCATTGACATCTGATTAGATGTAAGACCACGTCTGGGACGTTGGCATTATACGACTATTTTGAGTATTCTGTAAATCCTATTAGATTTCGAATGGTTCAATAGGGAAATCTGAGCTATGAACAATTACATGAATGTATTCGTTCCAGGTACGTTTGGTATGTACACTAAGTGTGTATAAAAGGTAAGTACCTATATGAATTTGCTTTGAAGAAATGTATGATTGAACATGAGAATATGAATGAGATACAAGAATGGTTATGAATAAGCTAAGTATATATGTGATATGTGAAATGAAATATGTGGCAAGCTTTGAGTGAGTAAATGTGCCAAAGTCTATGAAATGAAATGGCTATGAGATTTATAGGTACCAATGATTCAATTTGGTTATATGCATTGTGTATTAAGTGTATTTTTATATGGCTTACTATGCTTTTTGAAAGCTTACTCTGTGTGTGTCTTTGTTCTATTTTATAGATCGTCAAAGCTACTGAAGGCTCGGGGACCGTCGAGGATAGTCATCACACTACTCAGCTAGTTTTGGTACATTTTGGAAATGTGTATAACTAAGTATGGCATGTATAGGCTAGTTATTTGAATGAGATTGAGATGTGAACTTAGCCATGTGATTTGGCTAGTTATGTGTTGGCTATATGCTTTAATTAATATGATAGGTGATGTATGTTTTTGTATAGTTTGATAGTGTATGAAGTGGTTAAGTTTAAGGTAAGTATTTGGATGATTTATGCTTGTGTGTACATGAGTTTTAGTCTTGGTTGAAATTGGATTTTTAGATGTAGTGATAGGATGGTCATTTTGATACGTTCTTGGTTGCCAAAGGTGCATGATTTGAATTGGTTGTTTGCTTGTAGGTATGACCCTAATGTGGGTGGCATATTGGCCTTGCAAATGGTCTATTTTGCCACACGGTTGTGGCACATGGGCGTGCTTATTGACCGTGGGACTAAGTCAGTAGCTGATTAAGAGTACACGGCCCTGACACACGAACGTGCCTGGGAGTCGTGTGGTTTAGTCAGAATTGACCACGGCCAAGGTACACGGGCGTGTTTAGTGGTCGTAGAGTTAAGTCAGATTCGACCACGGGGTAGACACATGGGCGTGTCTAGCAGTCGTGGGAGGCACACAGCCTGCCTACATGGGCGTGTAACCCCTGAAACTTAGAAAGTTTAAAATTTTTCGAGAATTTTTGTATGTGTTTCGGTTTAGTCCCGATTTTGTTTAAAGCATGACTAAGGTCTTGTTGACCTATTAAAGGGACACTTTGATTGCATTTAATGAATTGTATTATGTAATGTCTGTAAAAGTTCCGATTTGTCCGGTGATACCTTTAACCCTAATCCGGCGACGGATTCGGGTTAGGGGTGTTACAATAATGTCATCCATCCATTGCATTGAATAAAAACACAAGGTCTCAAGCACATTGCCATAACTTACTCATGCTTACTCTTACCAATTATATGTCATGTCACACATCATAAACATTTCTCTTGAATTACTCACATGTACCTATATCACTTCATCACATAGCTTTAGTACTAATTTCATCTCTATTATAAGCTTAACTATTTATCCTAATGAATCACTTGGAATACCCGAGGATACACAATCATCATCATACACATAAACACGACGCCAATGTTATATCCCAGATATGGTCTTACATGGGGTCACACCTCGATGCCGATGCCATATCCCAGATATGGTCTTATACGAGATCTTATATCAGTGTCGATGCCATATCCCAGATATGGTCATATACGATTTTCATATTCGATGCCGATGCCATATCCCAGATATGTTCTTATACAGGATCTCAATTCGGTGCCGAGGCCATGTTCCCAAACATGGTCTTATACGGGACCTTACCAATCTCATGTCTTGATGATGATACCCTCTCACTTCTTAAAGTCCAACCGAGACTTCAACATCATCAATTTTTCATCATTTTCTCATTTAACATCATTACTCAATTTCATAGAAATAATATACATATTCACGAATACCAAGCATTTTAAAACTTAATAACATGATGTTGAATTTATCACACACAAACTTACCTCGATACCAAAATAGGCCAATTTGTCAATCTAGTCCAAAACCTTGCCTTTTCTTCGATCAAGGTTAATTCCTCATTCTTCTTAATCTATAATAACAAATTCACTCATTTAATTACCACCTTAATCAAGGCATTTCAAAAATCATACTTTGGCAAGATTACCATTTTGCCCTTAGACTTTGGTAAAATTATGATTTTGCCCCTAGTCTTGTAAATCGATTCTAATCAAATTTCCTCCTTTAACAAGCCTAGATGAACATTTATTACTCTTATAACAACTCACAATATCAACTATTTCACACATTTAACACCTATTTTACAACCTTTACAACAAGGTCCTTTTAGGTGTTTTCATGGAAACACCTTTCATAAAAGTTGTTTATTTAACAACCAAGACTCATTTTATTCCATAAAATTTCAGCAATAAGCACAAATGTTCACTTGGAAAATCCCTAAACTTTCAACCATTTTGCAAAATAGTCCCCTCTTTAGCTAGCTTTAGCTTTAAGGGTTCCAAAAGTACAAATATTATCAAGAAAGGACACCAAAATCACTTACTTGCAAGGAGAAAAGCTTGGCTGAAATTTTTGAGCTCTCAACCCCTATTTTGCTGCTAATTTTTGGTGGAGAAGATGGAGAGAAAAGGTGATATTTTTCTTTTCTTTATTTTATTTTATTTCATCAATTTAGTCCACCTAATCCAACAACTTTGACCAATTTTGACATTGTTTGTCCCCTATGGCCGGCCGCTCATTTTCTACAGGTCTAATTGCACATTAGGGCCCTCAAATTTGTATTCTACAGTTATTAGACACCTTTAGCTTGTAAAATAGAATTTTCGCACTCTTTGTGATTTAGTCTTTTTTCACAATTAAGCACGCAATCGCTAAAATTAATGCACCAAAATTTTCGTGCACTCATATAATCATGCTATAACTCATAAAATAATACTAAAATAATTTTTTTCAATCTCAAATTAGTGGTCCCGAAACCACTGTTCCTACTAGCCCCTAAATCCGGCTGTTACACTACGGATACCCGAGATTATTTGACTAGCAGCCATGAGTAGTGTAGGACTATCTGGATACCCGATTATTTGAGCAATATGTGCAATCTAACAAGTTTGACAAATTTGATATGCAAGCGATTTGGTTATGTAGATTTACTGACTCATGATTTAATTATTCGATACTCATGTCATGTTTCTATGCATACATTTGATTTGCATGCTTATATTTATGAATTGCTTGAAGCATGGTAGATTTGTTGCGTACCACTAAACCTGTAAAGCTCAACTTTTGAATTGTCTTAATGTTCAGATTTGTAGACTTTTGTTCGTGCCCGAGAAACATTACCGACGAGAGAATCCTAGCATCACATATTCAGAGTACAGTACCTTATCTATTAGTGGGCATTGTATTCCTAAGGCCTTACTTGTATTTTTTTGTAGGTCTGTAACTCATTTATCGTTTTTTTTGTTATTTTAACTATTTTGATATACGATGACATTGGAGCTCTACATATTTTGTATAACTACTTTTATTACTATTTTAGTATAACTGTGTATGGTATTTTATCTTATATAAAATATAGTTCAATGTTTTAAAACTATTTGAAAATTTTGCTAGGCTACTCTGGTGACTTGATGTAGCGCCTTAGTATTCGAGTACTCCGTATTCGGGATTAAGGTGTTACATTTAGTGGTATTAGAGCAAGGTTTAGTCGGTTCTAGGACCAGCTGGTCAGTCGTAGTAAGGTGCCGATGAATACATGCCCCTAAGTTTAAGAGTGTACTCTTCTACGATTAGAAGTCTGATGATGCTTTCTCTTTTCTATTTCGTCTTTAGATTCAACATGCCCGATGATTCAGATTGTAGCCATGAGGCTAGGGAGGAGAGTCATGCTTATCCAATGGATGATATGGGAGATGAGTTTGTCCCGAACACTGACGACTTTGACATTCCAATGGGTCCGGGCATGGATGAGGCAGCTTACTTCCAGAATTTTAATTTTGCGCTGTATCGTATCCTTCGAGTGATCTCGAGGGTTCAGCCTACCCCACCTGCTCCACCACCATCTGTTGTTCCGTAGGAGATTCCGGTAGAGAGATTTTGTAGATGTAAGGCAAAGAACTTTTATGGCATCAGCGAAGATGACCCGATAGCTGCTAGTCAGTGGTTGAGGGACACATTGAGGACTTTTCGGCCGCTTTATTTTACCCCTGAAGGTAATTTAGAGTGCATCATCTCATTGTTGAAGGGTGATGCATATGATTGGTGGAAGACAGTCAGGATGGCTTTACAACTACAGCAGCCAATGTGGGATCAATTCTTGTCCGAGTTCCGAGGAAAGTACATTGGTCAGGCACATATGGATGACTTGAGGATGCAGTTTTCATAACTTGTCCGGGGAAATCGATCGGTGTATGAGTACGAGAGGGACTTTCTACAATTGAGTCACTCTGTTCCTATGTTAATGGCTTCTGTGAGTCTTCGGTGCAGGAGATTCCGTGAGGGGCTGCACATTGATATTCACACTTATTTGGCAACAGACTCGCCCGAGGTATTTTTTGAATTGGTACGGAAAGATAAAGCTATAGAGAGGGTTCTAAGTATGAGATTGAGCTCGTCAAACGAGTCTAGTATCCAGAGTAAGAGGGCTTCTGACACTGCGAGTCCGTTTTAGATAGCAGCCAAGAGAATTCGAGATTTTGGAGGATTCAAGATAGCTCCGTCGACACAGACTCAGAGATCAGGTCAAGGGTCAAGACTAGGGGCTCATAGGAGACCATTGACTTCCTTGTCGCTAGCGAGTTTAGGAGGATTAGTCAGGACCCTGACTTTTCCAGTTTGTAATTTCTGTGGCCAGAGACATCCCGGGGAGTGTTATTGGAGGACTAGAGCCTATTTTCAGTGCGGGTCCACTGAGCATTTTGTCAGAAATTGCCATAGAGCTAGCGGTGCTTCACCTGCTCAGACTCAGAGATATGCACCTTCTTTTCAATGTGGTAGAGGGTCAACTCATGGTGGTGATAATGTCACTTCAGGCCAGCAGAGTAGAGGCACGGTCAGATCTGCAACCGTATCTAATATTCGAGTTCCATCTAGGCAGTATGCTGTAAAAGCTCGAAAAGACTACAACGCCGCTGATGTTATTACAGGTATTTTTCACATTGTTCTCTATTCCCATTACTGCATTAGTAGACTTCGGGTCCACACATTCATGTATCTGTAGTGGGATCATCCGAGAGAGAGGTATTCTTGTTAAGGAGTTGGATGTTGGGGTTCGAGTATTCAGCCCGTTAGGACTTGATGTGTTGGTGGATAAGGTGTATTCAAGATGTCCAGTTGATATTCAAGGTCAACTATTTCTGGCAGACTTGATGGAGTTGCCCTTTCGAGAGTTTGATGTAATTTTGGGCATAGATTGGTTGACCGAGCATGATGCAAGTTTAATATGTAGAGCGAGGCAGCTTAAGCTTTGTGGGTTGGATGGAACCAGAGTCCTAGTGACTAATGAGATTAGTGAATGCTCGTCTTATGTCATTTTTACAACCGTAACTCGAAGGTTGATTAGAAAAGGCTGCGAAGCCTTCTTAGCTCATATGGTTGATAAAATGGTCCAAAGTTTGGCATTGGAAGACCTACGAACTGTGAAGGACATTCCAGATGTTTTTCCTGAGGAGTTGCCAAGATTACCTCCAGACAAAGAGTTAGAATTTGAGATCGAAGTGTTGCCTGGTACGGCTCCAGTATCCATTGCCCCGTACCGCATGGCACCGGCTGAGTTGAAAGAATTGAAGACTCAGTTGCTAGAGTTGCTTGAGCACGATTTTATATACCCTAGTGTGTCCTCATGGGGAGCACCAGTGTTATTCGTCCGAAAGAAGGATGGGTCGATAAGATTGTGCATTCATTATCGTCAGCTCAATTGTAACAGCCCATTTTTAGTCAAATCGGAACAGTGATTTAGGGACCACAAATTTGAAGTCGAAATAATTATTTTATTATTATTTTAATGTCCGCGGCATGATAATATGTTTGTGTAAAATTTTCGTTTAGAAATTTTACCGATTGGTTGGTTAATTTGATAAAAAGGACTAAATTATGTAAAATGCAAAAGAGTTGTTCTATTAGTTAAAGGTGTCAAATAGTTTTGGTTTTAAATGTGGTGGACTTAAATGGTAATTAAACCATTTGACAGATGAGTGGACAATTTTGGACAACCATTAAATGATTTTTAAGTTATATTAATAAGGTTAAAATAGTAAATTATGTATTAATATAATAAAACAAACGAAATAAAACAATTTGATGCTATCATCTTCTTACATAGCGGAATATTGAAGATTAGAAAAGTTAAAAATTAGATTTTCATTCGGCCATGCTTGGAAAGCTAATTAAGGTATTGTTTTTGTCCCGTTTTTAATGATTTCTATGTTTTTGTCATCGTTGTAACTAGTACTAGCTAGCCTAGGGACTAATTTGCAAAATTGTTAAAGATTATGAAAGTTTCCATCAATGAATATGTATGAGTTTTGATGTTTGATGATAGAATTTGATTAGTTATTGATAGTTAAACAAGTTTTCTTAAGTGATTTTGAGTGAAAATACAAAATAGGGGTTAAATTGAGAAATGTGTAAAGTTAGTGGTTAAAATGTGAAATAAATGAAAATTATGGGATGCTAGGGGCACTATGGTAATTCAGGTAGCATGGGTCTATTGGGAATTTTATTAATTTGTGATTTTATGAAATAAGGACTAAATTGTGAAAATGTGAAATATGTAAGGCAAAAGTGTAATTGTGTTTTAAAGTATATCTTCGGATTGAATTGAATAAATAGGTGATTAAATAAGTCAATTTTGAATATATTAAGATCTAGAAAAGCAGAATTCGGATCTAAATCAGGGAAAAACGAAAGTTATCGACTACTCGACTTATTTCGTCGTTTCCACCTTCGAGGTAAGTTCGTATGTGATAAACTTCAATATAAATGTATTTTATATGATTTGATATTGCATGAATTTCAAATACGAGAATGTGGATATGAACAATAGTGATTTGACGACGATTCAAAATTCGAAATCCCGGTTGAACCTTAGGAATAGTTTAGGGTAGTGACATGTCATTAGGAGATACAGTGAGTTGGCTTCGGGCCTTGATATAGCACTTTGTGTGCGAGATAAACTGATTTGGCTTCGGGCCATGATATCAGTATTTCGGATAAGTTACCTTGATTTGGCTTCGGGCCGTGGTATAGGTACTTATCGTGTGAGACCCTTGAGTATCTGACTTCTATTCCAAACGGTTCAATGAGTAAATGAAAGACGAGAATGTATATAGGATTGGTACGAGATGGTACAGGTATGTGTATAAACCATTTTAGCTTTGAATGGGAGAAATGATGACGAATGTATATGGTTTTGTGAATGACCACTTGAAAGGTTTGATAGTTAAGGAAAGTTGCATATTGACATATTGAAATTATTGAATCATGTTTAAGTGATTGCATTAAATTTATCTCATACGAGCTTACTAAGCTTTATAGCTTACTTTGTTTATTTTCCCGTGTTTTATAGTGATATCGAAGCTAGCTCTAATTCGGGGATCGTCAGAGATCACTTCACACTATCCACCTATAACTTGGTATTTATAAACTTTGGTAATTTGAGTATATGGCATGTATAGGGACTTTGGTCAGGTTGGTTATATTTTGATTATGATTTTTGGTCATTTGAATTGGCTTGTAAATGTCTAAGATTTGGTTTGTATATTTGGCCATGTTAGTTGGCTTATTTTTTATTGATATTGATTATGTTTATATGTGTAAAATTGACCTATGTTGTAACACCCCAAACCCGTCCTAGACGGTATGGCCGAATCTGGCGTGTCACATTGAAGTGTTTTTCGAAAACCATGTTTTCATTGAAAACACTTCTTAATTAAAAGCTTGAGTAAAATCCCAGTTATGTTAGTTTATCATTATTTTATTTTAAATGTGGTATATAGAAAAATTATTAAGTTTATTCCGAAAATTTCTTTTTAGTTGCGGAAGCTAAGTTTAAAAGTAACTGATTTACGAAAACGTGATGTTTAAAGATTAAATTGTGAAAGCATAGTGTTTTGAAAATAGTTATTGTTTTGGAAAACTGCAATCTACTTTTAACAGATAGGAAACTAATAACTAAAAATCTCAAGTTAAAAACCAGAAATTAAAAGAGGCCTTATTACAACCCAATAAGAAAGCGGTTTAAGTAAGGTAAACTAGACTACTAAAATTTGAAGATGTTCGTAGTGTGGCCACCTCCGAGTCCTCCCGTACGTCAAACTGCTTAGTGAGAATTTCCTAAAAAATTAAAAATAGGGGGTGAGTTTACGAAAACTCAGTCTGTACAACCCTCATCGATCATAAAGCATGCATCACATCAATCCGGGCCTAAGCCCATTACAATAATCAATGTGGGCCTAAGCCCAACACAGTAACGGTGGCATTTGGGCCTTAGGCCATAATAGCCTCAGTTAGGCCTTAGCCCATATCAAATGTCACATATCACATCTATCTGGGCCTAAGCCCATCTCAATATCAGAATTAGTATGCAATGCATGAATACCCAAACCAACCCTGCACTCCGTCTCCTGTCCAACCCTGCACTCCTATGGGGATTTAATCGACCCATTGATAAACCGTGATATATACATATTTTAATCCCACATTTAGCATACTTTTGGATGATTTATCCCCTGAATTGTGGAATTTTGTGCTCCTAATCCTTTACTTTCATGTTTTATACTCAGGAGAGCACCGAAGGATGAAAAGAATGAAAAACGAGCCAAAAACGGAGAAAATGGGCCAAAGTACAAAATTCACACGGCCTGGGCCCGAGTCACACGACCGTGCCTCTTTAGCAGACCCGAACACGGCCTGGACTTGACCTACACGGGCGTGCCACACGGGTGTGTCCCTGCCGTGACCTGTTTTAATTCTATGCGGATTAGGATACTTAGGGGCAAAGAAAGACGTTTCGAAAGCCTATATAAACACCCTAAGTGTGACCTAAAACGAGCAGTGCAGGTAGGCCGAGGAGTGAAGTCAGAGAGGCCGAATTGTGGGATTTACTCGAAGACAGCTAGTTGATCCATCTCAAGAAGCCAGAATCATACTCAAGACGGAAGATCTTCCCTTCAATTTCCTTCAGGGGGTTTTAGGGTTTTTCTTATGTTTTGTTTTATACTTTCTTCTGAGATGTATTCTTTTATAATTATGAACTAAATCCCTCAAATACCTGAAGGGGCCTGAAGGGGATGAAACCTAAGACATATCTTGTTATTGTTTTCTGAACTATATGATAAATACTTGATTTGTTCTTAATTATGTGTTCTTAATTCTTGTTTTGATATTTCAGGACATTGATTCAAGTATTGATGTGCTTAAGCGGTGGAGGAATATTCCCTATTTAAGAGTAGATCTAGCATAGTTAAGCGGAGTTGATCGTAACCCTAGAGATAGGATGGCGAAAATCTGCCGGATTAGGGTCAAACCTAATATGGGAGTCCACAAATCGAGTTAATGCAATTTTAGGGGTTTTAATTAGAAAGAGATTTCAATTAATCAACCTAGGGTTAGACATTAGTAGCCTCAAGAGAGGTATTAATATATATTAGGGAATCTTACGGATCAAGTCAAGTGAATAAATCATCTGGTTTAGAGTTAAATAACAAGTGAAGTCTAGGTGGATTCATCCTTGGGTATTGTCTTTATCAATTGGTTTTTCCCAAAAGTATTTTTCCCAATTCCTTCTCCGTGTCTTAGCATCTTCAGCTTAGTAGTTAGTTAATTTTAGGTTAAACAACAATTCCCTTAATTCTTAGGCTAAATAATAAAAAGAAAGTCAGTATTAGTACTTTTGGTTCCCTTGGGTTCGACATCCCGGTCTTGCAACTAAACTATACTACTGTTCGATAGGTGTGCTTGCCTGAATCATTGTCGTAAGTTAGTTTCTAGGCTCGATCATTCATTATATAAAAATTAAGACTTTCAGACTCGATCAAGTTTTTGGCGCCCTTGCCGGGGATCTGAAATACTAAGAATGCTCAATTTTTATTACTTTAGCAATATTTTATTTTTTGCAATTAAATTTTATTTTTACTTTTCTAAATTTTCTTCTTTGCTTCTGGCAGGTATTCTTGTTTATGACTAGAAGAAACCCGTCAGGACCGCTACTTTACGATAGTGAAATTGAAAGCATAGTTCTGAGAAATAAGGAGAAGCCTACAATACATACAAGAAGAGCAAGAAGACGAAATTAATACTACTGAAGAGATGGCTGAGAATAATCCGCTACCTCCAGAGGTGGCCGAAAATCATGCTCCTCGAACTATGTATGATTATGCTAAACCTAATTTAACAGGAACTGAGTCAAGTATTGTTAGACCTGCTATTGCTGCAAATAATTTTGAATTGAAACCTAACACAATTCAGATGATATAGCAATTTGTTCAGTTTGATGGTTTGCAAGATGAAGATCCAAATAATCACTTGGCGAATTTCCTAGAATTCTGCGATACCTTCAAAATAATCGGCGTTTCTGATGATGCCCTTCGTCTTCGGTTATTTCCCTTTTCGTTGAGGAACAAAGCCAAATAGTGGTTGAACTTGTTACCACGAGGATCAATCACTACATGGGAACTGATGATCGAAAAATTTTTGTTAAAACATTTTCCGCCGGCTAAAATGGCTAAGTTGAGGAATGATATCTCTTCTTTTGTGCAGATGGATTTAGAGACACTTTACAATGCATGGGAGAGATACAAAGATCTATTGGGAAGATGCCCACACCATAGATTACCCTTGTGGCTACAGGTCCAAACCTTTTACAACGGTGTGAACCCCTCAACCAGGTAGTTGATTGATTCAGCCGCCGGCGAAACCCTGAATAACAAAACACCTGAGGCTGCCTATGAATTCATTGAAGAGACATCACTGAATAACTATTAGTGGCAAGTCACAAGGACAAAGCCAAAAAAAGCCGCCAGTGTTTTCAACCTTGGTGCAGTGACCATGCTATCAAACCAGGTAGAATTGTTAGGTAAGAAAATTGATGGTTTATGTGGTTCTTCGCAGGTACATCCAGTTATGCAGTGCGATACGAATGGAGGAGGGATGAAGAACACAGAATATCCGCCTTACAACCCGAGCACTGAAAACGAGCAAGTTCACTATATGGGTAATAATTTTAGACCTCAAAATAATCCTTATAGTAAAATTTATAATACAGGTTGGAAGAACCATCCCAATTTCTCATGGGGTGGTCAAGGAAATCAGAGACAACAACCCCTCCCAGTCATCCAACAGCAACCTTATCCACAAAAGAAAAAGTCGAACCTTGAGGATATGCTAGAAAAAATTATTTCAGCGTCAGAAATTCATTTTCAGAATATCGAAACGACGTTGAATAATCAGCAAACATTAATTCAAGAGCTTAAAAATAAACTAGGACAGCTGACCAAGTTAGTTTCCGAAAGGCAACCAGGTCGTTTACCTAATAATACCGAACCTGAACCACAAGAGCAAGTGAAGGAAGTAACATTAAGGAGTGGGAAGGAATTGGTTGAAGCAGAAAAGAAGATGCCACAAGAAACTAATAAGGAAAAAAGTGAGGAAATCGAGAATGTAACACCGGTACGTGAAGAATTTAAGCCACTGATCCCATATCCGGCAAAGTTGAAGAAA
Organism: Gossypium australe; assembly: GCA_005393395.2. Classification (NCBI taxonomy): domain Eukaryota; kingdom Viridiplantae; phylum Streptophyta; class Magnoliopsida; order Malvales; family Malvaceae; genus Gossypium; species Gossypium australe. The sequence goes on from CM016619.1 coordinate 130,605,347, forward strand.
GATCACTTAGATGCACAGTACGATAAATTTCTTGAACTTTTTGAACAGTTACATATTAACTTACCTTATGTTGAAGCTATTTCACAGATGCCAACGTATGCGAAATTCCTAAAAGATCTTCTAACAAATAAAAGGAAGTTCGAAGAGATATCAATAATGGAACTTAATGAAGAATGTTCAGCCATCCTCCAAAACAAGCTACCAACCAAATTGAAAGATCCAGGAAGTTTCACTATTCCCTGTTTAATTGGTAGTTTAACCATTGAGAAAGCACTAGCTGATCTAGGTGCCAGTATTAATTTAATGCCTTATAAAATGTTTAAGCAACTTGGTCTTGGGGAACCAAAACCCACTAGGATGAGTATTCAGTTAGCTGACAGATCTATTAACTATCATAGGGGAGTTATTGAAGATATTCTGGTAAAAGTTGATAAATTTATATTCCCTGTTGATTTTATTGTGCTTGACATGGATGAGAACGTTGAGGTACCTTTAATTTTAGGGCACCCCTTTTTAGCTACTGCTAGGGCTGTTATTGATGTAGGTGATGGTAAACTTGCACTAAGGGTAGGCGACGAGGAAATTATTTTTCAAATTTACAATGCTATGCGATATTCTAGAGAAAAAGATGATTCCTGTTATTTTATTGATGCCATTGATCATTTTATTCAAGATTCTTAGCAGGAAATTATACAAGATGACACGATGGAACTGAGTCTTACCAAAGGTGAGGGGGTAGATGATGATACCGATGAGTTGAATTCTAATACATCTTCCTCTAGACAAAAGAAAGAAGAGGGCATTGAAATCAACGACAAACTAAAACAAAAACCCTCTATTGATGAGCCACCAAAATTATAATTAAAACAGTTGCCAAATCACTTAGAATATGCATTCCTCGGAGATAATTCTACGTTACCAGTAATCATCTCTTCAGAACTGGAACCCGAAGAGAAAGACAAGTTGCTACAGGTACTAAGGGAACATAAAAGAGCCATAGCTTGGAAAATTTCTGACATTAAAGGAATAAGCCCATCGTTTTGCACTCACAAAATTTTAATGGAAGATGAGTATAAACCATGTGTGCAACCTCAAAGATGATTGAATCCCAACGTGAAAGAAGTTGTTAAAGCTGAGGTAATTAAACTTCTAGATGCTGGAATAATTTATCCTATTTCTGACAGTACTTGAGTAGTGTGATGACGATCCTCGACAATCCCTGAGCCTTCAGTAGCTTTGACGATCTATAAAACAGAGAAAAACACACACAGAGTAAGCTTTCCAAAAGTTTAGTAAGTCATATACAAATAAACTTAACGTGAAAATCATATAGGCATATAGGAACAATAGCACAATTAGCTTTCATAGAAAATTTATCACATGTATGCTTTGGTCCATGCACTTGGCCACATTATGCCACATTCATCAATTCAAAAATCTTATATACATATAGTTCTTTCATGCATATTATCACATATCATATTATTGTTCCAATATACATATTCGTCATAGTAAGATCATATAGATACTTACCTTGTATACACTCTTAGTGTATAAATCAACGTACCTAAAACGAATTTACAATTCACATAGCCATTCGTATCACAGACTTGCCTGCTGAACCATTAGGAACCCAATAGGATACTCAGAAAGCTCGGAATAGCCGTACAATGCCGACGTCCCAGACGAGGTCTTACATGCACTCATATATCAATGCCACTATCCCAAACAGGTCTTACACGAATCAATACGATGCCAATGTCCCAGACATGGTCTTATACGAAAAGATCATATCGATGCCAACGTCCCAGATGAGGTCTTACACGAAAACTCAAATCAATGTCAACGTCCCAGGCGTGGTCTTACATGATAAAACAGAACAGATACCTATGTCATGACATAGCTAATCCTATCTATTCCTAGATTCGTATGGGACTTCTTGGACATTGACACTAAGTCAACCTTATCTCGGAATTCATGTACGGATCATCTCATAAGCATCCATAGTTAACAATAATTATATGAACATATACAGTTCGATACAAATACGTTTATTTGCATAATGACTTACCTCGGATTCGATTTAACTGAACGGAAACGGCTACTTGGTTACTTTCGCTTTCCCGCGATCTAAGATTTATTTCCTCGGTTCTTGATCTATACATATTCAGAATTAACCCTTTTATTCACTAACTTATTCAGTTCAATCCAAGGACACACATTTAGGGCTATTTACAAATTAATCCTGCCATTTACACAATTTATCAATTTAGTCCATTTTTCTCAAAACATCAAATTCACAAAATCATCACATACTCATGCTTAGCCGAATGTTTATACATCTCATACAAGCCCATATTTTCCATCAAATTTACAAACTAGTCCCTCAAATTACTATTTTCTCAATTTAGCCCTATTTAGCAAAATTCATCAAAATTTCAAGAACAAAACATGTTCATTTAACTCATATCTTTCGTTTAACATCACAAAACATCCTAAAGCTTACCATTTCATCAATGGCACAACTCACAAATATCATCAATACACAAAATTGAGACATGGGCTTGATAATAGACTAAGCAAATTCAAAAACTTAAAAATCATCAAAATCCAAATCAAAGTCATACCTTAATTCAAGCTCACAATTGCCGAAACCTAGCTCAACTTTCTTCTTTTTTTTTTCTTTCAATTTTCGGCTAAAAAGATGATGGCTATCCCATTTTCATGCTTTTGTTTCCTTTAATTATACTTAATTGCCAATGTACAAAATTAACCTTAATTCTAAATGCATGAAACATCTCATATAAGGTCATTAATGTCTTTTAAAACATCCATTAAAAAAAATATTGGCTTAATACCAACATAAGGCCTCCACCTTAATAAGCCATAACACATACACACTTTTAACATATAACATACAATTTTCACATTAATGCAATTTAATCATTTTGTCAAATTAAACACACAAACAAACAAATTAACCTACGGAAATTTAGCACATGCTTAAACACATATCAAATACACAGAAAATAATATTAAAATATTATTCAGACTCAGATTTGTGGTCCCGAAACCACTGTCCCGACTAGGGTATAAATCGAACTGTTACAATTCTCCCCCTTAGAGATTTTCTTCCCCGAAAATCTTACTATTAAATAGATTCGGATATTGCTGTCTCATTGAATCTTCAGGCTCCCACGTAGTCTCTTCTATTCCATGTCTATGCCACAATACTTTCACTAACAAAATTTTCTTGTTTCTTAACTCTTTCACATCACGAGCTAAGATATGAATCGGTTCCTCTTAGTAGGTCATATCAGATCGGATTTCAATTTCAGATGGGGCAATCACATGTGACGGATCGGATCGATATCTACGGAGCATTGAAACATGGAATACATTATGAATCTTTTCTAGCTCAGAGGGCAACCTTAATCTATATGCAACAGGTCCAACACGTTCAATAATTTCATACGGTCCGATGAACCTCGAACTTAGCTTGTCTTTACGTCCGAATCAGAGCACTTTCTTCCACGGAGACACTTTCAGAAATACTTTGTCACCAATCTCAAATTCTATATCTTTTCGTTTCAAGTCCGCATAAGATTTTTGACGATCAGATGCTGCTTTCAAACAATCTCGGATTAGTTTCACTTTCTTTTCTGAGCCTTTTATCAAATCAACCCCATGTAGCTTATTTTCACTGAGCTCAGTCCAATACAGAGGTGTACGACATTTAAATCCGTACAAAGCTTCATATGGTGCCATTTTGGTGCTCAATTAAAAACTATTATTGTATGCAAATTCAATTAATGGCAGGTATTGTTCCCACGTACCGTTAAACTCAAGTATACAACATCTTAACATATCTTCAAGAATCTGAATAATTCGTTCGGACTGACCATCTGTTTGCGGATGAAAAGCTTTACTGAAATGCAATTTCGTGCCTAATGCTTCTTGAAATTTCTTCCAGAATCTTGATGTAAACCTCGGATCTCTATCTGACACAATAGATAGTGGCACCCCGTGTAATCTAACAATCATAGAAATGTAAAGCTAAGCTAATCTGTCAAGCGAATAATCAGATCTTACTGGAACAAAATGGGTAGATTTTGTTAATCGATCAACTACGACCCAAATTGCATCTTTCTTTCTAAGAGTCTGAGGCAAACCAGAAACAAAATCCATTGCCACTCTATCCCATTTCCATTCAGGAATTAGAATTGGTTGTAGCAACCCAGACGAAACCTGATGTTCAGCTTTCACTTGTTGACAGACTAAACATTTTGAAACAAAGTTAGAAATGTCTTGTTTCATACCAAACCACCAATAATATGGCCTCAAATCATGATACATCTTTGTACTTTCCAGATGGATAGATAAACAACTGTTTTGTGCTTCACTCAAAATCAGCTGAATCAACTCCGGATTTCTCGGAACATAAATACGATTTTGAAATCTCAAGCAATCATCAACAACTCGAAATTCAGATTCAGAATTCGAATCACACTGAGCTCGTTTTGCTAATAACTCATTATTAGATTTCTGAGCATCACATATCTGCTGTATAAACAACGGTTTCGCTTTTAATTCAACTATCATAGAACTACCATCAGACAAATCTAACTGAGTATTCAAAGCACGTAGTGCAAACAATGATTTCCTACTCAATGCATCAGCCACAACATTTGCTTTACCCGGATGATAATCTATCACAAGCTCGTAGTCCTTTAACAACTCTAGCCATCTTCTCTGACGCAGGTTTAAATCTTCCTGAGTCATCAGATATTTCAGACTTTTATGATCTGAAAATACTTGACATTTCTCACCATACAGATAATGACGCCAGATCTTTAGTGCAAACACAATTGCAGCTAGCTCAAGGTCGTGCGTCGGATAGTTCTTTTCATGAGGCTTCAACTGTCTCGAGGCATAAGCTACAAATTTTGCCTTCCTGCATCAAAACACATCCCAGACCGTTTAACGAAGCATCACTGTATATAACAAATTCTTTACTTGATTCTGGCTGTACTAACATTGGAGCTTCTGTTAATAGAGTTTTCAACTGATCAAAACTTTTCTAACATTTATCAGACCATTCAAATCTAACATCTTTCTAAAGTAGTCTAGTCCACGGAGTAGCTATCACTGAAAATCCTTTTACAAAATGACGATAATAACCAGCTAGACCTAGAAAGCTACAGATATCAGACACATTTCTCGGAGGTTTCCAGTCAAGAATAGCAGAAATCTTGCTCGGATCAACTCAAACTCCAGAAGCTGACACAATATGTCCCAGAAAACTAACCTCATGCAACCAGAATTCACATTTGCTGAATTTCGCGTACACTTGCTTTTCTCTCAAAGTTTGCAACACAATTTTCAGATGTTCAGCATGCTCATTTTCATCACGTGAATAAATCAAAATGTCATCTATGAATACCACAACAAATCGATCTAGGTATGATCTGAAGATTCTGTTCATCAAATCCATAAAAACAACAGGAGCATTGGTTAGTCCAAATGGCATAACTAAAAACTCATAATGCCCGTACCTCGTTTTGAAAGTGGTTTTCGGTATGTCTGAATCTTTTACTCTCAACTGATAGTATCCTGATCTCAGATCAATCTTGGAAAATACAGTAACTCCTTTTAACTGATCAAATAAGTCATCAATCCTGAGCAATGGATATTTATTCTTTATTGTCACCTTGTTCAACTGACGATACTCAATGAACATTCTCATTGTACCATCTTTCTTTTTCACAAACAGAACGGGAGCACCCCAAGGTGAGAAACTCGGTCTAGCAAACCCTCTATCGGTCAATTCTTGCAACTGTGACTTTAACTCTTTCAATTCTGTTGGTGCCATTCTATACGGAGCTATTGAAATAGGTGTTGTACCAGGCAATAGATCAATACCAAACTCAGCTTCACGAATCGGAGGCAAACCTGGTAATTCTTCAAGGAATACATCAAAAAAACTCACAGACAATAGGCACCGATTCAACTTTCTTTTCAGACACTTTCGAATCAATCACATAAGCAAAATATGCCTCATATCCCTGTTTCATATATTTTTGAGCTTTCAATACAGATATCACAGCAGGCAATCCATTTAAATCATTAGACTCAACTCATACAATTTCATTATTCGGACATCTCAAATCAATAGTCTTTCTTTTACAATTTACAACAGCATCATGTAATGTCAACCAGTCCATACCCAGAATGATATCAAACTCATCAAATGGAAAAAGCATCAGATTAGCAGAGAAACAGATATCTCGAAACATTAACGGATAGTTTTTGCATACTTTATCAACAAGGACACTTTTACCTAAGGGGTTTCATACTTTTATAGCAAACTCAGTAGACTCTACAAGCAAAGTCTTTCTGAATACTACATTCATGCATATATAAGAATGCGTAGAACCAGAGTCTATCAATGCAATCACAGAAGTACCATAAAGTGTAAAAGTACCCGTTATAACATTAGGTGATAAAGCTTCCTCACGAGCTCGAATAACATACGCTCTGGCAGGTGTTCTAGTTTCGGATCTTGCAACAGTATCTCTCATAGTTCTCTGATTACCACTGACATTTCTTACATTCTTCGAAGGTCTACCTCTCACAGGTGCATTATTAGATCTCAGATTCTGAACAGTCTCTGGCTCGACAGACTCAAGACAATCACGGATGAAATGATCAAGTGATCCACATCTGAAGCAAGCTCTGTCATTTGATCTACAACTTCCCGGATGCCTTTTTCCACAATGCTTACATTCAGATTTCTCGGATCGAACATTACCAATACTTGCTACTGAAGTTGCTGGAGTTTTGGAACTCATTTGTGATCTAGCTCGATTTCTATTCGAATGTCCCACATTATCTCTTGAACGACTTTGACCATCTCTAATTTCTTCGAAGCAGACTGAAAGGATCTACTCGGAATTCTCTTTCTCACATCTCTAGCTTCAGACTCAGCTTTTCTTTTATCTTTCCCGAGTGCCTCAGCTTTGCATGCTCGAACAACGAATACACCGAACTCTTTTATTTCTAAGATCCTGACTAACAAACAGATATCTTCATTAAGGCCATCTTCGAGTCTTTTGCACATTATTCCCTCAGTAGATGCACATTCACGAGCATATTGACTCAGTCTGACAATCTCTCGTTCATATTCTGTAACAGACATACGATCCTACTGTAACACCCCATACCCGAGTCCAGGGCTGAGACTGGATATGAGACATTACTATGCTTGAACTTTCTCAAACATGCACTTACGGGCTGTAAAATTTTGTTCCGAATTAAAAACTTCTCTTTCTTAGTCTAGTCATACATTTCATGGGCCTACAAGGCCTTAAACACATATCTGGAAACTTTCAGAACTTAATCGAAAACTTTTCCTTAAAACAGGGGTTACACGCCCATGTGGCTTGGGACACGCCCGTGTACCCCTTAGACACGCCCATGTCTTCCACCCGTGGTCGACATTGACTAATTACACATGGTCTTGACACGCCAGTAGGCTTAGACCTTGTGCCATACCTTGATATACTGACTTATTCACACGCCCATGTGCTAATCGTGTGTCTCACACGGCCTGGGGCACACGCCCATGTGCTAATCGTGTGTCTCACACGGCCTATACAAATGGTCGTGGGATTAGTCCGTGGTCTATAATGACTTAAGACACTAACATGTAGGGAACACACGGCCGTGTGGGCACTTTAAGGCTATTTACCAAGCCAATTGCCACCTTGAAATTAATATCAATCTCATATTCAATTCAACAACTCAACTTACTACATCTTTCATGAACAATACTACATGCTTCATTGATATCAATAAACATACATACATAGTCAATCTTGGCTAATCACTTAGCCATATACAAAAGAATAATAAACTTGATAGCCCTTTTTAAGACATATTCTCAAAATAAAATGTTCCAATATACATGCCATACTTAATATAAGCATCTTGGCTATACCAAAATAGCGATTGATAGTGTGCTTCAAGCTCCGATGATGATGATCTACAAGATTAGCTTGGTGGGACTACATGGAAAGAGAGAATAAAAGACGTAAGCATTTAGCTTACTAAGTTTGCATATAATGCATATAACAACATACTTGTTTAACATAAACCATTTGGCATAAACATTGGCATCATAAATTCAGCTATTTAAACTTACTTACTCTTACTGATTCCTACGTATCTCATGATACTTACTAGTCTCATGCTCGTGAAGTAAACAAGGTACTTGTATCACTTGATCACATAGATCAACATACTTTACTATAATAATCATAATCTCTAATTCATTATTCATAACATGAATAATACTCATTTCCAACTTGATAATAGCTTTGCTTACTTAATTTTCTTACTATCTCATTTAAGCTTTACTCATTTGCCCGATGAATTTCTATGAATAACCGAGGATATTGAATCTCATCCTACATATAACTCGATGCCAAAGCCATATTCTAGATATGGTCTTACATGGGATCTCTCATCTTGGTATCGATGCCATGTCTTGGCATGGACTAACTCAATGTCTTCCTTGTGTGTTTCCTTGGGAACTTACCATTGCCATGTCTTGACATGGTCTTATTTGGTATTTTTACTCATGAACTGGTCAATGCCGAGCCTTGGCTTGGACTTACATGAAATCTTCCTTGTTACTCACCAATGCCATGCCTTGGCTTGGACTTACATAGGATCTCTATCTCATGATAGCTTTTCAATGCCAAGACTTGTCTTGGACTTACATGACATCTTTGCTTGGAGACTCACCAATGCCATGCCTTGGCTTAGGCTTACATGGGTCATCATCTCATAATAACTCTTCAATGCCAAGACTTTTCTTGGACTTACATGATAACTTTGCTTGATTGCCGATGCCATGCCTTGGCTTGGTCTTATACGAACTTTATTATCTTATGTGGTAGATCGAGTATCCTAAGTAATTCAACTTCAATCGGGACTTTCTCATGCTTAATCTCATTGATTTCTTTATTTAACATAGCATTAAGCATTTCTATGCTAATAATGTACATTATACTAAGCAATTCAATGATAGTAATTATAAAGCTTAGAAATCATACAAACTTACCTCGATATACAAAATGTATGTAGATATGCAATTTAGTCCTCGACTTTGTTCTTGCCTCGATTTTGATCCAGGCTTCATTTTTCTTGATTGACTTAATTGACTCTTAACTCATACTTTGGAAAAATTACAATTTTGCCCCTAAACTTTCTCATAATTACACTTTTGCCCCTAGGCTCGTAAAGTGATTTTCATTAAACTTTCTAACTCTTCATGCTCAGCCGATTCATTGTCTCAACTATAGAAATAATCAATTCTCACTATTTCTACCATGTATGACAAATTTCATAATTATTACAAACTAGTCCTTACTAGCATTTTTCATGAAATTCATTTAGGAAAAGATGTTTATCTAACATCAAACTCTCATAATCTTTCTTAAAACATCATTTTACAAACATGTCATACATGGGTAGATTTTTGAACATGCATCTTGGCTTAGCTTATAGTTAAAATTAGCTAATTTATAATAAGAGGACTCCAAAAGTACGAATAATATTAAAAACGGGGCTAAAATGAACTTACTAGCAAGCTTGAAAAATTTAAGAACCCTAGCTATGGCTTCCTTCAAATTTTCGGCACTTGGGGGAAGAAGATGAGAATGATTTTTGTCATCTTTTTCCTTTATTAATCAGTTAATTGATAAATGACCAAAATGCCCTTCTCTTTAAAAGTTCACCATTTACTAACTCATGTCCATTTTTGTCCAAAAATTATAATTTGGGAAAATTGTTATTTAAGGGCTTCTAATTAATATTCTGAAGCTATTTAATACAAAAAGCTTCTAGAAACTCATATTTTGCAACTTTTGCAATTTAGACCTAATGGACCCTTTAATAGAAATTTTCATAAAATTTCTACATGAAACTTTCATAATATCATGCAAACATATCAAATACCTTAAAAACTCACATTACTACTTCGGATCTGTGGTCTCGCACCACCGTTCCGACTAGGCCCTAAATTGGGCTGTTACACCTACTTCAAATCCAGAAATTCCTTCCGTTTCTGATCGATAACCTCTCACTAATATATTTCTTCCGAAACTCAATCTGAAATAAGTCCTATGTTACCCGTTCTTTCAGAACAACAGAATTTAATGTTTTCCACCATTGATAAGCTGCATCTCGGAGCAAAGATAAAATACACTTTATGCATTCTTCCGGAGTTAGAGACATTTCGTCGAATACCCGAATAGTATTTTCTAACCGGAACTCAGCCTTTTTGACATCATCATCATTAGTAGCCCAGAACTCTTTAGCCCCATATTTACGGATCTTGTCGACTAGAGGCTTATTCCACAGATTCAAATTTACAGTCGGAGGCATATCAGATGTCTGAGGGGGATTAACCAGGGGCGGAGGTTACGAAACAGTCGGGTTATTTCTTACAAATTGAGTGAACCATTCACTCACCATATGGAAGAAAGCTTGTTTAGCTTCTCTCTCTTGACCGCTTGTAGCCGGTCTCGAATCGGAGGGCATTGTCCCTTGCGCGGGAGAAGGCGCATTACATTCTACATCGTCAGCTACAGCTCTATCGAGATCCATTACTATACAAAAATCACATTTATACGTCAAGATTCATCACACTATCACAATTCAGATATATGGCATGTATAGCTAGACTCCAACACACTACGTTAGTCCGAAAACTGGCTAAACCGTAGCTCTAATACCAACCAAATGTAACACCCCTATCCCTTGTCCGTCTCCGGATTAGGGTTAAGGGCATTACCTAACAGATCGGAAACTTTTTCAGACAATTCGTAAAGTAAATCATCAATATCAATCATAGAGTCCCCTCTGTAGGTCAACAAGACCTAAAACATGCTCAGAAACAGGGTCGGGACTAAATCAGGACACATACAGAAATTTTCAAAATCTTAAAAATTTTCTAAGTTTCAGGGCTTACACGTCCGTGTGGGTAGACTGTGTGCCTCCCACGGCTGTTAGACACGTCCATGTGTCCTCCCCGTGGTCGAATCTGACTTAACTCCACAGCCACCAAGCACGCCCGTATACCTTGGCCGTGGTCGAAACTGACTTTGCTCCACAGCCACCAAGCACGTTCGTGTGCTAAGACCGTGGTTGAGTTTGACTTGACCACACGGATACCAGGCACGTCCGTGTGCCAAGGCCATGTACTCTTAAACAGCTACTGACTTAGTCCCACGGTTGATAGGCACGCCCGTGTGCCACAACCGTGTGGCAAAATAGGCCAGTTGCAAGGCCAAGTTACCACCCACTTTGGGTTAAACCTACAAGCAAATACTAATACAATTCATGCACATTTAATAACCATGAACATGCCAAAATATTCACTCAATCTATATATTCAAAACCAATTTCATTCATACCAAATTTACAAGACTAAATCTCATATAAACACAAGCATAATCCATCCATTTACTTACATTAAACTTGAACATTTTTTACACTATCACACCATTCCAAACATACCTCATAAATCACATTCATTAAAGCATATTGCCAATACATATTTAACCAAATCACATGGCTAAGTTCACATCTCATACATATCCAAATAACTAGCCTATACATGCCATATCTAGATATATACATTTCCAAAACGTACCAAAATAAGTTGAGTAGTGTGATGACGATCCTCGACAGTCCTTGAGCTTTCAGTAGCTTTGACAATCTATAAAACAGAGAAAAACACACACAGAGTAAGCTTTCCAAAAGCTTAGTAAGTCATATACAAATAAACTTAACATGGAAAGCATATAGGGATATAGGAGCATTAGAACAATTAGCTTTCATAGAAAATTTATCACATGTATGCTTTGGTCCATGCACTTGGCCACATTATGCCACATTCATCAATTCAAAAATCTTATATACATATAGTTCTTTAATGCATACTATCACATATCATATTATTGTTCCAATATACATATTCGTCACAGTAAGATCATATAGATACTTACCTTGTATACACTCTTAGTGTATAAATCAACGTACCTGAAATAGATTTACAATTCACATAGCCATTCGTATCACAGACTTGCCCGCTGAACCATTAGGAACCCAATAGGATACTCAGAAAGCTCGGAATAGCCATACAATGCCGAGGTCCCAGACGAGGTCTTACATGCACTCATATATCGATGCCACTATCCCAGACAGGGTCTTACACGAATCAATACGATGCCGATGTCCCAGACATGGTCTTATACGTAAAGATCATATCGATGCCAATGTCCCAGACGAGGTCTTACACGAAATCTCAAATCAATGCCAATGTCCCAGACGTGGTCTTACACGATAAAACAGAACAGATACCTATGTCATGACATAGCTAATCCTATCTATTCCTAGGTTCGTACGGGACTTCTCAGACATTGACACTAAGTCAACCTTATCTCGAAATTCCTGTACGGATCATCTAATAAGCATCCATAGTTGACAATAATTATATGAACATATACAATTCGACACAAATGCATTTATTTGCATAATGACTTACCTCAGATTCGATTTAACTGAACAGAAATGGCTACTTGGTTACTTTCGCTTTCCTGCGATCTAAGTCTGATTTCCTCGGTTCTTGATCTATACATATTCAGAATTAACCATTTTATTCACTGACTTATTCAATTCATTCCAAGGACACACATTTATGGCTATTTACAAATTAACCCTCCAATTTGCACAATTTATCAATTTAGTCCATTTTTCTCAAAACATCAAATTCACAAAATCATCACATACTCATGCTTAGCTGAATGTTTATACATCTCATACAAGCCCATATTTTCCATCAAATTTACAAACTAGTCCCTCAAATTACTATTTTCTCAATTTAGCCCTATTTAGCTAAATTCATCAAAATTTCGAGAACAAAACATGTTCATTTAACTCATATATTTTATTTAACATCATAAAACATCCTAAAGCTTACCATTTCATCAATGGCACAACTCAAAAATATCATTCATACACAAAATTGAGACATGGACTTGATAATAGACTAAGCAACAATCTCAAAAACTTAAAAATCATCAAAATCCAAATCAAGTCATACCTTAATTCAAGCTTACAATTGCCGAAACCTAGCTCAACTTTCTTCTTTTTTTTCTTTCTTTCAATTTTTGGCTAAAAAGATGATAGCTATCCCATTTTCATGCTTTTGTTTCCTTTAATTATACTTAATTATCAATGTACAAAATTAATCTGAATTCTAAATGCATGAAACATCTCATATAAGGTCATTAATGTCTTTTAAAACATCCACTAAAAAAATATTAGCTTAATAACAACATAAGACCTCCACCTTAATAAACCATAACACATACACACTTTTAACATATAACATACAACTTTCACATTAATGCAATTTAATCCTTTTGTCAAATTAGACACACAAACAAACAAATTAACCTACGGAAATTTAGCACATGTTTAAACACATATCAAATACACAAAAAAATATTAAAATATTATTCAGACTCAGATTTGTGGTCTTCAAACCACAGTCCCGACTAGGGTATAAATCAGACTGTTACAGCTTAAGCATATTCTAGAGAAAACAATTGAATCAAACAGGAAAGATTGGGCATTAAAAGTAGACGATGCTTTATAGGCCTATAGAATAGCGTTTAAAACTCCCATAGGAACATCCCTATATAAACTTGTCTACGAAAAAAGTTGTCATCTACCATTTGAGTTAGAGCACAAAGCTTTTTGGGCTATAAAGTTCCTAAATTACGATCTTAAAACTACAGGTGAGAAGAGGATGATGCAGTTGAGTGAGTTAGATGAATGGCGAGCTAATGCCTATGAGAACTCACGACTAGATAAGGAGGCAACAAACGACGCCATGATGTTCATTTAAAGCAACCGAAGCAATTCGAAGTAGGAAATTTAGTCCTGCTATACAATTCAAGGCTCAAATTGTTTCCTGGAAAGCTGAAATCAAGATGGTCAGGTCTATTCGTAATCAAAACTATTCTTCCCTACGGCACAATCGAGGTAACTCATCCAACTCGTGGCACATTCAAGGTAAATGGTCAGCGACTCAATATTTATAATGGTGAAGATTTTAGGGATATGAGAGAGGAGCTTCAGCTCCGTGAACCTTCATTTAGAAATTAAAACAGGGTAAGTCTAGCTTAAGACTTTAAACGATCACTTCTCTAGAGGCAACCCGAGCACTAACTTCACTAATGTTATATTTTCGATTTTTTGCACCTAACTACAAACTAACCAATTTAATAAAGCGCAGGTTTCCCTACCATACGGCCCTGCACACGGGCGTAGCCGTGGCCATGTGGACACCACGAATGGGTATGTGGGCGTGGCGGAGATTGTGCAGAAACATGACAAAAATTTTCCCCAAGACACGGGCTCCGACTAATCGCCACGGTTGTGCAACGAGGCCATGGTCTAAACTGCCTAAAAGAACACGGGCTGTGATAAATCCACACGTCCATGCGATGTGACCGTGGCCGATACTGATTAATTGAAACGGGTGTGCAACACGCCCGTGCATCTAAACCGTGGCCAACACTAAGTAAAGGACACAGGCATTCGACACGCCCGTGCTCTAAAGCCGTGGACAACACTGATTTACGAACACGGGCATAGGACCCTTTACACGGGCGTGGGAGAAACGAACGAGACAATCCACGGTCGTGCAAAATGGCCGTGTGGCCCAACACGCCTAAGTAACACGGGTGTGGGACACAATTCAGACGCTTCTAAATTCAAATTCTCGAATCACACGGCCCCAAAAAATAGAACACGGGCGTGGCCTCTGCCTGTGTGACCGATTTTCTATTTAAACTCCCTCCTATTCATCTTCTCCCCCAACTGCCCTCTCCTCCCTTCACTTCCCCTCTAACCTTACCCTCATTCACCTCTCCCTCCTCCATCTTTCTCTTCCTCATCCACACACAACACACACAGACCACGCCTGTGACCAGACGCCACGCCCACACCCTCCCACGACGGTGTGCCATCTCCACGCCTCCGACGGTTCACTCTATTCTCCCCCTCTCTACTTTGTTGCTGATCTTATTTACTCCATGTTTATTTTCTTTTAGACCTTAGATTTATCCCTGTAAATTTTTAGTTTTAGTTCTGGATAATCATATTCAATATTGATAGTTATTTAAGTGTTATAGGTATTATTACTCTGAGTTTTAAGCCACTAGTATTAGGGGAATACTTAGGAAAACTCTTCATTATCAATATCATAAGTTAATAATTTTGGAATCATAAGTTCTACCACTCTTATGGCAAAATATAGGATGATGTTATTCTATCTATCTTACAGGAACATAATGTCGTCTTCCTGCAGCAAAAAAACTCGCAGTCCCTATCTCAAAAAAACGAAAGGGACCCGGCTCGTCATCAGCCAGCGCATCGGCCGAAGTAAGATGACTATTCTTATGGTTCCCTCCTGGAGCTTAAGAGGAACTTTTTCAGATCCTACGAGTGCGACCTCTCAGTCAAGGCAGATGTATTGATTGGGCTGCCCTGGAACAAGTACAACTTGCTGATGATGTTCGGGCCCTACTAACCACGGACCCTTGGGAGCAGTTCTTGAGTATTGTCAAGCGCACCTACCTCGAACTAACATTAGAGCTTTGCTCCACTTTTCATTTGTAGGTGGTAATGACGAACCATGACGACCCCAGCACCATCCAATTCCACCTAGGTGGTTTGGTTCACGAAATGAGTGTCCCCAAATTCGGAGTTCCTCTGGGCCTCTACACGGATGAGTTCATGAGGGAAAATGATCTGCGAAACTCCATCGCCACATCCATAACTCTCCTATGAGATGTTGGTATAATATATCCCCCGCCTCGGCCACTTATGACCCTAGTCACTCCAAAGTGACAACTCTCGCGCCATCTTTGAGGTACTTACATGCCATCTTAGCTCATACATTGATAGGAACACGAGAGAGCACTTGGGTAGTTAAGACTCATGACGCCTACTTCCTATGGTGCATGGCAAACAGGCACGTCTTCGACCTTGCCTACTTCATCACTCTAGCCATCCAACATCATACGGAGCGACATTGTAAGGGGTCATTTCTATTGGGCCTTATGTAACACGGCTTGCGAGTCACTTTGGTCTCCTCAACACCGCAGCACAATCAGCCTCGCTCACCTTGATAGGCCAGATGTCTCCACAGGGCATCTCAATAATGAAAAACATGTGGATGATCAAGCGTCGCCGTGGGATTGATCCTCCCCAATATCGACTAGCCCATACCACCGAGGAGGAGGACCCTGAGAACATTACTGATGATGTTCCACACCCACATGAGAGCCAACACCGAGCCATCGCCCAGTTCATGCGGCAGCTTCTCTTTCGGACATATCTGAGCACCTCATGTGCTTTGAGCAGTAATGCTTCCAACTTTTCGAAAACATCGACACCACCCTCCACCAGATATGTCAGCACCTTCACATTTCATCGCCGCCCCCACCACGCGATCCAGCTGGCGATGAGGATTTCTGAGTCCTTTTTCGTTTATCTTTATATTATTTTCATGTTTAAAATGTTAATTTTCATTTTATCTTTTACCTTTGAATAATGTTTATTTTAGTTATTTTTCAGTTCATAACTATTTCCTGGCAATATTTGAGTAATCCTTACAATGATAACAAACCGACTGTTTTTATCATAGTTAAAAAAGCATAAAATAGCACAATGGAATACCCAACTTTAAGAGGAAAATCACCACACCACGACACCCCCAACTCAAGGAATCCATCCAAAGTTCAGGGAGATTCACTTCTCCCTATCTCTTATGATTTCATATATATCTTTGTACATTAAAGGCAATGTACATCTTAAGTGTAGCGGGTGAATTTTATTTTGAAAAAGTTCCTAACCTTTTGTATTATTCTCAAATCCCTGAATTATATCTTGTTCTTAAGTATTTTTCTCATATCACTAATTATAACGAAATTTCCTTTGGTTCATGATTTTTATTGAAATTTTTTGGATTAAGTCATTGATAATTGTGCAGTGATGATTTAAACTTTAGGAGACTAGAGAATCAAGCATGATGAGTTTTCAATAATTAATTTTTTTTTAGGTTGTCTACTTGAATCTAATTATTACCTTGAAGTTTGAAATTTACAAGGTTGATATCAAAAACCCATAATTTTTGTGAGATTTTGAGCCTTTTAAAGCATACATTCTTTTCTTGCTCACTTTATTGATTATGAGTGTGTCAACATTGATTTGTTATTCTAGAACTTGCTTCGATTATACATGTCAAGCCCACATCATTGAATTGATATACAGAGATGATAAAGGCACTTAGAATTTAACTGACTTACTCCACTGAAAGACTACCCTCACAATTAACCCCTAGTGAACCCCTTTGATCTTAACAAACCATTTATTGACTCACCTACTAATAATAACCCAAAACCCATCTTGTATTTGTTATCACCATTTATTGACTCCCTTTTTTGTCGAGATTTGATTTTGAGCAGTTGCCTAACTATGTTCTATATTTCAGTTGTTAAAATTCTTTCTTTTTATTGTGAATACTTATCTAAAAAAAACGTTGGAAAGTTATTCATGGTTATTTCTATGCTTAAGCTTAAGCAATTAATTCCACATTCTGAGAAGAAGCTCGTGTTATTAGTGTTTCAAGTTTTCAATTGATGTAAATATTCAGGATTAGTTCATTTTTCTAGTTAGGTAAATTGTCAATTCAAATTCGATTTTAACCCTCTAATTCAGCCTTTATCCACACCCAAGCCCCATTACAACCCGTAAAAGACCTTTTGATCTGTGTATCATTTCATTTTATAGCGGTGGAGATTTGATTTTCATGCAAGCCTATGAAATTAGCTTTTCATGTTCGACATTTGAGTGCTTAATTTTGAACCATAAACACTTTGAGTGATTTGAGTGAATCTTTAGTGAGGATGTCAACTCTTGTCGATTTTGAATTAAAGGTAATCATTTAGATAAGGGGAAACACCTAATGTTTTTGGGCTATAAATGTATGACTTAGATTGTTTGAATCTTTAGGACTCTTTGGGTTAAAATTATCCATGTATAAATTATCTATGAATTATGATGAAACACTATTGATGAATATTATGAATTGAGGAAGTTCATTTTAATTGTGAGTTGAGAATTTTGCTTGAGGACAAGCAAATATTTAAGTGTGGGGGTATTTGATAAACCGTGATATATACATATCTTAATCCCACATTTAGCATACTTTTGGATGATTTATCCCCTGAATTGTGGAATTTGGTGCTCATAATCCTTTAATTTCATGTTTTATACTCAGGAGAGCACTGGAGGATGAAAAGAATGAGAAACGAGCCAAAAATCGAGAAAATGGGCCAAAGTACGAAATTCACACAGCATGGGCCTGAGTCACACAACCGTGCGTCTTTAGTAGACCCAAACACGGCCTGGACTCGACTTACACGGGCGTGCCACACGGGCGTGTCCCTGCCGTGACCTATTTTAATTCCATGAAGAATTAGGATACTTAGGGGAAAGGAAAGACATTCCGAAAGCCTATATAAACACCCTAAGTGTGACCTAAAACGAGCGGTGCTGGTAGGCCGAGGAGCCAAGCCAGAGAGGTCGAATTATGGGATTTACTCGAAGACAGCCGGTTGATCCATCTCAAGAAATAGGAACCATACTTAAGACGAAAGATCTTCTCTTCAATTTACTTAAGGGGGTTTTAGGGTTTTTCTTATGTTTTTTATACATTCTTCTGAGATGTATTCTTTTATAGTTATGAACTAAACCCCTCAAATACCTGAAGGGGATGAAACCTAAGACGGATCTTGTTATTTTTTTCTGAACTATATGATAAATACTTGATTTGTTCTTAACTATGTGTTCTTAATTCTTGTTTTGATATTTCAGGATATTGATTCAAGTATTGGTGTGCTTAAGCAGTGGAGGAATATTCCCTGTTTAAGAGTAGATCTAGCATAGTTAAGCGGAGTTGATCACCACCCTAGAGATAGGATGGCTAAAATCTGTCGGATTAGGGTCAAACATAATATGGGAGTCCACAGATCAAGTTAATACAATTCTAGGGGTTTTAATTAGAAAGAGATTTCAATTAATCAACCTAGGGTTAGAAGTTAGTAGCCTCAAGAGAGGTATTAATATAAATTAGGGAATCCTACGGATCAAGTCAAGTGAATAAATCGTTTGGTTCAGAGTTAAATAACAAGTGAAGTCTAGGTGGATTCTCCCTCGGGTATTGTCTTTATCAATTGGTTTTTCCCAAAAGTATTTTTCCTAATTCCTTCTCTGTGTCTTAGCATCTTCAACTTAGTAGTTAGTTAATTTTAGGTTAAATAACAATTCCCTTAATTCTTAGGCTAAATAATAAAAAGAAAGTCAGTATTAGTACTTTTGGTTCCCTTGGGTTCGACATGCTGGTCTTGCCACTAAACTATACTACTATTCGATAGGTGCGCTTGCCTCAACTGTTGTTGTAAGTTAGTTTCTTAAGTTAGTTTCTAGGCTTGATAATTCATTATATAAATATTAAGACTTTCAGACACGATCACCCACCCATCCTTACACTCCTTATGTAGCACCTGTTGCGGCACTAACCAATGTTGCAGCAGAGCTGCCAATCTCATAATCGATTTAAAGCCATCGGTGGATCCACAGTCGTCAAGCAACCATGCGACCCTAAACCCTAAACCCTAAACCCTAAACCCTAAAACCCTAAACCCTACAGTCGGTGGATCCAAATCAATGATCCCATCCCCCATGCAACATAATATCACATGAATGTAAACATATCATAAATGGCATACAATAACAACATATAACATGTAGGGGCATTTTAGTCATTTTGCCCTTCAAGGGCATAACAGTCATTTTACCCTACAAGGGTATAACAATCAATTTACCCTACAGGGGTATTTCAGTCATTTCTATCCTACAAGGGTATTTCGGTAATTTTGCAAAATGAGGTTTCAGAGACCCAACAGAAGCCCACCGTCGCCTCGAGCGACTTAAGTAGCCTAAATAATCACAACGGTGTGAATGGGCTTGAGGCCCATTACTCGGCCCAAATGGGCCCACATGCTCGTGTGGCTCAATTAGCCCAGAAATAGTGTCAGCTATTTGAACAGCACGGTTCAAACAAATGGAAACCATATAACATGCATTTTATCTGTATGGGCCCCACCAGCCCATTGGGCCCATACAGCCCATTTCGGACCCAACGCGGCCCAAAGCGACCTAAGCCCATGAGAACGCTCATGGTGGCCTCAACCATCTTACGCCCATATTCATGGGCTCGGTCCACCACACGTGTGATCGCACGCTCGTGTGGCATCATTCGCCGATATTTCAGTTTTTCGGCATTTTGTCGATCTACGATCAGAAGGAGTATGGTTACACACCTGATCACGAAGCGCAGTACGAATCCCTAGCACCGAACCTACCATATACAAAACTAACAGTTAATCCCACGATCAATACAGTTATTTTTTCTTTTTTCCAAACACATGCCAAAATCACATTGATACTTGCCTTAATTGATCGAGGTTTAATAAGTCCCCCTAACTGTTAGCAAGAATTGATCCCCTTGCTGCAATTATAGTCAAAACTGAGAGTAGGGCTTCGACCGCTTTTGGAACATGCGCCCTTCTTTACTCCTCTAGAACGCCTAGGTATCAACCAACGTTAGTCTAAGGGGAAAGAGAGAGAGGATTCGACAGAAGGGAAAAAGAACCATACTAGCAACAAAAATCCATTTAAGGAATCACCATAACTTACACTTAACCTCGACAAACAGAGGAGAAGAACCCACAGCCTTATGATAGAAGAACAGAAATGAGAGTAAATTCTGCAATAGCTGAAAGAGAGATAACAGGGTATTCGACTTTTACACACCTATGAACAAGTGATAACATTGTTAAACAAAAGGTAAATTCGTCTCAAGAGAAATAAATGGGGAAAATAAAAAAAGAAAAGATATAGAAGAAGAGAAGATATGCAATCGGCCAAGGGAAAAAAATAGGCAGAAAAGGTACAAAAAGATGCCTAAACGGTAACACAGAAACGACTAAGAAGAAAATAGAGTGAAACAGAGCAAAAATAATGCATGAAAGGTCACTTTTAGTACACTTTTGGCAGCATCCAGAAAAAGAGAAAAGTAGATTCAGTTTGGTAACTAAACTAATCAAAAGAAAAGAAAAGAAACAAAACTCAACAAAGTCAAAAGATGCACCAAAATCTCCCTTTGGCCGAATTTCTTGAGTGCTACACTCAAATTTTTGCCCCAACCTCCTCCAATTCCAATTCCTCATTTGTCTCCTCCATTTTCTCCTCCAAATCTTTACCAACTTCTATCCCTATCCCATGAATCACTCCCCCAAGACCGATTCCACAACCACCTTAGCAGAACTCCACTGCAACTCAAACACTAGGCGTCCCGTCAGCAAAATAAATACTCCGTTGCTTATCCCAAGACTTGAACCTTAGACCCCTTGCCACACCTAGAATGTCACTTCCATTAGACCATAAGGCTCCTTATGTCACTTCTTAGCCACAATTAACTATAAGGTATACTTCTAATCACCAAGGGTTCACTTAGGACCAAAAATAATAATTTTGTAAACGCCAAGACTTGAACCCCAGTCCTCCTATACAACCCTTGGCATCATTTACCGCTGGAGCCCAAGCTCCTTTCGTGTCATAAATCCACCACAGATATAAATAAGGCCTTCAAACTAATGCCAAATTCACTTAAGGGAAAAACTAAAGTTTTTGCTAAAGCCCAGGTTTGAACCCAAGTCTTTTCCAACTCCTCTCAGGACCCTTAACCACTTGCGCAGACATTTAATTGTGTCATTTCCTAGCTCACATAAACTTTTATGCACAGTTTTCTAACCGCTCCCTTGCTCAAGGCCCAATACTTTTAGGCCCAAATTTTAGGGCGTTACATATGTTGTGTGATTGAGGTGGATTCATGATGCTCATTGACAATAGGTAATTTTGAATGTTAATAGGTGATGATTTCTGAATTGGTATGTTTGTGGAATTGAGCATAATAATGTATAACTGTAAATGGTCATTTTGATGTTTTGAGAAGACAAAGATTAGTATGAAATTAAATGGCAACATATGGTATTTATGTTTTGTATTGGTTGGTGTTGGAATTGGTATAAATCATGTTTGATTGGAATTGAAATATATGCCTTTTTATGCTATATTGTGTGTTATTTGAGAGGTGTAGGTGTACCTAAATTTGGGTGGCAAAATGGCTTGGTAAATACCCTATTTTTGTCCACACAAGCATAGACACGGGTGTGTGTCTCAGCCGTGTGTGACACACGGTCATGTTACAAGGCCGTGTGTCCCCTAGTGTTGAAATTGAATTGAAGTCAGTATGCTCCACAGTCTCACACACGGGCGTGTGCTCGGCCATGTGGCATAAGTCAGTATACCCCCTAATTGGCACATGGCCTAGCACACAGGCGTGTGACTTGGCCGTGTTACATAAGTCAGTATACCCTCTAGGTTTGACATGGCCTAGCACACGGCCTGGTACACAGGCATGTGTGGCCACTTCGAAGGGCACACGGGCTAGCCACACGGGCGTGTGTGTTGGCCTTGTGACCCAAGTCAGTAAGCTCACTTGTTTGGACACGGGGTAAGACAAGGGCTAGGACACGGCCATGTGTTTCCATTTTGAATGTTCACAAGGCTTGAGACACGTACGTGTCTGGTGGCCGAGTGAGACACACGGCCTGACCACACGGGCATGTGTCCCCTGTTTTGAGATAAATTTTCTAAGTGCTCCTAATGTTTTAAAAGTTATCAGTTTAGTCCCGAACCACTCCCAATGCATGTATATGGCCTCATAGGCTTGTATTAGGGACATATGATTGATATTGATTGATGAATGTTAAATTGATTAAAAGTATGTATAAATGTGTTGTAAGTCCGGTAATACTCCATAACCCTATTCCGGCGTTGAATACATGTGAGGGGTGTTACATCAATAAGGTGACAGTGAAAAACAAATACCCACTTCTGAGGATTGATGACTTGTTTGACCAGTTGAGATGTGCTTGTGTGTTTTCTAAGATTGATTTAAGATCGAGGCATCATCAGTTGAAAGTTAAGGAGGGGGATATCCCGAAGATAACTTTTAGGATTAGATATGGCCATTATGAGTTCTTGGTGATGCCGTTTGGGTTCACAAATGCTCCTGCAGCCTTCATGCATTTAATGAACCGTATTTTTCAGCCCTACTTAAATCAATTTATGGTGGATTACGTTGACAATATACTGGTGTATTCACGATCTAAGGATGAGCATGATCACTATCTCCGAGTTGTGCTTAAAACCCTTCGAGAGAGACGACTTTTTGCTAAATTTAGTAAGTGTGAATTTTGGCTTTTTGAGTGGCCTTTTTGGGTCACATTGTCCCGGTGGATGGTATCTGAGTGGATCCGCAGAATATTCAGGCAGTGGTGGATTGGAAGCCACTGTGTAATATTTCTGAAGTTCGTTGCTTTTTAGGCCTCGCCGGGTATTATAGACGGTTTGTTAAAGGTTTTTCAATTATTGCTGCTCTGTTGACCAAGTTGCTGCATAAGGGAGTTCCATTTGAGTGGAATCAGAAGCACCAACAGAGTTTTGATCAGCTTAAGACAATTCTGACAGAGGCGCCAGTATTGAACTAGCTAGAGTCAAGTAAGAACTATGTAGTGTTGAGTGATGCGTCCTTGAATGGACCTGGTTGTGTTCTCATGCAGAAAGTAAGGTAGTCACTTATGCATCTAGGCAGCTTAACTCGCATGAGCGTAACTACCCTACCCATGATTTATAGTTAGTAGCAGTGGTTTTCACATTGAAGATTTGAAGGAACTATCTTTTTGGTGAGAAGTGTTATATCTATACCAACCACAAGAGTCTTAAGTATCTGCTCACCCAGAAAGAGCTAAATTTGAGGCAATGTAGATGGATCAAGCTGCTTAAGGACTATGACTGTATCGATTACTACCATCCGAGTAAAGCTAATGTGGTAGCAGATGCATTGAGTCGTAAATCAGTGGCAGTGTTGCGAGCGATGTTTGCAAATTTGAGCTTGTTAGAGCACAGTGGTTTATTATCTAAGCTTCAGGTTGAACCAATGTTGGTGCTACAGGCAAAAGAGGCGCAGAAGTCCGATGATAGTTTGGTTGCCAGAGCAGATAGGGTGAGGCGAGGAGAAGCATCAGGCTTCGAATTACAAGATGGCAATGTATTGTATTTTAAAAGGCGACTTTGTGTTCCAGCAGGTGAACTTAGCAATAAGATCCTTCGTGAGGCACATAATAGTCCATTTACTATGCATCCAGGTAGTAACAAGATGTATCAGGAGCTTCGTCCATTTTATTGGTGGCCAAGGATGAAGAGAGATGTGTTAAAGTTTATGATTTGATGCTTAGCTTGTCAGTAGGTGAAGGCAGAGCATCAAGTTCCTTCAGGTCTTCTTCAGCCTATCTAGATTCCACAATGCAAATGAGATAGAGTCACTATGGATTTTGTGATTGGGTTACCTATGTCTTGGTGCAGACACGACGCAATTTGGGTAATCGTGGACAGATTGACGAAGACTGCACATTTCCTACTAGTGCGCATGGACTTCACTCTCGAAAAGTTGGCCAAATTGTATATTGCTGAGATAGTGAGGCTTCATGGGGTGCCGGCTTTGATTATGTAACAGTCTGAATTTGGCCATAATCGGAATGGTGGTTTCGGGACCATGAATTCGAGTCCGAGATATATTTACATAATATATTCTGTGCTTATTATATGTGAATTAATGTGTGTGAAAGTTTCGTAGGAAAATTTAATCATTTGTGTGCTTAATTTGACAAAAGGACTTAATCGTGAAAAAGGTAAAAGTTGCAAACTATAGTGAAATGCATTAAATTGATTATGGCTTTTTAATATGGGGT
The DNA here is from genome assembly GCA_005393395.2 of Gossypium australe. Classification (NCBI taxonomy): domain Eukaryota; kingdom Viridiplantae; phylum Streptophyta; class Magnoliopsida; order Malvales; family Malvaceae; genus Gossypium; species Gossypium australe. Next base: position 130,630,432 of record CM016619.1, read on the forward strand.
ATTAAAAGGGCAATTAGCCTATTCTAAGAGTTAGTGGACGGCTAAGGTCCATTTTGCCATTATGTTATGTTTAAAAATGTTATTAATTATAAGGTTAAATAAGTAAATGATTAAATATTATAATATATGTTAAATAAAACATAAGAAAACCATTATCATCTTTTTATTCTCTTAAGGCCGAATGTGCCAAAGAAGAAAAGAGAATTTCAAGCTTAGGTTTCGGCACTTGTAAGCTCAAATCCAAGGTTAGTTTGATTTTTGTTTTTGATAATTTTTATGTTTTTGAGATCGTTGCTTCGAACATTAGTTGACCCATGCTAGAATTTTTAAACTTGAGCATGCTTGATGTTCGGCCATTGACATGTTCTTGTGGTTTTTTATGTTTGATGATCTTATATTAAATATATGTTAAAGATTAGCATGTTTGGTATTGGAAATTTTTGTGAATTTGAGTATTTTGGGCTAAATTGCAAAAAATGAAATTTTGAGGGCTTAAAATACAAAATAAATGAAATAAATGGATTAGTATGGTCCCTATGAACATTCGGCCCTTAGGTGATATAATGAAATTTTGTGTATTTTATGTTTTGTGTAAATAGGACTAAATTGTAAAAATGTAAAACATTAGGGGTAAAATGGTAATTTGTCTATTTATGTGTTTTGGGACTAAATTGAGTTGAAATGTACTTGAATGAGCTGAATTTTAATGTGTTTAGATCAAGAACAAAGAAAAACAGATTTGGATCGGGGAAAGGCGAAGGTTATCTAATAGCCAGTTTACGTTGTTTGTCGATAGTCGAGGTAAGTCCTTAAGAAAATATATGTCAAAGAATTATTTATGAATATAGTAAATGATGAAATTTGGAAATTTTAAGCATAAATATATGAGATGGCCGAATGTAGGGGTATTATATTGGATTGACTTTATTTTGTTTAATGTAATGTGAATAAGTATATTTGGTTTGATATGTGGAAGTAAAATGAAGTATATGTGATGTTTGTGATTTTATCATTAAGCAATGTGTATTGATTGGTTAATTGTGTTGATAATCAGGCTTCGAGCCTAGCAAGCCTTGTGCCGGTGATTTACATCGGGCTTTATGCCTTGTAGGCCTCGTGCCGGTGAAATTATTTCGGGCTTATTGCCTAGCAGGCTTAATGCCGGTGTTTAAACTTCGGACCTTGAGTCTAGCAGGCCTAGTGCCGGTGTGTGAGATTCGGGCTAATGTCTAGCAGGTTCTAAACCGGTGAGTTGCCATTTCAAGCTTAGATTATGTGCTAATAAAGTCATGAAATAAATCATGTATGCCTAATCATGTGGAAGTGAATTTGTTAATTCGGCTACAAGGTATGTGTTATTCATATTCTTGTGTTATATGAATATATATGTGTGCGATGCTATTAAGTAAATGAAATGATGAGAGAAATGTGATATACAATTGATATGTGGGAAAAGAAATATGAACCATGCTATGAGAAAATTTGGTTATAGGAAAGCATAAGTGGTTAAAGGTAATCGTATAGGTTTATTGATATGTATGATTTTGTGTTATATATATATATATATATAAATTTTCTATAATGTTGTATCTTGGTAAATAAATGAAAGTTGATAGGTTAAGCGAGGTAGGATATTCGGCTATGATGCATTTATATTTTAAGCCATGTTATTCAATGTCATGAATTGGTTGTTTAAGATGCCTGGATAATTGAATGATATAATGTGGTTGCTTAAGACTTACTAAGCTAGTGAGCTTACTTTGTGTGTGTTCATTATTCGTTTTATAGATTTCAAATCAAGCTTCGAGCTCTGGGGATCGTCACTGAAGTCATTCACACTATCGGCTCATGTTGGTACCTATAAAGTTTAGACTTTTGTTCTTAAGGCATGTATAGGCCAGCTAAGTTTTTGAATGATATGTTGATAATGTATTTAAGCCATGCGAAAGTGGCTGGTTGTTAAATAATAATGTTCGATGGCATACTTTATCTTTGATGTATTTTGTGTATGCTTTGCTTGGACGACAATTGAGGATGTGGTATGAATGTTCATGCTAAATAGCTATGTTTGTATATGGAAATTGTCATGAGGTCTTTTAGTATATGTTTTGTTAACTTTTGAAGAGTGTACATGAGTAGTGAAATGTCAGGTATGGGATGAGTTTTGATATGTAAGACTTTTGAATGTGCATCATAAAATGTCATTGGGTAAACTAGAGCATTAATAAGGGTTAAATGTATAAGTCATGGTAGGTATGTGTTAGTCGAGCATCATTTGAATTTTATGTGTGTGTGTCAACTTTAGATGAATTACGAAGTGTGAATTATATTGTGATTTGCATGTATGTATATTGGGCCAAGCCTTTGTGATATATTCAAATATAGTTAACATGCTTAAAGAATTAGTTGTTTAGGCTCACATTCGAATATGGAAAATGTGCTGAACTATGATGTATACTTTTATATATATATATATGTATTTGGCTCGTGAGATTGCTTAATTTGATTGAGTGTATGGAATTATCAAACTTGGTTTGTGTTATGTAACGAACATGAAATTTTATATATGAGATTTTGTATATACGATCAAATAAATAAATGTGTATGTGATGTGCAATGAGTTTGTATATATATTCGACAATGTGGAAATAGGTTTCAAACCATATGAATTCAGTCATAATAGGAAGTTATTATAAGATGACATTTAGATCTTGCTTATTTTTTTCTATTAGACACGAATAATTTAATATATATATATATTAAGTGTGCTTTACACCTATGTGATTACTTGTTTATGATCGTGTCTCTTGATAAGCATGATTAACTAAGACTGATTGACAGAATAAGGGTTGTGGCTTTTCTGGTAATGCCCGTAACTCTAATCTGGCGACAGATACGGGTTAGGGGTGTTACATTTGATTGGTATCAGAGCTAGGTTTAGTCGATTCTAGGACTACCATAGCGCGTGTGAGTCTAGCTATACATGCCTTAATTTTATAATACGATAGTGTGGTGACTTCTGACATTCAATTTGTGTTTATTATAGTAAATGGATCCCGACAGAGCCATAGCTGATGATGTAGAGAGCATAGCACCTGATCTAGCACATGGGTCAGCGCCGGTAGACTCTCGACCTGTCTTGGGTAGCCATGAGGGGGAGGCTAAGCAAGCCTTCTACCAGATGATGAATGAATGGTTTACCCAGTTTATCCAGACTAATCCGGCTGTACAACAACCTCCACCCCCGCATAATCCAACTCCGATACCTTCAGAACCTCCGATTATAGATCCGATTAGATCTAGTAGGCCCCCCATCAATAATATCAGGAAATATGGGGCCGAGGAATTTAAAGCCAATGATGACGAAGATGCGGAACGAGCTAAGATGTGGCTTGATAACACTATCCGGGTGCTCGATGAGCTATCATGTACTCCAGACGAATGCTTGAAGTGTGCCATATCTTTACTACGGGACACTGCATATCACTGGCGGAACACACTAGTATCTGTGATTCCGAAAGAAAAAGTGACTTGGGATTTCTTCCAGAGCGAGTTCCGTAAGAAATATGTCAGTCAGAGATTCATCGATCAGAAACGAAAAGAATTTCTAGAATTGAAACAGGGTCGAATGACTGTAACTGAGTATGAACGGAAGTTTGTCAGATTGAGCCGATATGCCCGAGAGTGTGTGTCAACGGAAGCCATTATGTGTAAGAGGTTTGAAGATGGTCTGAATGAAGATATTAAATTGCTAGTTGGCATACTCGAGATCAAAGAGTTCGTGGTACTTGTCGAATGAGCTTGCAAAGTTGAAGAGCTTGGAAAAGAGAAAAGAAAAGCCGAGTTTGAAGCTAGAGACATTCGAAAAAGATCATCGAGTAAGACCTTTCATTCTGCACTAAAGAAGTTTAAAGATGACTCCAGTCGACTTAAGGCTACTTCAGACTTCTCTAGACGAGATCGACCTCCTGCGGGTTCTCGAGCTACTTCGATGGCCAGTGTTGGTAATGTCCAGCAGAATTGGGTTGAATGTAAGCATTGTGGTAAATGGCTTTCCGGGAGTTGTAGATTTTGTGATCGGTCCTGCTTTAAATGTGGATCATCAGATCATTTTATTCAAGATTGCCCGATGCAAGTCGAGCAAAATACGGCCCAGAATATTAGACCGAGTAACGCGTCAGCACAAGGCAGACCACTCAGACATTCGGGAAATGTAGGTGGCAGTCAGAGAGGAACTAAGGACACTGCATTTTGATCTAAGCCTCGAGCACCTGCTAGAGCATACGTTATACGTGCCAGAGAGGATGCTTCTTCCCCAGATGTTATCACCGGTACTTTCACTCTTTATGATACTATTGTGATTACGTTGATTGATCCGGGTTCGACTCATTTATATGTGTGTGAAACTTTAGTATCCAGTAAGACTCTGGCTGTTGAGTCTACTGAGTTTGTGATTCGTGTGTCCAACCCCTCGGGTCGGTGTGTTCTAGTCGACAAAGTGTGTAAAGGTTACCCGTTAATGATTTAGGATTTATGCTTCCCAGCTGATCTAATGTTTTTGCCTTTTGACGAGTTCGATATAATTTTGGGTATGGATTGGTTAACTTTGCACGATACTGTGGTAAATTGCAAAAGAAAGACCATTGATTTGAGATGTCAGAGCGGTGAAATTATTCGGGTTGAATCTAATGACCTAAATGGGTTACCGGCAGTAATATCTTTGATGTTAGCTCATAAGTATGTGAGAAAAGGGTGTGAAGCTTACCTGGCTTATGTGTTTGATAGTAAAGTTACTGAGAATAAGATTGAATCCGTACCGGTTGTAGGCGAGTAGCTAGATGTGTTTCCTGAAGAACTACCCGGATTACCACCTGTTCGAGAAATAGAGTTTGGCATTGAATTATTACTGGGAACGACTCCAATTTCAATAGCTCCGTATCGGATGGCACCGACTGAACTAAAAGAATTGAAAGCACAGTTGCAAGAGTTGACAGACAGGGGCTTCGCACGACCAAGTTTCTCTCCTTGGGGTGCACCAGTTCTACTTGTGAAAAAGAAAGATGGGACTATACGAATGTGTATTGATTATCGGCAGCTGAACAAGGTGACTATAAAGAATAAATACCCGTTACCTCGGATTGACGATTTGTTTGATCAGTTGAAAGGGGCTTCAGTGTTTTCGAAGATAGATTTGAGATCGGGATATTATCAGTTGAGGGTCAGAGATTCCGATGTGCCAAAGACTGCCTTTCGAACGAGGTATGGACACTACGAGTTTTTAGTTATGCCTTTTGGACTCACTAATGCACCTACTATTTTTATGGATCTGATGAATCGGATTTTCAGTCAGTATTTAGATCTGTTTGTGGTAGTGTTTCTAGAAGATATTCTGATCTACTCCAGAGATGAGACCGAGCATGCTGAGCATCTGAGACTTGTGCTACAAACTTTGCGAGATAAACAGTTGCACACAAAGTTTAGTAAATGTAAATTTTGGATGAATGAGGTCAGTTTTCTGGGTCACGTTGTCTCGGCGTCAGGCATTCAGGTTGATCCAAATAAAATATCGGCTATACTTGATTGGAAACCACCAAAGAATATTTCTAAAATTTGAAGCTTTTCAGGACTTGCTGGATACTACAGACGATTCGTGAAAGGTTTTTCTATGATAGCTGCACCCTTGACAAAGCTATTACAGAAAGATATCAAGTTCAAATGGACAGAAAAGTGTCGGAAAAGTTTCGATTAGTTGAAAGCTCTTTTGACCGAAGCTCCGGTGTTAGTTCAGCCTGAATCGGGTAAAGAATTTGTTGTTTATAGTGATGCCTCTTTGAATGATTTGGATTGTGTTTTGATGTAGGAAGGCAAAGTCGTAGCCTACATTTCAAGATAGTTGAAGCCGCATGAAAGGAATTACCCGACACATGATTTGGAGCTAGCAGCCATTGTATTCGCGTTGAAAATTAGGCGTCATTACTTGTTCGGGGAGAAATGTCATGTCTATTCAGATCACAAAAGTTTGAAGTATCTGATGACTCAGAAAGATGTAAACCTGAGACAACGTAGATGGTTAGAGTTGTTGAAAGATTACAAACTTGTGATTGACTATCATCTGGGAAAGGGTAACGTTGTTGTAGATGCTTTAAGTCGAAAGTCATTATTTGCTCTTCGAGCGTTGAATGCACATATGGCTATGTCTGGTGATGGTTCGATAGTAGCTGAATTAAAAGCAAGACCGTTGTTTATTCAACAAATTTGTGATGCTCAGAAAGTTGACAAAGTTTCGATGGCAAGACGAGTTCAGTGTGAAAGTAATGCAGAGTCAGAGTTTCGAATTGATGAAAATGATTGTTTGAAGTTCAAAGGCCGAACATGTGTTCCGAGGAATATGGATTTGATTCAGACAATTTTGAACGAAGCTCATAATAGTCGATTCTCAGTACATCCGGGTAGCACGAAAATGTATAATGATTTGAAACAGTTTTATTGGTTGCCTGGTATGAAATTGGTATGATACCTGAATGGAAATGGCATAGAATTACTATGGATTTTGTATCCGGTTTGCCTACAACACCGAGCAAGAAAGATGCAGTTTGGGTTATAGTGGATAGACTGACTAAATCAGCTCACTTTGTTCCAGTTCGTACGGACTATTCGCTCGATAAACTTGCTGAGCTGTATGTATCTCAAATTGTAAGATTACATGGTGTGCCGAGTTCCATTGTTTCGGACAGAGACTCGAGATTCACATCGCGGTTTTGGAAGAAGTTACAAGATGCTTTAGGTACTAAACTCCACTTTAGCATAGCTTTCCATCCGCAGACAGACAGTCAGTCTGAACGAACCATTCAGATACTTGAGGACATGTTGAGATGTTGCGTTCTTGAGTTTGAAGGTACGTGGGAAAGGTACTTACCTTTGATTGAATTTGCTTATAATAACAGTTTTCAATCTAGTATCAAAATGGCACCATACGAGACTCTTTATAGCCGTAAATGTCATACACCGTTGTATTGGACCGAGCTCAATGAAAATAAGATACACGGGATTGATTTGATTAAAGAGACTGAACAGAAAGTGCCTATAATCAGAGATAGTTTGAAAGCTGCCTCGGATCGTCAAAAGTCTTATGCTGGTTTGAAACGTAAAGATATTAAGTTTCAAGTCGAAGATCGAGTATTTTTGAAAGTTTCTCCGTGGAAGAAAGTACTCCGATTTGGTCGAAAGGGCAAACTAAGTTCGAGATTCATCAGACCATATGAAATCATCGAACGTATCTGACCTGTTGCTTATAGACTGAAGTTACCTTTTGAGTTAGAAAAGATACACAATGTGTTTCATGTTTCGATGCTCCATAGATACAGATCAGATACATCATATGTGATTTCTCCGTCTGAAATTGAAATCTGATCCGATATGACGTATGAGGAGGAACCGATTAGTATTTTAGCCCGGGAAATGAAAGAGTTGAGAAACAAGAAATTTTCGTTAGTGAAAGTACTATGGAATCGTCACGGAGTTGAAGAGGCTACGTGGGAGCCTGAGGATTCGATGAGGCAACAACATCCGACTTTGTTTAACGGTAAGATTTTCAGGGACGAAAATCCCTATGGGGGGAGAGTTGTAATAGTCTGAATTTGGCCCTAATCAGAATGGTGGTTTCGGGACCACGAATCGGAGTCCGAGATATATTTACATAATATATTCTGTGCTTATTATATGTGAATTAATGTGTGTGAAAGTTTCGTAGGAAAATTTAATTGTTTGTGTGCTTAATTTGGCAAAAGGACGTAATCGTGAAAAAGGTAAAAGTTGCAAACTATAGTGAAATGCATTAAATTGATAATGGCTTTTTAATATGGGGTATTAAAAGGGCAATTAACCCATTCTAAGAGTTAGTGGACGGCTAAGGTCCATTTTTCCATTATGTTATGTTTAAAAATGTTATTAATTATAAGGTTAAAAAAGTAAATGATTAAATATTATAATATATGTTAAATAAAACATAAGAAAACCATTATCATCTTTTTATTCTCCTAAGGCCGAATGTGCTAAAGAAGAAAAGAGAATTTCAAGCTTAGGTTTCGGCCCTTGTAAGCTCAAATCCAAGATTAGTTTGATTTCTGTTTTTGATAATTTTTACGTTTTTGAGATCGTTGCTTCGAACATTAGTTGACCCATGCTAGAATTTTTAAAGTTGAGCATGCTTGATGTTCGGCCATTGACATGTTCTTGTGGTTTTTGATGTTTGATGATCTTATATTAAAGATATGTTAAAGACTAGCATGTTTGGCATTGGAAATTTTTGTGAATTTGAGTATTTTGGGCTAAATTGCAAAAATGAAATTTTGAGGGGTTAAAATACAAAATAAATGAAATAAATGGATTAGTATGGTCCCTATGAACATTCGGCCCTTAGGTGATATAATGAAATTTTGTGTATTTTATGTTTTGTGCAAATAGGACTAAATTGTAAAAATGTGAAACATTAGGAGTAAAATGGTAATTTGTCTTTTTATGTGTTTTAGGACTAAATTGAGATGAAATGTACTTGAATGAGCTGAATTTTAATGTGTTTAGATCAAGAACAAAGAAAAACGGATTTGGATCGGGGAAAGGCGAAGGTTATCGAATAGCCGGTTTACGTTGTCCGTCGATAGTTGAAGTAAGTCCTTAAGCAAATATATGTCAAAGAATTATTTATGAATATAGTAAATGATGAAATTTGGAAATTTTAAGCATAAATATATGAGATGGCCGAATGTAGGGGTATTATATTGGATTGACTTTATTTTGTTTAATGTAATGTGAATAAGTATGTTCGGTTTGATATGTAGAAGTAAAATAAAGTATATGTGATGTTTGTGATTTTATCATTAAGCAATGTGTATTGAATGGTTAATTATGTTGATAATCGGGCTTCGACCCTAGCAGGCCTTGTGCCGGTGATCTACATCGGGCTTTATGCCTAGCAGGCCTCGTGCTGATGAAATTATTTCAGGCTTATTGCCTAGCAGGCTTAATGCCAGTGTTTAAACTTCGGACCTTGAGTCTAGCAGGCCTAGTGCCGGTGTGTGAGATTCGGGCTAATGTCTAGAAGGTTTAAACCGGTGAGTTGCCATTTCAAGCTTAGATTATGTGCTAATAAAGTCATGAAATAAATCATGTATGCCTAATCATGTGGAAGTGAATTTGTTAATTCGGCTACAAGGTATGTGTTATTCATATTCATGTGTTATATGAATATATATGTGTGCGATGCTATTAAGTAAATGAAATGATGAGAGAAATGTGATATACAATTGATAGGTGGGAAAAGAAATATGAACCATGCTATGAGAAAATTTGGTTATAGGAAAGCATAAGTGGTTAAAGGTAATCGTATAGGCATATTGATATGTATGATTTTGTGTTATATATATATATAAATTTTCTGTAATGTTGTATCTTGGTAAATAAATGAAAGTTGACAGGTTAAGTGAGGTAGGATATTCGACTATGATGCATTTATATTTTAAGCCATGTTATTCAATGTCATGAATTGGTTGTTTAAGATGCCTGGATAATTGAATGATATAATGTGGTTGCTTAAGACTTACTAAGCTAGTGAGCTTACTTTGTGTGTGTTCATTGTTCGTTTTATAGATTTCAAATCAAGCTTCGAGCTCTGGGGATCGTCACTGAAGTCATTCACACTATCGGCTCATGTTGGTACCTATAAAGTTTAGACTTTTGTTCTTAAGGCATGTATAGGCTAGCTAAGTTTTTGAATGATATGTTGATAATGTATTTAAGCCATGCGAAAGTGGCTAGTTGTTAAATAATAATGTTCGATGGCATACTTTATCTTTGATGTATTTTGTGTATGCTTTGCTTGGACGACAATTGAGGATGTGGTATGAATGTTCATGCTAAATAGCTATGTTTGTATATGGAAATTGTCATGAGGTCTTTTAGTATATGTTTTGTTAACTTTTGAAGAGTGTACATGAGTAGTGAAATGTCAGGTATGGGATGAGTTTTGATATGTAAGACTTTCGAATGTGCATCATAAAATGTCATTGGGTAAACTAGAGCATTAATAAACTTATTACAGTGATTTGGACCGGGTCAGCGAGGACTACGTGGTGGCCATTGCTCAACTCAGTATTTTGGTTTTCCTTTTAATTAAACTTATTACGTTTTCTTTTAATTTTTCGGGATTTATTTTGGGTTATGTTTTTGTAATAAGGCCGCCATTAGCTATGTTACTTATACGTTTTAAATTTTTATTCTGCTACGATCAACTTCAACTAAATAATTAAATATTTTTGATGAACACCTTAAATTGTTTTGACACCTAAATACCTATGGTTTTCAACTTAATCATAAATTTTAAATCCAGTTCTTGTTTTGATTTATAAAATCATAAGGATAATGTTTTAATAAGATACAAATTTAAATCAGAACACGGTTTTCAACAAGATCGTACTTCAAATCTATTCTCTTACCACAAAATCACATGTTTTCCAAAACGACAAAACGAGTTTTTCTCAAGAAGCATACTAGATCCGGTCAGGGATTGTGGGCCGGGTTTTGGGAGTTTCAACTTGGTATCAGAGCCCAGTTTTAAACACTCGGCCTTGGTTTTTAAAGTCCACAATGTTTTCAAAATTGAGCCCAAATGAGTTTTGAAAAATTTTTGGTTAAACTGGTTTTTATGGAAGCATGGCACCCGAGTTCTCGGCCCAGGTCTGCCAGGTAAGTTCTTTTGTTGATAAATTGATGTGAGTATGTAATGTATGATACTTTAGTTGATAAGCCTGAGGAAACTATACTTTAGAGACACGGACCCTAGGTATATGTGTACTTCTACGGAAAAAAATTGATTAAAACTCTGTTGCTTAAAATTTTCTTTAAACAAGAAAGTGAAAAGACTCTAATGCATAAAATTTTCGTAAAAATAGATAAGACGCGAAGTAGACATGAGTTCTAGGGGACGTGGTCGTCGTGGACGTGGTAGAGGCAGAATGGCTGTGTCGGAACCAGTTGGGTCTGGTCAGGGTTCCGAAAATGAAGCTCCACCACCGGCTGTAGGGGCGGAATTTCAAGAGCAAACTGGAGGAGATGACGCAGTATCGCAGGCTATGCTGCGAGTTCTAGAGCGAGTAGCGGGAGCTAGTATGGGAAATGGGGCTCGGAAGTCAGTAGCTGAGAGACTTAGGTCAAATGGAGCCGAGGTTTTTAGGGGAGTATCTGGGGTAGCTCCAAATGTAGCGGAGTACTGGTTAGAGGTAGTCGAGAGGATCATGGACGATTTGGACTGCACTACTGAGGAAAAGCTGAAAGGTGCTGTTTCGCTGCTTCGAGATGAGGCCTACCAGTGGTGGCTCACTGTCAAAGAGAGTATCCCTGTGGATCGAGTGGATTGGGGGTATTTTAAGGTTAAGTTTGAAGGGAAATACGTTGGAGCTAGCTACACCAAATCTCATAGAAAGGCGTTTCTGAATTTAGTACAAGGAAATAAGTCGGTAGCTGAGTATGAAGCGGAGTTTTTGCGGTTAAGTCGATATGCTAGAGGGATTGTAGCTACTGATTACGAGCGGTGTGTTAGATTTGAGGATGGGTTGCGAGATGAGCTGCGAGTGTTGATTGCTCCGCATCGAGAGAGGGACTTTGCAGTCTTAGTGGATAGGGCACGGATAGCTGAAGAAGTTAAGCGGATTGAAAGACAGAACCGGGACAGAGGTTAGAATAGGAATAAGAGGAACCATGGGACTTCAGGGTCATCCGGGAATTTTCAAAAAAGACCTAGAGTTGATGGGCCGCGAGGTCAGCAGATTGCTACGGGAGGACAGTACCGTACTTGTGCTCAATGTGGAAAGATGCACTTGGGTGAATGTTGGAAAAAGACGGGGGGATGTTTTAAGTGTGGGTCCAAGGAACATATGATTAAGGATTGTCCGATGGATACAGATAGGAATCGCCCAGCAGGTCAGGGTTATAATTAGGCTGGCAGAGGTGGATAGTAGCCGTCAAGGGGTCGTGGACCAAATGGTAGAGGTAATGGTTCTGGTAGAGGTCGCAGAACTTCGGGCAGAGGTGGTGGTAACTCTGAGGCTAGACAGCCAGGTCTGATATATGCGGTTCGTCAGAGGGAAGATAGTGATGCACCTGATGTTATCACGGGTACGTTTTTTATCTCTGGAATACCCTTTATTGCTTTGATTGATATAGGGTCAACTCATTCATACATCGCTAGTGAAGTATCTGGAACTCTGAATGTGAACTCTGAGATTGTACTTAGGAAGATGACCGTACTTAGTCCTTTAGGGCAGACTGTAGTAGTAGATAAGCTCTTTAAGGAAGTGCCTTTAGAAGTGCAAGGGAAGCAGTTTCCGGCTGACTTAATAGAGTTTCCATTCGGGGAATTTGATCTAATCTTAGGCATGGACTGGTTAGTGAAGTATCATGCTAATGTAGATTGTGCTGCTAAGCGTCTGTCATTAAGAACCTCTGACGATAATGAAGTTGTGGTGATGGGCGAGAGACAGAATTTCTTGTCAAATGTGGTATCTGCCCTTAAGGCAGAAAAGATGATGAGGAAGGGTTCCAAGAGTTAGTTAGAAAGTACATTAGTTTTATTAAGATTAGAGTGCGCAGCAAGAGCGTAGTGTGGTGTGTGAGGATTCACGACTGTTAGTTAGTTGGTAATTTCGAGGCCGAAATTATTTTTAAGGGGGGTAGAATTGTAATATCCGGGATCTAGGGGTTATGCGTTTTAACTTGAATGTATGTGGTAGTGTGCTCTTGTGTGGTTTGTGTGTGTTTTGGGGGCTTCGGGAACTTTGGAATATAGGTAGGTGACTTAGAAAAATAATGGATGTTTAAGTCTTAAAGGGGAGCTAAGCAAGATTGGCCTTAAGAAAAATTTATATAAGGATTTAATCACAAGTAACCAGTTGGCAAAATGGCAAGGGAGGAGCCACTTAGGGCCTTAAGAAGAGACGCCACAAGCAGTGTGAGGGGGGCTTAGGTTCGAATCCCATGGATGGCAATTAGGTGACTTTTATTTTTGCACTTGTATGGCATGTGTCGGTCAAACTCTAATTAAGGTAAGGATGGACTTTTTCTTTTATGGATAGTAGACTAAGGGAATAAGGCAAGTACTAACTTAAGGTAAGGAATCAAGGAAATTTGGTATGATACGGGGACATAAGGCATGAATCAAGGGCTTGTTTTGGAAGCTTTGATTGGCCAAATTGTCCATGAACATGGACGGTTTTGTAGACTAAAGGAGGAGCCGAATTTGATGGTAAGTTTTGGGAAAATTGGTAGCTTGGGAGGATTTTCATTTTGGACATTTTGCTTTCCCAAAAACAATATTTTTTCTCTCATCTTTTCCTCTTGGCCGAATGTGCTTGTGTTAGGAGGAAAGCAATCTTTGCTTTGTTCCTTTTGGGTCATTCTTTTTGACCATTTGGTCATTTTTACAAAAACCCTCAAGTAGTTCATCTTGTAATTCTCTCCTAGTACCGAATTTATCAACACCAAAGAGCCATTTTGGTCACTTTCTTTTCCCGATTTCCAACCTCATTCTCTCCTAAACTTTCACCTTTTTCTTTGTAACCAAACCACACCAAAATCTATTCCTTTTCTTCTATTGTTAGACTTTGGCCGAATCATCCATAGACCATAAGGATCATTTGTTTCTTTTCTTTTCTTTCTTATTTGTTTAAGGATTAACCATCAATCGTTTCTCTTTCTTCTTCTTTTGGACTAGCCGAATTTAGGAATCTAATCCCTTTAATTCTCTTTGGCCGAAACCTTGAAGGAGGATTTCGGGATTTAGTTGTAGCCGACGGTTGGAAGGAAACCTTTCGGGATTTGAATACTCAAGGTAATGCAAGTGTGATTTTTAGGCCGAAGGCCACTTACTTTTGCTCATTATGTTAGAATTGAATCTAACATATATCATATAGGATTTTGACAAACTCCATAGGCAAGTGATGGTTTTCGGGTTTTAATCGAGTAAGGTAAGGAGATAATGATATTCGACCAAAGGCCATATCTTTTTAGTGATAATCGATTTCTCACATAGTGTTATGTAGGTGCTGTCGGCGTTATAAGCGAAAGCTGAAAATCTTGAGTTTTCTGTCGTTCTTCATGTTTACATGGTGTGTAGCCCTACACTAAACTTCCAATAAATCGATAGTATTACTATTTGCATGTGTTATTAAGAAATATGTTTGATAATGATTGCGGGTACCATTCAGTGGTATATGACATTCAGGTACGTTAAACCCCTAATACTTTGTTATTAATGCTATAAGCATGAATATGTAATGTGTATGATTCCGTTATGATTTTGGGGGTATATGGCATGATATCGAAATAATATGTTTATTGCATGGGTATATGTGTAACACCCCAAACCCGGACAAGACACCACGTCCGAATCTGATATGTTACGGGGAAAAACGTTTTTGAGAGGTTAGATTTTTCGTCCAAAAGCTGGGTGACAACATAATGCATTTGAAGAAAAGTTGAGTAGACTTGTTTGAAATCGGAGGATGTGTTTGAAACCCGGAAATTTTGAAAACCTATCCAGAATGTGTAGTTAAAACGAGTTTATACCATTTAAAACTTCATTAGCTTCTTAGTGTCACTTAAAACATTTTTGAACTTAATAGGAGTTCGAGTTTGATTTGAAAATCATTTGAGTTTACTCTATATCAGAACATGGTGAGATACCCGATGGTATTATTTAAAACACATTGCGTTATAGTTTTGAAAACATTATCTTTCCAAATTTTAGTAAAATTTATACCCAATTATTTTGTTAAAGCATATTGAAATCTATTTAAACATAAACATCATAAACATAATTTAAAGGCCTTTTACAAATCCAAATTAAAACCCAATTAAAAATAAATAAGCTAAAGTACCCAAATTGGATAGTCTGAGCAAAACTTTATTTAGCATGGCATGAGCACCCCGAGTCCATTCCGGCTCCATGTCCGCGTCTACGAGTCACCTGAAATGTCAAAGGAGAGGGTGAGTCGAATGACTCAGTGCATAAATCCCGCTCCCGATGAAACAACATGCTAACACACATCATACATAGCAACATAATTAATGCAACCCGATCCTAACCATCCGTATCTCCTTTTCTACCCCGTGTGGTACCAAACCACTGGTGGTGCCAAACCACTGGTGACATATAGTCACAATGTGTTACCAAAACACTGGTGTCCCAAAGACACAATATCCGTCAATGTGGTGCCAAACCACTGGTGTCCCAAAGACACGTTTGTGCTACCAAAGCACTGGTGACCGAAGTCACAAATCCAATGATGGGGCTAACCCATCGTGTGATACCCAATCACTAGCAGACGATCCCATGTCTCATGTGGGGCCAACCCACGGTGGTGTTAACCACAGGGACGAGTCGCAATGAGGTGCCCAACCTCTGGTGTCCTAAAGACACAAATGTGGTACCAAACCACTGGTGACCGTAGTCACAATAATCGAGTGATGGGGCCAACCCATCGTGTGATACCCAATCACTAGCAGACGATCCCATATCTCAAGTGGGGCCAACCCACGGTGGTGTCAAACCACAGGGACGAGTCGCAATGAGGTGCCAAACCTCTGGAGGTGCCAAACCTCTGGTGACCCAAAGTCACAAAGTGTGTTACCAAAACACTGGTGCTCATCAGCACAAAATATCACTGCTCCCTCCACTCATATCACCCATCAACATACCATACTCATGTAATCATGCATATCATACAAGTCATGCATATCATGCTAATATGTCTAACCTCATATCCCATGTCACATATATCCATAGCCATGGTATCATATAGGTCATCAGTAAACTCATAACAATAATAATACTGACTTACCCGAGTCCAAAGTCATACCCCTTGGGGTATCATATCAATCATTACTGCTTCATTAATTATCACACAGGTTATCAATCATATTACTAAACAGAAGTGTGTTAGTTTACACACCTGGTAAATACGAGTCTAGAATCCCAACAAAGCGATCTAAGTCCCTCGATTACTAGCTCCTACACTCGGCCAACACATAGGGGTTAGGCATCTATAACATTCGGCCATCATCAATTAACCAAAGGGTTTAATATCGAACCCTTACCTTTACTCTTGATTTGGTTTCCTACCAAATCCCGAACCCAACAGTGGTTCTTCTGATAATCGGCCAACACCTATCAAGAACATAGTTAATCCTTAGTCACCCTTGCCTTAATCGAAACCAAAGAATTGGACTAATAATAATATATCAACCACTTACCCTTACTTACCAATCAGCTAATCGAAAAAAGGAGGCTTCACTTAACTCCCTCGACAAACCGTATGTCCTACAACAAAGTCGATTACCCAGAGATTAGCCTTCGATCAACAATTGACCAAAGTCATCCTTAGCCTTACCAAAATCGATAGAGCACAAGAGAGAAAAGGAAAAGAACATTCGGCTAGCACTCACCTTATTCCAAACCCGATTGAACACCACACAAGAGAGGTCCACCCCACTCCAATATTCGGCCAAGGCAAACTCTTAGGTGAGGGATTGATATTCGGCCAAAATGCAACAAATGATAGAAGGAAATTTCGGCAATCACCAAGGGAGGGTTCGGCTAAACTCTTAAAATGAAGCAAAGAAAAAGATATGTTCAAGAAGAAGAGAAACGGCCAAGGTTCAGAGAGGAAAAGAAAAAT
Organism: Gossypium australe; assembly: GCA_005393395.2. Lineage (NCBI taxonomy): Eukaryota > Viridiplantae > Streptophyta > Magnoliopsida > Malvales > Malvaceae > Gossypium > Gossypium australe. The sequence goes on from CM016619.1 coordinate 130,647,159, forward strand.
GCACAAGGGTAGATGCTTTCGGTTTAAGAAGGAAGGAATGGAGAAAGTGTTTTGGGAGGGTAAGATTCGGCTACCACTGTTTCAAGAAGAGGAAAAAGAATGTTGGAGAAGAGAGAGTTTCGGCTTGCACAATTAAAGAAAGAAGAAGAATGTGTGAGAAAAAGTGATATAGGTTTCAGCTTATACAAAATGAAGAGAAGAAGAAAATAGGGAGAAAAGCATTCGGCCAACAACACAAAGTGTAGAAAACAAAAGCAAAAATTCGGCAAGTATGCCTTTGGACTTACGGTTTGCAAAAGAAAGAAGGGAGAACTCACTAGCAATTTCGGTTTGCCTTTTTGCTACCTCCTAAGACCGATTGTGCACCCAAAACTCCCAAAAGAGTTTCGGCACAACCCCAATGCCACACTACCAACCCAAGCCGTCCACTTCCCCCACTCCAACACCCCACAAATTCGGCCATAATCCCCAAACACACTCACCACCACTCATTTCAAATGAGTGGACCAAGTCCTCCTCCACATTTTGCTCTCCACCTTACATTTGAAAGTGAAGACCAAGTCCAAGTAGAATTTCACTAGCCTTCTACCTCTCCTCCATGCCGTCCCAAAAAGAAGCCAAAATGGGGACTCTGCAGCTCGAACACTAGACCTCCACCACAAGTAGATGACGCCACACCAAGCTTCCCCATGTAGCGCATGCTTTGCCACTAAGCTAGCTCCTTATTTGTGCAACAAAACAACAAATAAAATTCTTAAACCCCAGCTTCCTCAGCTCCCTTCACTTAACACCCAAAAACCAAAATTTTCCCATTCACTCAGACATACTCCTAGCCTACAACTAAGCCCCTAAAATACCGAAATAGCAACACAGCACACTAAACACATGCAATAACATGCAACAACAAAATAGCCCCTAACCCGGGATATTACAGTTCTACCCCCCTTAAAAATAATTTTGGCCTCGAAATTACCTGGTCAGAAGAGTTGCGGGTATTGTTGTCTCATCATATCCTCGGGTTCCCACGTAGCTTCTTCTACGCCATGATTCCGCCAAAGAACCTTAACCAAAGGCACAGTCTTTCTACGCAGAACCTTCACATCCCGATCAAGAATCTGCACAGGTTCTTCTTCCATGGTCAAGTCTGGATTTACCTCGATCTCTTCCACTGCTACCACATTAAACGATACCTCCGAAGCATCGAAACGTGAAAGACGTCATGAATCTGACTAAGCTCTGCTGGCAACTCAAGCTGATACGCTACTGATCCCACTCGTCTCAGTACCTTATACGGCCCAATAAACCTCGGACTTAGCTTGCCTTTCTTCCCGAACCTCAACACCTTCTTCCAAGGCGAGACCTTCAGAAACACTCGATCCCCCACAGCAAACTCTATATCTCTGCGCTTAAGATCGGCATAAGACTTCTGCCGGTCCGAAGCTTCCTTCAATTGAGCCTGAATCAACTTAACCTTGTCTTCTGTCTCAGCAACTAACTCGGGTCCCAACAAATGACGTTCACCTAACTCCGTCCAACACGTAGGTGAGCGACACTTCCTACCATACAACGCCTCATACGGTGCCATCTTGATGCTCGCTTGGTAACTGTTGTTGTAGGCAAACTCAGCTAATGGTAGAAACTCCTCCCAACTACCCCTGAAATCCAGGACACAACCTCTCAGCATATCTTCCAAGATCTGAATGACCCTTTCTGATTGACCGTCAGACTGCGGGTGGAAAGCTGTGCTGAAATCCAAACGAGTACCCAGAGCTTGATGCAACGCTTTCCAGAACCTTGACGTAAACCTGGGATCCCTATCCGAGATTATCGAGACTGGCACACCGTGCAACCTCACTATCTCTGACACATACAGCTTCGCTAGCTTCTGAAGTGAGTAGTCAACCCTCACCGGAATAAAGTGAGCTGATTTAGTCAGGCGATCCACCACTACCCAAACTGAATCCTTTTTGCTTGGCGTAAGCGGTAACCCACTGACGAAATCCATGGTTATCCTTTCCCACTTCCACTGAGGAATCTTCACAGGCTGAAGCAAACCCGACGGCAACTGATGCTCAGCCTTGACCTGCTGACAAGTCAGACACTTCCCAACAAACTCTGTCACCTCTTTCTTCAAGCCAGGCCACCAAAACTGCTCTCTAAGATCCCTATACATCTTGCTACCTCCAGGATGCATAGCATAAGGACTGCTATGTGCGTCCTGAAGAATCTTTTGCCTTAGCTCAACATCTTTAGGCATACAAGCTTTACCTTGAAACACAACACCTCATCACTAGACAAGCTGTAAACCTCCAAACCACCATTCTGCACTTGTGACCTTCGCGCACTCAGAACCTCATCCACTAACTGTTTCTCTCTGATCTGCTCAACCCAAGTAGGCTTAACCTGCAGTTCTGCCAGAATACTCCCGTCGTCATACAAACTCAAATGGGCAAACAAAGCTCTTAAGTCCGAAACAACCTTACGGCTCAACGCGTCTGCCACCACGTTAGCCTTGCCCGGATGATACTCAATCGAACAGTCGTAATCTTTCAGCAACTCGACCCATCTACGCTGCCTCAAATTCAAATCCTTTTGAGTCAGTAGATACTTCTGACTCTTATGATCGGTGTAGACTATCGATCTCTCTCCGTACAGGTAGTGCCTCCAAATCTTTAAGGCGAAGACTACAGCCGCTAGCTCCAAATCGTGCGTCGGATAGTTGACCTCATGTGGCCTCAGCTGCCGAGAAGCGTAAGCCACAACCTTACCTTCTTGCATCAGCACACAACCCAAGCCCGTATGTGATGCATCGCAATAGACTGTGAATTCCTTACCAGCCTCAGGTTGGATTAAAACCGGAGCCTCAGTCAAAATCTTCTTTAACTTATCGAAGCTTTCCTGCTGTTTCTCAGTCCATACAAACGGAACTTCTTTCCTCAGCAACTTGGTCATCGGCGCTGCTATCAACGAGAAACCCTCAACAAACCTTCGGTAGTATCCGGCCAAACCCAGAAAACTCCGAATCTCAGCCACTGACCTAGGCGGCTTCCAGTCCAAAACTGCCTCAATCTTACGAGGATCTACTCAAATCCCCTCCGCCGACACTACATGACCCAAGAAAGTCACTTCTCTAAGCCAGAACTCGCACTTACTGAACTTAGCATAGAGTTGCTTTTCCCTCAAAATCTGCAGCACAACTCTTAAATGCGCATCATGCTCTTCTTCTGTCCTTGAGTACACTAAGATGTCGTCTATGAAAACCACAACGAACTGATCCAGATACTGCTGAAACACCCTATTCATCATATCCATAAACGCTGCCGGTGCGTTAGTCAACCCGAACGGCATTACCAGAAATTCGTAGTGCCCATACCGAGTCTGAAACGCTGTTTTATGGATATCAGCCTCCTTAACCTTTAACTGGTGATACCCAGACCTCAAGTCGATCTTCGAGAATACCGCAGCCCCCTTCAGCTGATCAAACAAGTCATCTATCCGTGGCAACGGATACTTGTTTTTAATCGTCAGCTTATTCAACTGGCGGTAATCTATACACATCCGCATTGTACCATCTTTCTTCTTAACAAAGAGTACCGGCGCACCCCACGGCGAAACACTCGGCCTGATAAAACCTCGATCCAATAACTCCTGGATCTGAGCCTTAAGCTCCACCAATTCCTTTGGTGCCATCCTATACGGAGCAATAGACACTGGCGTAGTCCCGGGTAACAGATCTATCCCAAACTCTACCTCTCGATCTGGCGGCAAACCCGGAAGCTCCTCAGGAAACACATCAGCAAATTCCTTAACAGTACGAACCTTCTCTACAGCAGACTCTTTAGCCTCCAAGGCATACACATGAACTACATACGCTTCACAGCCCTTCCTGACCATCTTCTCCGCTTTCAAAGCAGATACCACATTAGACAGGTAATCTCTCCTATTACCTATCATAGCCACCTCATCACCCTCAACCGTCTTAAGAACCATGCGCTTAGCCGCGCAATCCAACCTCGCCTGGTACTTGACCAACCAATCCATCCCAAGAATTAGATCGAACTCCCCAAACGGCAGTTCCATCAGATCAGCAGCAAACACTACCCCTTGGAGTTCTAGGGGTACCTCTCTAAATAGTTTATCTACTACTACAGAGTGACCTAGAGGGCTAATCACAGTCATCTGCCTAGAAGATATCTCAGAGTCTAAATTCATGGTCTCTACTATACTACTGGCAACATAAGAGTGCGTTGAACCTACATCAATCAAAGCAGTATAAGGAGAACCAAAGATCAAAAACGTACCGGTTATGACGTCCGGTGCATCGCCCTCCTCTCGGCGCCTCGCAGCATACACCAAGCCAGGCTGTCTGGCATCAGAACTACCCGCACCTCTGCCCGGTGCTCCACGGCCCCGACCAGAACCATTACCATTTCTGCCATTACCACGGCCCCTCTGCGGTGGCGGTCCATTACCTCTGAACTGATTACGGCCCTGACTCTCAGACTGAATCCTGGCCAACCTACGCGGACAGTCCCTCACACGGTGCTCCAGAGAACCACACTCGAAGCAACCTTTTCCTCCAGTCCAGCAGCCACCCCAATGAGACTTCCCACACTGGTTGCACTGCGGCGGTCCCTGCCTAGCAGCAACAAACCTAGCAGGCTGATTCGGCCCACTCGGTCTAGCCGTCTTCTGCGGATTACCAGACGACCCAGAAGATCCGAAGCTCCTCTTATGACTATTTCTGTCCATGCCCTGCCTCACTGACTCTTTAATACCCTCGGCTACCTTAGCCTTCTCAACTAAGACAGCAAACTCACGCTCTTACTGCGGAGCAATCAGCAGTCTCAACTCGTCTCGCAGACCATCCTCGAAACGGACACACCTCTCATGCTCAGTGGCCACAATGCCCCTGGCATACCTGCTCAGTTTCAGGAACTCAGCCTCGTACTCAGAAACAGATTTACTCCCCTGAACAAGCCTCAGAAATGCCTTTCTCTGGGAGTCAATATAACTAGCTCCGATGTATTTCTTTTGATATGCAGCCCTGAAATAATCCCATGTTAAATCCTCTGCTGCCACACTGTCCCGAACCGTGAGCCACCATTGGTATGACTCATCCCGGAGAAGCGATACGATTCCTTTCAGCTTCTCTTCAACAGTTAAATCCAGATCATCCATGATCCGCTTAGTTGCCTCCAGCCAATATTCAGCAGTGCTGGGAGCAACACCAGAAACTCCTCGGAAGAATTCGGCCCCATTTGCCCGAAGTCGCTCAGGAACAGATTTTCTAACTCCTGCACCACCACCTACACCAGCTACCCTTTCCAACACTCGCAACATCGCCTGTGACACTGCGTCATCCCCGGTCTGATCTTGGAACTCACCACCTCCAGCTGGTGGCGGAACCGGTATCTCATTTTCTGAACCCTGACCAGATCCTACGGGCTCAGAAACTGTCATCCTACCCCTACCTCTACCACGAGTATTACGACCACGTCCGCCTCGAGTGCTCATGACTAATCTTTCTACGTATCTGATTTAAGAATTTTATGCATTAGTACTTATTCCACTGTTTTAAAGCAAGTCTTATGAATATTTAAAGAGGATTTGTTCTCGCGAGTTCACAGAATCCTATCAATTTCAATCTCTAAAGTAGCATACTATTGCTATTCATCAGATCATATCATATCCAAACAAATCACAAGCAATAGTTCGGGGTACTTACCTGGGCGAACTGGTGCCGGAGACTCGGTGCCTTGCCTTTCAAACCATACTTTCAAAACAAACACTTAAACAGACTTTTGAAAAACATTTTGGGCCTCAGGCCCACAGCCGAGCCTTTGAACTTGGCTCTGATACCACAATTGTAACACCCCAAACCCGGACAAGACACCACATCCGAATCTGATATGTTACGGGGAAAAACGTTTTTGAGAGGTTAGATTTTTCGTCCAAAAGCTGGGTGACAACATAATGCATTTGAAGAAAAGTTGAGTAGACTTGTTTGAAATCGGAGGATGTGTTTGAAACCCGGAAATTTTGAAAACTTATCCAGAATGTGTAGTTAAAACGAGTTTATACCATTTAAAACTTCATTAGCTTCTTAGTGTCACTTAAAACATTTTTGAACTTAATAGGAGTTCGAGTTTGATTTGAAAATCATTTGAGTTTACTCTATATCAGAACATGGTGAGATACCCGATGGTATTATTTAAAACACATTGCGTTATAGTTTTGAAAACATTATCTTTCCAAATTTTAGTAAAATTTATACCCAATTATTTTGTTAAAGCATATTGAAATCTATTTAAAACATAAACATCATAAACATAATTTAAAGGCCTTTTACAAATCCAAATTAAAACCCAATTAAAAATAAATAAGCTAAAGTACCCAAATTGGATAGTCTGAGCAAAACTTTATTTAGCATGGCATGAGCACCCCGAGTCCATTCCGGCTCCATGTCCGCGTCTACGAGTCACCTGAAATGTCAAAGGAGAGGGTGAGTCGAATGACTCAGTGCATAAATCCCGCTCCCGATGAAACAACATGCTAACACACATCATACATAGCAACATAATTAATGCAACCCGATCCTAACCATCCGTATCTCCTTTTCTACCCCGTGTGGTACCAAACCACTGGTGGTGCCAAACCACTGGTGACATATAGTCACAATGTGTTACCAAAACACTGGTGTCCCAAAGACACAATATCCGTCAATGTGGTGCCAAACCACTGGTGTCCCAAAGACACGTTTGTGCTACCAAAGCACTGGTGACCGAAGTCACAAATCCAATGATGGGGCCAACCCATCGTGTGATACCCAATCACTAGCAGACGATCCCATGTCTCATGTGGGGCCAACCCACGGTGGTGTTAACCACAAGGACGAGTCGCAATGAGGTGCCCAACCTCTGGTGTCCCAAAGACACAAATGTGGTACCAAACCACTGGTGACCGTAGTCACAATAATCGAGTGATGGGGCCAACCCATCGTGTGATACCCAATCACTAGCAGACGATCCCATATCTCAAGTGGGGCCAACCCACGGTGGTGTCAAACCACAGGGACGAGTCGCAATGAGGTGCCAAACCTCTGGTGACCCAAAATCACAAAGTGTGTTACCAAAACACTGGTGCTCGTCAGCACAAAATATCACTGCTCCCTCCACTCATATCACCCATCAACATACCATACTCATGTAATCATGCATATCATACAAGTCATGCATATCATGCTAATATGTCTAACCTCATATCCCATGTCACATATATCCATAGCCATGGTATCATATAGGTCATCAGTAAACTCATAACAATAATAATACTGACTTACCCGAGTCCAAAGTCATACCCCTTGGGGTATCATATCAATCATTACTGCTTCATTAATTATCACACAGGTTATCAATCATATTACTAAACAGAAGTGTGTTAGTTTACACACCTGGTAAATACGAGTCTAGAATCCCAACAAAACGATCTAAGTCCCTCGATTACTAGCTCCTACACTCGGCCAACACATAGGGGTTAGGCATCTATAACATTCGGCCATCATCAATTAACCAAAGGGTTTAATATCGAACCATTACCTTTACTCTTGATTTGGTTTCCTACCAAATCCCGAACCCAACAGTGGTTCTTCTGATAATCGGCCAACACCTATCAAGAACATAGTTAATCCTTAGTCACCCTTGCCTTAATCGAAACCAAAGAATTGGACTAATAATAATATATCAACCACTTACCCTTACTTACCAATCAGCTAATCGAAAGAAGGAGGCTTCACTTAACTCCCTCGACAAACCGTATGTCCTACAACAAAGTCGATTACCCAGAGATTAGCCTTCGATCAACAATTGACCAAAGTCATCCTTAGCCTTACCAAAATCGATAGAGCACAAGAGAGAAAAGGAAAAGAACATTCGGCTAGCACTCACCTTATTCCAAACCCGATTGAACACCACACAAGAGAGGTCCATCCCACTCCAATATTCGGCCAAGGCAAACTCTTAGGTGAGGGATTGATATTCGGCCAAAATGCAACAAATGATAGAAGGAAATTTCGGCAATCACCAAGGGAGGGTTCGGCTAAACTCTTAAAATGAAGCAAAGAAAAAGATATGTTCAAGAAGAAGAGAAACGGCCAAGGTTCAGAGAGGAAAAGAAAAATGCACAAGGGTAGATGCTTTCGGTTTAAGAAGGAAGGAATGGAGAAAGTGTTTTGGGAGGGTAAGATTCGGCTACCACTGTTTCAAGAAGAGGAAAAAGAATGTTGGAGAAGAGAGAGTTTCGGCTTGCACAATTAAAGAAAGAAGAAGAATGTGTGAGAAAAAGTGGTATAGGTTTCAGCTTATACAAAATGAAGAGAAGAAGAAAATAGGGAGAAAAGCATTCGGCCAACAACACAAAGTGTAGAAAACAAAAGCAAAAATTCGGCAAGTATGCCTTTGGACTTACGGTTTGCAAAAGAAAGAAGGGAGAACTCACTAGCAATTTCGGTTTGCCTTTTTGCTACCTCCTAAGACCGATTGTGCACCCAAAACTCCCAAAAGAGTTTCGGCACAACCCCAATGCCACACTACCAACCCAAGCCGTCCACTTCCCCCACTCCAACACCCCACAAATTCGGCCATAATCCCCAAACACACTCACCACCACTCATTTCAAATGAGTGGACCAAGTCCTCCTCCACATTTTGCTCTCCACCTTACATTTGAAAGTGAAGACCAAGTCCAAGTAGAATTTCACTAGCCTTCTACCTCTCCTCCATGCCGTCCCAAAAAGAAGCCAAAATGGGGACTCTGCAGCTCGAACACTGGACCTCCACCACAAGTAGATGACGCCACACCAAGCTTCCCCATGTAGCGCATGCTTTGCCACTAAGCTAGCTCCTTATTTGTGCAACAAAACAACAAATAAAATTCTTAAACCCCAGCTTCCTCATCTCCCTTCACTTAACACCCAAAAACCAAAATTTTCCCATTCACTCAGACATACTCCTAGCCTACAACTAAGCCCCTAAAATACCGAAATAGCAACACAGCACACTAAACACATGCAATAACATGCAACAACAAAATAGCCCCTAACCCGAGATATTACAATATGGGTGATATTGATAAAGGGGAAGTGTTCCGGTGGTTTTTACCACATTATCCGGTGACTTCAGTCACATATTATGAATCCGGTGACTTCGGTCACATATTATGAATCCGGTGACTTCGGTCACATATTATGAATCCGGTGACTTCGGTCACATATTATGAATCCAGCGACTCTGTCACAATTATCTGGTGGCCATGCCACAATTTATAAGGGCGATGTGCAAGTTGACTACAGCAACTGCCTTCGATGGTGTGTAGCGGATGGAGGGTCGATTTAGTAATCCCCACGGTGTGATTGGCAAGTATGGGTGGTGTGTAGCGGATGGATATCTAGGTTGGGCTCGGGATTGCATTTCATTTTATATGTACATGTGATTATCTGATTTGCTATATTATGGGCTTATGGCTAAATGTGATTTAAATGGGCTTTATTGCTATGATCGATTGGGTTTTTAGTGTATTGTTACACATTGAGTCTGTTGACTCACCCCTCGTGTGATATCTTTTTCAGGTGATACACAGTGATTTGGACCGGGTTAGCAAGGACTACGTGGTGGCCATTGCTCAACTCAGTATTTTGGTTTTCCTTTTAATTAAACTTATTACGTTTTCTTTTATTTTTTTGGGATTTATTTTGGGTTATGTTTTTGTAATAAGGCCGCCATTAGCTATGTTACTTATACTTTTTAAATTTTTATTCTGCTACGATCAACTTCAACTAAATAATTAAATATTTTTTATGAACACCTTAAATTGTTTTGACACCTAAATACCTATGGTTTTCAACTTAATCATAAATTTTAAATCCAGTTCTTGTTTTGATTTATAAAATCATAAGGATAATGTTTTAATAAGATACAAATTTAAATCAAAACACGGTTTTCAACAATATCGTACTTCAAATCTATTCTCTTACCACAAAATCACATGTTTTCCAAAATGAGAAAACGAGTTTTTCTCAAGAAGCATACCAGATCCAGTCAGGGCTTGTGGGCCGGGTTTGGGGTGTTTCATTGAGTGTATGGAATTATCAAACTTGGTTTGTGTTATGTAACAAACATGAAATTTTATATATGAGATTTTGTATATACGGCCAAATAAATAAATGTGTATGTGATGTGCAATGAGTTTGTATATATATTCGACAATATGGAAATAGGTTTCAAACCATATGAATTCAGTCATAATAGGAAGTTATTATGAGATGACATTTAGATCTTGCTTATTTTTATCTATTAGACACGAATAGTTTAATATATATATATATATATATATATTATATATTAAGTATGCTTTACACCTATGTGATTACTTGTTTATGATCGTGTCTCTAGATAAGCATGATTAACTAAGACTGATTGAATGAATAAGGGTTGTGGCTTTTCTGGTAATGCCCACAACTCTAATCCGGTGACGGATACGAGTTAGGGGTGTTACAGATTATTTCAGACAGAGATTCGCGTTTCACTTCAATATTTTTGAGAGCCTTTCATGATGCGTTGGGTAGTCGCTTGCACTTCAGTACAACTTTTCATCCACAGACTGATGGTCAGTTAGAGCGAGTCATTCAAATTCTCGAGGATATGCTTCATTGTTGTATCAGTGAGTTTCAAGGAGGTTCAAGGAGAACTTCCCTTGGTCGAATTCGTATACAATAATAGTTATCAATCGAGAATTCAGATGGCTCCTTTTGAGGCATTATATGGTCGTAAGTGCAGGACTCCTTTGTGTTGGATAGAACTTAATGAGAGGAAGATGGTTGGTTCGGAGTTGGTCAGAGAGACTGAGGATAAGGTTCGGATGATCCAGGACAATCTGAGAGTATCTTTCAACCGTCAGAAGTCATATGCAGAGTTGAAGCGCAAAGAGATTTTGCAGTGAGCCCAAACTTGTCATATGAAGAAGAGTCGATTCAGATTTTGGACCGAAATATTAAAGAACTTAGTAACAATAAGATCCCCTTAGTGAAAGTCTTGTGGAGGAATCACGGAGTTGAGGAGGTGACATGGGAGCCAGAGGAGTCCATGAAATTACAGTATCCGCACATTTTTTGTTCAGGTAAATTCCAAGGATGAAATTTCTTTTAAGGAGGAGAGAGTTGTAACGGCCCCAAATTCTCGAGTCAACATTTGAGTGTTGACCTGGGTTGGCGATGGATAAATTTATTTTGGAATTAGGTTTTTGTTGGAATTAATTTGGGTGAATTTTGGACCTTTTCTATAAGAAATTAAGGATGTTGGGAAGCTTGTGTGAAGTAGGGGAATATGGATGGCTAATATGGTGATTTTACCATTTTTGAATAAAAATCTTCTCCCAATTAATGAGAAAAGATGGTTTGGTAGATTGAGGTAGGGGATAAATTGGATTTGTCCCTATTTTTTCATATATTATAATCACCCTATTATTTTTTTTCCTTTTACATTTCTTGATTTTTATTTTTATTTTTCTTCTTTTCTTCATCTATTTATTTTTTCCTTAGCAAGTCTTTTAGATAGAGAGAGATTTGAGTGAGTTCTCACCATTTTTTTTTCATCCTCCAAATCTTAAAGAAGGTAAGGATCTTGATCTTTTTTTTTTAAAAGAATTTCCATGGAAAAAAAAAATACCTATGTTCATCAAGGATGAAGGTGGAGGTTTTTTTTAGGTGTTTGGAAGGATTTGAGTTTGAGGAAGTCAATACCCATCTTCTCATATTTTATTTAGAGTATGTATTTTTACATCCTATCAACTCTTTTTTTTTTTTTTTTTTTGTGGGAAATCTTGTGTGTTACATGGTTATTAGTTAAAAAGGGTGGTGAATCTTCTAAAGCTAAGGGTAAAGGCAAAGTGGTGGAGTGCTAGGCAAGAAACTTTGTTAGTGTTCTTCCATCAAGGTGGTACCCTATAACTCTCCTATACTTCATGATAAGTCATTAATATGATGCTTGTGTGATAACGCATGCATGTTATATGTTTTTGGTTAGAAATCTTGTTTGGATTTTTAAAAATGAAGCTAAAAACTTAGATGTGAAATCTGCTAGAAACATATTATTACATGAATAGTAAGTTCAAAAATTCACCAAAAATTCTATAAAAATAATTAAGAAGTGATCTATACATTTTTGTAATCGCGAGTCAGTCTAGTTTTGTTTAGAACAAATGAAGATAAATTTAGATTTGTATTTTAAAAGATATGAATTTTTGAGTGTTGAAAGGTCATAAATTCTAGCAGCAAAATTCTTATAAAACAGATTTAGCAGTGACTTTGAAAAATCACTAAAACTTTTATAAGATAAAATGGAAAGTAAGCCTTATATCTCTATAACCTTACAGAAGTCTAGTTTCTTTTAAAACAAACGGTTCTCTATTTAGAGTTATATTTTAAAAGTTATTAATTTTTTAATGAGGAAAGGTCAGAATGTTAAGGTAGCAGACTGTTACATCTCTTTAGTTAATATTTTAGCTGGAATGATAAGCAAGCTGAAACGAGTATGGGACTCGAATGTCATGGTTTTATTTTTGTGATTATATGTTTGATGCTTTGTTTGCGCTCAGCCTTCGGGCTCTAACCTAAATAGCGGCCATGAGTGGCGCTCGGGATAACCCTACAAACACCCAGGATTATTTGACTAGCGACCATGAGTGGCGCAGGACAATCCAGATACCCGATTATTTGAGCAATATGTGCAATCTAACAAGTTTGACAAATTTTATATGCAAGCGATTTGATTATGTAGATTTAATGACTGATGATTTAATTATTCGATACTCATGTCATGTTTCTATGTATACATTTGATTTGCATGCTTATATTTATGAATTGCTTGAAGTATGGTATATTTGTTGCGTACCATTGAGCCTGTAAAGCTCAACCTTCAAATTTTCTTAATGTTTCGGTTTGTAGACTTTTGTTCGTGTCTGAGAAACATCATCGATGAGAGACTCCTAGCATCACGTATTCAGAGTACAGTACCTTATCTATTAGTGGGCATTGTATTCCTAAGGCCTTCTTTGTATTTTTTTTTTTGTAGGTCTGTAACTCATTAATCATTTTTTTGTTATTTTGACTATTTTGATATACGATGATATTAGACCTCAACATATTTTGTATAACTACTTTTATTACTATTTTCAGTATAATTATGTATGGTATTTTCTCTTATATAAAATGTATTTCAATGTTTTAAAAATATTTGAAAATTTTGCTGGCTTACTCCGGTGACCTGATGTAGCGCCTTAGTATTCGAGTACTTTCTATTCGGGATAAGGGTGTTACAATTTCTCCTTCCTCGAGCCAGTCTTCGCCACTGTGATCGTTATCCACTACCACCGTTTGCCACCGTGATCGTCATCGCTTACCGCCGACAACCACCGTACACCAATAGTTTTTCTTCATTTTTATTTTTATCTTCTCATATCAAATTTTATTTATGTTTCTAACGTCAATCTATTCATTCTCTCTAGTTGTGTAACATATTAGATATCATTGGCATCATTCAAAATCTTCAGTGATCTTTACCACCGTATTCAGTTATTTGTTATAAAAATCATAAGTACTCTAAATCTTGGATGTCAACAACATTTTCTGAATCTTAAAGAGATGACCAAATACTATATTCTAAATTTGTGTTTTTGGGTTGAAGGATTGTTGTCAAAGTGTGCAATCTTCTGTGATTTAAGGAGTGGAGTTTATATTAAACTACAGAAGCGTAAGTGCTAACAAAAAATCAATTTTCTATTCAAATCTCGTAAGATTAGATTCAATGCTGTAATAACTAAAAGATTATCATATGTTAAATATTCACATTTTGTCAATATAATACCACGATTTAGATCAGAGATTTTGGATGATCAAAAAAGGGTGTGTGTCTTACCTTACGTTTTTACATGTAAAAAAGTTGAAGCTTTTATCATGTGAATATTATTAATATTAAATATTATTTTAAAACTGTGTTGGTTGATTATGTCTGTTAATGGATGAATTTATATGTTTGTTCTAACACTCATGATATGTGATCAAATGTCACATTTTTTATTAAGTAAATCTGGTATCATGATAAACCATGGATATTGTTATTTCTATTTTGATAAGCATGAAACATGACTATTGTTTCTATTAACAAAATCTAATCGCATGTTAAGGATGCCTAAAGAGATATATCTATTTTTTTATGCCATATCACATTGCATGGGGTTGGGATTATACTGAAAGGAAGAAGTTTCTGACAGTTTAATGATGTAACACCCCCTACCCGTATCCGTTGCCGGAATAGGGTACGAGGCATTACCGGAGTTTACTAAACATTTTTAAATAATTTCGAGTCATTTATTATTCATGTTCTGAAACTACTCATAACGTCCCTCTATTGGGCCCTCAAAGCCCAAAACATACATTATGTGTAATATCCTAGATTTAGGGGTTATGCGTTCGTGCATAATTCATGAGTTAGTATAGTCTTGAGATGGTTTGGATTTATTTACCAAGCTAGAATAATTCTTAGTATTGTATATTTAATGAATTGGATTAAGTGAACTTGACACTTAAGTTAATTTAAGTGTTAAATTAAGCACATGATTAGTTAGTGGCAAGGTGGTTAGGATGCTTGAAGGGTTGCTTGAGGTTAGAGGTTCGAGTAGCATGATTAGCATTTTGAAGACTTTATTTTTGTATCCTAGCATTAATGGACGGTCAAACTTTAATTATGATAGGTTGGACTTTCAAATTTTTTCTTTATGGTAAGTTGAATATTGGTTTAGGAAAGTTTGTACATTGGGAAAGGAATCTTAAGGTTTATGGAAGGATGGAGGGACATAAGGCTTGGCTTAAGGGTGTTGTTTTGGAAACTCTCCTATGGCCATTAGTGCATGTATGTGGACGGCATGTGTGGCTAGGGGGTGGCCGAATCATTGGTTGTTAAAGCCGAATCATCCTTCTTCCCTTTTCATTTTTCTTTGCCATACTAATTCTTCATCTCTTTTGAACCGAATGTCAATTGTTTTCTTCATTCAAAAACCATAGTCGAAACTCTCATATCCTTTTGATTTGATTTGGCCGAATATCATCAAGGGTAGGACTTCATTTGGTTTTCTCCAAACGGTGTTGGAAGTTAGGTATGTGTCATGGCCATTTTTCCTTATTCTTTTTCTTGTTTCTATGTTGTTTCTCTTGAGGACAAAGGCCGAATTTTGGGCAATTGTTACAAGGTTCTAATCATTCTTAGAAACCAATTTCTTTTAGGCTCCTCGGGACGTTGGAAGCGATCAATCTAAGCCTCGATTCTTTGTCAATCGTTTTGGGTAAGCCTATAGGTAAGATTGGTATTTCGAAGGATAACTCATCGGGATTTAGTGGTTTAGCCGAATGGCCTTTGTTTATAACCTAAGTATTGGCCGATTGTAGGACAAGGTGATCTAGTGCGGTAGATCGAATCTTCGGATTTTAGTACTTGCGTTAGTGACAGGTGTGTACCTTACACACTTTATAATCCGGTTATATATGTATATATATATATATATTGACTAATCATGTTATTAAAGTGGGAATCTATGAGATTTTGATAAGATACCTTGATGGGTATGAGCAAGGATTCGGGTAAGTCCGTTTTGATGTGATGTTAATATATGTTGATTGATATCATGATCTATTATTTAAATATGTTATATGATCATATCAAAGTATGATGGCATAATTGATACTCTTAATACATTGGTTTGGGAACATGAGTGGAGGGGGAAGGATTTGATATCCGTGTCTTTGGACACCAGAGGTTTGGCACCTCCAGTGATTTGGTATCACATTTGTGTCTTTGGGACACCAGAGGTTTGGCACCTCATAGCGACTCGTCCCTGCGGTCTAGCACCACCGTGGGTTGGCCCCACTTTGAGATATGGGATCGTCGCCAGTGATTTGGTATCACACGTGGGTTGGCCCCACAACTTGATTATTCGTGACTTTGGTCACCAGTGATTTGGTATCACATTTGTGTCTTTGGGACACCAGAGGTTTGGCACCTCATAGCGACTCGTCCCTGTGGTCTAGCACCACCGTGGGTTGGCCCCACTTTTGAGATATGGGATCGTTGCCAGTGATTTGGTATCACACGTGGGTTGGCCCCACAGATGGATTATTCGTGACTTTGGGTCACCAGTGATTTGGTATCACATTATTGGATATCGTGACTTTGGGTCACCAGTGGTTTGGCACCACCAGTGGTTTGGTACCACACGGGGTAGAAAAGGAGTTATGGATGGCTAGGATTGGGTGCATATATATATATATATATATATATATATATTGCTTGGTTATAAATTGTGTAAGAATGTTGCATTAACCGGGGGAAGGATTTATGCACTGAGTCTTGGTGACTCACCTTCTCCCTTATCTTTTCAGGTGACTCGTAGATCGCGGATGAGGAGCCGAATGAGCTCGAGGAGGCCATGCAATAAAAATTCGATTTTACACGGATTTTGGTTTGGGTACTATATTTTATTTAAATTTGGTTTTTCATCTTTATTTGGATTTGTAATAAGGCCTCTTTAATTATGTTTTTGGATTATTTTTATGCTTGGGATTTGTTTTAAATATGGCTTATAAAATATCATGGATGATTTAATAATTGAGCCCAAAGTTTTCTAAACTATAAAAACGCAACGATTTTCCAAAATCTTACCATCGGGTAATATAAATTGTTTGATAGTAAAATTTCAACTTAAGTGTTTTCGATTTCTTAAATGATTTCAAAATTAAAGTTTCTACACTAAAATGCAAATGGTTTTCACAGTAATAATTCGGATTTTGCTTAAAATGGTATAAATGTTTTCTAACCTATGGTTTGACAATTACGCTTTAAAGTTTATTTATGGAATTTCAAAGTAAATTATCAATTTTTAACTTATTACATCTGTTTTCTTCAAATCTAGAGAAATAAGTAGTTTTTCATTAAAATTTTTATCGTTAACTGAATTTCTTCAAAACGTTTTCCTCTGTGGCATGTCGGATTCGGTCATGGAGTATTGACCGGGTTTGGGGTGTTACATTAGGAACCAACCAGAATTAAATCGGGATCATAGGAAATTTTTCGCAAAATCCTAAATTTTTTTTCTACATTGGTTAGCATACTTTAATATTGACAAACTTATTTACTCGACATGTCTCACTTGAATGGATTACTTGTCCTAATATACATAATTTTCATTGTATCAACGTATCAAAGATAGTCTCATATTTACTTGTCATGATACATATCATTCTCTTGTCGTTTCTTCATAAATATAAACCATTCAAATCATGATGACAATATTTCATGTACCATCATTTTTATGAGTTTAGTGTATATTTATTCCAGTAGCAGTTCATAATCTTGAATTTGCATAATTATCAGGCAAGTTTCACATACATGTATTTTCCATTTCATATTTCAATATATCAAATAATTATCATTCCATGTATTTGAAGTTTAATTTCATGATTTCAAGTACTTGCCATTTTCTATATTTATCCCGTTGAATTTCTCAGAATTTCAATGGATTTCAGTTGTACATTTCTATTGTACAATCCTGGGTCTGTCAATTCGTACACATATGGGTATACCCTTTTTCCAAAAAGCACACTCCCGCGAACCTCATTTCTTACAGCGGGATTACCAGTCCAGGCTAAATCCCCTGTAACATATGCTCAAAGAGTATTGTCGGGATTACCAGTCCATGCTAAATCCCCTGCAACGACAATTACTCTAACGAGCTTGGATCTGAATTACCAGTCCAGGCTAAATTCAGACCCTAATTCAGATTACCCGTCCAGGCTAAATCCATTTTCCACATATTCTTCGGGAGGGCTATATCAGGATCACCCATCCGGGCTAGGTCCTTTTTTACACATATTCTTCGGGAGGGCTATATCAGAATAGGATCACCCGTTCGAGCTAGATCCCTTTTTACCGTCAATTCCTTTTCAGAGATCCATCGAATTTTCCTTACATTCAACCGAGATTTATTTTCCATTTTCATCAAGAATATCAATACTTCATCAATTATAATACAATAAACATCCAAATCATATTCACATCAATAAGAATATATTTCAAGCATTTAAGAATATAATTCAAGTTACACAAACTTACCTCGTTGCT
Organism: Gossypium australe; assembly: GCA_005393395.2. Taxonomy (NCBI): domain Eukaryota; kingdom Viridiplantae; phylum Streptophyta; class Magnoliopsida; order Malvales; family Malvaceae; genus Gossypium; species Gossypium australe. The sequence goes on from CM016619.1 coordinate 130,665,379, forward strand.
TGTACATATTTATAGTTTCACTAATCTGATGTCTTTTCTTTTCCACGTTCAGGTCTTGTATTTGAGTTATCCAGATCTTTATAAATAAATTTGATCATCATTTTCATTCATTTCATATTCCGATACATTCAATTAATGCTCTAGGAAAAATTACCATTTTGCCCCTAAGCTTTTAATTAATGATGATTTCATCCTTAGGTTCAGAAAAAAAAAATTCTTGTAATTTAATCCTTGTTTCAAGCCTAATTATTCTCATATATATTGATAACAGCCCATGAATTCTATGAAATATCAGAATTTTTCATAATTTCAACACTTTCAATTTAATCCCTAAAACATGTTTTCACCCGATCTTGATCTAAATTAATAATTTCATTCAATTTTATAATATAAATAATAAAAAATTCATTTCATGCAATTTGGTCATTTTTGACATTTTTACAAAATTGCTCATAAAATTTTACTTTTATTTAATTTAGTCCCTGAGCCTAAAACATGCAAATTAGCCATGCTAGCTGAATTTTCATATATATTTTACTCCTCCTCCACTCCATTCCACATCCTTAATTTATATAACATGCTTATAAGTAACATTATCTATGATTTCACTATATTCTTATAAATTTATTCAAAGCTATCCATTTGCGTCATAGTCACTAAATTATTTATATTTTGAGTTACAGAATCCAATTTAAGTTCCGCTTGATTTTTTTTAGAAACTAGACTCACATATCTTCTTACCATAAAAATTTCATAATTTTTGGTTTATCCAATAAGTATAGTTTATTCATTAAATTAACCCCTATTCCGCTGTGTGACAGTTCTGACCCCTCTTCATTAAAAATTAATTATCTCATCGTAGAGAATTTTGATAATGTTATCATTTATTTATTTTGAAAATAGACGCGTTTAGGATTTTAAAAATATAAATTTAAGCCCCTAATTGTTTTTCTACAATTTTTGACGATTTTCCAAATTCAGAATAGGGGAATCCAAAATCATTTTGACCTTGTTCGATAAAACTTATTATATCTCATGATTTAAAATTCCATTACTTACATCGTTTCTTCTATAAGAAACTAGACTAAATAAGCTTTAATACCATATTATATTCATCCTCTAATTCAATTTCTACAATTTTTGGTAATTTTTCAAAGTTAGACTACTGTTGCTGTCCAAAATTATTTTAGTGCAAAATGTTAATTACCAAGTTTATAACACCTTTATTTCCTTTCTCTACAATATTTCCCATCACTTTCTCTTATTTTCCTTCACTAACCTCCAGCTTCTATTTCTTGAATCAAACTTGATATTCTTACTCCCCATAGTCTCCTTGTCATCTTTCTCTCTTGATGGCTATGGAAATTCTTTTGAATTCTAAGTGAAAATGGTGGATTTTTGGTGAAAGGACCAATTTGTAAAGAAAGCAAAACTTTCTTTCTTTCTCTCTTCTTCTCACATTGGTGCATGGGAAAAATGATGAATTCTTCATCTTTCATTCCTTATATACTAAATAAAAAATAATAAAATATCTCATTAAAATATTAATAAAATAATATTTATCTAATTAAATAATTATAAAATATCACCAACATCATAATTACTTTCTAGATTTCTCTCTCTTCCAATTAACCATTTTGCCTTTTGTGATCTTTTAAAATTCCATCCTTGAATAATCACATAATTTGGTAAAATTATGATTTAGTCCCTCATAATTCTTTACCTATTCAATTTGGTCCTAATTCATCCATTTTCCTTAGTTTCTTGATCATTCCACCCTTAAAATATTTTCACTATTGGTCCTTCAACTTTTTCATATTTACACTTTAACCCCTCAAGTTTTGAATATTTACTCTAAGGCAACAAAGCTTTTCTCACTTTTACCATTTAGTCCTTTCTTGAATTAATATATCATAATATACTTCTCAATGTTGTCATAACTCCAAAATTTCCCTTTTTGTCGCTTTATTTCCTTATTTTACTATATCAAAAACAATATCTTACTGTAAAACTTTTCGGGGTATTACAGTTTAATGATCTACACATTATGGTGGCATGACCACATTTCTGGTAGCCTTGTCTACAATTATGGTTGTTTGCAATTCTGGTGGATTGTCTACAAATTGATGTTATTGGTTGGATGAGTTCTGGGAACTCTTATATTGGTGTGTAACGGAGTTGGGTAGGAATATTCTGAAAATTCTGCTTTAACATGATCATGCATGGCACATATTGTGAATTCTATTGTAACATCCCAAAATTTAGCTTAAAGTTTTGTGAAATTATTTCAAAGATAAGTAAATAGCCCAATGGTTAAAAGGAAATAAGGAAGCAAGGTAACTAAATCAAGGTCCCAAGTTTGAATCCATTCCTTTGTAAAATAGTTAAAATTTTTCCTTCTCCATATTTTTGTGCCACCTTTACCTAGTAAAACTAGGTATAAATATCTTCTTATTATTTTCTTTAGTCTTTAGTCATTATTTGTCACCCTAACTGCCCCTCCCTCTTCCACTCATATTTTCTCTTTAATTTTTCTTTTCTTTTCCTTTGTCTGCAACCGCCTAAACCACCAAGATACACCATCCCTTCTTCTTTCTTTTCAAATGGGTTCTTGCGCCATTCCCCTCTTCTTCTTGCTGTAATTTTTCTATATTTTCCTAGCCTTAGACATGCAATCTTTAACACCAAAAAATGATCTCCCTTCTAGCAAGTGTAAGTGTCATTTTTCTTTCGTTTTCTTGACGAATCTTTCAAGTAAATACCCAATTTTCTAGATCTGGAATTGGGGTGATTTTTAATGATTTTATCGGTAATTTTCCAGCCTTCAAAAGCGATTTTAATAGGCGCTCAAATCAGCTTCGATTTGCCACCATGGGTGATAGTGCGCCGTGCCTAGAAGCACCAAAAGGAGGCTACTGTTTTTGTAAATTTTATCATCTTTTCCAGCAATGTTTTGGTTTCATAAAACTCTTTCTAATTAGCTTTTAATCATAAATGGCTTAGGGATTTTGATCTTGATCGTTCGTGTAAAGCACAAAAAAAATCTCTTATATATTTATTTTCGTATGTTTGTGACACAAATATGTATCTGCTTCAATGGTTAAGTGTTTTGGGAGTGTTTGTGTAACACCCCAAACCCGGCCCAAACACCACGACCGGATCTGGTATGTCACTAAGAAAAATTTTGTCAAACATGTCGTGTTTTCAGAAAATATTTTTCTAAAGTTTATCCTGTTATTTGAAAAAATAAATAGTTGATAGTTTAAATAAAATATGCCTTTATGAATTAAAAACCCAAATTTAAATACATGCATTAGTTCAATAAGAATTTAAATAACTAAAAGTAATAAAAGCCCATAATAAAAAAAATATATAAACTAGTGGCCCATGGCCTTATTACATCGAAGTTTAAAATCCATTAATTAAAAAAAATATAAAATAATAACTTGAGTCTTTCTGCTAAATCCACATAGTCTACTGCATGGCCACCTTGCGTTCCTCTCCAGCCCGGTCCGAAGCACTAGGTATCACATGAAATGTTAATTAAAAGGGTGAGTCGCGAGACTCAGTGTGCAACCCTCATGCACCACTAGATTTTTGGGCCTTAAGCCCATTAAGCAAAATAAACAGTTTAATACTCATAACAAACATTAATAACAAATAATATGCAAGGCCCAACCCGTTTGCCTAGGTTTCCATCCGCTACACGCCCCCGTACCAACCGTTCACACCATTGGGGATTTCTACAATCGCCCCACACCGCTACACACCATGATGGTTGTCTTGCTGCTTATCCACGTATGATGGCCGAAGCCCGTATAATATTTAATGGCCAAAGCCCGTATAACAGTTCACGGCATTAGCCGCTACATCAGATCACGGTAAAAACCGCTACACATATAACGTATAACTTCCTCCTTTCATCAACCCAACCCATGCAATCACATACAAGCATTTTACTTATAACATTTAAATAGATTATTTACTAACCTGGGATCCGCTTTTACCCTCCTTTGGCTTTCATCAATAAACCGAGATGTTGGCAATTATCAAAACATATATAAATCTTATGATCATGCATTTTATGATTAGATCTAGATGGTGGGGAAGTATTACACACCTGATTAATGCAGATACCCCTTGCTAAATCAATCTACACTTTGCTTCGAAAAGCCGGAAAAGATGTGAAAAATAGGCCTCTTCTATATTCGTCCATAGTTAGTATTCTACCCGATTTTATATACTAAAATCAATAAAATTTCTTACCTTGAAATCCCCAAAGTATCACGATTCTATAACTTAGAGATCTATGCGATTGACTCCTTCTTCAAATCCCGAAATGCCAAAAATAATAGTAAAATAAAGGATTAGTTTCTAAATAGCCATTCGGCTAAGGACTTTGAAAAGCCGAAAGAACTTTGAAATCCTGAAATCAACACTTACCTATTGCTTCCCTTAGATTTCGGCACAAGTAGACTCCATTAAAGGAAATTCGACAACTTCAGAAGGTGAGATATTAGTGATTTCGGCTTTTTATGTAAATCCCGGAAGGATGAACTGATATGGTTTCAGTTAAAAAGAAAAGTGAAAAGAGAGCAAGGAGAGGCTTGAAGATTCGGCTAACTGAAGAAAAAGAATGGAAAGAGTTTCGGCTTTTGAATCAAAGTGGAGATGAGGGAATTGGCTTAGAGATTTCGGTTTTTGCAGAGAATGAATAGGAAGATGGAACTTTAGGAGTTTTCGGCTTTTACTCAGAGAAGAAGAGAAAAGAATGAGAGAAAAACCCAAATGCCAAAATTGAAGAAATATTCCCCCTATTTATAGAAATTTCGGCACTTACCTAACCTTGCAGACAAATCCTATATTTTCTCCTTTATCTTAATCTACTAGCTCATCTAAAAGAGACTTAATTATCTCTAACTCCTCCCACCTTTATCAGCATATTATCCACATATTTTAATCATTAAAATCCCTAAATTTTAGCCTTTATCTGCTTATTATCCACATAAAATAAATTCCCAAGTAATAGCCTTTATCTGCTTATTATCCATATATTTTAAACATTAAAACCCCTAAATTTTAGCCTTGTTGCCATCCATTCCACCTAATCCTAATGCCCAAAATTTAGCTAACTTAAATTAAAAAAATTGGGCTCCATGAAACTTAAATTTGGGCCCCTTACTCCCTTGTGTGGCGTCACCTCCTAAGATTGGGCCACAAGCCCACTTTGGTATTTTAAACATAGATACTACCTTTTAAACCCTATAATGCCCAAACAAATAATTTTAATCAAGGCCTCTGCCTAAGCCTGAGCCCAATTTGGACCCCTAACACTTAAATTAACACATTAAACATATCCACCCATTAAACGCATAGGCCCAAAAATTCAGGATGTTACAGTTCTACCCCCTTAAAGAAATTTCGTCCTCGAAATTTCCAACTAACTATTAATTGTACTACCTAAGTCCCACTACCATGCTTTCGCTGCGCACTCCAATTCTAAACCCAAAATAAACACTTAGTATTCTATGGTAGAGTACGCACTGGTATTCACATCTAGAGCGTCATCGTCCCCTAGTACTCATGCTATCGGTTCGCATTTATCTGATTAAAATTTTTATGAATTATTGGTTTTCTTCCACTAATTATCCACGAATAGTCTTATGATTAGTAGTTTTAAGAGTAGTTCTTTTGAATTTGCAATTCAGACTCAAGTTCACCTTTCTTAGTTCTAAGAACTACATACATTCAACTGACAACATCCATACACCCACATTCAATACATAGGGGTATTTTCGTTATTCCACTACCCAGGGGTATTTTCGTAATTTTATCCTATAGGGGTATTTTAATAATTTTTAAAATAGGGTTCCTTGGTGATTTTGTGAAATAAGGGTGTTTCGGTAATTTTGCAATTCGGGGGTATTTCGGTAATTTTGAAATTCGGGGGTATTTCGGTAATTTTTAAATCTAGGGGTATTTTGGTAATTTTGAAATCTAGGGGTATTTCGGTAATTTTGAAATCCGGGGGTATTTCAGTAATTTTACAAATCAGGGGTATTTTGGTCATTTTGTAAAAATAATGTGGCTGGTCCCTTTAGGGTTTTAATTATAGATTTTGGCCCGTCAACAAATCCTCGTGGCTAGGGTGAACAGTCACTACGCACCAGGTAGGATTCCAGCGAAGAGGAGGTGAGTCACTAGGACTGCTTAAGTACCAGGCTCTTCTGGATCCAATCCTAGACATGCGCATGCCTGTTGCCACACCCTAGTCTTGCGACTCGTTTATGGGTTTGTTTAGTGAAATTAAATCTTATGAGATTTAAGGAGTTGTTTCAGCTAAGCCTAGAGTCCATCAAGTTCTAATATAACTAATCTACGTCTCATAAAGCCCATCAAGCCCACATATTTATATCACACAATGGTTCAGAATACTTACCTGGTGGACTTGGGCCGGAGACGCAGGTGCCATGCCGAGAAAACCATCCTGTATCACTTATAAATATACATGTTTCAAAAACCCATTTTTAGAAAACGTTTTGAGCCCAAGAACCCCAAAGCCGAGTTTTGAACCAGGCTCTGATACCAATTTGTAACACCCCAAACCTGGCCCAAACACCACGACCGGATCTGGTATGTCACTAAGAAAAATTTTGTCAAACATGTCATATTTTCAGAAAATATTTTTCTAAAGTTTATCCTGTTATTCGAAAAAATAAATAGTTGATAGTTTAAATAAAATATGCCTTTATGAATTAAAAACCCAAATTTAAATACATGCATTAGTTCAATAAGAATTTAAATAACTAAAAGTAATAAAAGCCCATAATAAAAAAAATAAAATAGTGGCCCATGGCCTTATTACATCGAAGTTTAAAATCCATTAATTAAAAAAATATAAAATAATAACTTGAGTCTTTTTGCTAAATCCACATATTCTGCTGCATGGCCACCTTGCGTTCCTCTCCAGCCCGGTCCGAAGCACTAGGTATCACCTGAAATGTTAATTAAAAGGGTGAGTCGCGAGACTCAGTGTGCAACCCTCATGCACCACTAGATTTTTGGGCCTTAAGCCCATTAAGCAAAATAAACAGTTTAATACTCATAACAAACATTAATAACAAATAATATGCAAGGCCCAACCCGTTTGCCTAGGTTTCCATCCGCTACACGCCCCCGTACCAACCGTTCACACCATTGGGGATTTCTACAATCGCCCCACACCGCTACACACCATGATGGCTGTCTTGCTGCTTATCCACGTATGATGGCCGAAGCCCGTATAATATTTAATGGCCAAAGCCCGTATAACAGTTCACGGCATTAGCCGCTACATCAGATCACGGTAAAAACCGCTACACATATAACGTATAACTTCCTCCTTTCATCAACCCAACCCATGCAATCACATACAAGCATTTTACTTATAACATTTAAATAGATTATTTACTAACCTGGGATCCGCTTTTACCCTCCTTTGGCTTTCATCAATAAACCGAGATGTTGGCAATTATCAAAACATATATAAATCTTATGATCATGCATTTTATGATTAGATCTAGATGGTGGGGAAGTATTACACACCTGATTAATGCAGATACCCCTTGCTAAATCAATCTACACTTTGCTTCGAAAAGCCAAAAAAGATGTGAAGAATAGGCCTCTCCTATATTCGGCCATAGTTAGTATTCTACCCGATTTTATATACTAAAATCAATAAAATTTCTTACCTTGAAATCCCGAAAGTATCACGATTCTATAACTTAGAGATCTATGCGATTGACTCCTTCTTCGAATCCCGAAATGCCGAAAATAATAGTAAAATAAAGGATTAGTTTCTAAATAGCCATTCGGCTAAGGACTTTGAAAAGCCGAAAGAACTTTGAAATCCTGAAATCAACACTTACCTATTGTTTCCCTCAGATTTCGGCACAAGTAGACTCCATTAAAGGAAATTCGACAACTTCAGAAGGTGAGATCTTAGTGATTTCGGCTTTTTATGTAAATCCCGAAAGGATGAACTGATATGGTTTCGGTTAAAAAGAAAAGTGAAAAGAGAGCAAGGAGAGGCTTGAAGATTCGGCTAACTGAAGAAAAAGAATGGAAAGAGTTTCGGCTTTTGAATCAAAGTGAAGATGATGGAATTGGCTTAGAGATTTCGGTTTTTGCAGAGAATGAATAGGAAGATGGAACTTTAGGAGTTTTCGGCTTTTACTTAGAGAAGAAGAGAAAAGAATGAGAGAAAAACCCAAATGCCGAAATTGAAGAAATATTCCCCCTATTTATAGAAATTTCGGCACTTACCTAACCTTGCAGATAAATCCTATCTTTTCTCCATTATCTTAATCTACTAGCTCATCTAAAAGAGACTTAATTATCTCTAACTCCTCCCTCCTTTATCAGCATATTATCCACATATTTTAATCATTAAAATCCCTAAATTTTAGCCTTTATCTGCTTATTATCCACATAAAATAAATTCCTAAATAATAGCCTTTATCTGCTTATTATCCATATATTTTAAACATTAAAACCCCTAAATTTTAGCCTTGTTTCCATCCATTCCACCTAATCCTAATGCCCAAAATTTAGCTAACTTAAATTAAAAAAATTGGGCTCCATGAAACTTAAATTTGGGCCCCTTACTCCCTTGTGTTGCGTCACCTCCTAAGATTGGGCCACAAGCCCACTTTTGTATTTTAAACATAGACACTACCTTTTAAACCCTATAATGCCCAAACAAATAATTTTAATCAAGGCCTCTGCCTAAGCCTGAGCCCAATTTGGACCCCTAACACTTAAATTAACACATTAAACATATCCACCCATTAAACGCATAGGCCCAAAAATGCAGGATGTTACAGTTTGAGAGGACTCAACTTCAAGACATGGCTTGGGAAAATTTTTTGTTTTTAAATGAATAAATTCCTATCTCTAATTAGTAGGCTTATAAATATATGTTGGTAAAATATGTCAGAATAGGCCTACTGGTCTAGTAGATAAGTAGAGGGTTAGTTGAGCCGGGGCTCAAGAGTTTGAGACTCTGTGCAAGTGAAGGATTTATTTTTGGTAGAATTCTAAAGAGAGTTGGGTGAGTAATGGATGGTTTGTAGTGTTTAAGGGGTGTGGGGAAGTGTGGGAGCGAATCTAGGGATAGGGGGAGTTAATTGAGGGATTTAGGGGGTTGTGGGGATTGAGTAGAATTCTATGCTTCCCAAAAATTTCTACTCTTCAGAGAAAAAGTGAGCAAACGTTCCCCCTCTTCTCTTGGCCGAATCTTCCCCTCTCCATCTTTTTTTTTCCTTTTTCACCTTTTTGTTGTCAGCCAAAAATCCCCCATTTGCTGTCGTCGTTTTCAAAGTTCGGTTCCCCTTTCTATTCCCAAAATTGTGACGCTAGTTTCCCTTCCCCTCAAGTCGACCATGCGTCATCTTGATCCTCTCATTGGCCGAATATTGATAGGTCAGTTCTGTTTTATCTTCTATCCCCTTTCGGCTTTGCAGTCCCTTTTCCATCGTTACCTTTTTCCTATTCTTGCCATCACCCCCTCTCTTTGCCTCTTTTCAGTCTTTGTTCCTCATCTCGATTCGTTCTCTCTTGCATTGCCAAATTGCACTTTACGCTTCATCGGTTTGGTAAGTGATTTAGGTGTTGTTGTCTCATTTTATAATATACTGAATGAAGGGTTGTCTTGATCGGTAAGTATGGTTTAATTAAAGTTATAGGGAAATTTGATTTAAGGTTTAACAAAAAGGTTTTGTGGCTCTCGTTTTAGGTGGAGATCAACGGTTGGTTGGTACATCTTCAAGAATCTGAAGGTGTGTTTTCGGTTGATCTCGGTAAGGGGGTTTTGATTGTTGATCGATTCTTAACTTCGTTAGGCTTTGATTGAATAACGAATTAAGTACTTGACTAATGACGTTTTGGTTGAATCTAGGTTTCTGGAGCACTCGGAGTGTGGTTTAATTACTAATGAAATCAGGTGTGTAAACACAACTCTGAAAATGGAAACCGGCAAAAAGCTGAAAAATGTGATTGTCGACGCCACACGAACGTGCGGCCGCCTCTTGTGGTAGGCCGTGTGACCGAACACGGGCATGTGATCGACGAGGCTGGCCGTATGTGGTACACGGGTCGGATCGAATTGGGCCGTGTGGGATTTTTGGGCTAGGCCGTGCGATCCACACGACCAAGGCCATTTTGGGCCGTGTGGCCCACACGGGCAGACAACATGGGCTTGTGGGCCCATTTTCACTATTTAACTGCTAAGGTTGCACGGGTCGCCCGAGTCGACTGTGGACCTACTGTAGGGTCGGTAAGCTTACTTAGGCCCCTAATTGACTGAAATGATTGTATGACTGATACGATTATGCATGTTATTAAGCATGATGATGTCCCACTGATTTGATACTGTATGGCCTAATTTTATGCATGATATTATGTTTTAGCATGTCATATATGTATACTACATTGCATCGGGGTGGGGTTATATTGTTCGGAGGAAGTAACTGAAAGGCCTCGAGCCTAATTTACTGGCAGCACAGCTGCAAGCCATTGTCTAGTGCCGTGTTCGGTACTTATTGGAGTGTAGGGATAGGTGGGTTGATTATATCCCCACATAAAGTGTAGGGTTGGACGGAGTTGGAGTGTAGAGGCTAACTGGGTAGGATTTAATACTGTATATCTGTTACTGTACTGATTATTGATATTGTAATGGGCCAAAGGCCCAAATGCATGACTGCTTTTGTATTCCAATGGGCTAAAGCCCTAACTGAGACTGAAACTGTTATTGAAATGGGCTTAGGCCCAGACTATGATTGCATTCTGTATGCTTAATTATATGGGGATTACACACTGAGTTTTTGTAAACTCACCCTTCTGTTTTATCTGTACAAGTAATCCTCAGACTTAGGCAGATCTGAGCGGCGGAGGACTCAGCGGTGGCCACACGACCCCTTTTTACAGTATTTCGTAATTATTGAGGTTTTAAAGTTTTATTTGGGGTATTTTACTGTAATAATGGCCTCTTTGGATTTTTACTTTTAATTTGGGGTTTCCATTATTTTGATTTACAACTGGTAGTAGTAGGGATAATCGAGTTTTCAAAACGAATCAAACGTTTTAACAAGATACGCACAAATATGCAAACTATTTTAAAAAAGCTTCCGCAATAAGTGACGTTTTGAAATTTAATAACGTTTTGAAAGAGAATAACTTGTGAATATTAATCATGTTTGAAATTTAACGTCTTCGAATTAAGCATAAGAGAGTGTAAAAAGTGATAAGGAAATGAGGTTTTTGAGGACAATTCACTTTTTGAAAAACACTACCATGTGACACCACCAGATTCGGCCATAACTTTTAGGTCGGGTTTGGGGTTGTAACACCCCAAACCCGGCCCATTCGTTACGACCGAATTTGAAATGCCACTGCGGAAAATGTTTGAAAATATTCTTACTTGAAAGTAGAAACCGTTAAAAATTTGTTGCCTTTTGTAACACCCCAAACCCGGCCCAAACATTATGACCGAATTTGGGTTGTTACGGGGAAAAACCTTTTGAAATCCATTTTATTACCAATTTAAAATTTTGTTGAAAACTTCTCGTTTTTGATTATCTTGCCGAAACCATACTTAGATTTAATTTGAAAATTCAATTGAGTCAAGTTATTATACAAATTTCAAATGTGCCCGATGGCACGATAAAACATTTTCGTAATTAATTTAGGAAAGACATGTGATTTAATTTAATTTTAATAATATAATTTAAAACAATGTATCCAACATATGAGAAATAACAAAAGTAAAGTATATGGAGGCCTTATTACATCCAAAATAAAAATAAACCAATAATAAAGTAAAATAGCTAAGTTTAAAGTTCAATTAATTCGAGTCCACTGCATGGCCACCTCGAGTCCACCCGGCTCCATATCCGCGGTCTATGTATCACCTAAAAAATAAAGGAGAAGGTGAGTCACCAAGACTCAGTATGTAACCCTTCCCCCGGTTTAAACCAATTTCATACACAAATTACAACAATTAACATGCACAAGATAGTGTACCCAACCTAGCCAACCAAACGCCTCAGTCTACCCCGTTGTGGTACCAAACCACTGGTGGTGCCAAACCACTGGTGACATATAGTCCCAGATGTGATGCCAAATCACTGGAGGTGCCAAACCTCTGGTGTCCATAGACACAATCGATTGATGGGGCCAACCCATCGTGTGATGCCAAATCACTGGCGTCAATCCCTTATATAATATGTGGGGCCAACCCACCGTGGTGCTAAGCCACTGGGACGAGACGCAATGAGGTACCAAACCTCTGGAGGTACCAAACCTCTGGTGACCGTAGTCACAGTGTGTTACCAAAACACTGGTGCCCGTCGGCACAATATCACTGCCCCCTCCACTCATTTAACCCACAATAGTCAAATAGTCATGAACAGATCTCATACATTTATCACATGTATCATATAAGCCATGCTTCCCAAAAGCATAATAATCTCATATTAACAGAGACTTACCGGAATCCTCACTTGTACCATTAAGGTACTAAATCCGTATCTACATCAAGCAGATTTACATACAACATATATCTAGCACAGTTATTAATTGCTATAAGTGTGTATGTACACACCTGTCACCCTTGGATGCTCTAAATCCCGAAAAGACAGGTCGGCCACACTAGATCTCTCTGTACCTATATTCGGCCAACCATAGGGTTAGTACTATGGCCTACTCGGCCAACCCACATAAGTTAAAGGGGTAACCTTTTGTACCCGAATCCTTACCTAATCACTTTGAATACTAGCTTCAGCACCCGAATCGCGAATCTGGTTCACAAACTACAACCGATCAATATTAATAACCATAGCCTTTGGCTTTTAAATGAACACCAAATACATATGTAGATTTGTACCGAAAATTGATTGACGAACGTTGACGAACTCACTTGCTTATTTTCAAATCCCGAAGATCCTACAGCGAATTCGGATTAATCTGTGATTAGTAACCTTAACTAACAGTTGCCGAAACCCACATCTACCTTTACCAAAGTCGACATAATGAGAAAAACATAAACATTCAGCCTAAGACCCTTACCTTCCGAAATCGACTAAAGGAAAGCCACCTTCTCTTGCACAATATTCGGCCAAGTAGAGTTTAATATAAAGAAAAGGGATTTCGGCACTTTGATAGGGATTAAATTCGGCTATGGTTGATTTTTTAATTAAACAAGGTTGGACTTTTAGTGAGAAAAAGAAGAAGAAAGGTAAAAGGGAGTAGATGATTCGGCTAATGTAGGTAAGAGTAGAGAAGGAAAAATAAGGAGAAGGGAGGAGTGGGGAGTTTCGGCCAAAAGAGTTTTTTGAAGAAAGAAAATAAAGAAGAATGAGAGGGAGGGGTGTTCGGTCTTGAAGAAGAAAAGGAAAAGAAATGGTAAATGGGAAGAATGCTAGCCGAAATTGTCAAGTAAATGGCTAAGAAGAATTCGGCATTCCCCCTTCACAAAGACTCCATGCCGTCCACTCCACTCCAACAAGGAGTTCAATTTTCGGCAACCTCCTTGGTTTTCTCCTAGCCACCCATTTAATTTAATTCAAACTAATTTGAACTAATTCCTAATAATAAGTAATAATCTCTTAATAATCCATGTAATATCCTCATTTATCTCCTATTATCCTTAGAATAAAAATCCTTTTTTAAAAGCTCATATTATCTTTTAATAATAATAATAAAAGAGTTTAAAGGGAGGAAGACTCTCCCACTTGTGCCGTCCTAACATAATGCAAAAAGGGGATCTTCGTGAGTCGAACCAAGGCTCTCCCTTGCTCACAGTGGCGTCACATGTAGCTCCCAAGTGGCCATCCCTTTGCCACTTATTCTAGGCTCATTTTATGACAACAAATCCCTTATTTATTCTTGTAACCCCTACCTGCTAAGGCTCCTCACCTTTAAAGCTTAAAAAAAATATTTTCCCCACTACTCGAGCCTACTAAAACCCATAATTAAGCCTTACTACACCATAATTAACAACACAGCAGCTCATCCACATAAAAAAATAATTTAATCACAAATAGCCCCAATTTTAGGATGTTACAGTTCTACCCCATTAAAAAGAATTTCGTCCTTGAAATTACCTGATCAGAAGAGGTGGGGGTATTGCTGCCGCATCACATCCTCGGGTTCCCACGTAGCTTCCTCTGCACTATGATTCCGCCATAGCACTTTCACTAAGGGCACTGACTTCCTACGTAGAACCTTCACATCTCGGTCTACGATCTGAACCGGTTCTTCTTCAAAGGACAAATTCGAGTTGACCTCGATCTCTGCCACAGGCACTACGTGCGATGGATCTGACCGATATCGTTGAAGCATCGACACATGGAAGATGTCATGTATCTGACTCAGTTCTGTCGGCAACTCAAGCTGATAAGCTACCGGTCCTACTCGCTTCAACACCGTGTATGGGCCAATGAACCTTCGGCTTAGCTTTCCTTTTCGCCCAAATCTCAACACCTTTTTCCAAGGTGACACCTTAAGAAAAACCGTGTCTCCTACCTTATACTCCATTTCCTTGCGCTTCAAGTCAGCATAAGACTTCTATCTATCTGATGCTTCCTTAAGACGATCCTGAATCACCTTCACTTTCCCCTCAGTTTCTGCAACCAATTCCGAACCTAAGACTTGTCGCTCCCCCAACTCCGTCCAACATGTAGGAGTACGGCATTTCCGTCCATACAATGCTTCGTAAGGTGCCATCTGGATACTCGCTTGGTAACTATTGTTGTAGGCGAACTCAACTAATGGCAAGAATTCCTCCCAACTACCTCGGAATTCCAAGACACAACCTCTTAACATATCCTCTAGGATCTGTATAACCCTTTCTGACTGCCCGTCTGACTGAGGATGGAAAGCTGTACTGAAATCCAATCTCGTACCCAAAGCTTGATGTAGCGCTTTCCAGAACCTCGACGTGAACCTTGGATCCCTATCCGAGATAATCGATACTGGCACACCATGCAATCTGACTATCTCAGCCACATACAACCTTGCTAGCTTCTGGAGTGAGTAATCCATTCTCACTGGTACGAAGTGAGCTGACTTGGTCAAACGGTCTACTATTACCCAAATTGCATCCTTCTTGCTGGGCGTAAGGGGTAGCCCACTAACGAAATCCATGGTGATCCTCTCCCATTTCCATTGAGGAATCTTTACCGGTTGAAGTAGTCCCGATGGTAACTGATGTTCCGCCTTTACCTACTGGCACGTCAGACACTTTCCCACGAACTCAGTTACCTCACGCTTCAACCTAGGCCACCAGAACTGTTTCCGTAGATCTCCATACATCTTGCTTCCTCCCGGATGCATAGCGTATGGGCTGCTGTGTGCATCTTGGAGAATTCTCTGCCTCAGCTCCACATCTTTCGGCATACAGGGCCGTCCTTGAAAGCATAATACACCATCACCAGTCAATCTGTACCCTTCTAAACTACCATCCTGAACTTGCATCCTCTTAGCATTTAATCCTCCATCCACTAACTGCTTTTCCCTAATCTCTTCAATCCAGGTTGGCTTCACCTGAAGTTCCGCCAACAGACTTCCATCGTCATATAGACTCAAACGAGCAAACATCGCTCTTAGATCCGTCACCACCTTCCGGCTCAACACGTCAGCCACCACGTTAGCCTTGCCTGGATGATACTCGATTGAACAGTCGTAGTCCTTCAACAGTTCAATCCATCGGCACTGTCTCAAATTCAGATCCTTCTGAGTCAGAAGATACCTCAAACTTTTGTGATCCGTGTAGACTATCGACTTCTCCCCATAAAGGTAATGCCTCCATATCTTCAAAGCGAAGACGACTGCTGCTAACTCCAAGTCGTGCGTCGGGTAGTTAACCTCATGCGGTCTTAACTGATGGGATGCATAGGCTACTACCTTCCCATCCTGCATCAACACACATCCCAAACCAGTGTGAGATGCATCACAATAAACTGTGAATAACTTCCCTGCCTCGGGTTGTACCAAAACCGGAGCTTCTGTCAAAATCTTCCTCAGCTTATCAAAACTTTCTTGTTGCTTCTCTGACCATACAAATGGAACACCTTTCCTTAGCAACTTAGTCAACGGCGCTGCGATCAGAGAGAATCCTTTGACGAATCTCCGATAGTACCCCGCTAAACCCAAAAAACTTCGTATTTCAGCCACCGACCTAGGCGGTTTCCAATCCAATACCGCTTCAATCTTGCGAGGATCCACTCTAATTCCTTCAGCCGACACCACGTGACCTAAGAAAGCTACCTCCCTAAGCCAAAATTCGCACTTACTGAATTTGGCATATAACTGCTTCTCCCTCAGCACTTGTAGAACTATTCGCAAATGCCTGTCATGCTCATTCTCCGTTTTTGAGTAAACCAATATGTCATCTATGAACACCACGACGAATTGGTCCAAGTACTGCTGAAATACCCTATTCATCAAGTCCATGAATGCTGCCGACGCGTTGGTCAACCCAAATGGCATCACCAAGAACTCGTAATGTCCATACCGAGTTCGGAAAGCTGTCTTGTGAACATCAGCCTCCTTCACCTTTAATTGATGATAACCCGACCTAAGGTCAATCTTTGAAAATACCGACGCACCCTTCAGTTGGTCAAACAAGTCGCCGATCTGAGGCAACGGGTACTTGTTCTTGATCGTTAACTTGTTCAGTTGACGGTAGTCGATACACATCCGCATGGACTCGTCCTTCTTCTTGACAAATAACACGGGTGCTCCCCATGGAGATATGCTAGGTCGAATAAACCCTCTATCCAAGAGCTCCTGAATTTGAGCCTTTAGCTCCACCAATTCCTTTCGTGCCATTCGATACGGTGCTATAGACACAGGTGCCGTTCCGGGTAGCAAGTCTATACCGAACTCAACTTCCCGATCCGGAGGCAGACCCGGAAGTTCTTCTAGGAACACATCAGCGAATTCCCCTACCGTTCAGACCTTTCCTACTGCTGATTCCTTAGCCTCCAAGGCACAAATTTGAACTAAATACACTTCACACCCTTTCCTGACCATCTTCTCAGCCTTTAAGGCAGACACCACATTGGACAGGTAATTCCTTCTATTACCAAACATAACCACTTCATCCCCTTCGGCCATCTTAAGAACCATGCGCTTAGCAGCGCAATCCAACCTCGCCTGGTACTTAACCAACCAGTCCATTCCGAGGATCAAATCGAACTCCTCAAACGGCAGCTCCATCAGATCAGCCACGAATACTGCCCCTTGGAGTTCTAGGGGTATGTCTCTATATAGTTTGTCTATGACTATAGAGTGACCTAAAGGGCTAACTACAGTCATCTTCCTAGAAGCAGTCTCAGAGTCTAGGTCCATAGTCTCTACCACACTACTAGCAATGTATGAATGCGTCGAACCCACATCAATTAGTGCAATATAAGGAAGACCAAAAATTAAGAACGTACCGGTTATGACATCCGGTGCGTCACCCTCCTCGCGCCGCCTCGCCACATAGACTAAGCCAGGCTGCCTTGCCTCTGTATTGCCTGAACCTCTGCCCTGAATTCCACGACCTCGGTTAGGACCGCTGCTTCCTCTGCCATTACCACGACCCCTCTGTGGTGGTCCAATATTTCTATCCTGAGTACGGTTCTGCCCCTCTGACTGATTCTGAGCTCGCTTCCGGGGACAATCCCTCACGCGGTGATCCAAAGACCCACATTCAAAACAACCCCTCTCACCGGTCCAACAACCTCCCCAATGGGCTTTTCCGCAGCGATTACACTGGACCGGTTTCTGATTAGCAGTCATGGGCCTTGCGGCCTGACTTGGCCCACTCTGCCTAGCCTTTTTCTGAAAATTACCACTTGACCCAGACGATCCAAAGTTTCTCTTCTGCCTATTCCTATCATATCCTTGCCTTACAGACTCCTTGATCCCTTCGGCTACCTTAGCCTTTTCCACTAGGGATGAAAACTCACGAACTTGCTGTGGGGCAATCAGTAGTCTCAAATCATCTCTAAGTTCGTTCTCAAAGCAGACACAGCGCTCATGTTCAGTGTTCACAATGCCTCTAGCATACCTACTCAGCCTTAGAAACTCCGTCTCATATTCTGCCACTGACTTAGTTCCTTGCACTAGTCCAAGAAAAGTTTTCCTTTGAGCATCAGTATAGCTAGTGCCTACATACTTCTTCTGAAAAGCAGTTTTGAAATATTCCCACGTGAGATCATCTGCTGCGGCTCCATCCCGAACCGTGAGCCACCACTGGTACGCTTCATCCTTCAGGAGCGACACTGCCCCTTTTAACTTTTCCTCCTCAGTCAGGTCGAGATCACCCATGATCCGTTCAGTCGATTCCAGCCAATATTCTGCTGCACTGGGTGCCACTCCCGACACACCCCGGAATACCTCAGCTCTGTTAGACCGAATTCGCTCGGGAACAGATTTCCGAGCTCCTAAATTTCCACCAGCCCCAGCCACAATCTCCAGAACTCGCAATACTGCTTGCGATACTGCCTCACCACCGGTCTGATCCTGCTCCTCAGCTCTAAAAGTAGGAGGTGGTGGTGGCGGAGGTACTTCATTTTCAGAACCCTATCCCGACCCGAAAGGTTCCGACACGGTCATCCTACCCCTACCGCGTCCACGGTGTCCACGTCCTCTAGAACTCATTCTATCTACTGCGCTTTTAATCTGATTGAGAAAAATTTTATGCATTAGCGTTTGTTCCACTTTATTAGTCGCGAAGAACTTTTATGAAAGAATTTTAATTAGAGATTCTTTCGAGCAAACAAGGTTTCAGTCTTCTATCTTAGTTCACACAAAGAAGTACGTACATCCATTCCCTAATACTTTCCATACCTATTCGCTCCTCGAACATTTCTGTCCATTTCTAACCCAAAGGTATTTTCGTCATTTCCCTACAGGGGTATTTTCGTAATCAAATCTGAGAAATTTCCAAAACTTTAATAAAATACGTCACTTTGAAATTCCCAAAATTGAAGAGCATTTCTGAAAATTTGTAAAATTTGAAGTTATGGCATCATTTCGGAAACCAAGGGTATTTTGGTAATTTTGTCCATCAGGGGTAATTTTGTAAATTTTGCACATCGAAGATGTTTTTAACAATTGTAAAACTCTGAGGGTCCTTTTTGAGAGTTTTCTTTCTTAAAACGTTGCTGTTTGCAAAAAGCTCAAAAGTCAAGGTCATTTTGGTAATTTTGCAATTTGAGGGCGTTTTCGTAATTTTCCAAAACCAAAGTATTTTATTGATGATTTTCAAAGCAGGGTTGGATATTTGAGAAGTAATTGAAATTCTTGGACAAAATCTTTGAGTTGATATTTTATGAACTAAGGGTATTTTAGTAATTTTACCCCTAAGGGCATTTCTGTAATTTTCTACAAATCAAGTTTTTCGGGAAAAAGTTGTAAAGATGGTTGTTCTCAAATTTGGAAGTGTGATTTTAAAAGTTTTGAAGAAACTAGGGTTTTGTTGTTTCATTCTTTTCGAAAAACAAGGCTAGTTCCCTTTCGGGTTTTAGTCATTATGTTTAGCCTATGATCGAGCCTTCTTGGTCAGGGTGAACCAAAGCTACGCACCAGGCAGGTTTCGAGTGGAGAGGAGGTGAGTCACATGGACTGCTTAAATACCAAGTTCCCACTGAACCTTTCTAGACATGCGCACAGAGGTTGCCACACCACTGAGCCCTCTGAGTTAGGGTGAACCGAAGCTACGCACCAGGTAGGATACCTGCGAAGAGGAGGTGAGTCACTCGGACTGCTTAAGTACCAGGCTCTTCCGGTTCCAATCCTAGACATGCGTACAGGGGTTACCACACCCTAGCTCAATGACTTAGCCATAGGTTAGTTGAGTTCATTAAGTCTTATGTTCCGTCTGTGTGTTTGAGTAGTCTAAACCTAGGGTTCAAATCCTATAAGACTATTCTACGTTCCATGCTTCCTACCTTTCTATAGAAGATTGCTCACCAAGAGGTTTAGAAGTACTTACCTGGGCGGATAGTTGCCGGAGACTCGGGCCATGCCGTTCAAAAAAACCCAAAAACATTTCAAATCCCTTAATAAGGCCTACTAATCATAAAACCAAACCTTTTTGGGCCTTGGGCCCCCACAGCCGAGCTTTGAACCTGGCTCTGATACCAATTCTGTAACACCCCAAACCCGGCCCAAACATTATGACCGAATTTGGGTTGTTACGGGGAAAAACCTTTTGAAATCCATTTTATTACCAATTTAAATTTTGTTGAAAACTTCTCGTTTTTGATTATCTTGTCGAAACCATACTTAGATTTAATTTGAAAATTCAATTGGGTCAAGTTATTATACAAATTTCAAATGTGCCCGATGGCACGATAAAACATTTTCGTAATTAATTTAGGAAAAACATGTGATTTAATTTAATTTTAATAATATAATTTAAAACAATGTATCCAACATATGAGAAATAACAAAAGTAAAGTATATGGAGGCCTTATTACATCCAAAATAAAAATAAACCAATAATAAAGTAAAATAGCTAAGTTTAAAGTTCAATTAATTCGAGTCCACTGCATGGCCACCTCGAGTCCACCCGGCTCCATATCCGCGGTCTATGTATCACCTGAAAAATAAAGGAGAAGGTGAGTCACCAAGACTCAGTATGTAACCCTTCCCCCGGTTTAAACCAATTTCATACACAAATTACAACAATTAACATGCACAAGATAGCGTACCCAACCTAGCCAACCAAACGCCTCAGTCTACCCCGTTGTGGTACCAAACCACTGGTGGTGCCAAACCACTGGTGACAAATAGTCCCAGATGTGATGCCAAATCACTGGAGGTGCCAAACCTCTGGTGTCCATAGACACAATCGATTGATGGGGCCAACCCATCGTGTGATGCCAAATCACTGGCGTCAATCCCTTATATAATATGTGGGGCCAACCCACCGTGGTTCTAAGCCACTGGGACGAGACGCAATGAGGTACCAAACCTCTGGAGGTACCAAACCTCTAGTGACCGTAGTCACAGTGTGTTACCAAAACACTGGTGCCCGTCGGCACAATATCACTGCCCCCTCCACTCAATTAACCCACAATAGTCAAATAGTCATGAACAGATCTCATACATTTATCACATGTATCATATAAGCCATGCTTCCCAAAAGCATAATAATCTCATATTAACAGAGACTTACCGGAATCCTCGCTTGTACCATTAAGGTACTAAATCCGTATCTACATCAAGCAGATTTACATACAACATATATCTAGCACAGTTATTAATTGCTATAAGTGTGTATGTACACACCTGTCACCCTTGGATGCTCTAAATCCCAAAAAGACAGGTCGGCCACACTAGATCTCTCTGTACCTATATTCGGCCAACCATAGGGTTAGTACTATGGCCTACTCGGCCAACCCACATAAGTTAAAGGGGTAACCTTTTGTACCCGAATCCTTACCTAATCACTTTGAATACTAGCTTCAGCACCCGAATCGCGAATCTGGTTCACAAACTACAACCGATCAATATTAATAACCATAGCCTTTGGCTTTTAAATGAACACCAAATACATATGTAGATTCGTACCGAAAATTGATTGACGAACGTTGACGAACTCACTTGCTTATTTTCAAATCCCGAAGATCCTACAGCGAATTCGGATTAATCTGTGATTAGTACCCTTAACTAACAGTTGCCGAAACCCACATCTACCTTTACCAAAGTCGACATAATGAGAAAAACATAAACATTCAGCCTAAGACCCTTACCTTCCGAAATCGACTAAAGGAAAGCCACCTTCTCTTGCACAATATTCGGCCAAGTAGAGTTTAATATAAAGAAAAGGGATTTCGGCACTTTGATAGGGATTAAATTCGGCTATGGTTGATTTTTTAATTAAACAAGACTGGACTTTTAGTGAGAGAAAGAAGAAGAAAGGTAAAAGGGAGTAGATGATTCGACTAATGTAGGTAAGAGTAGAGAAGGAAAAATAAGGAGAAGGGAGGAGTGGGGAGTTTCGGCCAAAAGAGTTTTTTGAAGAAAGAAAATAAAGAAGAATGAGAGGGAGGGGTGTTCGGTCTTGAAGAAGAAAAGGAAAAGAAATGGTAAATGGGAAGAATGCTAGCCGAAATTGTCAAGTAAATGGCTAAGAAGAATTCGGCATTCCCCCTTCACAAAGACTCCATGCCGTCCACTCCACTCCAACAAGGAGTTCAATTTTCGGCAACCTCCTTGGTTTTCTCCTAGCCACCCATTTAATTTAATTCAAACTAATTTGAACTAATTCCTAATAATAAGTAATAATCTCTTAATAATCCATGTAATATCCTCATTTATCTCCTATTATCCTTAGAATAAAAATCCCTTTTTAAAAGCTCATATTATCTTTTAATAATAATAATAAAAGAGTTTAAAGGGAGGAAGACTCTCCCACTTGTGCCGTCCCAACATAATGCAAAAAGGGGATCTTCGTGACTCGAACCAAGGCTCTCCCTTGCTCACAGTGGCGTCACATGTAGCTCCCAAGTGGCCCTCCCTTTGCCACTTATTCTAGGCTCATTTTATGACAACAAATCCCTTATTTATTCTTGTAACCCCTACCTGCTAAGGCTCCTCACCTTTAAAGCTTAAAAAAAATATTTTCCCCACTACTCGAGCCTACTAAAACCCATAATTAAGCCTTACTACACCATAATTAATAACACAGCAGCTCATCCACATAACAAAATAATTTAATCACAAATAGCCCCAATTTTAGGATGTTACACCTTTACTAAAACATTTTCTATATTTAAAACATTCTAAGTAATAATTAAGTTATTATAAAATATACCGGATTCAAAACTTTGATATGACTTTTGTGATATAAACATCTTTTTAAAATTAAACTTTCAGAGTATTAACTTAATTATAAGTTCAACTTAAACATAACAAAATTCAAATAATCAAATACTTTAAGGCCCTTATTACAACAAATGGATATTTAAAATACTGAAAACATAAATTATATAACATACGGAAAGAAACTTCTTCTGCATGGGCCACCTCGTATCCACTCCAAACCCAGTCCAAGCATCACCTGCGATGTTGATAAAAATTTGGTGAGTCAAACAGACTCAGTGTGCAATTAGGCCACTGAATTCCACCCACATATAAACCACATAATAACCCATATATCAGATATCAATGCACTTAATCTCATTATTTCACTTATTGGGCTTGGCCTATCATCAGATCACATATCAGATAATAATTCAACTTGTTCACATAATTCCATAATTTGGGATTGGCCCATATCTATACCACATATCAGATAATAACATATTAACCACGTGTTTCCACATACTGGGCTTGGCCCATTACCACTTTTATCCACTTCACATACCGGGCTTGGCCCATTTCACATTAATCCACATATCATATTGGGCTTGACCCATTACCACATAAATTCACATTGCAAATAATAATTTCATGCAACATGCACTCAACACAACCTAGGGTCCATCCTCTACACACCCCCGTATCCAGCCTACCACACACCAGGGGATTATTAAATCTCCCTCCCCTTTTTACTCCAATATGGCAACAAATGCCATCCACGCAAACTTAATCACAAATAATCCACAATGCGACCTCAGTCAGCGCCAATCCACGATGTAGCCGAAGCTATCATCAAAACCACGATGAGCACAAAGCCATCAATAACCACGATATGGCACAAAGCCTATATCAACCACGTACTCGAAGTACACCCTGTCCTTCATTCATAATCATATCCCACCCATGCGCATGCAACATAAAATAATGCCATGATGATAATGCATGTACATGTTATTTAGCATATTATCACATACTCATAACATTAATCATATTTCATCAGTTTTGGTACTTACCAGATTATTGACATACCCCTTAAGGGTATCCGTATCATACTTGTCACTGCACTCGTTAATACATGCATAACACATACAAAATATCACATATATAACGTAAACCCGGAAAATAGTAGGCTAACTACACACCTTACTATTTAGCGAAATCCCGAACTACTTGAATCTAACACGATGAACGGGGTTTTTCCTCCTCCCTTAATGCTGATTTGGTCTCCTGCCAAATCCCGAAGGCTTTGCTTATTCCTGTCGATTTGGCCCTAAATAACCATACTCAACATCGGTCATTACTTATACCAAAATATGGCCTATAGCATACCACTTACCTAACTTACCAAATCCCGAAAAGCTGCTACTTGCTCCTGAAGTTGTCGATACCCCTATTAACCATATGTCAGATTCGACTATTAGCAATAATCTAGGAGAATGGCCCTTGGCCGAAATTACAATGGCTTACCTTGAAGAATCTAACCCAAGCAACTCCTTAGTGCTCCCTAACGTTGGCACATACAAAAGAAATACGAAGTTATGATACTATACACATTCGACCACCCTTGATCCAAGGCCCAACTATAGATTTCGACATTCTTATGAAGAAGAATTCAAAACCAATTGCTAAGGAAAGATTACTTACCACTATCGTTGCTTGTGAAGACTAAAAGAGAAAGTCGACAGCACCACCCTCCTTAACGATTCGGCTTTCACAATGAATTGATATGGAGTTTGAAGAAAAGAGATCAAGAGAATGGGAGAGGTTTATGAGAATCGGCAATGGTGAACAATGGTGGCAAAGTTTCGGCTATCATTTACTTGCAAAATAAGGCATTCGATCAAATATGAGAAGATGTAAAATCAAAGTTGAAAGAAGAAAAAGAATGAGAAGGGAAGGTGAGAAGAATTTCGGCAAGACACTTAGAAGTGAAAGAAAAAGATGAATGCTCATAGAAAAAGGTAATTTGGCACTCCCCTGCTACTCTTCAAAGCCGAAAATCACAGCCCGCAAAGTCATATATTCGGCCACCAACTCTACTTATCAAATCCCCATTTAATCTCCTATTTTATCTCTTAACAAATAAAATAAAATAAATCATCACCTTATCCCATATCAAACTCCTATATATTCTCTTATCACCTATTAAACTAAAATAAATAAAATAAGGCCACCATTATCTTCTTATCATCCATTAAAATAAACAACAAATAAATCCAACCTTTATCTTATCTAGCCAAAAATTAAAAGGAGAAAAATAAGCTTAATCCTCATCCAATTAGAAGTCCATGTGCCGTCCACTTTCCTTCCAACCTGACGCAAAATAAAATGCTCCTTCTTGCTGCCAGCAAGACTCGAACCTGAGCCCTCTTCCCATAGCTTGAGGCGTCATTTGCCCAAGCCTTAAGTTGCGCCTTGCTGCCACTTTACCAGGCCAACCCTTGTGTCATAAACTCCCCACAATTCCTCTTAAAGCCTCCTTAGCCCAAGTTCCTCCTTGTCTTAACGCCAAAAGCAAAATAAAATTACACTACTTGCTGCCAAGGTGATTCGAACCAAGGCCCTTCCCCACTGCTCCTGGCGTCATTCTCCAAGGCCCTAAGTGGCGCATTCCAGCCACTTTACCAAGGCCTGTCTTGTGGAAAAAACGCCTACAATTTTTCCCTTAAGGCTTCCCTAGCCCAACTTCCCTTCTTGACGCAAAAATACAAGCCCATTGCTTCCCACGTTGCTCGAACCTCTTACCTGCCTCCAGCTTATGACGTCATGCACTAAGGCCCTAAGTGGCGCCTTGTAGCCACTTTACCAAGCCCATTCGTGAGACATAAACTCCACATAAATTCTCTTAAGGACTTCTTTCACCTAGCTTCCCTTTTTGACTTAAAATCCAACATTTTCCCAAAGCTTTCACCTTCATCCTAGAGTTCTAAAAACCCTTAAAACACCTCCAAACATGCTTAAAGCCTACTAACACTTGAGTTATGCTCCAAACGCATAACCCCTAATATAGGATATTACAGTTCTACCCTCCTTAAAAATAATTTCATCCTCGAAATTACTTACTATCGAACAATCCTACTCATCACACTACGCCTCTGCTGCGCACTCTGATCTTAATAAAACTAACACCTTTCCTATGCACAATCCCAAGGTTCACAATCAAGATTCCATTCACTTCACTAGCACCACAAGAATGAACTATCTCTAAAGCAATAAATAGTATTCCAAAGACAAGGAACTTACCCGCTATCACATCCTTGGTTGGCTCGCATTCGCACCTTCAGCACCTCTGCTTGGTGTTCCACGACCTTGGCCTCGAGCCCTATCCGTCACTTGAGGACATTTCTTAACCAAATGAGCCTTAGACCCACACCGGAAACATTCCTTGTTGTTTCCCTAACATTCTCCTAAATGAGATCTCCCACATTGGGCACATAAACGAGTCCGATTCTCAGCAACTGGTACAGGTGCACGTATAGAATTCTCAATCCTTGGCCTTTTCTGAAAATCTCCAGATGACTCTGACGGTCCAAAACTTCTCTTATTCCGATTCCTATTCTTTTCTTGGTTCTGCCTCACAGTCCTCTTAACTTCTTCAGCTATCCGAGCCTTCTCCACTAGAATAGCAAAATCTCGTTCTCTCTGCAGAGCGATCAACACTCGCAGCTCATCCCGCAATCCATCTTCAAATCGTACACACCTTTCGTAATCAGTAGCCACGATTCCCTTAGCATACTGACTTAGCCGCACAAATTCTGCTTCATACTCCACTACCGACATACTTCATTGTACCAAGCTTAGAAACGCCTTCCTTTGCTAGTCTAAATAACTAGCTCCAACATACTTTCCTTCGAACTTAGCTTTGAAGTACTCCCAATCCACTCGATCTGTAGGGGTACCTTGCCTGACAGTGAGCCACCATCGATAAGCTTCATCTCGGAGCAACGAGACAGCACCTTTAAGCTTTTCTTCAGCAGTTAAATCCAAATCATCCATAATCCTTTCAATTGCTTCTAACCAATACTCCGCCACGTTCGGAGCTACTCCAGACACTCCTCTAAAAATCTCGGCTCCGTTTGACTTAAGTCTTTCAGGCACTGATTTCCGAGCTCCATTGCCCACATTAGCTCCTGCCACTCGCTCTAGCACTAGCAGCATAGCTAGCAATACTGCGTCATCTCCTCCAGTCTGATCTTGATCCTCTGCGCCCACTGTTGGCGGCGGCACATCACTTTCTGACCCATGGCCAGACCCTATCGGTTCCGATACTGTCATTATACCTCGACCACGTCCACTAGAACTCATTTCTAACGTCGCGATTTAATCTGATTAAAAAGTTTTATGAATTAATACTTTTGTTCCACTGTTTTATCCGTGAACAATTTTATGAAAAGAAGTTTTCAGAAGTAATTCTTTCGATCATTCAAGTTTTATCTCAAGTTCACTATTCTAATTCAGAGAGTCACACATTCACATTCATCCACATTAGTAGAGACACATTCCTTCATCCACAACATTCACCATGCTTCTATTTTCCTACAGGGGTATTTTGGTAATAAATCAGGGTCAATTTGAAAAATCTCTATAAATCAAAGGTATTTCAAAATGTACAAAACTTAGGGTTCTTTTTAAGAATTTGTTTTCCAAATCGGTGTTGTTGCAGAAATTTTGGAAATCGGGGGGTCATTTTGGTAATTTCGTAAAATTTTCAAATCTGGGTATCTTAAATTTTCACAAGTTAGGGTTTCATGGATACTTTGCAAAGTCAGAAAATTTTACTGAAATCGAGGGTAATATGGAAATTTTAGAAACCGAAGGCATTTTAGTAGATTTTACCACTAAGGGTATTTCAGTAATTTTGTAAATCGAGAATACTTAGGAAAATTTTCAAAATACTTTTTACTACAAATCAGAGGGTAATTTAAGAGTTTCAAAGCTAGGGTTTTTATAAAAAAACGGCTAGTTCCCTTTCGGGTTTTAATTATTGGGTTTAGCCCTGAATAAGTCCTATTGGTTAGGGTGAACCGTAGCTACGCACCAGGTAGGATTCGAGTAAAGAGGAGGTGAGTCGCTAGGACTGCTTATGTACCAAGCTCTTACCGAATCCACTCCTAGACATGCGTACAATGGTTGCCACACCTTAACTCGGTGACTTAGACACAGGTTTGTTCAGTTACCCTTAAGTCTTATGCATATGTTTGAGTGCACTAGCCTTAGGGTTCAATAGCCTTAATCTTATAATCTACGAGCCCAACTAAGCCCATAACATTCACATACATAAATCACTTCAATAGCCAGGGGTACTTACCTGGCGGACTTCGGGTTGGAGATACAGGTGCCATGCCAGAATAACCTGAAAAATCATTCATAAAAGTCCATATTTTTGAAAAGCCCATTTTGAAAAATGTTTTTGGACCCAAAACCCTCAAAGCCGAGTTTTGAACCGGGCTCTGATACCAAACTGTAACACCCCAAACCCGGCCCATTCGTTACGACCGAATTTGAAATGCCACTGCGGAAAATGTTTGAAAATATTCTTACTTGAAAGTAGAAACCGTTAAAAATTTGTTACCTTTACTAAAACATTTTCTATATTTAAAACATTCTAAGTAAAAACTAAGTTGTTATAAAATATACCGGATTCAAAACTTTGATATGACTTTTGGGATATAAACATCTTTTTAAAATTAAACTTTCAGAGTATTAACTTAATTATAAGTTCAACTTAAACATAACAAAATTCAAATAATCAAATACTTTAAGGCCCTTATTACAACAAATGGATATTTAAAATACTGAAAACATAAATTATATAACATACGGAAAGAAACTTCTTCTGCATGGGCCACCTCGTATCCACTCCAAACCCAGTCCAAGCATCACCTGCGATGTTGATAAAAATTTGGTGAGTCAAACAGACTCAGTGTGCAATTAGGCCACTGAATTCCACCCACATATAAACCACATAATAACCCATATATCAGATATCAATGCACTTAATCTCATTATTTCACTTATTGGGCTTGGCCTATCATCAGATCACATATCAGATAATAATTCAACTTGTTCACATAATTCCATAATTTGGGATTGGCCCATATCTATACCACATATCAGATAATAACATATTAACCACGTGTTTCCACATACTGGGCTTGGCCCATTACCACTTTTATCCACTTCACATACCGGGCTTGGCCCATTTCACATTAATCCACATATCATATTGGGCTTGGCCCATTACCACATAAATTCACATTGCAAATAATAATTTCATGCAACATGCACTCAACCCAACCTAGGGTCCATCCTCTACACACCCCCGTATCCAGCCTACCACACACCAGGGGATTATTAAATCTCCCTCCCCTTTTTACTCCAATATGGCAACAAATGCCATCCACGCAAACTTAATCACAAATAATCCACAATGCGACCTCAGTCAGCGCCAATCCACGATATAGCCGAAGCTATCATCAAAACCACGATGAGCACAAAGCCATCAATAACCACGATATGGCACAAAGCCTATATCAACCACGTACTCGAAGTACACCCTGTCCTTCATTCATAATCATATCCCACCCATGCGCATGCAACATAAAATAATGCCATGATGATAATGCATGTACATGTTATTTAGCATATTATCACATAATCATAACAATAATCATATTTCATCAGTTTTGGTACTTACCAAATTATTGACATACCCCTTAAGGGTATCCGTATCATACTTGTCACTGCACTCGTTAATACATACATAACACATACAAAATATCACATACATAACATAAACCCGGAAAACAGTAGGCTAACTACACACCTTACTATTTAGCGAAATCCCGAACTACTTGAATCTAACACGATGAACGGGGTTTTTCCTCTTCCCTTAATGCCGATTTGGTCTCCTACCAAATCCCGAAGGCTTTGCTTATTCCTGTCGATTTGGCCCTAATTAACCATACTCAACATCGGTCATTACTTATACCAAAATATGGCCTATAGCCGAATATCACATACCACTTACCTAACTTACCAAATCCCGAAAAGCTGCTACTTGCTCCTGAAGTTGTCGATACCCCTATTAACCATATGCCAGATTCGGCTATTAGCAATAATATAGGAGAATGGCCCTTGGCCGAAATTACAATGGCTTACCTTGAAGAATCTAACCCAAGCAACTCCTTAGTGCTCCCTAACGTTGGCACATACAAAAGAAATATGAAGTTATGATACTATACACATTCGACCACCCTTGATCCAAGGCCCAACTATAGATTTCGGCATTCTTATGAAGAAGAATTCAAAACCAATTGCTAAGGAAAGATTACTTACCACTATCGTTGCTTGTGAAGACTAAAAGAGAAAGTCGACAGCACCACCCTCCTTAACGATTCGGCTTTCACAATGAACTGATATGGAGTTTGAAGAAAAAAGATCAAGGGAATGGGAGAGGTTTATGAGAATCGGTAATGGTGAACAATGGTGGCAAAGTTTCGGCTATCATTTACTTGCAAAATATGGCATTCGATCAAATATGAGAAGATGTAAAATCAAAGTTGAAAGAAGAAAAAGAATGAGAAGGGAAGGTGAGAAGAATTTCGGCAAGACACTTAGAAGTGAAAGAAAAAGATGAATGCTCATAGAAAAAGGTAATTCGACACTCCCCTGCTACTCTTCAAAGCCGAAAATCACAGCCCCTAAAGTCATATATTCGGCCACCAACTCCACTTATCAAATCCCCATTTAATCTCCTATTTTATCTC
Organism: Gossypium australe; assembly: GCA_005393395.2. Lineage (NCBI taxonomy): Eukaryota > Viridiplantae > Streptophyta > Magnoliopsida > Malvales > Malvaceae > Gossypium > Gossypium australe. Next base: position 130,696,050 of record CM016619.1, read on the forward strand.
TTAACAAATAAAATAAAATAAATCATCACCTTATCCCATATCAAACTCCTATATATTCTCTTATCACCTATTAAACTAAAATAAATAAAATAAGGCCACCATTATCTTCTTATCATCCATTAAAATAAACAACAAATAAATCCAACCTTTATCTTATCTAGCCGAAAATTAAAAGGAGAAAAATAAGCTTAATCCTCATCCAATTAGAAGTCCATGTTCCGTCCACTTTCCTTCCAACCTGACGCAAAATAAAATGCTCCTTCTTGCTGCCAGCAAGACTCGAACCTGAGTCATCTTCCCATAGCTTGAGGCGTCATTTGCCCAAGCCTTAAGTGGCGCCTTGCTGCCACTTTACCAGGCCAACCCTTGTGTCATAAACGCCCCACAATTCCTCTTAAAGCCTCCTTAGCCCAAGTTCCTCCTTGTCTTAATGCCAAAATCAAAATAAAATTACACTTCTTGCTGCCAAGGTGATTCGAACCAAGGCCCTTCCCCACTGCTCCTGGCGTCATTCTCCAAGGCCCTAAGTGGCGCATTCCAGCCACTTTACCAAGGCCTGTCTTATGCCAAAAACGCCTACAATTTTTCCCTTAAGGCTTCCCTAGCCCAACTTCCCTTCTTGACGCAAAAATACAAGCCCACTGCTTCCGACATTGCTCGAACCTCTTACCTGCCTCCCAGCTTATGACGTCATGCACCAAGGCCCTAAGTGGTGCCTTGTAGCCACTTTACCAAGCCCATTCGTGTGACATAAACTCCACATAAATTCTCTTAAGGACTTTTTTCACCTAGCTCCCCTTTTTGACTTAAAATCCAACATTTTCCCAAAGCTTTCACCTTCATCCTAGAGTTCTAAAAACCCTTAAAACACCTCCAAACATGCTTAAAGCCTACTAACACTTGAGTTGTGCTCCAAACGCATAACCCCTAATCTAGGATATTACAGTGGTGTTACATTCAGTGGTATCAAAGCCATGTTGCAAAACTCGGCTGTGGATTTGGGTTCTTAGGACATGATTTTTGAGAACTGTTTTCTAATGATTCAAAATGTTTTTACTGAACGTGTGGTACATCGAGTCTCTGGCGTCGATCCTGCAAGTCTTCTAAACTGATATCTATTTAAAAAACTGAAAATGCTATAGATAGTATATACTAAGACAACTTTTGTAACACCCCTTACCCGTATTCGACACCGGAACAGGGTATGAGGCGTTACCAAAATAATATGCAAGCAATCATACAAAACCGAGACATGAATTTCCACTTAAATATAAAACTTTTCAAAAACATACATATCATCCTTTAAACGTGCCTACGAGGCTCAAAACATACATTGGGAATGGTTCAGGACTAAACCGAGAACTTTAGAAAACTTTTGGGAAACTTAGAAAATTTTCCATGAAAAAGGTCCACATGCCCGTGTGAGTGAAGGGACACGCCCGTGTGGCATATCACACGCTCGTGCTTCAGGCCGTGTCTAAAATAAGGGACATTCTATTTATGACGTCAGTAGACATTTAGGGTTACACGCCCGAGACATACCCGTGTGCTAGGCCGTGTGGTGAATTTAATTCTTGCAATTAATGTGTGATAAACCGTAATAGTAACATATTTTAATCCCACATTTAGTATGATTTTGGATGATTTAAGCCTCGATTCATATAAAAAGGTGCTCTTAATCCTATCTTTTCATGTTTTATACCCAGGAAAGCACTCGAGAATGAAAAGAACATAAAACAGGCCCAAAACAGAGTAAATGGGCCATTTCACGAAATCGACACGGCCTGGCCCAAAGACCACACGGTCGTGCCTTATCAAGCATCTAGAACACGGCCTTACCCTCGAGTCACACGGCCGTGCCTCATTTAAGAAGTCCGAACACGGTCCAAAGACTAGTCACACGGGCGTGTGACATGGCCGTGTCCCTGTTGTGGCAAAGAGCAATTTCATTCGGATTTGGATACTTTGGGGCAAAGAAACACATTCCAAGAGCCTATATAAAACCCCTAAGTACCACCTTAAAGGGGGTGGTTAGCTAGGCCAAGGAGCCAAGCTGAAAAGGTCAGATTTGTGGGAATCAATCAAAGATAGCCAGTTGATCCATCCCAAGAAGTCGGAATCCTACTCAAGACGGCGGATTTCTCCTTCAATTCCTTCAGGGAGTTTTAGGGATTTCTTATATTTTGTTTTATCTTTTCTCTTGAGATGTTTTATTTATTTGTTATGAACTAAACCCTTCAGATACCTGAAGGGGATGAAACCTAGATGAATCTTGTTATTGATTTCGGAATTATATGATAAATACTTAGTTTGTTCTTAATTATGAGTGCTTAATCCAAATTTGATGTGCTTAGGTGGAGGAGGAATAGACCCTGCTTAAGAATAAATCTAGCATAATTAAGCGGAGTTGATCGCACGCCTAGAGATAGGGTGACGAGATTTTACCGGATTAGGGTGAAACCTAATATGGGAATCCATGGATCGATTTACTGCTATTCTAAAGGGTTATTATTCGAGAAAGAGATTTCTGTTAATTAACCTAGGGTTAGACGTTATTCACCTAGAGAGAGGGTTTAATATACGTTAGGGAGTCCTACGGATCAAACTAAGTGAATAAATCGTATGGTTCAGTGTTAGATAAAAGTAAAGTCTAGGTGGATTCTTCCTGACGGTATCATCGTGATAAACTGAGTTTTCCTTCAAGTTATTTTCCAATTCATTCTTTTTTGTCTTCGCGTCTTTAGCTTAGTAATCGTTAATTTAGATTAAAGGAACTCCACTTTATTTTAGGCTAAATAATAAAAAGAAAGTTAGTATTAGTACTTTTAGTTCCTTTGGGTTCGACAATCCGGTCTTGCCTAAGCTTTAGTACTATTCGATAGGTACACTTGCCTTTAATCGTTGTCAGAGTTAGTTTCTAGGTTCGATCTCATTCATTATAAATTTTAAAACTCGACACAACGATCAAGTTTTTGGCGCCATTGCCGGGGAACTAAAATATTAAAAAAGCTTTATTTTTATTACTTTAGCCATTATTTTTTTTATTTTTTTCGCAATTTACTTTTATTTTTTTAGGTTAAATTTTGATTTCGCTAAATTTTCTTTCTTCTACCAGCAGGTACCTCTAGTTTATGACTAGAAGGAACCCGAGAGGACCTTTGGTATATGATAGTGAAATTTAAGCTACCGTTCGTAGGATTTGAAGGGATGGACGAGAATAACCCACAACCACATGATGTGGGGGAAAACCATGCTCCACGTACTATGTTTGATTATGCTAAACCGCATTTAACAGGAGCAGAATCGTGTATTGTTAAGCCTGCTATAGCTGCTAATAATTTTGAACTAAAGCCTAACACAATACAAATGATTCAACAGTTTGTTCAATTTGATGGTTTGCAGGACGAAGATCCAAACACTCCTATAGCTAACTTTTTAGAGTTCTGCGATACTTTGAAAATAAATGGCGTTTCTGATGATGCCATACGTCTTCGGTTATTCCCTTTTTCATTAAGGAATAAAGCCAAACAGTGGTTGAACTCGTTACCACGAGGATCAATCACTACATGGGAACAAATGACTGAAAAGTTTTTATTGAAATACTTCCCACCAGCCAAAACGGCCAAATTACGGAATGATATCTCTTCTTTAGTGCAGATGGGTTTAGAGACATTATACGACGCATGGGAAAGATACAAGGATCTCTTGAGAAGGTGTCTGCACCACGGTCTACCCTTGTGGCTACAAGTCCAAACATTCTATAATGGTGTAAACCCCTCAACAAGACAACTAATCGATTCAGCCGCCGGTGGAACCCTTAACAATAGAACTCCTGAAGCAGCCGACGAATTAATTGAAGAGATGTCACTAAATAACTATCAGTGGCAAGTGACAAGGACAAAACTGACAACCTCGATGCAGTGACTACACTATCAACACAAATAGAGATGATAAATGAAAAGCTTGATAGTTTGTGTTCTTCACAGGTACACCCAGTCATGCAGTGCGACGCAAGTGGAACTGTGGCGAATCCTGAGTACCCACCCTACCAACCGGGAGCAGAAAGCGAACAGATGAACTATGTAGGTAATAATTTTAGATCTAATAATAATCCTTATAGTAATACTTACAATCCAGGTTGGAGGAACCACCCCAATTTTTCGTGGGGAGGTCAAGGAAATCAAGGAAATCAAAGACAACAACCTCCTCAAAACTTCCAAAATCAGCCCTATCCGCAAGGGAAGAAGCCAAACCTCGAAGAGATGCTGACAAAATTTATGGCAAACATGGAAAACCGTTTCTAGAAAAATGAGAAAACACTTAAAGATCGACAAGCGTCGATGGAAAACCTTTCTAATTCAGTTAAAGAAGTCACTAATGTAGCCAGTCAGTTTGTAAAGTTAATGGCAGAACGACCGCAAGGACGTCTACCAAGTAACATCAAGATTAACCCAAAGGAGCAAATTCAAGCCATCACAGCTTAAGAAAGTAAAGGGTTAGACGAACCAAACGAAAAGGTAGACAAAGGTAAAATAGAGGTAGCACAAGAAGAGCCAAAATCGATAATCAAAGAGTACCAACCTTGCATACCTTATCCGGAAGCGATGAAAAGAGACGATTCAGAGGAGCAGTTCGGTAAGTTTCTTAAACTTTTAAAGAAATTACATATCAACTTACCTCTTCTTGGAGCTCTTTTTCAGATGCCAGATTCGAGGAAATTTTAAAAACAGCTATTGACAAACAAATGCAAATTAGACGAAGAGCACCATGTGAAATTAAACGCAGTATGCTCAGTAATGTTATAGATTAAACTACAGCGAAAGCTAAAAGATCCAGGGAGATTTACAATTCCATGTGTGATTGGTAGTTTAACTATTAATAACGCGTTAGCTGATTTAAGGGCAAGTATAAATGTCATGCATTATACATTGTTCAAATGACTAGGTTTAGGGAAGCCCAAACAAACTAGGATGAGGATTCAATTAGCTGATAAAATTGTTAGAATTCCTAGAGGCATTATCGAAGATGTTCTTGTCAAAATCGATAAATTCATTTTCCCAGTAGATTTTGTTGTCTTAGACATGGATGAGGATAATTCAATCCCCTTAATTTTAGGAAGACCATTCCTAGCAACTACCAGGACTAAAATTGATGTTGGTACAGGAGAACTCATTCTTCGTGTAGGTGACGAATCAATTAGTCTTCAAGCTCTCAACTCGGCCAGGACAATAGTCGATGAAGGTAAGAAAGTCACTTCAAGTGATAATCAAATTGTTCAAATTCCACCGCAGGAAACACCACAAGAACACAACCCTGAGCTGAATCATAAACTCCAAGCTAACAAAGAAGGATTACATAAGGAACGAAGCCTAGGGGTTGACAAACTAGAAAAGCATAAGACACACGTCAAAGAAGAACAGGAACCACACGAAGTAACACAAGAAGAACCACCAGAAGAACTCGTAGGGACATCAAATCACTTCAAAATAGGAGACCAGGTATTGATAGACAAAACAGATCCTCGCATCGCCACAAAAGACCTGAAAGTAAAGGGAAAAATTCCTCTTAAGGTACACAATATCTTCCGCCACGGAACAGTCGAGGTAAGCAATCCAACGTTAGGCACTTTTAAGGTAAACATTTCTCGACTTAAACTTTATCAAGAAAATAGAACTGTAAGTACAAAGGAAGATATTCAAACCTTTAAACCTCCCTGATTTCTTTTCTCACGAGAAAAGTCTAGCTTAAGACTATAAACGAGCGCTTCTAGGGAGGCAACCCGAGCATTAACACCATTTACTTTCAAATTTATTTCCTTCTTTCTTTTCTGAACATCTAGTTTTAAACTAAAAAAAGGGCAGAATTCCAGACCACACAGTCTTACACACGGTCGTGTCTGTGACCGTGCGGACCACCAGCATCTCCGTACTGACATAGCAGAGGCCGTGTGAATCAAATCCCAACTAATTTCGACATCACGGAACGAACCACTACCACATGGGCACCGAAAAAGTGGTACGACCGCGCCCCACGACCTTGTGAAGCTACTGACTTACCAAGCACGGGAAGAACACGCCCGTGCCCCTCAACTGTGTCAACACACTGACTTCTCGAACACGGACGTGATTGGCTGAAACACGGGCACAGTAAAACAACATGCATGGACACACGGCCATGCGAGGCGGCCGTGCGATTCGACACGCCTTCAGACCACGGGCGTGGGGACATGCCAGACTTGAGCCTCTATTTAAACCCCACAGCCCTTCCCTTTCCCCCTAGCTTCTTTCTCCCTTCTTTTTCTTTCAAAATTTTATTTCTTTACTTAGAGAAGGTATCCAGACTCTTGAGCTACACTAAAATCATGCCGAAGAAGCGTAAGAAGGCAAGCATAGTCTCCACAAAGGAGACCCTATACATAAGTTCATGACGGCCGCTTCATCCAAGCACCAAGCCAAGGGTCTTTGAAACCATTTAGTTTCTATTTTTCTTTTCTCTTTTTCTTCAATTTCCTTCCCTTTGACAATCTTAGGCTTAGTTTAGTTTAACTCGTTTTAGTTTCTTAGTATCAGGTTCGCCAGGCTGCTAGGGAATCACGCCACTTCCGCCACCGCCAGCACCTCCGCAGCCCTAGAAGTCACACCCACCTCGCGAACCATCCATCAATAAGGACTCTTCAGTCTATCCACCTTTTCTTTTATTTTTATTTTCCTTCTTAGTCTCATTTCCTTTTTCTCTCTTGTTTTAAATTATATATTTAGGTTATTTTAAATGTGTCTTAATTATCCCTAGCTAATCCTCTACGAGCTCCCCAATTTCTTCATCTAGCACAAGTTCGTCACCCAGACTGACCTCTTCAAACACACACACCACGACCTCTACCATCCTCCAGGAACACCATCCAAAATTCAGGGAGTATTCTTTCCCTTCTCTTTTGATCTATCCCATAAATGTTATATCTATCTGATCGCTGCAAATTAGAGCTTTAAAATTTATAAAAGAATGATCAAACCTGGAGACTAACTCTGACAACGATATTAAAGGCAAGTGTACCTATCGAACAGTGGTATAGCTTAGGCAAGACCGAATTATCGAACCCAAAGGAACTAAAAGTACTAATACTAACTTTCTTTTTATTATTTAACCTTAATATTAGAGTGAAGATTGCTTTTAACTAAATTGACGAAAACTAAACTAAGGACACAAAGACAAGAAGACGACTTGGAAAATAAATTTTAAGAAAAACGCAGTTGATTTCGACGATACCCTCGGGAAGAATCCACCTAGACTTCACTTATTATCTAACCCTAAATTATATGATTTCTTTACTTAGCTTGATCCGTGAGACTCCCTAACCTATATTAAACCCTCTCTCGAGGCGAATAACGTCTAACCCTAGGTTAATTAGTGGAACTCTCGTTCGCTTATAATAACCCTCTAAGATAGCAGTAAATCGATCAATGGACTCCTATATTAGGTTTCACCCTAATCCGGCAAAATCTCGTAACCCTATCTCTGGCGTTCGATCAACTCTGCTTCACTATGTTAGATCTCCTCTTAGGTAGGGTCTATTCCTCCTCCACATAAGCACATTAGATTTGGATTTAAGCAACATAATTAAGAAAAAACTAAGTAATTTATCATATAACTTAAAAATCAAATAAAAAAAATCCATCTAGGTTTCATCCCCTTCAGGTATCTGAGGGGTTTAGTTTATGATAAATAAACAAAACATCGCAAGAGAAAAGATAAAACAAAACATAAGAAAACCCTAAAACCCCCTGAAGGAATTGAAGGAGAATTCCACCGTCTTGGGATGGATCAACTGGCTATCCTCGCGTTATTCTCTAATTTTGACCTTCTCAACTTGGCTCATTGGCCTCGCTTTCGATGCCTTCCAAAGGTGGTACTTGGGGGATATATATAGGCTCTTGGAATGCGATTATTTCTCCCTAAGTATCCTTTTCCGATTGAAATTACTTTTTCCAGCGACAGAGGCACGGCCATGGCACACACCCGTGTGGATCGAGACCTGACCGTGTTCGGATTTTTAACTTGAGGCACGGTCGTGTGTGACGGAGTTGAGGCCGTGCTCTAGGTATTCGTCAAGGCACGGCAGGTTGTGTTTTGGGCTAGGCCATGTCAATTTCGTGCTAAGGCCCATTTGCTCCGTTTTAGGCCCGTTTTGTGTTCTGTTCATCCTCGTGTGCTTTCCTAGGTATAAGACATGAAAAGAAAGGATTAAAAGCACCTTTTTATATAAAACAAGGAATAAATCATCCAAAAGCATATTAAATGTGGGATTAAAATATGTTACTTTTACGGTTTATCAAATACCCCCACACTTAAGCTTTTTCTTGTCCTCAAGCAAAATTCTCAACTTATAATTAAAACAAACTTTCCATGATCTATAATTTTTTATCAACAATGTCTTATCCTAATTGGTAGAGAATTCATACATGGATAATTTGATTCAAAGCATCCTAAAGATTCAAACGAGATAAGTCATAATTTTGTACCTCGAAAACATAGATGTCTTCCCTCTTTTAAATAACTACCTTTTCAATTCAAAACCGACAAGGATTGATATCCTCACTTAGGATTCACTCAAATCACTCTAAAGTGTTTAAGGTTCAAAAAAAAATCACTCGTAAGTCAAACCTGAAAAGTTAATCCCATAGGCTTGCTTGAAAATCAAATCTCCACCACTGTAATATGAGATGACGAACAGATCAAAAGGTCTTTGTTAGGGTTGTAACGGGGCTAGGGTAAAAGGTGTGCTCATAGGCTGAAATTAGAGGGTTAGAATCGAGATTGAATTGACAAGTACCTACCTAAATGTTTTTTTGAAACTTCATTAACTGAAAAATAATAATCCTACTAATACGAGCTTTTTCTTTTGAAAACAAACTTTGATTGTGTAAGCTCTCTTTTCACACTACTAATATTTAATACCTTGAGTTTTTTTTTTTAAGAACAAACTAATAATACATTAACTATCAGAATAATAAACTTCGGTAACTGATCAAATCAAGTCTCGATTAACAGTAGTCAAAAGAAAGGGTGATAACAAATACAAGGGCTTTGGGCTAATATTAGTAGGTAAATCAATAAAAAGGGTATGTTAGGATCAACAGGGTTTACTAAGGGTTATTTGTAAAGGTGGGCTATTTAATGGAATTAGTGGGTTAAAACCTAGGTGCCTTTATCATCTTTGTATATCAAATCATAACTGTGGTCTCAACATGTAAAAATGAGGCAAGTTCTAGAATAACAGTTCATGGTTGACACACTCATAATAAAAAAATGAGCACGAAAAAAAATGTATGCTCTATAAGGTTCAAATACTCACAAAAATTATGGGTGTTTCGACATCATCCTTATGAATTTTAAATTTCAAGGTAGTATTTAAATTTAGGTCAACAGCCTAGCAAAAATTTTAATTCCTAAAAAAAGACTTATCATGCTTGATTCTCTAGTATTCTTTAAATTAAACATCAATGTATAATTAACTATGACTTATTCTAAAACATGTCAATAATCATCACAAATCATTAGAAATTTCATCCTAATTAGTAATATGATAATTTTGCATAAAAAACAAGACTAAATCAGGGATTTGAGAATAATGAAAATAGTTTGGCCCTGTTATTCCACTTTTACCCTCAAGGATTTGAGAATAATGCAAAAAGTTAGGTCCTTTTACCCCCCACACTTAAGATGTACATTGTCCTCAATGTACAAAGGTAGATAATACAGTTATGTTCAAAATCAAGAAGGAGGGGTTAGGATACTTCCTGAGGTGTAGACTGTTTCCTCGGAGGAGGGCAAGGGTCGTAGAGGTTATGGTGGTGAAGGCGTCGGTATGGTGGTGGTGTTGGTTCCCGAGCTTTACGCTAGATGAAGAAATTGGGGAACTCGTGAAGGATTAGCCAGGGGTTATTAAGACATAATATAAACAAACTAAATAAAAGATTAAAGAAAAGCAAACTAAAGGAAAGGAGACTAAGAAGAAAACTGAAATGACAAGAAAATACTAATGGACTATGAAGTCCTTATTAAAGGATGGTTCGCAAGGTGGGAATCAATGCTAAGATTGGGGATGTGGCAGTGGTGGTGATAGTGGTGAGGTTGTCGTGGTGGTTGGCGTGATTCCCTAGTAGCCTAGTGAACCTGACACTAAGAAACTAAAAGAAAATTAAACGAAAAGAGCAGTAGAGAAGCTTAGATAAGGAAAATAAAGGAGAAGAGTAGGAAATTGAAACAAAAGAGAAAGCAAAAATAAAAACTAATTGGTCTCAAAGACCCTTGGCTTGGTGTTGAGACGAAGCTGCCGGCATGAACTCATGTTGATCGTTCTTTGTTAAAGGGTCTATGCGTAGCTTCTTCCGCTTCTTCGGCACGGTGTTGATTTGTTCAAAGATCTAGGGTCTTGAAGAGTCTAAGATGAAGGAGAGTGAAATGGGGAGAAAATAAAGAAGAAATCAGATGGAGGGAAGGGGAAGAGGTGAGGGGTTTAAATAAAAGTTCAATTTTTGTGCTCTCCCACAGCCGTGGTCACAAGGTGTGTCGATTTGCATGGCCACCTCACACGGCCATGTTATAGAGGGTGTTGTCACCCTATGCCGTGCTTGATTCTCCCATGCCTGTGCTTGTAAAGTCTTTCCTTTGGCACGGTCGTGCTACACGGGCGTGTCTCCCCCGTGTTGGATAAGTGAGTAGCTTCACACGGTTGCCAGCACAGGCGTGTTCTGTCCGTGGTGTGCAAGTCAGTGGCTTCGCACGGTTTCGGGCACGGTCGTGCCCTGTCTGTCGGTGCCCGTGGGGAGGATTGTTAGATCCGTGAGTTGGGGAAGGTGGTTGGGCTGATTGCACGGCCTCTGCCCTGTCAGTGTGGTGTTTTAGGTGGTGCACACGGCCACAGACACGGCCGTGTGTAAGGCCGTGTGTCTTGAAAAACCTGCATTTTTGGTTAGTTTAAAAAGGAAAAGAGAAAGGAAAAAGGAAAAGACAAATAAAAACAAATGTAAAAAAAAATGGTGTTAGTATTCGCGTTGCCTCCCGAGAAGCGCTTGTTTATAGTGTTAAGCTAGACTTTTCCTCGTTATTTGAAAATTTTTGGGAGGTTTAAAGGTTTGAATATCTTCCCTCGTACTTACGATTTTATTTTTCTTCACAAAGCTGAAGTCGAGAATCGTTTACCTTGAAAGTGCCGAACATTGGATTGTTTACCTCGACTGTTCCGTGTGGGAAGATATCATGTACCTTGAGAAGGATTTCTCCCTTTGCCTTCAGGTCTGTGGTAGTGATTTGGGGATCGGTTTTGTCTAACAGTACTTGGTCTCCTATTTTTGAAGTAATTTGATGTTCCCATGAGCTCTTCTGGTGGTTCCTCGGGTTTTACTTTGTGTGAATCTAGCTCTCTTTTGATCTCTGTCTTCTGCTTCTCTAAATTGTCGACCCTAATGCTTTGTTCCTCGTGTAACTCTACTTTGTCGACTTGAGGTGTATGAGCTTCATCGATTGTTGTCCTGGCTGAGTCAAGTGCTTGAAGACTGATTGATTCGTCACCTACACAAAGTATAAGTTCTCCTGTGGCAACATCAATTTTTGTTTTGGCAGTTGCTAAGAAGGGTCTTCCTAAAATTAAAGGGATTGAATTATCCTCATCCATGTCTAAAACAACAAAGTCTACTGGGAAAACAAATTTATCGATTTTGACAAGAACATCTTCGATAATGCCCCTAGGAATTCTAGCAGTTTTATCAGCTAATTGAATACTCATCCTAGTTTGTTTGGGCTTCCCTAGACCTAGTCGTTTAAACAGTGAGTAGGGCATGACGTTTATGCTTGCCCCTAGATCAGCTAACGCATTATCAATATGTAGACTACCAATTGAACATGGAATTGTAAAACTCCCTGGATCTTTTAGTTTCTGTGGTAGTCTATTTTGTAACATCGCCGAGCATGTTGCGTTTAGTTCCACGTGGTGCTTTTCTTCTATTTTGCATTTGTTGGTCAAGAGCTGTCTTAAAAATTTTCTCGAATCTGGGATATGAAAAAGAGCTTCAAGAAGAGGTAAGTTAATATGTAATTTCTTTAAAAGTTTAAGAAACTTACCGAACTGTTCCTCTGAATCGTCTCTTCTTATGGATTCAGGATAAGGTATGCGAGGTTGATACTCTTTAATTACCAGCTTTGGCTTCTCTTGTGGTACCTCTATTTTACCTTCGTCTACCTTTTTTTTCGGTATTGGATCAAGTTCAGCTAATCCGTTATTGTCCTGAGTTGTGATTGCTTGAATTTGCTCCTTAGGATTAACCTCGGTGTTACTTGGTAGGCGTCCTTGTGGTCGTTCTAACATTAGTTTTGCGAGTTGTTCGACTGCATTCGTCACTTCCTTGACTGACTTAGCAATTTCATCGAGTCGGCTCTCGTTGCTTTTGATTGCTCTATCAGTTTCTTGGAGATGTTCCTCGAGGGTTGGTTTCTTTTCTTGTGGGTAGGGCTGATTTCGAAAGTTTGGACGAGGTTGTTGCCTTTGATTTCCTTGGTTTCCTTGTCCTCCCCACGAAAAATTTGGGGGGTTCCTCCAACCTGGATTGTAAGTATTACTATAAGGATTATTATTAGATCGGAAATTATTACCTATATAGTTCATCTGTTCATCTTCTGCTCCCAGTTGGTAGGGTGGGTATTCAGGATTCGCCACAGTTCCACTTGCGTCGCACTGCATGACTGGATGTGCCTGTGAAGAACACAAATTATCAAGCTTTTTATTCATCATCTCTAGCTGCGTTGATAGCATGGTCATGGCATCGATGTTGAAAACTCCTGCAGATTTTGTCGGTTTGGTCCTTGAAGCTTGCCACCGATAATTGTTTAATGACATCTCCTCAATGAACTCGTAGGCTGCTTCTGAAGTCTTGTTGTTCAGTGTTCCACTAGCGGCTGAATCTATCAGTTGTCTCGTTCAGGGGTTTACACCGTTATAAAAGGTTTGGACTTGTAGCCACAAAGGTAGGCCATAGTGTGGGCACCTTCTCAAAAGATCTTTGAATCTCTCCCATGCGTCGTATAGCGTCTTTACATCCATTTGCACAAAGGAAGAGATATCATTCTGTAATTTGGCCGTTTTGGCCTGTGGAAAATATTTCATCAAAAACTTTTCGATCATCTGATCCCATGTAGTGATTGACCCTCGTTGTAACGAGTTTAACCACTGTTTGGCTTTATTTCTCAATGAAAAAGGGAATAACCGAAGACGTATGGCATCATCAGAAACGCCATTTATTTTGAAGGTATCACAGAACTCTAAAAAGTTAGCTATGTGCATGTTGGGATCTTCATCCTACAAACCATCAAATTGAACAAACTGTTGAATCATTTGTATTGTGTTAGGCTTTAATTCAAAATTGTTAGCAGATATAGCAGGCCTAACAATACTAGATTCTGCTCCTGTCAAATGTGGTTTCGCATAATCGAACATTGTGCGTGGAGCATTGTTTTCCCCCACATCGCGTGGTTGTGGGTTGTTTTCGTCCATCCCTTCAGTAGGATTTGATCTATCTTCTTCCTCTCTCTCTGTGTAATCTAGGGCTCGCCTGATTTCCCTGCGATTCCTACGAGTGGTAGCTTCGATTTCGCTGTCGAATATTAAAGGTCCTCTCGGGTTCCTTCTAGTCATAAACTAGAGGTACTTGCTGGAAAAGAAAGAAAGAAAATTTTAGCAAAAAGAAATATAGAAACGAAAAGAAAAATAAATTGCGAAAAATAAAAATTAGGGCTAAAGTAATAAAAATAGAGAGTTCTTAATATTTTAGTTCCCCGGCAACGGCGCTAAAAACTTGATCGCTGCAAATCAGAGCTTTAAAATTTATAAAAGAACGATCAAACCTGGAGACTAACTCTGACAACAATATTAAAGGCAAGTGTACCTATCGAACAGTAGTATAGCTTAGGCAAGACCGGATTATCGAACCCAAAGGAACTAAAAGTACTAATACTAACTTTCTTTTTATTATTTAGCCTTAATATTAGAATGAAGATTGCTTTTAACTAAATTGACAACAACTAAACTAAGGACACAAAGACAAGAAGACGAATTGGAAAATAACTTTGAAGAAAGACCTAGTTGATTTCGACGATACCCTCGGGAAGAATCCACCTAGACTTCACTTATTATCTAACCCTAAATTATATGATTTCTTTACTTAGCTTGATCTGTGAGACTCCCTAACCTATATTAAACCCTCTCTCGAGGAGAATAATGCCTAAACCTAGGTTAATTAGTGGAACTCTCGTTCGCTTATAATAACCCCTAAGGATAGCAGTAAATCGATCAATGGACTCCCATATTAGGTTTCACCCTAATCCGGCAAAATCTCGTAACCCTATCTCTAGGCATTCGATCAACTCCGCTTAACTATGTTAGATCTCCTCTTAGGTAGGGTCTATTCCTCCTCCATCTAAGCACATTAGATTTGGATTTAAGCAACATAATTAAGAACAAACTAAGTAATTTATCATATAACTTAAAAAACAAATAAAAAAAATCCATCTAGGTTTCATCCCCTTCAGGTATCTGAGGGGTTTAGTTCATGATAAATAAACAAAACATCGCAAGAGAAAAGATGAAACAAAACATAGAAAACCCTAAAACCCCCTGAAGGAATTGAAGGAGAATTCCGCCGTCTTGAGTATAACTCCGGCTTCTTGGGATGGATCAACTGGCTATCCTTGCGTTATTCCCTAATTTTGACCTTCTCGGCTTGGCTCTTTGGCCTCGCTTTTGATGCCTTCCAAAGGTGGTACTTGGGGGATATATATAGGCTCTTGGAATGCGATTCTTTCTCTCTAAGTATCCTTTTCTGACTGAAATTGCTTTTTCCAGCGACAGAGGCATGACCATGGCACACGCCCGTGTGCATCGAAACCTGACCGTGTTCGGATTTTTAACTTGAGGCACGGCCGTGTGTGACGGAGTTGAGGCCGTGCTCTAGGTGTTCGTCGAGGCATGGCCATGTGTGCTTTGGGCCAGGCCGTGCCAATTTCGTGCTAAGGCCCATTTGCTCCGTTTTAGGCCCGTTTTGTGTTCTTTTCATCCTCGGGTGCTTTCCTGGGTATAAGACATGAAAAGAAAGGATTAAAAGCACCTTTTTATATAAAACAAGGAATAAATCATCCAAAAGCATATTAAATGTGGGATTAAAATATGTTACTTTTACGGTTTATCAAATACCCTCACACTTAAGCTTTTGCTTGTCCTCAAGCAAAATTCTCAACTTACAATTAAGACAAACTTTCCATGATTCATAATTCCTATCAATTGAGACACACGGTCGTGTCTCTGCCTGTGTGTTTACTACTGGGCATTCTATTTTGCTAAATTTGGATGCAGGGGACACACAACCTATCAACACGCCCACGAGGCTGACCATGTGTCACACACGGCCTAGACACACGCCAGTGTGTCCACCTGTATGGACAAATATAAGGCTATTTACCAAGCTATTTGCCACCCTGAAAAGCAAACACACTTATAATGTTTCTAGCAACACATAGCATACCAATAATGCACCTTTAGTATTCACAATCAAGACATCCACACCTTAATTTCACACTGCGTTCATCATGCATATACTTCACACATTACTCATTCAATTGCGCAAGCTTGCACTTCATGAATTTCATCATCATTGAATAGATATAACTTAACTAGTATTGGCCAATTCCAGTGGCCATTTACAAAATGAAATAAGTAACATTAATAGCCAACACATTGGCTAACCAATATGACATATAACAAAATGACCAAGTTCCTATACATGCCATGCCCAAAATAATCAAACTTTACTATACCCAAAAGAATAGCTTGATAATCGAGCTCCGACGTCCTTCGATCCCCGAGCTAGCTTGGCGATACTACAAGAAAAGGGAAAAGAGAGGGAGTAAGAATAAAGCTTAGTAAGTTGTATGTAAATAAGTAACAACATCAACCATGCATCTTTAAACACATAACATATTATAAACTAGCACAACATTCTTGATTTAGCAATGGTAGATTTACTACATATTTACACATCACAAGTATAAGCCAAAGATTACAAGATCGTCCTGAAATCATTCCCATAGATAGAACTTACTCAATTTCATCCTTACCATTAAGGCATCATAACTAAGCTCATATCTCATGAGTTTCGAGTAAGAACCTGTACCACTCACAACATGGTTATATCCTTTCATATCTTTATCATAAGCTTTAAATAACTCGTGGAACCATTTAGAATACTAAAGGATATCCGATAAGCGTCACACAAGAGGGTAAAATGCCGATGCCATGTCCTAGACATGGTCTTACACTGGCTCACATGTCGAGGTCGATGCCATGTCCTATACATGGTCTTACACTAGCTCTCGTCTCAATGCCGATGCCATGTCCCAGACATGGTCTTACACTGGCTCTCATAATGTGGCCGATGCCATATCCCAGACATGGTCTTACACTAGCACATATATCAACGCTGATGCCATGTCCCAGACATGGTTTTACACTAGCACAGATATCACCCAAATGTCATGGCATGGATATCCAATCTATTCCTGAGGTTCAACCGGGAGTTTTTACTACATCAATTCTCATCATGCATATTCACAAAAATAATCAAACACTTTATGACATATTAATTGTTCAATACATAATAATAATATAGGTGTATTATTTACGTACAACCTACCTTAGTAAACAAAAAGTGGGCGACTAGATTGAATTAGTCTACTAGCTTGGTCTTCCCCCGGTCTGGGATCGAACTCTATTTTTCTTGATCTATAATGACAAATTTAGTTATTTAATCACTACATTAATGAAGACAATCTATAATTCATACCTGGGCAAAATTACCATTTTGCCCCTAAACTTTCACATAATTATGATTTTTCCCCTAGGCTCGTAAAACGATTTTAATCAAATTTCCTCCTTTAACAAGCCTAGCCGAACCTTTATTACTCTTATAGAAATTCACAATTTTCAATTATTTCACACATTTACAACCTATTTTAAAAACTTCACAAAAATGGTCCTTTTAGGTGTTTTCATGAAAACCCCTTTCACAAAAGTTGTTTATTTAACAACCAAGATTCATTTTCTTCCATAAATACTCAGCAAACATCACAAATCCTCTCATGGTAAAATTCTAGACTATCAACCATTTTGTAAAATAGTCCCCCTTTAGTTAGCTTATGCTACAAGGGTCCCAAAAGTACAAAAATTATCAAGAACGACCATTAAAATCACTTTACAAAAATTATCAAGAATGACCATTAAAATCACTTACTTGCAAGGGTAAAGAGTTGCTGAAATTTCAAGCTTCCAAAACCTTTATTTTTGCTGATATTTTCAGTGGAGAGGAGGAAGATAAAAGTGTGATCTTTTTCTCTTTATTTTATTTTATTTTATTTCTAGTCAAATTTGTCACCAAAACCTCACCTAACCTTTGACAATTTCATTTCCTTGTCTCTATGGCCGACCATCACTGTCTTAAAGGTTTATTTGCACACTAAGGACCTCTAATTTAAGGTTTTCTAGCTATATGACACTTCTAATTAGTAGAACACAAATTTCAACTTTTATGCGATTTAGTTCCTTTTCAAAATTAAGCATAAAATCGCTAAAATTATTTCACCAAAATTATCATGCACTCATATAATTATGCTATAACACATAAAATAATATTAAAAATAATTTCTCCAGTCTCGAATTAGTGGTTCTGAAATCACTGTTCTGATTAGCCCCAAAATCGAGCTGTTACAACTTTAGATATACTGACTAAAAACACTCAGGTTAGTGTATACTGATACTGTAGTAAAATCGATAAACATTTATAGACATTACGTTGTACAAAAAAACGTTACACATTCTGATACTGTTGTCATAAAATATCCGTCAATAAACACAGGAACTGTAAACTGATGCATAAAACTGTCAATACAGATAAAACCCAATTAGACAATGAGCACCAGAGGTACTCATGGATGAGGTACAACAGGCTGTGGCAGAGGTCGTAGAGGAGCTCGAGCTAGGTTTTCATCTTCTGGCAACTTGCCTAATTTGGATACAAGTGAGACGCCGACTTCACCTGTGATTGAGACTGGCTCTCATGATCGAGCGGCTGGGGACGACGCACTGTCCCAGGCCATGTTGAGAATATTGCCCAAGATTGGAGCTGGAGGCCTAGGGTCAGTTACGGAACGACTCCGGTCTAATGGAGCTAAGATTTTTAGGGGTATTCCTAGAGTTGTCCCTAACGTGGCTGAGTACTGGATCGAGGCCACAGAGAGGATTATGGACGATTTGGACTGCACCTCTGAGCAGAAACTAAAGGATGTAGTGTCACTGCTAACAGATGAGGCTTACCAGTGGTGGCTTACAGTTAAGGAGGGCACTCAGCCCGACTGACTAACCTGAGAGTTCTTTATGACCGCCTTCCAGGGAAAGTATGTGGGTGCCAGTTATGTGGATGCCCGTAGGAGAAAGTTCCTTAATCTGACTTAGGGAGATAGATCAGTGGTCGAGTATGAAGCCGAATTTATACGACTAAGCCGCTATGTGCGTGGTATGGTGGCAGCTGAGTATAAGAGATGCGTTCGTTTCGAGGATGGCCTCAGGGATAACCTGAGGGCACTGATAGCTCCATAGAGGGAGCGACTTTGCTGCACTGGTCGATAAGGTGAAGATCATTGAGGAAGTGAAGCGCACTGAGCGCCAGAATTGAGAGAGAGGTACGAGCAAGAGGGATTTGGAGCCCTCGAGTTCCATTCAGAGGCCTAAGAAAAAGGCCAGAGTTGATGGGCCGATTGGAGTTGGGGCTTCTATTGCTGCTACTAGACAGCCGCCGTGTACTGATTGTGGTAGATGCCATCTAGGCGAGTGTTGGAAAAGAACTGGGGCATGCTTGAGGTGCAATTTTTTGGAGCACTGTATTAGGGATTGTCCACGGAGGGCCGATCAGATGCAGGCTCCAGGTAATAATACTGCACAGCCACCGAGGGTTATTCAGCAACCAGTGAGAGGTCGTGGTTAGGCCAGAGGTGGTAATGGTTTGGGCCGTGGTCAGAGAGCACCAGGCAGAGGTGCTGGTCATACTGAGGCGAGGCAGTTGGCTCTACTTTATGTTGCTCATCGCCGAGAGGATGGAGATGCTCCGGACGTCATTACACGTACGTTCTTTATTTATAATGTACCTTATACTACACTGATAGATATAGGATCCACTCACTCTTATATAGCTTGTACCGTATTTGAAAACTTGGGTATACTGGTTGGGAGCACTACGAGTGAGGTCATTGTACTGAGTCCGTGGGGCAGTCAATAAGGGTTAACAAACTATTTAGAGATGTTCCTCTAGAGGTTCAAGGAGCTATCTTTTTGGCTAATTAGATGGAACTGCCTTTTGGAGAATTTGATCTAATACTGGGAATGGACTGGTTATTCAAACACCGAGTGAGCTTAGATTGTGCCACAAAAAGGGTTGTACTAAGAACTGAGGAGGATAGCGAGGTAGTTGTAATTGGGGAGCGTCGGAACTACGTATCGAATGTGATTTCTGCATTGAGTGCTGAAAAGTTGGTTCGTAATGGATGTGAGGCGTATCTGGCCTACATCAGTGTTTCATATTTTGGGGATTCTTCAGTTAAGGATATCAGGACGGTTAAAGACTTTCTGGATGTATTTCCTGAAGAACTACCTAGGTTACCTCTGAATTGTGAAGTGGAGTTTGGGATTGAGCTCCTTTTTGGTACCGCTCTAGTTTCCATCGCCCCTTATAGAATGGTACCAAAGGAGCTTGTAGAGCTTAAGGCATACATTCAAGAGCTATTAGATCGTGGGTTCATCCGCCCTAGTGTGTCTCCGTGGGGGGCAGTAGTACTATTTTTGAAAAAGAAGGATGACTCCATGCCTATATGTATCGACTACCGGTAACTGAATAAGGTGACAATAAAAAATAAGTACCCTCTATCGAGGATAGATGCTCTGTTCGATCAGTTCCGAGGAGCTTCAGTGTTCTTTAAAATTGACCTCCGATTAGGGTACCACCAGTTGAGAGTTAAAGAAGTCGACATTCATAAGACGATATTTAGGATTCACTATGGTCATTACGAGTTCTTAGTGATGCCTTTTGGACTAACGAATGCTCCAACAGCTTTTATGGATCTGATAAACCAAGTGTTCCAGCCCAATCTGGATCGGTTCGTGGTGGTATTTATTGATGATATACTGGTGTATTCAAAGACTGAGGATGAGCACGATGAACACCTCAGAGTGGTTCTACAGATTTTGTTAGAGAAACAACTGTATGCCAAGTTCAGTAAATGTAAGTTCTAGTTACGTGAAGTAACGTTTTTGGGACATGTGGTTTCTGCTGAGGGGATTAGTGTCGATCCTCAAAAGATTTAGGTTGTCTTGGATTGGAAGCAGCCTAAGACTGTATCCGAGATTCACAGTTTTCTGGGACTGGCAGGGTATTATCGATGGTTTGTAGAGGGGTTTTCACTGATCGCCACACCCTTGACTAAACTGCTACATAAGGCATAAGGGTGTGCCTTTAATTGGACTGACGCGCAGCAAGAGAGCTTTGAGAAGCTCAAGGCTATACTGACAGTGGCCCCTGTTCTGATACAGTCGGAGTCTGAAAAGAGTTTACTGTCTACAGTGATGCATCACATGTTAGTTTGGGGTGTGTGTTAATGCAAGAGGGTAAGGTGGTAGCATATGCGTCTCGTCAGCTTGAGACTCATGAGGCGAATTATCCGACGCGTGACTTGGAATTGGCCGCGATGGTATTTGCACTGAAAATCTAGAGGCATTACCTATATGATGAGAAGTGTATCATTTACACTGATCACAAGAGCCTCAAGTACCTCCTCACTTAGAAGGAGTTGAACCTTAGGCAGCGTAAGTGGATTGAGCTACTTAACGACTATGACTGTACAATTGAATACCATCCTGGTAAGACCAATGTGGTTGTCGATGCGCTAAGCCGTAGGGCTATGATTGATCTGAGGGTAATGTTTGCTCGCCTCAGTTTATTTGATGATGGCAGTCTGTTAGTCGAACTTCAAGTTAAACAGACGTGGATAAAGTAAAGTAAACAGTTAGAGGACGAGTTTTTGGGTCTTCGCTTTCGATAGATTGAGAGTGGGAATACTGTGGATTTTGGACTGAATAGCGAAGGGGTACTCTATTTCCGTGGGAGAATCTGTGTACAGAATGATACCGAGTTGAGGCAGTCTATACTGCCAGAGGTGCATAGTAGCCCTTATGCTATGCATCCTAGCGTAAATAAGATGTACCGAGACCTTTGTGAGTTATATTGGTGGCCAGGTCTTAAGCGTGAGGTTACAGACTTTGTGGGTAAATGTCTGACATGTCAGTAGGTTAAGGCTGAGCATCAGTTACCTTTGGGGTTAATTCAGCCAGTTAAGATTCCACTTTGGAAGTGGGAGCGAGTAACTATGGACTTCGTTAGTGGGTTACCCTTCACACCTACTAAGAAGGATTCAATATAGATCATCGTGGATCGGTTGACCAAGTCCGTCCATTTCATATCGGTTCGTACTGACTACTCTCTGTAGAAGCTGGCTAAGCTGTATGTGTCTGAGATAGTGAGACTACATGGGGTACCGATTTCGATAATATTTGATATGGATCCTCGTTTCACGTCTCGGTTTTGGAAAAAGTAACATGAAGCTCTGGGTACAAGATTGGACTTTAGTATCGCGTTCCATCCTCAGACTGACGGTTAGTCAGAGAGGGTAATTCATATACTGGAGGATATGTTGAGAAGTTGTGTGATTAACTTACCCTCTCTGACTAACCGTCAGTCTGACGGCTAGTAGAGTTTGCTTATATAGTATCGCGTTCCATCCCCAAAAAAATCTTTTATATATTTATTTTTGTATGTTTGTGACACAAATCTGTATCTGCTTCAGTGGTTAAGTGTTCTGGGAGTGTTCTGGAATATGGCATCGTTATGAGATTTCGTGTAAGACCCTGTCTGGGACATGTCATTGATATGAGAATCGTGCAAGACCGTAGCTGGGCTATAGGCATCGATATGTGATCCCATGTAAGATCATATCTGGGATATGGCATTGGTATGATTCTATGTATATGTGATTCCCGAGTATCCTTTAGTATTCCAAGCGGTTCAACGGGTAGTCCAAAGATTATGTCAATGAAATGACAAGGTATGAACATGTTGAAATGGTACAGGTATGTTCACAAAGCTCATACATATTGAGATTATAAATCGATGGGACCTCAGTAAGAAGTGAATGAATAAATCATGATCATGAGTTTTATTGTACATTATATAAATGACATGATTTAAAATGTATCTATGATACTTGATGACATTGTGATAAATTACATTATGTTATGTGTATAATAATGCATGGTTAATGTTGTTAATTATTTACATGCAAACTTACTAAGCTTTATGCTTAATCCCCTTTCTTTTCCATTTCTTATAGTATCGCCAAGCTAGCTCGGGGATCGAAGGACGTCGAAGAGTTGATCACACTATCAATTATAACCTTTGGGTATAGTTAGTCTCAACATTTTTAGTATGGCATGTATAGGGACTTGGCCTTTTTATTATATGTCATATTGGTTTAGCCAAATGTGTTGGCTTATGATGATATTTGATTCATTTTGTATAAGGCCATGAGATGTGGCTAATAATGATTATTTGGTTGTAAACCTATTCATATATACATGCGTGTGCCAATGCCATTATGATATGGCCTATGGTTATTGATGGTTGAAGGATGATGTGTTGCATGTGATTATGGTTGTTTGATGATGGTGAAGCACTTAGTTATGCCATGTTAAGTGCCTTCAAGTCATATATATATTTGGATTGGTGTGGTTTTGATGTTGTGTAGGTTTGTGCAAGTATGGGCGGCAAAAAGGCTTGGTAAATAGCCTTATTTTGTCCACACGGCTTGCCCCATAGGCATGTGTTATGGTCGTGTGTCCCCTGCACCCTAATTAATGCAAAACAGAATGCTCCATAGTAAACACAGGGGCACGAGACATGGCCGGGTGTCTCAGTCGTATGGGAGACACGACTATAGGAGATGGGCATGTGCCCAGGCCGTGTGAAGTCTGTACTTAATTTTTGAAATTTAATTCCCCACACGGCCTAAGGACACGGGGTGTGCCTTGGCCGTGTGACCTTAATTGGTTGATGACGTAATAAACAGAATGTCCCCTATTTTGGACACGACCTGAAGAACGAGCGTGTGATATGCACACGAGCGTGTGATATGCACACGAGCGTGTGGACCTCTTTGATGAAAATTTTCTAAGTTTTCCCAGAAGCTTCTAAATTTCTCAGTTTAGTCCCGAACCATTCCTAATGTATGTTATGGGCCTCGTAGGCTCGTTTAAAGGACGATATGAATGTTTATGAAAAGTTTTAAATTTGAGTGGAAATTTATGTCTCAGTTTTGTATGATTTCTTGTGTATAAGTCTGGTAACACGTCGTACCCTGTTTCGGTGTCGAATACGGGTAAGGGGTGTTACATTTAGTGGTATCAGAGCTACGATTTAGTCAATTCTCAGACTAACGTAGCGTGTGCACGAGTCTAGCTATACATGCCATAAATGAATGGTGATAGTGTGACGACTCCTGACCTTTTAAATTGTGTTTTCTTATAGTAATGGATCCCAATTGAGCTGAACCTGATGATGTAGAAAGTAATGCGTCGGCTCCTGCTCAAGGAGCAGTGCCAGTTGAAAGTAGGCCCGTAACTGTGCATCAGGGAGGAGAAGAGGCTATGGAAGCCTTTCTCCATATGATGAATGGCTGGTATACGAAGTTCGTTCAAACGAACCCCAACGCTCAACCCCCTCCACCCCCACCTATTCCTCAAACTGTTCCTGTAGCACCCCAAGGATTGGATTTTATGAGATTGAATAGACCACCAGTGGAGAAAATTTGAAAGCAAGGAGCCGAAGTGTTCCGAGCTAGTATAGATGATGATACTGAAAGGGTAGAGTTTTGGCTCGAGAATACGATCAGGGTATTTAATGAGTTATCATGCATACCTGAGGAATGTATGAAATGTGTTGTGTCACTTCTGAGAGACTCGGCTTATCAGTGGTGGAACACCCTTATGTCGGTTGTGTAATAACCATATTTTGCCTGGGCCCTTAACCAAAACCCAAACCCGGGCCCATTAGCCAAAACAAAATCAGATGGAAAAGAAGATAAACCAAATGTTATAAAAGTCCAAATAAATAAAAAAATATAGTCCAAATGTCCATTTACATTTCTGAAACCCAACATAAAATGCCCAAAACAAAACAAAATAAAATAAATGAAACAAAGTCCATTAAAAGTCCAATTACAGTCCAAATAATTACACCAATCCAAACAGTGCAAGCCCAAACACTGCCCTTGACTCAAACTATTACCCAATACCCACTTACACCCTGACCCGTAATCCAGACCCAAATCCTACCCAAACCCGAGCCCAACCACATTGGCCCAAAATACTGAACAGGTTCAGAGAACCCTAGGGTTCTATCCAGCGCCGCCGCGCGTCAGTTGCACGCGCGTCGATCCAACTGCCTGCGCGCGTCTTCCCGATCTCCCACTTGCGTCTCCCTTCCTCACGCCTCGCACGCCCATGTGCCTCGGCCCCCGACTCCACCAGCCCATCATGCCTCGGTCACCACCAGCCTCGCCCATCACCTGCAAACAACATCAAAAGCAAGAACGGAGACAACAAAAACAGAAAAATATGGGAGAAATAGTTTGAATAATAAGAAAGAATACTGTATTTGGCTATAAAGCCATTAAAGATTGATGTAATAGGGGTTCGCTTTCTTTTCTGAGAAAAATATACCCGTACATTACCAGGTATCAAGAAACAGAATCAAAAATCAAGAATAAAAGGTTGAAACTCGTTTTTTTACTGATCATTACTTACTGGTACTCTCATTTTCTTTCCATTTCGATTTATTTCCCTTTAAAAATTTTTACAAACAATGATAATATGAACGAAGAGGAAAGAAACATACCGGAGCCGCTCACGGTCGTGGAGCCAGAGCGCTCCCCTTCCGTCACTGACGTTCGGTCCCTCGAAGGTCAGTCGCGTGCCTCGATGGTGGCCAGGTCTGTTGGCTGCCGCGTTCGGAGACCCTAGCAGAGTAGAGAGAAAGAGATGAAAAGGGGGATGCGGCTGCTGAGGTTAAGGAGAATGAAGACTAAGATCTTTAAAACCAATCTAGGTTTTTTTTTAATGTTTAATAAACGATGCCGTTTGCCAAAGGAGAATCTGCATATTATCCTTTAAAAGGGATAATTTTGCATTCAGTCCCCCTGTATTCGATGCTTATTGATCGTATCCCTTTTCGTATTCTTTTTCTGGTTTTAACATTTGACCCCATAATTTCAATCGCATTTCAACATGACCCCTACCCGTTTTTTTGGTTTATTGCAATTTCGGCCCTCATACTTTATTCTGACTGCGATCTAGTTCAACGTGTTTTAAAGATTTTATTTATTTGTTTTTATTCAAAATATTATTCTTATTATTACCATTATTTCGAAGTTTTATATATTATTTTCACAAAACATTATGAGTGCTGTTGATTTTAAATTTTGATTTCATCTCAAATGTTTTCATATGTTATTTGCTTTATTCTCTTTATGTATTCTTCACTCAAAACCGATTTTACTAATTAGTTTTTGATTTATTATTATCTCTAAAAGTGTTTAGCTTATTATTCTCCGACTGTTGATATTGATGTTTAAGCAATATGAATTACGTGATTATTGTTCCTGCATGAATCATGATTTACTTGTTGGCATTTTCATAACATCGGTATTATTAGCAGCATTATTATTGTTTATATTATTGTTCCACTATAAATGTTGTTACTCACGCATGTTAACATTTTAGATGAAAGATACTAATGTTATGTATAATGTCTATTATTATTGCTATGCCAAATTCGTGTTACATTGCAATTATTAAACGAGCATAATCCCACTCACGATATAAATATGGTCTCTTTAAAATCCAAATTGCCAAACATGTATAATTTTTCAAATACGTTTATCGATTTTACCCAAAAGCAAAATTTTTAAAATGAGGCAATATTCTATGTTTGGGAATTCGAGAGATCGTGCCTTATGCGTTGGGTTTCGGTTCTCTCGCTTGGCCAAACAATCGGATGTCCTTTTGATATTTTGACGCATGAGTCTCGGAGATTAAGAGATAATCTTGGATTCGGAGATTAAAATCATCGTGTCCTATGTACTGGATGTGATATTTTATTCTCTCAGAACGAGAAAATCATGATGGACAATTCGAGAAAATTCAACTATTTCCCAAAGAGATCCAGTTCTTAAATTCTTTCAAAATTTTCAAACTTTCGACATGGGGACAATAATTAATCAATTTGGTACCAATTTTGGATGTTGCAAGGGTGCTAATCCTTCCTCGCACGTAACCGACTCCCGAACCTATTTTCTCAAATTTTCATAGACCAAAAAAAAACATTGTTTTAATAAATCCAAATGTTTTATCAAAACAAAGGTGATCCGATCGCACCTAATAAAAGATCGGTGGCGACTCCTATTTTTAAAGTCGAACCCCGTTTTGACAAAAATGGTTACGACAGCTTGGCGACTCCACTGGGGACGCTCGAGAGTCAGGCCGTAAATTGATTGATTTTTGTCCCTTTGATTGAAAATTTGGAAAATTGTTTTGAAAAATCATATTTCTCTTTGATGCATTTGCTTGTGCAATAATGTCGAGTCTCGTGAAATACTTTGGCATTGCATCACATGACCATTGCGGTCACACCCTTAAGTGGGAGTGAGAAGCTACTCTTTCGTGAGGTTTTTACCTCCGTGCAAGATAGTGGATCACTTTCGGGATACATCCGTACCTATGTCTTCGTGAGATTTTTATCTCCGTGCAGCCATAGGCAAATGTATTCCCCTGAACTGAACTCGGTCCACATGAGCCTATAATGGGTGAGGATCGAGGAATCTGCTGGTTCAGGTACCCTTGCTTTAGAGCTAAACCACATATAGAGAGACCTAAGAGCCCGTTGTAGGTAGAGCCGCATGAACCCTAGTTGTTACCTTAAATAAGAGTTTGGTTATTTCCTGTTTATTTTAAGTTCTTTTTGTACCTGATACTAACCCGTTGTGTTTTGCTTTTATTGCATGGAATTTCATCATAAAAAGGTGTTGATCCACATTCGGTTACTAAATAGAAAAGGTTAACATGGAAAAGGGATTTCTCAATAGAGTGGAGGATAATGCGGCAGTCCAGGTATGGTCCGAAAGAATACAGCAAGAAAATGGGGATAGTCTGACAGTAGGGCATGAATCAGAGTTATGGGATTTCACCCGTATCAGCGCGGCTCAAAATGATCTGCGAGAATTAAGAGAAATATGGAACTCATGGGGAAACGAGGACAAACAACTGCTCTACTATAAATACGGTGATCTGCCCTACATGCTTGATATCAAGGTAGACGAGTACCTACTCCGAGCTATTACCCAGTTTTGGAACCCCGCCTACAGTTGCTTCACTTTTGGAGAGGTGGATTTGGTGCCTACCGTGGAGGAGTATACAGCTTTGTTTCGGTGCCCGAGATTTCAAACTGATAAGGCGTATTCAAGGTTTACAAATGTGCCGACATTCTCGAAGAGGCTAATGAACATTACGGGGATGAGCGAGCAATGGGTCACGACCCGGATTAAGCAAAAGGGAGATTGTAAGTGCATCCCTTGGAAACACTTAAGGGACTTGATCTTGGCACATCCTGATAAGAAGAAGAGGGTCGACGTCTTCGCTCTAAGCATCTATGGTTTGGTCATCTTTCCCAAGGCGTTAGGACATGTAGAGGATGCGGTTTCAGACCTATTCGATAAACTTGATAAGGGAGTTACACCCGTCCCCGCAGTTTTAGCCGAAACCTTCAGATCACTGAACGCTTGCCGAAGAGCGGGCGAAGGGAGGTTCGTGGGTTGTGCACAGTTGTTGTTATCTTGGTTTCATGGCCATTTTTTGGAAGAGGGAGAAAGCCTCATGCAAAGTCTTTTTCGAGAACTACTCTCCTCTAGAGGAATTAGCAAGTACGCCAAGACGAGACGACCTATCTGGAGAGAATTGGATGGCGATTCTCCAAAACCTACAAGTCAAAGATGTAGTATGGAAAGCTTCATGGATGGCCACCGACGAGATTTTGTATCGGTGTGGAGGGTTCGACTGGGTTCCTCTACTCGGAATATGGGGAGCTGTTGGGTATACCCCGTTACTAGTGATGAGGCAGTATCGATCGAGGCAGTTCATACCTGCAACACATGGACTAGCCCAATGTGAATTTTCGTACAAAGATGACAACTATAAGAAGAGAGTTCGCGAAATATCGGATGCATGGACCCAAACTCGGAAAATGAAGAGACTCGCCATAGGGCCCATGGTGACCCCCGAGTATAATCAATGGTGGGCCAAAAGAACCAATGACAATATCCCAGGGCCAATCCAAGGAAATACTCGACCAATAGAAGAACAGCTGCAAGTGATCCCAACTGAGCTAGAAATTATCAAGCAAGATTTCGAGAGAAAGAGCCGGGAATTGGGTAAGAGGATAGAGCAGCTAGAAGAAGAAACGATGCAGTTGGGATTAGATGTTGACGTCCATAAGTTCGAGGCTGAAAAATTTAAAAAAGGGAAGAACAAAGCCGAAGTAGATTTGGATAGCTTAAAGACGAACTACAAAAAGCTGTGCATGTCTATCTGAACTGCGGGTCTAGGTAAGACATCGGAGCAATGACAGCAAGAAATTGAAGAAGAAAAATCCAAGACCGATTAGTGGGAGAGGAAATTTCAAGAGGCTCAGGTACGAGAGGATGCTTTGAGAAAGAACCTGTTAGAAAGCCAAAGCGAAACAGAGAGGTTACGCGCCCAAGTAGCAGAATTAGAAAAATCACTGCGTCTCCACCGTAGTCGTAACTCAGTAGTCGAATTAAGAGCCAGTCAGAACAAAATCGAGGAGATGAGAGGAAAGATAGGGGAGCTCGAGGCTGCACTACAAGATAGCAAAAACCGAGTGGAATTCCATGAAGCCGACAATGAACATTGGAGGGAGCAGCTCCACCATTCCCAAGAGCAGATCAGAAACAGAGACTATGTAATGGGCGAGGCTGTGGTTCAAATCCGAGGGGCGGCTGACCATTTGCGAGCCTTAGCAGTTCGGGCTGATCCGTTAAGTCTGATGTACGAGTCAAGATCGGAGCGAGGCCAGAGTTTAGCTTGGCTTCTTAGGAAAGTTAAGGACTTAGGCATTAGGGCAAAGTTGTATATGTAATCGTCCGTTCTATGAAAGGAAATTTGTTTTCTAGTAAAGTTTATCTAATGAAATTGAATTAAGTCAACACTTTTTCGCATTCATACCATGCATTCGCATTACAATGCATTAGCATCATATCACCTAAACTATTCACTAAACTCAAAATCACATAATTCGCAGCTACGACATTACGAACCTGGAATCACAACATCCCTATAGGACACGCTTAAGAACTAGAGTTATGGACGCCGAACTCATTGAAAGGATCGAAAGGATGGAAAGAACCCAGAAGGAGTTGCAAGAACAGTTAGCCAAGTCACAGCAAGAAGCAAGGGACCTGATGATGAGATCCCGCGAGGAATCACGAGAACATAAGGATCAAATGGATAGAATGTTGGAGATGTTGACGGCCATGGCCAAAGGAAAAGGACTCGCGCAAAGTCCTGACATTACGGAGCCCCATTCGAGGGATAATTAAGATCTGCTCTATGCTCATGCAACGCAAAGAGGATATCCTCAAGGGAACCCAGTAGGTCTGGAACAACAACCCATCCCACCTACCCATTTGGGGGAGGGTATATACGTATCAAACGCTGGGGATAATTCGGCTAATCCGATGGTTTCGGATTTGGATGATCCGATGGAAATAGCTAGGTTAAAGAGGGATGGCCATGATGCTGAAGAAAAATATAAGAGTTTAGAAGAAAGACTCAAGGCGGTGGAAGGTACTCGAGTCTTCTCTGCACTAAGTGCCAAAGAGCTTAGTTTGGTGCTCGATCTGGTTCTACCTCCAAAGTTTAAGGTGCCGAATTTTGAAAAGTATGAGGGAACGAGGTGTCCAAAGGCACATCTTATTATGTTCTGTCAAAAGATGGCTGGATACTTGAACGATGACAAGCTATTAATACACTGTTTCCAGGATAGCTTGATCGGATCAGCCCTCCGATGGTATGATCAGCTTAGCACAGAGAGGATCCGTCATGGAAGGACCTGGCAACTGCATTCTGTGAACAATATAAGCATGTTTCTGATGTGGCTCCCGACCGGCTGACGCTACAAATGTTGGAAAAGAAGCCAACGGAGACCTTCAGACAGTACGCTCAGAGATGGAGGGATCTCTCAGTCCAGGTCGAGCCCCCATTAACTAAAAGTGAGGTAACGGTCCTTTTTATCAATACTTTGAGGGCGCCATTCTACGACAAACTGGTGGGAAACGCCACAAAAGACTTCGCCGACCTCGTAATATCAGGCGAACTCATCGAAAATGGCATCAAAAGTGGAAGAATGGAGGGCTCTGAGAGCTCGAAAAGACCAACACCTGCAAAGAAAAAAGATCCCGAAGCCCATATGGTGGGGACCGGGAGCCACTATGCTCCTAATCCATATCCGACCCAACCACGACCTCAGTTTCGCCCACCGCCAAATTTATACTTTCCTCCACAAAGCCCCTACTATCAAGCACCTCCTCCCTACCCCGTCTATGCCGCCGACAATCAAAGACCATTCACCATATTCCCGCCAAATACCATGCCTGCCCAAAGTCAGCCAAAAAACGAACAAAGACCAGTAAAGCCCAATCCTGATAGACCCCAATTCACCCCCATTCCCGTGTCATACGGAGAACTGTGCCCGAAGCTATTGGAAAAACAGTTAATCTCACCACATTACATGGCACCATTGAAGCCCCCGTCCCCAAAGTGGTACGATCCCAACGCTAATTGCATGTATCATGCCAGGAATCAGAGGCACTCTACAGATAACTGTTTAGCCTTTAAGAGAAGAGTTCAAGGCCTTATCGACGCCGGGATCTTGCGGTTTGACGGTAACGATAATATGGCGAGAAACCCGCTCCCTAACCATGCCACAAGGAACGTGAATATGGTGACACCGGAAAATAGGTGGCGAGCCAGAAGTTGCATCTCTAGGATAAGGACACCTTTGGAGAAGGTCTGGGAAGTAATGATCGAGAAGGGCGTGCTCAACAAGAACTTCAAGGAGGAAAGCATGAAGAGTCCAAGTTTCTGAGTCTTTCACGGCATGGAAGGACACCACATCCAATCCTGCGAGGAGTTCAAAGGGTTGCTTCAAAGCATGATGGACAATAAAAAAGTGGAAATCTGCAATAAGATGAAAGAGACCGATGGAAAGGATATATGTGCATCTGAGGGCCAATCATCAGGCCCTCCTTATAGTACCGCTCGGCCTTTGGTAATCTACTACAAGGCAAAGAAGGAAGAGAGGAAACCAAAAATGATAATCCAAGGACCTTCCCCTTTCCCTTACAAGGATAGCAAGGCGGTGCCGTGGAAGTATGATGTCAACGTCACCATACCCGAGGCTACAACTAGAAACATCAGTGAGGTGGGGCATTTTACCCGCAGTGAGAGGTGCTATTCCCCTGAGATGGTTGAGGCGAAGAAGAAAGCCGTTGGCACGAGTCAGAAAGGGAAGTCACTAATACCCGAGGTCGAGGGTGAGGTTGAAATACAATCTGAACAAGGAACTAAGGAACCGGTGAATGAGGATGAGGCACAGGAATTCTTAAAGTTCATTAAGCACAGCGAATACAATGTCGTGGAGCAGCTGAATAAACAACCGGCAAAAATCTCAGTATTATCCCTGTTGTTGAACTCAGAGCCACATCGAAACGCTTTACTGAAGGTGTTGAACCAAGCGTATGTGCCAAGCAATGTGCCCATTGAAAAACTCGATAGGTGGGTAAACAATTTAAACGCAGATAATTTCATCTCCTTCAGCGATGATGAAATACCACCAAATGGTAGGGGCTCTGTTAAAGCATTGCACATCACGACCGGGTGCAAAGGATATATAATACCGCATGTGCTTATTGACAACGGGTCCGCGCTCAATGTCATGCCGTTGGCTACGCTGTCTAGGATGCCCGTCGACATGTCTTATCTGAGGCCTTGCCATTCCGCGGTAAGGGCATTTGATGGAACACGGCGGGAAGTTATGGGAAAAATCGAGATCCCTCTAGAGGTGGGCCCGTGCACATACAATGTCGAATTCCAAGTCATGGACATTGCTCCTTCATATAATTGCCTCTTAGGAAGGCCCTGGATCCACTCCGCAGGAGCTATCCCTTCATCTCTTCATCAGAAAATAAAGTTTATTATGGATAACTACCTGATCACTATCGCCGGTGAAGAAGACATCGTCGCATCGCTATCTACTGACACACCCTACATCGAGGCAAACAGAGATGTGCCAGAATGCTCCTTCCGTTCCTTCGAGTTCATCAACGCTACATTTGTCGCCGAAGGAGATAGGGCTCCCACACCCAAGCTGTCAAGAAACACCAAGATGGGAGTCAAGTTGATTGTAGGAAAAGGTGCCCGGGCAGGGAAGGATTTAGGAAGACACCAACAAGGGATAGCTAGAGCACTAAACCCTGTACACCACAAGGCTCAATACGGCTTGGGGTTCAAACCTGATGGACGACAAAGAAGGAAACAGTTGCAGAAAGATCAAGGAAAAAGGATCGCAAGAGCCTCAGGTCGAGAGGTAGAATGGGAGCCCATGACGTACCCGCCCTTGTCGAAAACGTTTACGTCCGCAGGAATGATGTACCCAGAGGGAGATGATTCATGAAATACGCTACTATTGGTTGAGAGGGATCTCCAGAACTTCCACATAAACGTCATCGACAAAGCGGAGGATGCGATGAAAGGCCTTTCAAAGATACGCCCTGGTCCTCCTGGATTTGTGTTGAACAATTGGACCACCGAGGATCTCCTTGTAGTTTTTAGGGCCCTTCCAGAGTAATCCTCAATGACAACTTTCTGTATGCCCCTAAATTGAAGGGGAATTTGTTATAAGAGTTTGTGTCAGCTGTTTAGCTTTTTAATGAACAATCAATGAAGATGCATTTTGATCTCTCATTCTCATTAGCCTCATATTTATTCCCTCTTTTTATAGCCTGTCTTCATATATGTTTCATGCCACATTTTTAGTTCCAATACCTCGACATTCCGCTATAGTTTCTTTTTACTTGTCAGGTGCTCAGATATCGACAACGCGAACAATCCTGCTACTGATCCTAAAATCGACTTTGAGCAAGCTGTTTGTTTAGGAGAAGCCGAAGCCTACGAAAACGCTGCAGATTATGTCTCAACCCCTGACTTGTTAAGGATGATAAAACAGGAAGATAGACAAATACTCCCCCACCAAGAATCTGTTGAGACGGTGAACCTGGGAAACGAAGAAAGGAGGCAAGAAGTGAAAATTGGGACCTCCATCTCAGAGTCCACCAAACACGACTTGGTCACCTTGCTTCATGAATACAAAGACGTATTTGCATGGTCATATCAGGACATGCCGGGATTAAGCGAAGATGTAGTGGTCCACAGGCTCCCTGTGAAGCCAGAATGCAGGCCAATTCAGCAGAAGCTAAGACGGATGAGACCCGAAATGCTCTTAAAGATAAAAGAGGAGGTCAAAAAATAGTTTGACGCCAGTTTCTTACAAGTCTCCAAATATCCGGAGTGGGTGGCTAATATAGTCCCAGTGCCAAAGAAAGACGGCAAGGTGCGAATGTGTGTGGACTATCGCGATCTGAATCGAGCAAGCCCCAAGGATAATTTTCCCTTGCCACACATCGATACATTGGTGGATAACACGGCAAAACATTCATTATTCTCTTTTATAGATGGATTTTCGGGTTATAACCAAATAAAGATGGCCCCTGAGGACATGGAAAAAACTACATTCGTGACGATGTGGGGGACCTTCTGCTACAAGGTAATGCCATTCGGCTTAAAAAACGCGGGGGCAACATATCAAAGGGCAATGGTGATGCTGTTTCACGACATGATGCACAAAGAAATAGAAGTTTATGTCGATGATATGATTGCCATATCTCGGGGAGAAAAAGAGCATGTTGGAAACCTCAGGAAATTATTTGAAAGACTGAGAAAATTCCAACTGAAGCTTAATCCAGCTAAGTGCACATTTGGAGCAACCTCGGGGAAATTACTGGGCTTTATCGTTAGCGAGAGAGGTATCGAGGTCGATCCCGACAAAATAAAGGCCATACAAGAATTACCACCTCCACGGACACAAAAGGAAGTCAGAGGATTTCTAGGAAGGTTAAACTACATCGCCCGTTTTATTGCTCAACTTACCAACCAATGCGACCCGATTTTTCGACTTTTACGAAAACACAATCCTGGAGAATGGAACGAAGAGTGCCAAGTTGCTTTCGACAAGATAAAACAATATTTATCTAACCCCCCGGTGTTAGTACCACCAACTTCCGGGAAACCAGTAATATTGTATCTGACGGTGTTCGAAAATTCAATGGGTTGTGTACTGGGGCAACGTGATGAGTCAGGAAGAAGAGAAAAGGCGATCTATTACCTCAGCAAGAAGTTCACAGAGTATGAAGCAAACTATCCGTCAATTGAAAAAGTCTGTTGTGCTCTGGTCTGGGCAACTCGTAGGCTCAGACAATATATGCTGTATCATACGACGTGGTTAATCTCAAAGCTGGACCCAATAAAGTACATGATGGAATCGCCTGCACTCTCAGGAAGAATGGCGCGATGGCAAATCTTACTATCAGAATACGACATCATTTATGTTAGCCAAAAGTCAATAAAAGGGAGTGCAATAGCTGATTTTCTGGCAGCTCAAACGATGGAGGAATACGAGCCATTAAGATTTGATTTCCCAGACGAAGACTTGATATGTATTACAGAAAAAGAATGCGAGTCGTCAAAGGAGGTGTCATGGAAGATGAGCTTTGGTGGTGCCTCAAATGCATTGAGGCACGGGATTGGAGCCGTCTTAGTGTCACCAGAAGGGAATCATTACCCATTCACCGCCAGATTGAACTTTTTCTGTACCAACAATATAGCAGAATACGAGGCTTGCATCATGGGGCTTCGCGCAGCTATTGAACGGGACATTAAAGTCCTAAAGGTATCCGGGGATTCGGCATTGGTGATTTACCAAATCCGTGGAGATTGGGAAGTGAGAGACTCAAAGCTGGTCAAATATCACGATCTTGTTATGGATCTGGTCAAAGAATTCGAAGAAGTAACCTTTAATTACTTCCCACGAGAGGAAAACCAATTGGCTGATGCCCTGGCCACCTTAGCTTCTATGTTCAAAGCGAATCGAGAAGAGGAAATAATGCCTCTCCAGATGAGCATATATGAGGCCCCGGCGCATTGTTTTAGCATTGAAAAAGAGGCAGATGGACGACCATGGTTCCATGATATCTTGGAATATGTCAAACATCAAAGGTACCCGGAGCAAGCAAACGAGAACGACAAAAGAACAATCAGAAGAATGGCAGCAGGTTTTGTTCTTGATGGGGACATCTTATATAAAAGAGGAAAGGATCAAGTGCTCCTAAGATGCGTGGATGATGTCGAAGCCAGAAAAGTACTTGAAGAGGTCCACGAAGGAACTTGTGGAATGCATGCCAATGGTTTCACTATGGCCAGGAAAATTATGAGACTCGGTTATTACTGGTTGACGATGGAAAGCGACTGCATCAGCTATGCACGAAGGTGTCACAAATGCCAAATTTATGGCGACAAAATTCATGCAGCACCTTCGCCCCTCCACGTTCTGACCTCTCCGTGGCCTTTTTCCATGTGGGGCATGGATGTTGTAGGGCCAATTTCCCCAAAAGCTTCTAATGGCCATCGATTCATCTTCGTGGTCATAGATTACTTCACAAAATGGGTTGAGGCCACTTCGTTTGCGAACATGACAAAAACCACGGTTTGCAAGTTCTTGAAAAAGGAGATTATATGTCGATACGGACTGCCCGAGAAAATCATCTCAGATAATGCCTTGAATCTGAATAACAAGACGATGAAGGAAGTGTGCGAACAATTTCAAATAAAGCATCATAATTCCTCGCCCTATCGCCCAAAGATAAATGGAGCCGTAGAAGCGGCCAACAAGAATATTAAGAGGATTATTGGAAAGATGACTGAGACATATAAAGACTGGCATGAGAAGCTCCCGTTTGCTCTATACGCATATCGTACATGTGTGCGGACCACCACGGGGGCAACTCCTTTCTCTCTAGTATATGGAATGGAAGCTGTACTGCCCATCGAGGTGGAAATCCCTTCTTTACGAATCTTAATGGAGTCAAAACTGGAAGAATCAGAATGGGTACAAGCTCGATATGACCAACTGAATCTAATTGAGGAAAAGCGCTTAAAAGAAATTTGTCATGGACAAATGTACCAGAAGAGAATGATCACGGCCCGTGACAAGAAGGTACGACCAAGAGAGTTTCGTGAAGGAGAGCTCGTGTTGAGAAAGATTCTCCCAATACAAAAAGATTCTCGAGGAAAATGGGCACCGAATTGGGAAGGACCCTATGTCGTAAGGAAGGCCTTCTCAGGTGGAGCTTTGATTCTCACAGAGATGGATGGGAAAGAGGTACCGAATCCAGTAAACTCGGATGCTGTGAAGAAGTACTACGCTTAACAAAAAATACCAGGATGTAAAACCCGAAAAGGGCGTCTTGATAAACAAAATTGGGATGAAAACCTGAAAAGGCGTCCCAACGAAGGGGATTCGCACGTAAAAAGCAAGAACGGTTTGAACGGGGAGTCGAGGGGCAAGATTATAATATTTGAAGCGGACTCAGAAGCTCAGGGTCTTCTACGCAAGGAGCTTCGCTCGAAGAGATTCAGGATGAAGGAACATGGAGAAGTTTATTCGTTGGATATCTAGAGCATTTGTGATAATTGAATCTGCTTTCCTTTGTATAATGTTTTCTTTATCGAATCATTCTTTGTCAATTTCCTTTGCTTGTCATTTTGAAACAAATACGGACGCAAGGCATTTCTTTCACACCTTCTTAGCCATTATCATGTATCTCGTGATGGGTTCATTTAAATGGTAAATAGCGAAATTACACACTCTAAACAAAAAGAACGTTGAGCATTACCTGGATGAGAACCTGGTAAGTATGAGAGCTTCAAAACAAGAACAAAAGTTCAACAAGGGTGCAAAAGGGTTGATATAGGAGAAGTGCAGACTACTCGTAAAACTTGAGAATGAGAACAAAACCCAAAAGAAAAGTCAAGAATCGAAACGATGAATACAAGTCATCATAACTAGAGATACATGACGAACAAGTCCAAAGCGCATGGCATAATCATATAGGCATAAGAGCATGTAAGACCAAACATGTGCATATCATGACAACATCACTCATGACGCATACAGGTACACCAGTGAAGCAGGAAGCTTTGACGATAATTGTACCGAACCAGAGAGAAGGAAAACATCCGAGACGACACATTTTCAATCCTGTTCAAAAAAATCAACTCATAATGCGAGAGGTGAGTTGGGCCTCGGGACACGCCGAGGTATTTAATTTCTGTCTTGCATTCCTGTTCAAAAATCAACTCATAATGCGAGAGGTGAGTCGGGCCTCGGGGCACGCCGAGGTATTTAATTCTTGTCTTTAAATTTCTGGTCGAAAATCAACTCATAATGCGAGAGGTGAGTTGGGCCTCGGGACATGCCGAGGTATTTAATTTCTGTCTTTACATTCCTGTTCAAAAATCGACTCATAGAGCGAGAAGTGAGTTGAGCCTCGGGACACGCTGAGGTATTTTTGATTTCCATCTTTCAATTTCTGTCTTTTAGTTTCCTTTAAAACCAACTCATAACGCGAAAAATGAGTTGGGCCCAGGGTCATACACGCCGAGGTATTTAATTTCTGTCTTTACATTCCTGTTCAAAAATCAACTCATAATGCGAGAGGTGAGTCGGGCCTCGGGGCACGCTGAGGTATTTAATTCCTGTCTTTAAATTTCTATTCAAAAATAGACTCATAGAGCGAGAAGTGAGTTGAGCCTCGGGACACGCTGAGGTATTTTTGATTTCCATCTTTCAATTTCTGTCTTTTAGTTTCCTTTAAAATCAACTCATAACGCGAAAAATGAGTTGGGCCCAGGGTCATGCATGCCGAGGCATTTTTAATTTCCGTCTTTCAATTTCGAGTTTTCAATTTCTATTTTCTGTTTTTCAATTCCCGTTTTTTGAAAAAAAAGAAGAAGAAAAAAGGAAAGAGTCGATCCATGTTGCGAGGACAAGGAAGCAGTTCGAAAAGTTCCGATTTATTTCCTCAAAGTCCCAGTGGAGCGGTTGGTATATCGAAGCTACAAATCTCAGTGTCGTGAAATCACATTGGAGCAAACAAATCTCATCCTTTTGAAAATTGAGGAAAAGCAGATTGAAGCTACGGGTCATGACACGCAAAAACAACAGTGGCAGAGTGGATCAATGCAACAGGTTACAGTGGAGTTTGAAGATGTTCGAGGGAGACAAGAACCCATAAACCCAAGCCCGCCAAGACCGGGCAAAATTGGTTCTCCTTTTGTCTTTGCTCTATGTAACACCCCAAACCCGGTCAAGACACCACGACCGAATCTGGTATGCTACGAGGAAAACATATTTGAGAGGTTAGGTTTTTCGTTTAAAAGTTCGATAAAAACTCTTTGAAAAGTTTTGGACGTGTAGAAATCTTGGGCATGATTGTTGAAAACTTCATAGGTCATTTTGAAAACTCAGAAATTTCGAAACTTAATCAATTAAGAAATTAAACAAGTTTATTTCATTTAGAAGTTCAAGTTGTATCTTGATGTTACTCAAGCATTAAGACTTAGTAGAAAATCGAATTTAGGTTTGAAAATCATTTGGGTTTCCTTGATACCAAATCATAGTGTGATACCCGATGGTATAGTTTAAAACACATTGCGTTATAGTTTTGAAATCGTTGTCTTTCCAAGTTTTAGCAAATTTTAACTCATTTAATTTGTTAAGGCATATTAAAAATCTACTTTAAGCATAAACATAGCAAAACATAAATTTTAAAGGCCATTTACAATCCAAAATAAAACCAAATAGTAATAAATAAGCTAAAGTACCAAATTTTATAAAGTCTGAGCAAATCTTTATTTAAGCATGGCATGAGCACCTCGAGTCCATCCCGGCTCCATGTCCACGTCTAAGTGTCACTTGAAATGTCAAAGGAGAGGGTGAGTCGCAAGACTCAGTGCATAAATCCCACTCCCAATAATACAACATGCTAACACACACCATAGCATAGCAACATAATTAATACAACTCGATCCTAACCATCCGTATCGCCTTTTCTACCCCGTGTGGTACCAACCCACTGGTGGTGCCAAACCACTGGTGACCCAAAGTCACGATATCCATAAGTGTGGTGCCAAACCACTGGTGACCCAAAGTCACGAATAATCCGATGATGGGGCCAACCCATCGTGTGATACCAAATCTTTGGCGACAATCCCGTATCTCTCAAGTGGGGCCAACCCACGGTGGTATCAAACCACAGGGACGAGTCGCAATGAGGTGCCAAACCTCTGGTGTCCCAAAGGGACAATGTGATACCAAATCACTGGTGACCGCAATCACAAATCCGATGATGGGGCCAACCCATCGTGTGATACCAAATCACTGGCGTCAATCCCGTATAATCAACTGTGGGGCCAACCCACCGTGGTACTAAGCCACTGGGACGAGACGCTGAGGTGCCAAACCTCTGGTGACCCAAAGTCACAAAATGTCATCTGTGGTACCAAACCACTGGAGGTGCCAAACCTCTGGTGTCCCAAAGACACAGTGTCCCAAAGACACGGATATCATACTCCTCCTCCTCTCATATCACCCACACATGTCATACTAACGCAAATGATATAAAACATGTAATCATGCTAACATGCTCAACATGGCATCTCATAACATTTACATCATAAACATGATATTACATATATCAATACAAATCTCATAATGAAACGGACTTACCCGTATCCGTGCTTATACCCCATCGGGTACCAAATCCATCAATCATATTATTTCACTTTACTAAGTAATCAAGTTATTAATCATATTACTAAACAGAAGTGTGCTAGTTTACACACCTGGTAAATCGCAAATCTAAATCCCGAAGAGCCCGTCTAAAAACCCTCGATCACCTCAACAACTTTGATCCTAAAATCGGCCAACCAAGGGGTTAGCACACATATCATTCGGCCATAACCATTTAAACCAAAAAGGGTTTATCACTTAACCCTCACCTTGCAATCGTTTGGTTTCCTACCAAACCCGAACCACAATGGTTCCTCCTTCAACAATCGGCTACACCTTAAAAAGAGAACGATTAATCCTTTAAAAACTTGCTTTAACGAAACTAAAAGAATGGACTTGAAGAATCAATCCTTACCACTACTTACTAACCAATCAACAGAAGAAGACGGCTCCTCTTGCTTGCTTCCAAAATCCAAATGTCCTACAACAAGATCGGTTTAAATACAAGAGACTAACACCCTTCAACCAAATGCCATATTCGGCCCTTAACCAACCCAAATTGATAGAATACAAGGGAGAAAAGAGAAATAAACATTCGGCCAAGAACTTACCCCAACACCAACCACTAATCGGCCACCCACAGCACTAGGAGAGAAGGGAGATTCGGCCAAGGTGTGTAACACCCCCAAGATTGGCTTTGCGAAAAGAAAAAGGCATAGAGGTGGGAAGAAATGAAGGTTACAGCACACAAAAGAAATGGGAAGAAACCAATTGAAGAGAAATCGGTTAGTCTTTTGAGAAGGAGAAAGAAATAAAAGATAAATGGGAATGCACCTTCGGTTTGAGAAAAAAAAGAATTTGTGGAGAAAACTTTGAGGAGAGACTTTCGGCTAACAAGGTTCTAAGAGAAGAAAAGAAGAAAAAATATGGAAAGACTAGGGTGCTAGTTTCGGTTTACCAAATGAA
Source organism: Gossypium australe (assembly GCA_005393395.2). NCBI lineage: Eukaryota > Viridiplantae > Streptophyta > Magnoliopsida > Malvales > Malvaceae > Gossypium > Gossypium australe. The sequence continues at coordinate 130,737,242 of CM016619.1, forward strand.
CAAAAGAAAGAGAAGTGGGAGAGAAGAGAATATTCGGCCACACACAAATGAACAAAAAAGAAACCAAAAGAGAGGGAGCATTCGGCATACACAAGATGGTTGAGAACTTTCGGCCAATCCAACTCAAAAGGTAAAACAAATTCGGCCAAAGAGAGCTTAAGTTTTCGATTTGCAAAAGAAAAGATGGAGAACTTACTAGGAATTTCGGCTTGACACCTAAATGACCGAATATGCACCCAAAATTCAAAAATGAATTTCGGCATACCCATTTCCCCACACCAAGCCGTCCACTCCCCCACAAACTCTCCGAAAATTTGGCCATATCTCCCCCAAACACTCCACACCACCATTTCAAATTAGTTTGAACAAGTCCCCCTCCTACAATCACTCTCCACCCACCATTCCACCATTTGACCAAGTCTTAGGCAGAGTTTGAACTGCTTACAACTCCTCCCTTCCATGCCGTCAAAATGGAAGCCAAAATAGGGGATCTCCGCAGCTTGAACACAAGACCTCTCCCCTTGCAAATGACGCCAACCACAAGCCCTGAGTGGCGTCTCACCTGCCACTCCACCAGCTCATCTTTTGTGCAACAAAACACCAAATAATACTCATATATCCCAGCTCCATCAGCTCCCCTTACTTAGGCCTAAAAACAAAAATTTTCCCACCTACTCAGGCATACCCCTAGCCTACAATTAAGCCCCTAAAACACCAAAACAGCAACATAGCACACCAAACACATGCAAAACATGCCATAACAAAATAGCCCCTAACCCGGGATATTGCAGTTCTACCCCCCTTAAAAATAATTTCGACCTCGAAATTACCTGATCAAAAGAGTTGCGGGTATTACTGTCTCATCATATCCTCGGGTTCCCACGTAGCTTCTTCCACGCCATGATTCTGCCAAAGAACCTTTACCAAAGGCACAGACTTTCTACGCAGAACCTTCACATCCCGATCTAGAATCTGCACAGGTTCTTCTTCCATGGTCAAATCTGGATTTACCTCGATCTCTCCCACTGCTACCACATGTGACGGATCTGAACGATAACGCTGAAGCATCGAAACGTGAAATACGTCGTGAATCTGGCTTAGCTCTGCTGGCAACTCAAGTTGATACGCTACTGGTCCCACTCGTCTTAGCTTGCCTTTCCTTCCGAACCTCAACACCTTCTTCCATGGCGAGACCTTCAGAAAAACCTGATCCCCCACAGCAAACTCTATGTCTCTCCGCTTAAGATCGGCATAAGACTTCTGCCGGTCCGGAGCTTCCTTCAATCGAGCCTGAATCAACTTAACCCTGTCTTCGGTCTCAGCAACCAACTCGGGTCCCAACATCTGACGTTCACCTAACTCCGTCCAACACGTAGGTGAGCGACACTTCCTACCATACAACGCCTCATATGGTGCCATCTTGATGCTTGCTTGGTAACTGTTGTTGTAGGCAAACTCAGCTAATGGCAGAAACTCCTCCCAACTACCTCTGAAATCCAGAACACAACCTCTCAGCATATCCTCTAAGATCTGAATGACCCTTTTCGACTGCCCGTCAGACTGCGGGTGAAAAGCCGTGCTGAAATCCAAACGCGTACCCAACGCCTGATGCAACGCTTTCCAGAACCTTGACGTAAATCTGGGATCCCTATCCGAGATTATCGAAACTGGCACACCGTGCAACCTCACTATCTCTGACACATACAGCTTCGCTAATTTCTGAAGTGAGTAGTCAACCCTCACCGGAATGAAGTGAGCTGATTTAGTCAGACAATCCACAACTACCCAAACTGAATCCTTCTTGCTTGGCGTAAGCGGTAATCCACTGACGAAATCCATGGTTATCCTTTCCCACTTCCACTGAGGAATCTTCACTGGCTGAAGCAACCCTGACGGCAACTGATGTTCAGCCTTGACCTGCTGACATGTCAAACACTTCCCTACAAACTCTGTCACTTCTCTCTTCAACCCAGGCCACCAAAACTGCTCTCTGAGATCCCTATACATCTTACTACCTCCAGGATGCATAGCATAAGGACTGCTATGTGCGTCCTGAAGAATCTTCTGCCTCAGCTCAACATCCTTAGGCATACAAGCTTTACCTTGAAAACACAGCACCTCATCACTAGACAAACTGTAACCTTCCAAACCACCATTCTGCACTTGTAACCTCTGTGCACTCAGAACCTTATCCTCTAACTGTTTCTCTCTGATTTGCTCAACCCAAGTAGGCTTAACCTGCAACTCTGCCAGAATACTCCCGTCGTCATACAAGCTCAAATGGGCAAACATCGCTCTTAAGTCCGAAACAACCTTACAGCTCAACACGTCTGCCACCACGTTAGCCTTGCCCGTATGATACTCAATCGAACAGTCGTAATCTTTTAACAACTCAACCCATCTGCGCTGCCTCAAATTCAAATCCTTCTGAGTCAAGAGGTACTTCAGACTCTTATGATCGGTGTAGACTATTGATCTCTCTCCGTACAAGTAGTGCCTCCAAATCTTTAAGGCGAAGACTACAGCCGCTAGCTCCAAATCGTGCGTCGGATAGTTGGCCTCATGTGGCCTCAGCTGCTGGGACACGTAAGCCACAACCATTCCTTCTTGCATCAGCACACAACCCAATCCCGTATGTGATGCATCGCAATAGACTGTGAATTCCTTACCAGCCTCGGGTTGAATCAAAACCGGAGCTTCTGTCAGAATCTTCTTAAGCTTGTCGAAACTCTCCTGTTGTTTCTCAGTCCATACAAACGGAACCTCTTTCCTTAACAACTTGGTCATTGGCGCTGCTATCAACGAGAACCCTTCAACAAACCTTCGGTAGTATCCTGCCAAACCCAGAAAACTCCGAATCTCAGCCACTGACTTCGGTGGCTTCCAATCCAAAACTGCCTCAATCTTCCGAGGATCTACTCGAATCCCCTCAGCTGACACTACATGACCCAAAGAAAGTCACTTCTCTAAGCCAGAACTTGCATTTACTAAACTTAGCATAAAGCTGCTTTTCCCTCAAAATCTGCAGTATCACTCGCAAATGCACATCATGCTCTTCTTCTGTCCTTGAGTACACCAAGATGTCGTCTATGAAAACCACAACAAACTGATCCAAATATTGCTGAAACACCCTATTCATCATATCCATGAATGCTGCTGGCGCGTTAGTCAACCCGAACGGCATTACCAGAAATTCGTAGTGCCCATACCGAGTTCGAAACGCTGTCTTATGGATATCAGCCACCTTAACCTTCAGCTGGTGGTACCCAGACCTCAGGTCGACCTTCGAAAATACCGCAGCACCCTTCAGCTGATCAAACAAGTCGTCTATCCGTGGCAACGGATACTTGTTTTTAATCGTGAACTTGTTCAACTGGCGGTAGTCTATGCACATCCGCATCGTACCATTTTTCTTCTTAACAAAGAGTACCGGCGCACCCCACGGCGAAACACTTGGCCTGATAAAACCTCGATCCAATAACTCCTGGATCTGAGCCTTAAGCTCCACCAATTCCTTTGGCGCCATCCTATACGGAGCGATAGACACTGGCGCAGTTCCGGGTAACAGATCTATCCCGAACTCTACCTCGCGATCCGGTGGCAAACCCGGAAGCTCCTCAGGAAACACATCAGCAAATTCCTTAACTGTACGAACTTTCTCTACAGCAGACTCTTTAGCCTCCAAGGCATACACATGAACCACATACGCTTCACAGCCCTTCCTGACCATCTTCTCCGCTTTCAGAGCAGATACCACATTAGATAAGTAATCCCTCCTATTACCTATCATAGCCACTTCATTACCCTCAGATGTCTTAAGAACCATGCGCTTAGCCGCGCAATCCAACCTCGCCTGGTACTTGACCAACCAGTCCATCCCAAGAATCAGATCGAACTCCCCAAACGGCAGTTCCATCAGATCAGCAGCAAACACTACCCCTTGGAGTTCTAGGGGTACATCTCTAAACAGTTTATCTACAACTACAGAATGACCTAGAGGGCTAATCACAGTCATCTGCCTAGAAGATATCTCAGAGTCTAGATCCATGGTCTCTACTATACTACTAGCAACGTAAGAGTGTGTCGAACCCACATCAATCAAAGCAGTAAATGGAGAACCAAAGATCATGAACGTACCGGTTATGACGTCCAGTGCGTCGCCCTCCTCTCGGCGCCTCGCTGCATACACTAATCCAGGCTGTCTGGCGTCAGAACTACCCACACCTCTGCCCGGTGCTCCACGGCCTCGACCAGAACCATTACCACCTCTGCCGTTACCACGGCCCCTCTGCGGTGGCGGTCCATTACTCCTGAACTGATTACGGCCCTGACTCTTAGACTGAATCCTAGCCAACTTACGCGGACAGTCCCTCACGCGGTGATCCAGAGAACCACACTCAAAACAACCTTTTCCACCGGTCCAGCAACCTCCCCAATGAGATTTCCCACACTGGTTACACTGCGGCGGTCCCTGCCTAGCAGCAACAAACCTACCAGACTGATTCGGCCCACTCGATCTTGCCCTTTTCTGCAGATTACCCGACGATCCAGAAGACCCAAAGCTCCTCTTGTGCCTGTTCCTGTCCATGCCCTGCCTCACCGACTCCTTAACACCCTCGGCTACCTTAGCCTTTTCAACCAAAACAGCAAACTCACGCTCCTGCTGAGGAGCAATCAGGAGTCTCAACTCGTCTCTCAGACCATCCTCGAAACGAACACACCTCTCGTGCTCAGTAGCCACAATACCCCTCGCATACCGACTCAACTTCAAGAACTCAGCCTCGTACTCAGAAACAGACTTACTTCCCTGGACTAGCCTCAGAAATGCATTTCGCTGCGCGTCGATGTAGCTAGCTCCAATGTACTTTTTCTGATATGCAGCCCTAAAATAATCCCACGTAAGATCCTCTGCTGCCACACTGTCCCGAACCGTGAGCCACCACTGGTATGACTCATCCCGAAGAAGCGATACTATGCCCTTCAGCTTCTCTTCAGTAGTCAAGTCCAGATCATCCATGATCCGCTCAGTTGCCTCCAGCCAATACTCAGCAGTGCTGGGAGCAACACCAGAAACACCTCGAAAGAATTCAGCCCCGTTTGCCCGGAGTCGCTCAGGCACAGATTTCCTAACTCCTGCCCCTCCATCTACTCCAGCTACCCTTTCTAAGACTCGCAGCATCGCCTGTGACACTGCGTCATCCCCGGTCTGATCTTGGAACTCACCACCTCCAGCTGGTGGCGGTATCGGCATCTCATTTTCTGACCCCTGACCAGATCCTATGGGTTCAGAAACTGTCATCCTACCGCGACCTCGTCCACGACCGCGTCCACCTCTAGCACTCATGACTAAGTTCTCTACGTATCTGTTTTAAGAGTTTTATGCATCAGTATTTATTCCACTGTTTTAAAGCAAAGTCTTATGAATATTTAAGAAGCTTTGTTTTCGCGAGTTCACAGAGTCCTATCAGTTTCAGTTTCTAAAGTAATCCACTATGGCTAACCATCCAATCACAGTACATCAAATCACAAGCAATAGTAAGGGGTACTTACCTGGACGAACTGGTGCCGGAGACTCGGTGCCATGCCTTTCAAACCATAAAAACACTTAAATAGACTTTTGAAAACATTTTGGGCCTCAGGCCCACAGCCGAGCCTTTGAACTTGGCTCTGATACCACAATTGTAACACCCCAAACCCGGTCAAGACACCACGACCGAATCTGGTATGCTACGAGGAAAACATATTTGAGAGGTTAGGTTTTTCGTTTAAAAGTTCGATAAAAACTCTTTGAAAAGTTTTGGACGTGTAGAAATCTTGGGCATGATTGTTGAAAACTTCATAGGTCATTTTGAAAACTCAGAAATTTCGAAACTTAATCAATTAAGAAATTAAACAAGTGTATTTCATTTAGAAGTTCAAGTTGTATCTTGATGTTACTCAAGCATTAAGACTTAGTAGAAAATCGAATTTAGGTTTGAAAATCATTTGGGTTTCCTTGATACCAAATCATAGTGTGATACCCGATGGTATAGTTTAAAACACATTGCGTTATAGTTTTGAAATCGTTGTCTTTCCAAGTTTTAGCAAATTTTAACTCATTTAATTTGTTAAGGCATATTAAAAATCTACTTTAAGCATAAACATAGCAAAACATAAATTTTAAAGGCCATTTACAATCCAAAATAAAACCAAATAGTAATAAATAAGCTAAAGTACCAAATTTTATAAAGTCTGAGCAAATCTTTATTTAAGCATGGCATGAGCACCTCGAGTCCATCCCGGCTCCATGTCCGCGTCTAAGTGTCACCTGAAATGTCAAAGGAGAGGGTGAGTCGCAAAACTCAGTGCATAAATCCCACTCCCAATAATACAACATGCTAACACACACCATAGCATAGCAACATAATTAATGCAACCCGATCCTAACCATTCGTATCGCCTTTTCTACCCCGTGTGGTACCAAACCACTGGTGGTGCCAAACCACTAGTGACCCAAAGTCACGATATCCATAAGTGTGGTGCCAAACCACTGGTGACCTAAAGTCACGAATAATCCGATGATGGGGCCAACCCATCGTGTGATACCAAATCACTGGCGACAATCCCGTATCTCTCAAGTGGGGCCAACCCACGGTGGTATCAAACCACAGGGACGAGTCGCAATGAGGTGCCAAACCTCTGGTGTCCCAAAGACACAATGTGATACCAAATCACTGGTGACCGCAGTCACAAATCCGATGATGGGGCCAACCCATCGTGTGATACCAAATCACTGGCGTCAATCCCGTATAATCAACTGTGGGGCCAACCCACCGTGGTACTAAGCCACTGGGACGAGACGCTGAGGTGCCAAACCTCTGGTGACCCAAAGTCACAAAATGTCATCTGTGGTACCAAACCACTGGAGGTGCCAAACCTCTGGTGTCCCAAAGACACAGTGTCCCAAAGACACGGATATCATACTCCTCCTCCTCTCATATCACCCACACATGTCATACTAACGCAAATGATATAAAACATGTAATCATGCTAACATGCTCAACATGGCATCTCATAACATTTACATCATAAACATGATATTACATATATCAATACAAATCTCATAATGAAACAGACTTACCCGTATCCGTGCTTATACCCCATCGGGTACCAAATCCATCAATCATATTATTTCACTTTACTAAGTAATCAAGTTATTAATCATATTACTAAACAGAAGTGTGTTAGTTTACACACCTGGTAAATCGCAAATCTAAATCCCAAAGAGCCCATCTAAAAACCCTCAATCACCTCAACAACTTTGATCCTAAAATCGGCCAACCAAGGGGTTAGCACACATATCATTCGGCCATAACCATTTAAACCAAAAAGGGTTTATCACTTAACCCTCACCTTGCAATCGTTTGGTTTCCTACCAAACCCGAACCACAATGGTTCCTCCTTCAAGAATCAGCTACACCTTAAAAAGAGAACGATTAATCCTTTAAAAACTTGCTTTAACGAAACTAAAAGAATGGACTTGAAGAATCAATCCTTACCACTACTTACTAACCAATCAACAGAAGAAGACGGCTCCTCTTGCTTGCTTCCAAAATCCAAATGTCCTACAACAAGATCGGTTTAAATATAAGAGACTAACACCCTTCAACCAAATGCCATATTCGGCCCTTAACCAACCCAAATTGATAGAATACAAGGGAGAAAAGAGAAATGAACATTCGGCCAAGAACTTACCCCAACACCAACCACTAATCGGCCACCCACACCACTAGGAGAGAAGGGAGATTCGGCCAAGGTGTGTAACACCCCCAAGATCGGCTTTGCAAAAAGAAAAAGAAATAGAGGTGGGAAGAAATGAAGGTTACGTCACACAAAAGAAATGGGAAGAAACCAATTGAAGAGAAATCGGTTAGTCTTTTGAGAAGGAGAAAGAAATAAAAGATAAATGGGAATGCACCTTCGGTTTGAGAAAGAAAAGAATTTGTAGAGAAAACTTTGAGGAGAGACTTTCGACTAACAAGGTTCTAAGAGAAGAAAAGAAGAAAAAATATGGAAAGACTAGGGTGCTAGTTTCGGTTTACCAAATGAACAAAAGAAAGAGAAGTGGGAGAGAAGAGAATATTCGGCCATACACAAATGAACAAAAAAGAAACCAAAAGAGAGGGAGCATTCGGCACACACAAGATGGTTGAGAACTTTCGGCCAATCTAACTCAAAAGGTAAAACAAATTCGGCCAAAGAGAGCTTAAGTTTTCGGTTTGCAAAAGAAAAGATGGAGAACTTACTAGGAATTTCGGCTTGACACCTAAATGATCGAATATGCAGCCAAAATTCAAAAATGAATTTCGGCATACCCATTTCCCCACACCAACCGTCCACTCCCCCACAAACTCTCCTAAAATTCGGCCATATCTCCCCCAAACACTCCACACCACCACTTCAAATTAGTTTGAACAAGTCCCCCTCCTACAATCACTCTCCACCCACCATTCCACCATTTGACCAAGTCTTAGGCAGAGTTTGAACTGCCTACAACTCCTCCCTTCCATGCCGTCAAAATGGAAGCCAAAATAGGGGATCTCCACAGCTTGAACACAAGACCTCTCCCCTTGCAAATGACGCCAACCACAAGCCCTTAGTGGCGTCTCACCTGCCACTCCACCAGCTCATCTTTTGTGCAACAAAACACCAAATAATACTCATATATCCCAGCTCCATCAGCTCCTCTTACTTAGGCCTAAAAACAAAAATTTTCCCACCTACTCAGGCATACCCCTAGCCTACAATTAAGCCCCTAAAACACCAAAACAGCAACATAGCACACCAAACACATGCAAAACATGCCATAACAAAATAGCCCCTAACCCGGGATATTACACTCTATTATCGTTTTACGACAAGGAGCAAAGAGGGGCAGCTGTAATAACCATATTTTGCCCGGGCCCTTAACCAAAACCCAAACCTGGGCCCATTAGCCAAAACAAAATCAGATGGAAAAGAAGAAAAACCAAATGTTATAAAAGTCCAAATAAATAAAAAAATATAGTCCAAATGTCCATTTACATTTCTGAAACCCAACATAAAATGCCCAAAACAAAACAAAATAAAATAAATGAAACAAAGTCCATTAAAAGTCCAATTACAGTCCAAATAATTACACCAATCCAAACAGTGCAAGCCCAAACACTGCCCTTGACTCAAACTATTACCCAATACCCACTTACACCCTGACCCGTAATCCAGACCCAAATCCTACGCAAACCCGAGCCCAACCACATTGGCCCAAAATACTGAACAGGTTCAGAGAACCCTAGGGTTCTCTCCAGCGCCGCCACGCGTCGGTTGCACGCGCGTCGATCCAACTGCCTTCGCGCGTCGTCCCGATCTCCCATGCGCGTCTCCCTTCCCCACGCCTCGCACGCCCATGCGCCTCGGCCCCCGACTCCACCAGCCCATCATGCCTCGGTCACCACCAGCCTCGCCCATCACCTGCAAACAACATCAAAAGCAAGAACGGAGACAACAAAAACAGAAAAATATGGGAGAAATAGTTTGAATAATAAGAAAGAATACTATATTTGGCTATAAAGCCATTAAAGATTGATGTAATAGGGGTTCGCTTTCTTTTCTGAGAAAAATATACCCGTACATTACCAGGTATCAAGAAATAGAATCAAAAATCAAGAATAAAAGGTTGAAACTCGTTTTTTTACTGATCATTACTTACTGGTACTCTCATTTTCTTTCCATTTCGATTTATTTCCCTTCAAAAATTTTTACAAACAATGATAATATGAACGAAGAGGAAAGAAACTACCGGAGCCGCTCACGGTCGTGGAGCCAGAGCGCTCCCCTTCCGTCGCCGACGTTCGATCCCTCGAAGGTCAGTCGCGTGCCTCGGTGGTGGCCAGGTCTGTTGGCTGCCGCATTCGGAGACCCTAGCAGAGTAGAGAGAAAGAGATGAAAAGGGGGATGCGGCTGCTGAGGTTAAGGAGAATGAAGACTAAGATCTTTAAAACCAATCTAGGTTTTTTTTTTAATGTTTAATAAACGGTGCCGTTTGCCAAAGGAGAATCTGCATATTATCCTTTAAAAGGGATAATTTTGCATTCAGTCCCCCTGCATTCGATGCTTATTGATCGTATCCCTTTTCGTATTCTTTTTCTGGTTTTAAAATTTGACCCCATGATTTCAATCGCATTTCAACATGACCCCTACCCGTTTTTTTGGTTTATTGCAATTTCGGCCCTCATACTTTATTCTGACTGCGATCTAGTTCAACGTGTTTTAAAGATTTTATTTATTTGTTTTTATTCAAAATATTATTCTTATTATTACCATTATTTCGAAGTTTTATATATTATTTTCACAAAACATTATGAGTGCTGTTGATTTTAAATTTTGATTTCATCTCAAATGTTTTCATATGTTATTTGCTTTATTCTCTTTATGTATTCTTCACTCAAAACCGATTTTACTAATTAGTTTTTGATTTATTATTATCTCTAAAAGTGTTTAGCTTATTATTCTCCGACTGTTGATATTGATGTTTAAGCAATATGAATTACATGATTATTGTTCCTGCATGAATCATGATTTACTTGTTGGCATTTTCATAACATCGGTATTATTAGCAGCATTATTATTGTTTATATTATTGTTCCACTATAACTGTTGTTACTCACGCATGTTAACACTTTAGATGAAAGATACTAATGTTATGTATAATGTGTATTATTATTGCTATGCCAAATTCGTGTTACATTGCCATTATTAAACGAGCATAATCCCACTCACGATTTAAATATGGTCTCTTTAAAATCCAAATTGCCAAACATGTATAATTTTTCAAATACGTTTATCGATTTTACCCAAAAGCAAAATTTTTAAAATGAGGCAATATTCTATGTTTGGGAATTCGAGAGATCGTGCCCTATGCGTTGGGTTTCGGTTCTCTCGCTTGGCCAAACAATAGGATGTCCTTTTGATATTTTGACGCATGAGTCTCGGAGATTAAGAGATAATCCTGGATTCGAAGATTAAAATCGTCGTGTCCTATGTACTGGATGTGATATTTTATTCTCTCGGAACGAGAAAATCATGATGGACAATTCGAGAAAATTCAACTATTTCCCAAAGAGATCCAGTTCTTAAATTCTTTCAAAATTTTCAAACTTTCGACATGGGGACAATAATTAATCAATTTGGTACCAATTTTGGACGTTGCGAGGGTGCTAATCCTTCCTCGCACGTAACCGACTCCCGAACCTATTTTCTCAAATTTTCGTAGACCAAAAAAAAACATTGTTTTAATAAATCCAAATGTTTTATCAAAACAAAGGTGATCCGATCGCACCTAATAAAAGATCGGTGGCGACTCCTATTTTTAAAGTCAAACCCCGTTTTGACAAAAATGGTTACGACAGGTTGTACCAAGGGAGAGGGTTAATTGAGAATTTTTCCAAGAAGAGTTCCGTAAGAAGTACACTAGCCGGAGGTTTATCGATCAGAAATGGAAAGAATTCCTTGAGTTGAAACAGGGTCGAATGACGATAACGGAATATGAGCGTGAATTTGTGAGACTGAGCAAATACACTCGAGAATGTGTTTCGACTGAAGCCATTATGTGTAAAAGATTTGAAGATGGGCTGAACAAAGACATCCGATTATTGGTTGGCATTCTTGAACTGAAAGAATTCATTGTGCTTGTAGAGAGAGCTTGCAAGGCCAAGGAGTTGGCAAAAGAGAATAGTAAAGCCGAGTTTGAGTCTCGAGATTCGAAGAAAAGACAGATGGGAAAGTCATTTCAATCCTCATCTAAGAAACCGAGAGGGTTTAATACTCGATCCAATGCTTCAGTTGGGTTTTCAAACAGAAACCATAGGAAACAGTATTCGGGTCATAAGGCTCAAACTACTTCGATAGTGAGTGTGGGTAATGCTCAACTTAGTAGACCTGAATGTCCATATTGCGGTAGACGTCACCCCTGTGAGTGTCGGTTGAATGGTCGAACTTGTTTCAAGTGTAGTTCCCAAGATCACTTCATTAGTGATTGCCCCGAGATGGTTGAAAAAGAGAAATTCCAGAGTGTAAGATCAGGTAATACTACTCCTAGAGGGAGGCCACAGAGAAATCCGGAAAATGGAGCGAGTAGGAAGAGTGCACCTAGAGATCCAACTGTGAGGCCCGAAGGTAGAGCACCTGCAAGGACTTATGCCATTCGCGCTCGCGAAGAGGCTTCATCTCCTGATGTGATTATGGGTACTTTTTCTCTTTATGATACTTCTGTTGTTGCTTTGATTGATCCGGGATCTACCTTGTAACAGCTCAGTTTTAGATAAATCAGAACAGTGGTCTTAGAACCAGAAATCTGAGGTCGCAAAATTATTTTAATATTATTTTTGGTATTTACATCATGTTATTTGATATGTGTGAAATTTCGTGATTTAATTTTACCGTTTGTGTGCTTAATTTAAAAAAAAAGAACTTAATCGCGTAAAATGTAAAAGTAGCATGCTACATGTTAAGTGCTTATTTGCTTTGATTAATTAAATGTAAGGTCCTTATGTTGTGATTTGACCATTGAATATTTGAGTGGACAAAGATGGACAACCATTATGTGTTTTGTTAATTAATTTATAAAGGTTAAATATGTAAATTAGTAATAAAGTTAATAAAATAAAACACAAGTAGAAACGACATGCATTATCATCTTTTGTGGCCGAATGTGAGAAGAAAGAAGCCATTGTTCATGCTTTTAAATTTCGGCACCTAGGAAGCTTGATTTAGGTATGTTCTTTGCTCAGTTTTTGATAATTTTTACGTTTTTCAGATCGTTGCTTTGTATACTAGCTAGCCCATGTTTTAATTTTCCGATTTGATGATGATTTTTTGATTTGCCATTGTTGAAAGATTGATGTTTTTGTTGTTTGATGATGAAAAATAAATAAACGTTGGTAGATTATCATAGCTAATTAAGTGATTTTTGATAAAGATGCATATTAAGGATTAAATTGTGAAATTTGTAAATTTAGGGATCAAAATGTGAAATAAATGAAATTAGTGGGCTGCTAGGGACCTATGGAAGATTCGACCAAGCATGGGTTTAATGAAATTTTAAGTATTTTGTGTTGTTTTGAAATAGGGACTAAATAGAGAAAATGTGAAATATTAGGGGCTAAAGTGCAAAATGCTCATTTATGTGTTTTTGTATGAAATTGACTGAGCTTTTAATTAAATAAGTTAAATTTAAAATGATTTAGATCAAGAAAGGAAGAAATCGTATTTGGATCGGGGGAAGTCGAAAGTTGTTGAATAGTCGTTTCAATCTGTTCGTTTCCGTACGAGGTAAGTTCATATGCAAATAAACATTTTTAAATTTAAATATAAATATTGCCCAATTGATTTGTGTATAAATACATATATTGCCGAATTGAATTATGTGTTGGAGGAATTATTTTGAGCTTGAATTGATTGAATTATGAAGTCGAAAGCCCCGTATGAGCCTTAGGAATAGTGTAGGATACTGATGTCATGACATTAGGATTTCCAAGGTGTGATATCGTGTAAGACCATGTCTGGGAGATTGGCATCGTGTATGATTCGTGTAAGCCCTGTCTAGACAGAGGCTTCAGTATGTGATAACATGTAAGACCATATCTGGGATATGGCATTGTAATTGATATATGTGTTTCCGACTATCCTTAACGATTCTGAATGGTTCAACGGGCAATGTCAAACGAAACCAAATGTGAATTTGAGCTAAATAATTGTAACATCCCAAATTAGGGCCTAGTCGAAAAGTGGTTTCAGGACCACAAATCCGACATAAGAAAAATTTATTTTTATTATATTTTTATGGTCTACAATTTCACGGAACGATTTCGTGAAAATTTCGTTCGAAAATTTTGACGTTTGGCCACTCAATTTAGTCAAAAGGACTAAATTGTAAAAAGTGCAAAACTTGAGTTCTAGAAGTTAGAGCTGTCAAATTGCTATGAAAATTTAAAGTAGGTTCTTAAATGGTAATTGCCCATTGGTTAAATTGTTGGACAAATATGGATATGGTATATATTAGATAAGATATTTTTTTTGTAAGGACATTTGTCGTTTTGTAAATTAAATGAATTAAAAACAAAATTAAAAGGCCAAATTTGTCCATTTTTTTCATATGGACGAAATTTACCAACGGAAGACATGGCTAGGGTTTTCTTAACTTTCCAAGCTCATGGTAAGTCCGTTCTAGCCCCATTTTTCAAGTTATTTACGGTTTTGGAGTCCCGGTAGCTCGATGTAGCTTATGCTACCAATAATTCATGCTAGGGTTCATCTTTGGAAAATTAACCATAGGTTAAAAGTGTGTATTTTGATGTTTTATGGTAGAATATAAAGCTTGAAATTATGTTAAACAACTTTTACTAAGCGATTTTAAGTGACAACAAGTAAAACGATATAATCGGTAAAAATACCTAATGTCCATAAGTGTATGTTAGAGTAAGAATTTGATGTTTCCATATAAGGTAAAAATGATTAGCATGTTATAAAACATAAGAATAAGGGCTGAATTTTAATTTTCGAGTATTGGGGCAAAAGTGTAAATATGTAAAAGTTTAGGGGCAAAATTGTAATTTTGTAAAAGTTTGAGTTAGGGACAGTTTTGAGTAGTACGTTAATTAAATAAGTGAAATGTGATGTTTTAGACCCCGAAAAACAAGATTTAGACCTAGAATGGGAGGAAAATCGAAAATCGAGAAAGTTGGTAAATTGCCGTTTCTGGATCCGAGGTAAGTTGGTGTGTAAATAATAATGCAATAATGTTGTAATGTATGTTTGAAACCTAAATTGTGGTATTAAATTGATTTTGCTGAATTACATGTTTTGTATATTATGTTAGTGAATTAATTTAATAATAATGTTTATGATCCGAGGTGACATAGGTGACATGGAAAATGGGTCGAAATGTTGTGCTTAAAGGTGTTTTCTATGACTATGGTTATTATGTGAAATGGAAAGTTGATATGTAAATAATTCATTTATTTTACTTGTTCAATAATTATTTTGCTAGATATTAAGGAAATCATTGGGTGATAACTATAATATGAAAATGTATGGAATATGAAATTCTTGATTGAACCTTCGGAAAACAGAGAGATACGGACAATATGTAGCTAGGTCACACGAGTGATAAGGGACCTTCACCGTGAGCACAAGAAAGCTACGAGATGGAAAAATTTGATATGTAGCTAGGCCACATGGATGATAAGGGACTTTCACCATGTGTGCAAGAAAGCTACGGGATAATAATTTCATATGTTCACATGTGTAATACTGTGTGTAAACCATTTGTACAAGAAAGTTACGGGTTATGAGTAGCTAGGTCATATGAGTGGTTCCTAGTGTTGGACACCATGTAGACAAGAAAGCTACGAGATGGAATGGCTAGGTCACATAGGTGATAAGAGACCTTCACCATGTGTACAAGAAAGCCGAGTTATGTGTAAGTGGAGCTATGTGCTGAGACCATCGAGTATCGGGTGTTTTCCGAAGGGGTTCAATGAGATAAATTACTAATGGTGATTGGTGTGATCATGTTATGTATAAGTACAAGAGTGAATGTAATAAATTGAGAAATGTGGCAAATGTACGTGTGAGCAAGGGTGCATGTGACTATGTGTATATGTGCATAATGTGTTTGATATGTGATACGTGATTGAAATTGTGGTAAGGCTGATATGGTGTGAGTGCCATTATGAGTACTCGTAAATATTGGTGATGATTATTCATTTGTATGGCTAGTATTGAACATGCTTGGTGTTATGTGTGCATATATGGAAGTAATATAAAGAAAACTTGGGAGAGTAAAATTTTCAGTAGAATAGATTGAAACAGCAGCAGTTACGTGATTTTGAAAAATCACCATAGATAGTATAAATTGGGTTATATGTTGTATGAGATATTGATTTAAAGATTATTGAGTCTATTTTCATATAAAAGAAACATAAAAAGCAAAGGATTTTTATATTTTGAGATATTTAGAATTTTGTGAGACTGGTTCAGAGTGATTTCGAGATCCCCTGTTCTGACTTGGAAAAATCATTGGAAATTGTAAAAAAAATACTTTTTGGACATAATGTATATTGTTAGATTCCTTATTGAGTCTATTTTTATGAGAAACAAACTAGAACATAATTTGAATTCTTTACGAAAAGATAATTAAATTTTAGCGAAGAATGGTTGAAACTGTTGGACAGCAGAACATGGGAGACTTTGAAGAATAAACTGTACTAATTGGTTAAACAAAATATTCTAAAACTTTTATGGTAATAAGATATTTGAGTCTACTTTCAAGGAAAAGTATCAGATTTTAATTCAGAGTTCTGTAGCTCAAGATATAAATAATTTAGTGACTGTGAGTCGAGTAGACAGCTTGAGATGAACATGAATAAAAAGTGGAACTATGTGCAATTATGATTGTATTATCTTGAGAACATATTGTGAAGATTTATAAAAGCATGTTAATAAATCACTTATTATTTACATACTTACTTACTAAGCTTTGTAGCTTACTTCCCTTCATTTCCCATATCTTATAGGGTTGTATGCTAACTCGAGTTGGAGATCGCCGGAGATGTAATCACACTATCAAGCTATCATCGTGGGGTAAAAGTGAATACAAACCTGTTAAGTTTATGGCATGTATAGGGGACTTAATCATTTGTATATGTTATAATTGGTTTGGATTAAAATGTTGGCCTTTAATATTTAGCAGTTTATTTTGTATAATTTGGATAAAATTTTATGACTCAGTTTAATACGTTTACAAGTGTATGTGTTTTGGTAATGCCTCGTACCCTATTTTGGTGTTGAATACGGGTAAGGGTTGTTACATTTAGTGGTATCAGAGCTATGGTTTAGTCTATTCTCGGACTAACATAGCGTATCTGAGTCTAGCTATACATGCCATATTACTACTCGTGAGAGTGTGATATCTCCCGACTCTGACGAAATTGTTTTATTAAGAAAAAGATGACTCCCAACCGAGCTATTTTTTGATTATGCTGATAATGATATTGAAATGATTGAGACATGCTTATGATGTGTCGAAATTTGGAAAGGTATGAATAGAAGTTCAGGATATATATTTGTTAATGTACGAAATGAGATAACCACAAGTTGAGAAATGTGAGAAGTGGAATGAAATGAAAGTTTATATGGTGATAAGCCCATCCATGTTTGTTTGGCATGCATATGATGTTATGTGCCCAACATATTTGATTAAGTGAATACGATAAGTAAATTTACTCAAATTAACAGAATGTGTGTTTATATACACTTGTTTGAATAAGATAGTCAAAAATGTTAGTGTAACATGACTATGTATGTTAATTAGCTTGAAGTGAATTATGTAATTGTGATTATATGATGTTGGTGATGAATACAAAGTCATATGTGTGTATTTATGAGAGTCAAGTCAGAAGCTTTATGACCTCACCCCTTACCAGTATTGTTTTCTAACGAAAATTCATGAGAACCACGTGGAGTAAGTCCATAAATGTGAAACTAAAAAGTTTAGTGGTGAAATACTTAGTAATGCATATAGAGATAAGAATAGTTTGGGAAGTGGAAACAATTTCGGAAGGATATCAGAATGTTTTAAAGATTATACTGATTATGCAATGTCACGGATAAAGGAGAAGTTAGTCTCGACTAATCGACTTATTCAGATATGATGTCTAAAGTATGTGTTTGCTGAAATTTTTCCTGAATTGATTTTCCTTAGTGAGTGGAATAATACGGGGTTCATGATGACAGAATTAGTCAAAGAAATGATATTTGAGTAGTAAAGATGTTTGTGTGCGTGACAGTTACAGTTGAAATGAATATGATGATTTTTTCTATGTATTCTATATATTCTTTTATCCCCAGAGATATGTGTGTGATTGTTCAGTTTCTGATGGAGTTCTTACGTTGCGAGAAGCTAACTATGATGTTAGATGAATGCCCTGTTGGTCTGGTCGATTTATGATTGGTATTTCTTTATCTCTTCGGAATTCTATTTAAATATGTTGGAATGAAGTCGATGGTAAAAATTTATGTGAGACTATTCTTATGTTTCTACTGATTATGGTTTCGTTTTATATATACAGAAAATATATTATCTCTGTTATGATGGAAGTCTAGAGTCGGTAAGCATTGTTTTTTTTTTCTGCTAGGTTTCTCTGATGAATCATCAGGATCTCTATTATTTTCTTGTGAGTTATGTATATTTAAACATGCCTCAACTAAGAGAATAAATTTTATGTATTCACGAGTATGAAGGCGGATAGTCTGAATGAAGAAATTATATTCTAGAAAGTATAATACAGATATATGCCCATTGGATTATTCTAACCATATGATGTGTAACACCCCAAACCCGGTCAATACACCACGACCGAATCTGGCATGTTACGGGGAAAATCGTATTTGAGGGGTTAGGTTTCCAGTTAAAGATTTGGTGGAAAACTTCTTTGTTATAGTTTATACTTGTCAAAATCTTGGGCATGATTGTTTTAAAGCTGATAGTGTATTTTGAAAACCCGAGAATGTTGAAAACTTAGTTGAATCAAAAACATTTTGAACTTAGTGTGAAGAAAATCTCAAGTTTGGACAACATTTGGGTGTATTCATTTTAAAGTTTTAGTGTGATACCCGATGGTAAAGTTTAAAACATATCGCTTTGTAGTTTTGAAAACCCTTTTTCTTTCCAAGTTTTACCCAACATTAATCCAATAATTTGTTAAGGCACAGTTGAAATCAAACTTAAGCATATAAATACCCAAAGCATAATTTTAAAAGGCCATTTACAAACCAAAATAAAACCCAACAGTAATAAATAAGCTGAAATACCAAATTTTATAAAGTCTGAGCAAATCTTTATTCAGGCATGGCATGAGCACCTCGAGTCCATCCCGGCTCCATGTCCGCGTCTAAGAGTCACCTGAAAAGTCAAAAGAGAGGGTGAGTCGCAAGACTCAGTGCATAAACCCCACTTCCGATAATACAACATGCTAACACACATCATATCATAGGAACATAATTAATGCACCCCGTTCCTAACCATCCATATCACCTTTCTACCCCGCGTGGTACCAAACCACTGGTGGTGCCAAACCACTGGTGACCCAAAGTCACGATATCCATAAGTGTGGTGCCAAACCACTGGTGACCCAAAGTCACGAATAATCCAATGATGGGGCCAACCCATCGTGTGATACCAAATCACTAGCGACAATCCCGTATCTCTCAAGTGGGGCCAACCCACGTTGGTGTCAAACCACAGGGACAAGTCGCAATGAGGTGCCAAACCTCTGATG
Source organism: Gossypium australe (assembly GCA_005393395.2). Classification (NCBI taxonomy): domain Eukaryota; kingdom Viridiplantae; phylum Streptophyta; class Magnoliopsida; order Malvales; family Malvaceae; genus Gossypium; species Gossypium australe. Next base: position 130,756,597 of record CM016619.1, read on the forward strand.
TCCCAAAGACACATGTGATACCAAATCACTGGTGACCGCAGTCACAAATCTGATGATGGGGCCAACCCATCGTGTGATACCAAATCACTGGCGTCAATCCCGAATAATCAACCGTGGGGCCAACCCACCGTGGTACTAAGCCACTGGGACGAGACGCTGAGGTGCCAAACCTCTGGTGACCCAAAGTCACAAAATATCACTGTGGTACCAAACCACTGGAGGTGCCAAACCTCTGGTGTCCCAAAGACACAGTGTCCCAAAGACACGGATATCATATTCCCCCTCCTCTCGTATCACCCATGCATATCAAACTAATGCAAATCATGTAAATCATGTGTTCATGCCATTATGTCTAACATCGTAACTCATATCACATACATCAATAATCATAAGATCATATAAATCACCAATAAACTCATAATAACACTGACTTACCCGAATCCGTGATCATACCCAATAGGGTATCATATCAATCACCACTGTTTCACTTATTACATCACAGGTTATTAATCACATTACTAAACAGAAGTGTGTTAGTTTACACACCTGATTAAACGCAAAGCCTTAAACCCAACGAACTGATCTAAGTCCCCTTGATTACTTTGCTCCTATAATCGGCCAAATATGGGTTAGTCAATGAACCATTCAGCCAATACAAGTAACCCAAAGGGTTAGCGTTTGAACTTCTCACCTTACGAATGATTTGGTTTCCTACCAAATCCCGAACCAAACAGTGGTTACTCTGACAATCGGCCAACCCCTAACAAGCAAACAGTTAGTCCTCTGAAGCCTTATCTTAACAAAAACTAACGAATGGACTAGAAGAACCAACCCTTACCACACTTACCAATCACTTACCCCTACAAGTAAAGTCCTCAGTCGACTGCTTCGAAATCCCCGGTTGCCCTATCCTGAAATCGGTTCCAACATAAGAGATCAACTCCTTTCAACATATGCCCAAAATCGGCTATTAACCCAACCAAAACCGATGAGACATAAGAGAGGGAAGAAATGGCCATTCGGCCTAGTACTTACCTAACTCCAATGATCGATCAACCAAACAAGATCACCCTTCACCGATATTCGGCCAAGAGAGACTACTAGGAGAAGGGAGATATTCGGCTAAGTTGTGAGCAATAGAAAGGAGAAATCGGCACTGGGTGTTTAACACTTCTATTTTCGGCTTTGAGGGAAAAGACAATGTGAAATGGGAGTAGAGTTTCGGCAATTATGCTTAAGAAAAGAAAATAAAAGTTTCAGAAGCAAGATGATTGTAGTTTCGGCACAAAAGAAATGGGATGACAAATGGGTAATTCGGCTATCACGGTTTCAAGAAGAAAAAGAAAGTTTGAGTAGAGGAGAACCTAGTTTCGGCTTACCTACATGAAAAGAAAGGGAGAGAGAGAGAGCATTCGGCTACTAAGATAATTGAGAGAAAACAAAGCACAAATTCAGCAAGGTTGCTTGGACTTTTCGATTTGAGAAAAGAAAATGTGAAGAAGCTCTATTGACATTCGGCTAACAAGAGACCAAAAAGAGAAGTTTGGCTTTCACAAATTGACCGAAAAACACCAAAAATGCCCAATGCATTTTCGACATACCCATCTCCCATGCTTACCAAACCGTCCACTCCCCCACAAGCTTCCCAAGTTTCGGCCAACACCTCCAAACACACCCCAAAATTCGGCCACAACCCCCCATTAGCTCCCAACCACTCCTTCAAACTTGTTGAACTAGTCTTCCTCCACAAATTACTCTCCACCCATCATTCAAATAGGAAGACTAAGTCCAAGGCAGAGTTTGAACTGCCTACAACCTCTGCCTTCCATGCCGTCAAAAAGAGTGCAAAAAGTGGCCACTCCGCAGCTTGAACACAAGACCTCCCACTCCTGCAAGTGGCGCCAACCAAGCTCCAAGTGGCACCTTGCTCTGCCACTTTGCTAGCTCAACTCTTGTGCTCAAAAACACCAAATAAAATACATAAGCCCTAGCTCCTTCAGCTCCTCTCCCATAAGGCTTAAAACTAAAATTTTTCCTACCTATCCAGGCTTACTCCTAGCCTACAACTAAGTCCCGAAACCTCACAAACAACAACACAACAAGCCCCTAACATGCAAACAATGTCACAACAAAATAGCCCCTAACCCGGGATATTACATGATGTTATTATAAGTTAAAGTTGTTCTGATTGGAAAAGTTATCACATTTGTGAAAGTTTGAATGGTCTGGTTATACTAACAAAGTTAAAGCAATTGAAGGTATTATTAACCGAAGCTCTAGTTCTGAGTTCAGTTGGAATTGAGTAATGAGTTTATGATTTTTTTCAGTAATGCACTAGTGAACGGATTAGAATGAGTTTTATTGCTAGAATATTTAGTGATGTTGGAAATTAAGAGAAAGATACTAAACCACTCTTTTGGTAAGATTTTCGAGGACGAAAATCCTAAAAGGGGGAGAAATGTAACATCTTGAATTAGGGCCTAGTCGGAACTGTAGTTTCGGGACCACAAATCCGACATAAGAAAATTTATTTTTATTATATTTTTATGTTCTACAATTTCACGGAACGATTTCGTGGAAATTTCGTTCGAAAAATTTGACGTTTGGCCACTCAATTTAGTCAAAAGGACTAAATTGTAAAAAGCACAAAACTTGAGTTCTAGAAGTTAGAGGTGTCAAATTGCTATGAAAATTTAAAGTAGAGGTTTTTAAATGGTAATTAGCCCAATGGTTAAATTGTTGGACAAAAATGGATATGGTCTATGTTAGATAAGATATTTTTTTGTAAGGGCATTTTAGTCCTTTTGTAAATTAAATTAATTAAAAACAAAATTAAAATGCCATATTTTTCCATCTTCTTCATATGGACGAAATTTACAAACGGAAGACATGGCTAGGACATGGTAAGTCCGTTCTAGCCCCGTTTTTCAAGTTATTTACGGTTTTGGAGTCCCAGTAGCTCGATGTAGCTTATGCTACCAATAATTCATGCTAGAGTTCATATTTGGAAAATTACCCATAGGTGAAAAGTGTGTATTTTGATGTTTTATGGTGGAATATGAAGCTTGAAATCATGTTAAACAACTTTTACTAAGCGATTTTAAGTGAAAACGAGTAAAATGACATAATCGGTAAAAATACCTAATGTCCATAAGTGTATGCTAGAGTAAGAATTTGATGTTTCCATAAGGGAAAAATGATCAGCATGTTATAAAACATAAGAATAAGGGCTGAAGTTTAATTTTCGAGTATTGGGGCAAAAGTGTAAATATGTAAAAGTTTAGGGGCAAAATTATAATTTTGCAAAAGTTTGAGTTAGGGACTGTTTTGAGTGGTAAATTAATTAAATAAGTGAAATGTGATGTTTTAGACCCCGAAAAAAGAGTTTTGGACCTAGAACGGGAGGAAAATCAAAAATCGAGAAAGTTGGTAAATTGCCGTTTTTGGATCCCCTAGGTAAGCTGGTGTGTAAATAATGATGCAATAATGTTGTAATGTATGTTTGAAACCTAATTGTGGTATCAAATTGATTTTGCTGAATTACATGTTTTGTATATTATGTTAGTGAATTGATTTAATAATAATGTTTATGATCCGAGGTGACATAGGTGACATGGAAAATGGGTCGAAATGTTGTGCTTAAAGGTGTTTTCTATGACTATGGTTATTATGTGAAATGGAAAGTTGATATGTAAATAATGCATTTATTTTACTTGTTCAATAATTATTTTGCTAGATATTATGGAAATCATTGGGTGATAACTATAATATGAAAATGTATGGAATGTGAAATTCTCGTTTGAACCTTCGAAAAACCGAGAGATACGGACAATATGTAGCTAGGTCACACGAGTAATAAAGGACCTTCACCGTGTGCACAAGAAAGCTACAAGATGGCAAAATTTGATATGTAGATAGGCCACATGGATGATAAGGGACTTTCACCATGTGTGCAAGAAAGCTACGAGACAATAATTTTATATGTAACTAGGTCACATGTGTAATACTGTGTGTATACCTTTTGTACAAGAAAGTTACGGGTTATGAGTAGCTAGGTCACATGAGTGGTCCCTAGTGTTGGACACCGTGTAGACAAGAAAGCTATGAGATGGAATAGCTAGGTCACATGGGTGATAAGAGACCTTCACCATGTGTACAAGAAAGCCGAGTTATGTGTAGGTGGAGCTATGTGCTGAGACCACCGAGTATCGGGTGTTTTCTGAAGGGGTTCAATGAGATAAATTACTAGTGGTGATTGGTGTGATCATGTTATGTATAAGTGCAAGAGTGAATGTGATCAATTGAGAAATGTGGCAAATATACGTGTGAGCAAGGGTGCATGTGACTATGTGTATATCTGCATAATGTGTTTGATATGTGATACGTGATTGAAATTGTGGTAAGGCTGATATGGTGTGAGCACCATTATGAGTACTCGTAAATATTGGTGATGATTATTCATTTGTATGGCTAGTATTGAACGTGCCTGGTGTTATGTGTGCATATATGGAAGTAATATAAAGAAAACATGGGAGAGTAAAATTTTCAGTAAAATAGATTGAAACAGCAGCAGTTACGTGATTTTGAAAAATCACCATAAATATTAGAAATTGAGTTATATGTTGGATGAGATATTGATTTGAATCTTATTGAGTCTATTTTCATATAAAAGAAACATAGAAAGCAAAGAATTTGTATATTTTGAGATATTTAGATTTTTGTGAGACTGATTCAGAGTGATTTCGAGATCCCCTGTTCTGACTTGGAAAAATCATTGGAAATTGTAAAAAAATTTAATTTTGGGACATAATTTATATGGTTAGATTCCTTATTGAGTCTATTTTTATAAGAAACAAACTAGAACATAATTTGAATTCTTTACGAAAAGATAATTAAATTTTAGCGAAGAATGGTCGGAACTGTTGAATAGCAGAACAGGGGAGAATTTGAAGAATAAATTGTACTAATTGACTAAACAAAAAATTCTAAAAATTTTATGGTAATAATATATTTGAGTCTACTTGTAGGGAAAATTATCTAATTTTAATTTGGAGTTCCATAGATTAAGATATAAATAATTTAGTGACTGTGAGTCGAGTAGACAACTTGAGATGAACATGAATAAAAAGTGGAACTATGTGCAATTATGATTGTATTATCTTGAGAACATATTGTGAAGATTTGTAAAAGCCTGTTAATAAATCACTTATTATTTACATACTTACTTACTAAGCTTTGTAGCTTACTTCCCTTCATTTCCCATATCTTATAGGGTTGTATCCTAACTCGAGTTGGAGATCGCCGGAGATGTAATCACACTATCAAGCTATCATCGTGGGGTAAAAATGAATACAAACCTCTTAAGTTTATGGCATGTATAGGGGACTTAGTCATTTGTATATGTTATAATTGGTTTGGCTTAAAACGTTGGCCTTTAATATTTAGCAATTCATTTTGTATAATTTGGATGAAATTTTATGACTCCGTTTAATACGTTTACAAGTGTATGTGTTTTGGTAATGCCTCGTACCCTATTCCGGCGTTGAATACGGGTAAGGGGTGTTACGATAATTCAGGTACATATAAGGTTTAAATGTTCCTTGAAAAATAAGGTAAGTGAAGCTACTAATGTGGTATTATGGATTTTATGAGAAAAGTGAGAGTATATGTATATGAGATTAGTTTAATTTGGCCTATTCAAAATTGAATTATTCATGTTTTTGTGATGATTTATTTGCTTATGACTTACTAAGCTTTCAAAGCTTACTTTGCGCATTTCTTTCATTGTTTTATAGATATATAAAGTTAGCTCGAGCTCGGGGATCGTCAAGGATCATCATCACACTATCGATCGCTATTTTGGTACTTTCATAGTTTGCATTTTTGATATATGGCATGTATAACCTAGTTTTAATATGGTTTATTTTGACATGTATATAATTAGCCATACGAAAATGGCTTTATAATGATGTTATGTTTGTGAATGATCAACCTTGTTGATGTGCTTATTTTGGAAGTATGTTTGATGAAAATGTGATTCAGCTCGAGTAATTACATAGTTGATGGATGTATTTTTCAATTGGTGATACATGTTATTATAACTAGGTGATGTCTTTGCTTTATGATGTAAATTTGGCTATTTGAATGGCTTATTATTAATTTATAACTTGATGTATGATTTGTTTTGGTATATTGGCTTGGAATTGGTAAATGATGGCATTCATATTTGGCTAATGATGGATACACTAAATACATATGCATATGACATGTTTGTATGTGGTTTGGTACCTAAAGAACAAGTTGGTTAGTTTAATGTTTGATTTTTGGTTATAAAAAAAAAAGGTGTTAATGGCTTATTGGATAGTTAAATATATGATGTCTAGACATGATATTTATATGTGAATTAGGTATGTTTTGGCTTGTTATTTGTGTTCAAAATTGGTCCAAATTGATTTATTAAAATGCGCATAATTTGGTTATGTATAAGAACTATATTTGATCAATTAGTGATGTTATATAATGAATCATTATATAGATAACTTATAAGTTGTAAAATATGTTTTGTTTTGACTTGATATTCGGTTGTATAAAGGTTTATGAACTGGTACATTTGATAATAGAATAATGAAATAAATGTATGAATTTGGATGTTTTGACTTATGCATTGGTATTTGATTTGTAAGGGTATGTATACATACTTGAATATATTTTAAATATTCGAATGACATGAATGTGATGGTAACAAAGTTCGAACATTTGACTTATGAAATATGTGTGCTATATTGTTAATTCATGATAGCTTAATTAAAAAATTTGAATAGGAAACAGAATTAAAATGGTTGAGTTTTCGTGTATGGTTTGTATGTGATATATTATTTTATATGCAAAATTGGTATATGTGAATTGAGGTATTTGAGCTTTGAAGATTTTATAACTTTATGCTTGAATAGTAATAAATGATTGTTCTGAGCTATGTTTTTGATCGGTAATGCCTCGTAACCCTAATCCGACGACGGATACGGGTTAGGGGTGTTACATTTTATTGGTTTCAGAGCTACGATTTAGTCAATTCTAAGACTAATGTAGTGCATAAGAGTCTAGCTATACATGCCATATTTATAGACTGCAATAGTGTGATGATTCCTGGCAATTAAAATGTGTTTTCGTATAGTAAATGGATCCCGATCGAGCCGTAACTGATGATGTGGAAAGTAATGTGTCTGCTCCCACACAAGGGGTAGCGTCGGCTGATTCTAGGCCGATTACGAGTAGTAATGAGGGAGAGGCTAAACAAGCCTTCTTTTATATGATGAACGAATGATTCACCCAGTATATCCAGACAAATCCGGTTGTTCAACAACCTCCACCCCCGCCTAATCCTCCTCAAATACCTGTGATACGTCAAGTTAATGATTCGATACGATTGAATAAGCCTCCGTTTGATAAAATAAAAAAAATATGGGGCCAAAGAGTTCAGAGCTACCGTTAATGATGATGCTGAGCGAGCTGAATTCTGGCTTGATAATATGATCCGAGTGTTTGATGAACTATCCTGTACCCTTGATGAATGTATTAAATGTGCCGTATCTTTGCTTTGAGGCACTGCGTATCACTGGTGGAATACACTGGTATCAGTGGTTCCAAAAGAACGGGTTACTTGGGAGTTCTTTTCTGAAAGAAATATATCAGTCAGAGATTCATAGATCAGAAATGCAAAGAATTCCTCGAGTTGAAACATGGTCGCATGACTGTGACTGAATATGAGCTGGAATTTGCGAGACTCAGCAGATATGCCCGGGAATGTGTTTCGACTAAAGCTATTATGTGCATGAGATTCGAGGATGGTTTAAATGAAGACATCAAGTTATTAGTCGGGATTCTAGAAATCAAAGAGTTTGTGGTACTCGTTGAGAGAGCATGCAAAGCTGAAGAACTCAGGAAAGAGAAAAGAAAAGCCGACTTTGAAGCTAGAGATTCATGAAAAAGATCATCGAATAAGCCATTTTAGTTGGCATCAAAGAAGTTCTGAGATGATTTTAGCCGTTCAAAAGCTACTGCGGGTTATTCTAGACGAGATCGAGACAGTCCACCTGTGAGTTAGAAAGCTACTTTAATAGCTAGTGTTGAAAATGTCAGATCAAATCAACCTTAGTGCAAATATTGCGGTAAACGACATCTCGACAATTGTAGACTGAACGATCAAACTTGTTTCAAATGTAGATCATTAGATCATTTCATCAGTGAATGTCCTGAGTTGGCCGAACAATATACAGTGTAGAATACGAGGCCGAGTAACACTGTAGCTAGAGGTAGACCACCCAAAAACACGGGTAATGCGAGTGGTAGCCAGAGAATGACTAAAGAAATGACTGTGAGATCTGAAGCCCGAGCACATGCCATGTAACACCCCAAACCCGGCCCAAAGCACTACGGCCGAATTCAGAATGTTGCGGGGAAAATGTTTGAAAGAGTTTGGTTTTGAAGGTGAAAATACATGTGAAATTCTAAAAATGAATATCCCGCTTACAAGGTGTTTGATGACTAGAAAATCGTTTTCTTGCCGGGTAGTAAAACTTACAGATTTCAGAAAAAGTTAAGTTGTTATTCGAAAGAAATTTTGGAAAACGAGTTATTTATCGTTAATCCGAATTTGAAAACTTTAATTTGATTTCCTTGGTTTCAAATCGCAAGTGTTTCAAGTCATTTTTAATTAATAAACCATTATTAGTACCAACTCAAAAAAAACCATAATGAATATCCCGAAATATTTAGAGCGGCCTTATTACAATAAAAATAATCCCAAAAGTAATTGAAAATTTAAAACATATATAAAAATAAAACAACTTCTGCATGGCCGCCTCGAATCCACTCCAGCCCGGTCCAAGAATCATGTATCACCTGCATTATTTTTAGGAAAAATAGGGTGAGTCAAACCGACTCAGTGTGCAATTAATCCACATGTTTCCACAAATGGGCTTGGCCCACATCCACACATATCCATATACCACACATGATGATGCAAAATGGTAACCCAACCCAACCTAGTATCCATCCGCTACACACCCCCGTATATCCTGCCACCACACACCAAGGGATTACTAAATCGACCCTCTATCCGTTACACACCTCTTTGGCAGTCATGCTGCTCAAAGTCCACTTTAGTGGTCTACCCACTGATCCACGTGATTAAATAACAATATCCACGATGTGACTCAAGGTCATCATCAATCCACGATGAGGCACATAGCCAACATCAATCCACGATGAGGCACACAGCCAGCATCAATCCAAGATGAGGCACATAGCCAGCATCAATCCACAATGAGGCACATAGCCAACATCAATCCACGATGAGGCGCATAGCCAACATCAATCCACGATGAGGCACATAGCCAACATCAATCCACGATGAGGCACATAGCCAACATCAATCCACGTACATAAATGTACACCCTTTCCTTCTTTAAATATATCCCGATCCCCATGCACATAAATTTTATTATGACGCAATAACAATATAATCATATTAACATATCAGGTATGCATATTTAGCATGCTTACGAAGACCCACATATATCCATCCACGATTTTGATATAAGAAAGATACAAACCTGGTTTACCAGATTACCCAATATGGGTAGTCACATCACCACAGCCATTATTTCGGCTACCACACATATCACATGCATTTAATTAACTTTAAACAGAGAAAACAGTGTAGTAACTACACACCTGATAACCGTAACACCACGCCCTCTATGTCAATACTGTCCCTAAATGAAACTACCGCTATCTGCCTACGATCCTGTTCCGACGTTGGCCCACACCTCGGTGGCCAATCTCGAACCGCTAAAACCGACCGCTTCTTGAACTTAGGGGTAGAGACTACGTGTCCAACCCCTTTCTCCCCTTGGCTGGCGTTCGCATCCATCAATAATATCTTAGTCAGAAAACCCCGTTAAGAAATCGAATTAGATCCATACGAAAACTAAATAACATCTAAATCGAATAATCTTACCAAAGTCGACCAAAACCCGAAGGTTCTCACTTGATCTAGAAAGTTGACGAAATCCCTACACGATTCATGTTAGATTCGGCTCTATCATTTAATGGACAACAGAAATGGCCTTCGGCCTAACGCTATATCCTGCTTACCTCTGAATAATCGAAACCCGAGAGATCCTTAATGCTCCCTTACGTTGGCTTCAACAAAAGAGTCACGAATCTAAGGCCTCATATAGATTCGGCCACACACAAAAAAAAAATAGAGTTAGACACTTGGCTCCAAGGAGAAAGAAGATAGGAAACTTAACAGAGAAGAGGACCTTACCACTACTACTAACCCAATTGAGAAGATGATAGGAGATGAATGACTACACCCCCTACAGCCTTTGACAGATTCGGCTAAGTGGTATAACTAGAGAAATAGTGCAAAAGAAGAAGAAAGGAAAGGGTATAGACGAGAAAGAGAAAGGAAAAGGGTGAATGAGAGATTCGGCCAAGGTATAGAAAAATATTCGGCTTTTGGAATGAAGGTTTTAAGGCTACCAAAATGAAAAGAAAAGAGGAGAAGGGAAAGATAGATTCGGCCTAGAGAAGAAGATAAATGAGGAGAAAAAGATGAAAGAATGTGACCTTAATGGTCTTCCAAGATTCGGATAAGGGTCAAAAAGAAAGAAAAAGAGTTAAGATGCTCAACGTTTTCGGCACCAAAGGAAAAATGAGAGAAAACGACCAAAAGTGTTAAGCACCAACCAAATGCCGAAAAGAAAATACCCACTATACTAATACCAACTTTCGGCACCCTCTCCTTTAGGCTCAAAACCGAATGCTCCCCTCTCAACCCCTCAAGAATTCGACTATCATCCAACTTGCCAACACCCTCCATATTTTCCTCCTAACTTTCCTCTACAACACTCATTCAAATGAGTTTGAATGCTTCAAACTTCATGCTTAGCTCTCTACCACACATTCAAAATGTTTTACCATTTCAAACCTCCTATCTTCAAGTGCCCACGCCAACTCAAATTCCCCCTCTTGACGAAAAACTGAACTCCAAAATTCTATCTCCGCAGCTCGAACCTTGTCCCTTTCTGCTCCCTGAGGCGTCACTCCCTTATGCTCTAAGTGGCGCCTCCCTTGCCACTTTACCACTTGAATTGTTGTGTCAGTAAACACCACATAAAATCCTTTAAAGCCTATCTCCCTAAGCTCTCCCCCCCATCAGCCTAAACCAAAAATTCCACTAAGGCTCCTACCTAACCCCAAGGTTTCCCGAAGCCCCCAAACACATACAAACAGCACACAGAGCATGCTAAGTGAACTACAATGCATGACCCCCAAATCTCGGATATTACAGTTCTATCCCCCTTAAAAATAATTTCGGCCCCGAAATTACCTGGTCAAAATAAGTGAGGGTATTGCTGTCGCATCGCTTCCTCTGGGTCCCACGAAGCTTCTTCCGAACCATGATTCCGCCACAACACCTTGACTAGAGGAACTGATTTCTTCCGAAGCACTTTCACATCTCGCTCCAAAATCTGAATTGGTTCTTCCTCATAGGACAAGTCTGGTCTTAACTCCACCTCCTCAACTGGTACCACATGAGACGGATCCGATCTGTAATGACGTAGCATCGAAACGTGGAACACATCATGCATCTGCTTCAATTCTGAAGGCAACTCTAACTGATACGCCACTGGTCCAACTCGTTTCAAAACCTGATAAGGTCCTATAAACCTGGGACTCAGCTTACCCTTACGTCTAAATCTCATGACCTTATTCCACGGTGAAACTTTCAGGAATACCTGATCACCCACCGCAAATTCTATCTCTTTTCGCTTAAAATCTGCATACGACTTCTGCCTGTCAGATGCCTCCTTCAACCGAGCTCGAATTACCTTAACCTTTTCCTCTGACTCTGCCACCATCTCTGGACCCAAAACATGACGTTCACCCAATTTTGTCCAACAAGTAGGAGTCCGACTCTTCCGCCCATACAGTGCTTCATACGGCGCCATCCGAATACTAGCTTGATAACTATTGTTGTAAGCGAATTCTGCTAAAGGCAAGAATTCCTCCTAACTACCTCTGAAGTTGATAACACATCCCCTCAACATATCCTCCAATAACTGGATTACCCTTTCAGACTGGCCATCCGTCTGCGGATGAAATGCTGTACTAAAGTCCAACCTGGTGCCCAATGCCTGATGCAATGCCCTCCAAAACTGCGACGTAAATCTTGGGTCCCTATCTGATATGATTGATACCGGCACTCCATGTAGTCTCATAATTTCTGCTACATACAACCTCGCCAACCTTTGCAGAGAGTAATCAATCCGAACAAGTATGAAATGAGCGGACTTTGTCAACTGATCCACGATCACCCATACCGAGTCTTTCTTAGTAAGCGTAAGAGTAAGCCCACTAACGAAATCCATCGTGATTCTCTCCCACTTCCACTGCAGAATCTTCACTGGTTGCAGCAACCCTGATGGCACTTGGTGTTCAGCCTTAACCTGCTGACACGTCAAGCACTTTCCTACAAATTCTGTAACTTCCCGCTTCAATCCAGGCCACCAAAACTGATCCCGTAGATCCCTATACAACTTACTCCCTCCAGGATGCATAGCGTAAGGGCTACTATGTGATTCCCGAAGAATCCTCTGCCTCAGCTCCACATCTTTTGACATATAGACCCTACCACGAAAACACAAAACCCCATCGCTATCCACACTGTAGTCCTCTACTCCCCCATTCTGAACTTGTGTAAGCTTAGCACTCAAAACATCACGCACCAACTGTTTTTCTTTTACCTGACTTAACCATGTCAGCTTAACCTGCAGCTCCGCTAACAGACTCCCATCATCATAAAGACTAAGATGAGCGAACATCGCCCTCAGATCTGATACTACTTTCTGACTTAGCGCATCCGCCACCACATTCGCTTTATCCGGGTGGTACTCAACCGAACAGTCGTAATCTTTTAACAATTCTACCCACCTTCGCTGTCTCAAGTTCAGCTCCTTCTGAGTCAGCAGATACTTTAAATTCTTATGGTCCGTGTAGATCACTGACTTCTCTCCATACAAATAATACTTCCACACCTCAAAGTGAAGACCACTGCAGCCAACTCCAGATCATGCGTCGGATAGTTGACTTCATGCGGTCTCAACTGCCGAGACACATAAGCAACAACTTCCCCTTCCTGCATCAGTACACAACCTAACCCAGTATGAGAAGCATCACAGTACACCACAAAATCTTTCCCAGCTTCCGGCTGAATCAAAACCGGAGCCTCTGTCAAAACCCTCTTAAGCTTCTCAAAACTCTCCTGCTGCTTATCCGTCCACACAAAAGGTACCTCCTTTCTCAACAACTTAGTCAAAGGTGCTGCTATCGAAGAAAACCCTTCAACGAACCTTCTGTAGTAGCCTGCTAACCCCAAGAAACTGCGAATCTCTGCCATCGACTTAGGTGGTTTCCAATCCAATATCGCCTCAATCTTCCGAGGATCCACTCTTATCCCTTCTGCAGATACCACATGACCCAGAAAAGCAACTTCTCTTAACCAAAATTCGCACTTGCTAAATTTGGCATACAACTTCTTTTCCCTTAAAATTCGCAGCACCACTCGAAGATGCTCATCATGCTCTTCCTCTAACTTGGAATATACTAGGTTGTGTTCTATGAACACCACGACGAATTGATCCAAGTAGGGTTGGAACACCCGGTTCATCATATCCACGAACGCAGCTGGGACGTTCGTCAAACCGAACGGCATTAGCAAGAATTCATAGTGCCGGTATCGAGTCTGAAAAGCCGTCTTGTGGATATCCGCTTCTTTCACCTTAAGCTGGTGATACCCCGACCTCAAATCTATCTTTGAAAACACCGCAGCCCCTTTAAGCTGATCAAACAAGTCGTCTATCCTCGACAGCGGGTACTTGTTCTTGATCGTCAGCTTATTCAACTGGCGGTAATCTATGCACATACGCATAGACCCGTCCTTCTTCTTTAGGAACAACACCGGTGCTCCCCATGGAGACACACTGGGTCGAATGAAACCATGATCTAACAACTCCTGGATCTGAGCTTTAAGCTCAACCAACTCTTTTGGTGCCATTCTGTACGGAGCGATGGACACTGGTGCTGAACCCGACAGCAAATCGATTCCAAACTCCACCTCACGATCCGGAGGCAACCCTGGAAGTTCTTCTGAAAAAACATCCGCAAACTCCTTCACTGTCCTGACCTCTCCCACAGCTGCTTCTTTAGCATTCAAGGCACTAACAAACATCAAGAAAGCCATACACGCCTTCTTCACCATCTTCTCCGCCTTAAGAGCAGACACTACATTAGACAGGTAGTCCCTCCTCTCACCTATCATCATAACCTCATCATCCTCGGGAGTTCTCAACGACATGCGCTTAGCAGCACAGTCCAAATTTGCACGATATCTTGCTAACCAGTCCATCCCTAGGATCAGGTCAAATTCTCCGAACGGCAGCTCCATCAAGTCAGCCGGGAACACTACCCCCTAAACTTTTAAAGGTACGTCTCTAAAAAGTTTATCTACCACTACTGATTGCCCTAAAGGACTAAGTACAGTCATCTTCTTAGGGACAGTTTCAGAGTTCACATTCAAGGTTCCAGACACCCTATTAGCAATGTAAGAGTGAGTCAACCCAACATCAATCAAAGCAGTAAAGGATAATCCAAAAATAAGGAACGTACCCGTGATAAGATCTGGTGCATCCCCCTCCTCAAGATGTCTGGCTGCGTAAACCAACCCAGGCTGTCCTGCATCTGAACTCCCAGCACCTCTGCCTGGTGCTCCACGACCTCGGCCAAAACCATTCCCTCCACGGTTCAGACCACGACCCTCGGCATCTGTTGACCACCCCTTCCTGCTGCACATACTCCTGACCTACTGTCCGAGTCCTATCCAAATCCTGAGGACAATTCTTAATCAAGTGAGCCTTGGACCCAGACCTAAAGCACTCTTTACTCCTTCCCCAGCACTCGCCTACATGAGTCCTCCCACATTAAGGACACGGACGGACCTGATTCCCAGCAGCTGGCATAGAAATACGAGCAGAACTCTCAACCCTAGGCTTTTTCTGAAAACCCCCTGAAGATCCTGATGGTCCAAAACTCCTCTTATTCCTGCCTCGGTCCTTATCTATGTCCTGCCTCTCAGTTCGCTTAACTTCCTCTGCTATCCGAGCTTTCTATACCAAAGTAGCAAAGTCCCTCTCCCGCTGAGGAGCTATCAATACTCGCAGTTCATCTCGCAGCCCATCCTCAAACCTCACACAGCGCTCGTAATCAGTAGCAACAATTCCTCTGGCATACCGACTTAACCGCAAGAATTCTGCTTCATACACCGCTACTGATTTACCTCATTGCACTAGGTTCAGGAACGCCTTCCTCTGCGCGTCCACATAACTAGCTCCGACGTATTTTCCCTCAAACTTTACCTTGAAGAAACCCCTATCTACTCGGTCCGCCGGAGTACCTTCTCTGACAGTGAACCACCACTGGTAGGCCTCATCCCGAAGTAAAGAAACAGTGCCCTTCAACTTCTCCTCAGCAGTGTAATCCAAATCATCTAATCCTCTCGATTGCCTTTAACCAGTACTTTGCCACATTCGGAGCTACCCCCGAGACACCCCTAAATATCTCGGCTCCATTTGCTCGGAGTCGTTCAGACACTGATTTCCGGGCCCCAGTACCCACATTCGCTCCCGCGACTCTCTCCAAAACCCGCAGCATAGCCTGAGACACTAGTCGTCTCCACCCGTCTGATCTTGAAATTCAGCCTCCGCAGCTGGCGGCGGCGGCTCGTTTCCTGATCAATGACTGGATCCAATCGATTTCGATACGGCCATTCTGCCTCTACCATGTCCACGTGCATTACGACCACGTCCCCTAAAACTCATGTCTATGTTCGCGGTTTAATATGTTTTAAAAAGTTTTATGCATTAGCTTTCTTTCCACTGTTTGATTAAAGGAGAAGTTTTATGATATAGAATCTCAAGTTATTCTTTCGTAAAGAGCACACATCCTAGCAGTTTTAGTCTCTAGAGAGAAGATCTTACATTCTAAGGTCCATCACAATGCATCACATATCAATTCTCACTCAATTCATTCAACAAGTCAGAAGACTTATCTGGCAGGCCTGGGCCGGAGAATTCGAGTGCCATGCCTTCACAAATCCACTCCATCAAAATTTTCTTTTAACTGTCTTTAGAAAGTCATTTTGAAAACGTTATGGGCCTCAAAACCCAAAGGCTGAGTTTAAAATCTGGGCTCTGATACTAAATTGTAATACCCCAAACCCGCCCCAAAGCACTACGGCCGAATTCAGAATGTTACGGGGTAAATGTTTGAAAGAGTTTTGTTTTGAAGGTGAAAATACATGTGAAACTCTAAAAACGAATATCCCGCTTACAAGGTGTTTGATGACTAGAAAATCGTATTCTTGCTGGGTAGTAAAACTTACAGATTTGAAAAAAAGTTAAGTTGTTATTCGAAAGAAATTTTGGAAAACGAGTTATTTATCGTTAATCCGAATTTGAAAACTTTAATTTGATTTCCTTAGTTTCAAATCGCAAGTGTTTCAAGTCATTTTTAATTAATAAACCATTATTAATACCAACTCAAAAAAAACCACAATGAAAATCCCGAAATATTTAGAGCGGCCTCATTACAATAAAAATAATCCCAAAAGTAATTGAAAATTTAAAACATATATAAAAATAAAACAACTTCTGCATGGCCGCCTCGAATCCACTCCAGCCCGGTCCAAGAATCATGTATCACCTGCATTATTTTTAGGAAAAATAGGGTGAGTCAAACCGACTCAGTGTGCAATTAATCCACATGTTTCCACAAATGGGCTTGGCCCACATCCACACAAATCCATATACCACACATGATGATGCAAAATGGTAACCCAACCCAACCTAGTATCCATCCGCTACACAACCCCGTATATCCTGCCACCACACACTAGGGGATTACTAAATCGACCTTCTATCCGCTACACACCTCTTTGGCAGTCATGCTGCTCAAAGTCCACTTTAGTGGTCTAGCCACTGATCCACGTGATTAAATCACAATATCCACGATGTGACTCAAGGTCAGCATCAATCCACGATGAGGCACATAGCCAACATCAATCCACGATGAGGCACATAGGCAACATCAATCCACGATGAGGCACATAGCCAACATCAATCCACGATGAGGCACATAGCCAACATCAATCCACATACATAAATTTACACCCTTTCCTTCTTTAAATATATCCCGATCCCCATGCACATACATTTTATTATGATATAATAACAATATAATCATATGAACATATCAGGTATGCATACTTAGCATGCTTACGAAGACCCACATATATCCATCCATGATTTTGATATAAGAAAGATACAAACCTGGTTTACCAGATTACCCAATATGGGTAGTCACACCACCACAGCCATTATTTCGGTACGACACATATCACATGCATTTAACTAACTTTAAACAGAGAAAATAGTGTAGTAACTACACACCTGATAACTCGTAACACCACGCCCTCTATGTCAATACTGTCCCTAAACAAAACGACCGCCATCTGCCTACGATCCTATTTCGACGCTGGCCCACACCCCGGTGGCCAATCTCGAACCGCTAAAACCGACCGCTTCTTGAACTTAGGGTAGAGACTACGTGTCCAACCCCTTTCTCCCCTTGGCTGGCGTTCGCATCCATCAATAATATCTTAGTTAGAAAACCCCGTTAAGAAATCGAATCAAATCCATACGAAAACTAAATAACATCTAAATCGAATAATCTTACCAAAGTCGACCAAAACCCGAAGGTTCTCACTTGATCTAAAAAGTTGACGAAATCCCTACACGATTCATGTTAGATTCGGCTCTATCATTTAATGGACAACAGAAATGGCCTTCAGCCTAACTCTATATCCTACTTACCTCTGAATAATCGAAACCTGAGAGATCCTTAATGCTCCCTTACACTGGCTTCAACAAAAGAGTCACGAATCTAAGGCCTCATATAGATTCGGCCACACACAAAAAAAAAATAATGTTAGACTCTTGGCTCCAAGGAGAAAGAAGATAGGAAACTTAACAGAGATGAGGATCTTACCACTACTACTAACCCGATTGAGAAGATGATAGGAGATGAACGACGACACCCCCTATAGCCTTTGACAGATTCGGCTAAGAGGTATAACTGGAGAAATAATGCAAAAGAAGAAGAAAGGATAGGGTATAGACGAGGAAAAGAAAGGAAAAGGGTGAATGGGAGATTCGGTCAAGGTATAGAAAAATATTCGGCTTTTGGAATGAAGGTTTTAAGGCTACCAAAATGAAAAGAAAAGAGGAGAAGGGAGAGATAGATTCGCCTAGAGAAGAAGAAAGAGGAGGAGAAAAAGATGAAAGAATGTGACCTTAATGGTCTTCCAAGATTCGGCTAAGGGTCAAAAAGAAAGAAAAAGAGTTAAGATGCTCAACGTTTTCGGCACCAAAAGAAAAATGAGAGAAAACGACCAAAAGTGTTAAGCACCAACCAAATGCCGAAAAGAAAATACCCACTATACTAACACCAAGTTTTGGCACCCTCTCATTTAGGCTCAAAACCGAATGCTCCCCCTCTCAATCCCTCAAGAATTCGACTATCATCCAACTAGCCAACACCCTCCATATTTTCCTCCTAAATTCCCTCTACAACACTCATTCAGATGAGTTTGAATGCTTCAAACTTCATGCTTAGCTCTCCACCACACATTTAAAATGTTTGACCATTTCAAACTTCCTATCTTCAAGTGCCCACGCCAACTCCAATTCCTCCTCTTGACGCAAAAATGAACTCTAAAATGCTATCTCCGCATCTCGAACCTTGTCCCTTTCAACTCACTGAGGCGTCACTCCCTTATGCTCTAAGTGGCGCCTCCCTTGCCACTTTACCACTTGAATTGTTGTGTAAGTAAACACCACATAAAATCCTTTAAAGCCTAGCTCCCTAAGCTCTCCCCCCATCAGCCTAAACCAAAAATTCCACTAAGGCTCCTACCTAACCTCAAGGTTTCCCGAAGCCCTCAAACACATACAAACAGCACACAGAGCATGCTAACACATAGATATGAACTACAATGCATGACCCCCAAATCCTGGATATTACATGCCAAAGCCTATGCCATTCGCGCTCGCGAAGAAGCTTCATCTCCAGATGTTATTACCGGTACTTTCACTCTCTATGATACTACTGTGATTGCATTAATAGATCCAGGATCAACTCATTCTTATGTATGTGAGACTTTAGTAATCAGTAAGACTTTGCCTATAGAGTCTATTGAATTTGTGATTATAGTATCAAACCCCTTAGGCCAGTGGGTTTTGGTTGATAAAATATGCAAGAAATGTCTGTTGATGATTTGGGGTTTCTGTTTTCCAATCGATTTGATGTTGTTGCCATTTGACGAATTTGATATAATTCTTGGTATGGATTGGTTAACATTGCATGATGCTATTGTAAACTGCAAATGGAAGATGATTGATTTGAGATGCCAGAATAATGAGATTATCCAGATTGAATCAGATGATTTGAATGGTTTACCGGTAGTGATTTCTTCGATGTTAGCTCAGAAATATATGAGAAAGGATTGTGAATCTCACTTTGCCTATGTACTCGACTCTAAAGTGATCGAAAAGAAGATTGAAACAGTACTAGTTGTGTGTGAATATCCAAATGTGTTTCCTGATGAGTTACCGGGTTTGCCGCCGTTCAGAGAGGTCGATTTGGTATTGAGTTAGTGCCAGGAACAGCTCTGATATTGAAAGCTTCTTACAGAATGGAACCGACCAAATTAAAAGATTTGACAGCTTAGTTGCAAGAGTTGATAGATAGAGGTTTCGTGTGACCGAGTTATTCTCCCTGGTGTGTGCACCAGTGTTGTTTGTGAAAAAGAAAGACGGAAATATGAGAATGTGCATCCATTATCGACAACTCAATAAAGTGACTATCAAGAACAAATATCCTCTGGCACGAATAGATAATTTGTTTGATCAGCTGAAAGGGGCTACAGTGTTTTCAAAGATAGATTTGAGATCAGGCTACTATCAGCTGCGAGTTAAAGACTCTGATGTGCCGAAAACTACTATCAGAACGAGGTACGAGCATTATGAGTTTTTAGTTATGCCTTCCGGATTAACAAATGCACATGCTGTTTTTATGGACCTTATGAATCGAATCTTTAGACCATATTTGGATCGATTTGTTGTTGTGTTTATAGATGACATCTTGGTATATTCCCATGATGAATTTGAGCATGTTGAGCACTTGAGAATTGTGTTACAGACTTTGCGTGATAAACAGTTATATATGAAGTTCAGTAAATGTGAATTTTGGTTGCGAAAAGTCGATTTTCTGGGACATATTGTGTCAACATCGGGTATTAGAGTAGATCCGAGTAAGATTTCAGCAATATTGGATTGGAAGCCTCCGAGATATGTATCTATGGGACTCGTCGGTTATTACAAATGATTCGTAAAAGGTTTCTCAATGATTGCAACTCCGTTGACGAGATTACTTCAGAAAGATGTTAAGTTTGAGTGGTCGGATAAGTGTCATAACAGTTTTGATTAGTTGAAAGATTTATTGACCGAAGCTCCAGTGTTAGTTTAGCCCGAATCGGGTAAAGAATTCGTAATCTATAGTGATGCATTGCTGAATGGTCTAGGTTGTGTTTTGATGCAGGAAGGCAAAGTCATAGCTTATGCCTCGAGACAATTAAAGCCGCATGAAAAGAATTACCCAACGCACGATTTAGAGTTAGGAGCTATTGTGTTTGCGTTAAAGCTTTGGCCCCACTATTTGTTTGGTGAGAAATGCCATGTTTATTCTGATCACAAAAGCTTAAAATATTTGATGACTAAGAAAGATCTGAATTTAAGACAACGAAGATGGTTAGAATTGTTAAAAGATTACGAGCTAGTGATTGACTACCATCCGGGCAAGGCCAATGTTGTTGCTGGTGCTTTAAGTCGAAAATCATTGTTTGCTCTAAGTGCGATGAATACTCAGTTGACTCTATCTGATGAAGGCTCGATTGTAGCTGAGTTGAAAGCGAGACCGTTATTTATTGATCATGTCTGAAAGTCTTAATATTTATATAATGAATGATCGAGCCTAAAAATTAACTATGACAACGATTGAGGCAAGCGCACCTATCGTTTGTTAGTATAGCTATGGCAAGACCGAAAATATCGTATCCTCAAGGACCAAGAGTACTAGTAATTACTATCTTTTTATTATTTAGCCTAAGAATTAAGGGAATCGTTGTTTAATCTAAAACTAACTAATTACTAAGCTAAAGATGCTAAGACATAGAGAGTGAATTGGGAAAATACTTTTGGGAAAACTAATTGATTAAGACAATACCCGAGGAAGAATCCACCTAGGCTTCACTTGTTATTTAACTTTGAACCAGAGATTTATTCACTTGACTTGATCCGTAAGATTCCCTAATTTATATTAATACCTCTCTCGAGGCTACTAACATCTAACCATAGGTTGATTAATTGAAATCTCTTTCTAATTAAAACTTCTAGTGTTGCATGAACTCGATCTATGGACTCTCATATTAGGTTTGACCCTAATCCGGTAGATTTTCGTCGTCCTATCTCTAGGAGTGCGATCAACTCCGCTTAACTATGCTAGATCTACTCTTAAACAGGGACTTTTGCTCCACAACCTAAGCACATCAATACTTGAATCAATATCCTGAAATATCAAAGCAAGAATTAAGAACACATAATTAAGAACAAATCAAGTATTTATCATATAGTTCAAAAAAACAATAACAAGATCCGTCTTAGGTGTCATCCCTCTCAGGTATTTAAGGGGTTTAGTTCATATTTATAAAAGAATACATCTCAGAAGAAAATATAAAATAAAACATAAGAAAACCCTAAAACCCCCTGAAGGAATTGAAGGGAATATCTTTCGTCTTGAGTATGATTCCGGCTTCTTGAGATGAATCAACTGGCTATTTTCGAGTAAATCCCATAATTCGGCCCTCTCTGGCTGGACTCCTCGGCCTACCTGAACGCCCCCATTTAGGTTGCCCTCTAGGGTGTTTATATAAGCTTTTGGAATATCTTTCTTTGCCTCTAAGTACCCTTTTTCCGAGTAGAATTAAAACAGGTCACGTCAAGGACTCGTCCGTGTGGCACGCCCGTGTAAATCGAGTCCAGGCCGTGTTCAGATCTGCTAAAGAGGCACGACCGTGTGGATTTCTCCAGGTCGTGTGAATTTCGTACTTTGGCCCATTGTCTTCGTTTTTGGCCCGTTTCTCATTGTTTTCATCCTCCGATGCTCTCCTAAGTATAAAACATGAAATTAAAGGATTAGGAGCATCAAATTCCACAATTCAGGGGATAAATCATCCAAAAGTATGCTAAATGTGGGATTAAAATATGTTCATATTACGGTTTATCATTTATACAGCATATTTGTGAAGCTCAGAAAGTTGATAATGATTTGTTAACAAAACGAGGTCAATGTGATTCGAACCCTGATTCAGAGTTTCAAGTTGATGCTAATGATTGTTTAAGATTCAAAGATCGAATATGTGTTCTGAGAAATCCAGAATTGATTTGAATGAAGCTCACAGTAGTCGGTTATCTGTTCACTCGAGAAGTGTAGCAGTCCGAATTTGATCGGAATAGTGGTTTCGGTACCATGAGTCTGAGTCCAAAAAATATTTAAATATTATTTTTTGTGTTTATTATATGTGAATTAAAGTGTGTGAAAGTTTCGTAGAGAAATTTGACTATTTGCATGCTTAATTA
Organism: Gossypium australe; assembly: GCA_005393395.2. Classification (NCBI taxonomy): domain Eukaryota; kingdom Viridiplantae; phylum Streptophyta; class Magnoliopsida; order Malvales; family Malvaceae; genus Gossypium; species Gossypium australe. Next base: position 130,779,474 of record CM016619.1, read on the forward strand.
AATAAAAATGGCTAAATCGCGTAAATTATGAACTTGATAGTTTAAAGTGTAAGGACTAAGTTAAGGTTGTTTTACTAACTAGGAGTATTTAAAATGCAAATTACCCAATTTAAAGGGTAGTGGACGGAAATGACTAATGTATACCATTATATTATATGTTTATTTCTTTTATTACATAGTTAAAGTTATATTTTATTTATATTATAAGTTATGTTTATAATATAATAAAATAAACATAAAAGTGGTCTCATTTATCATTGTTCTTGCCAAAAAACACAAAAAGAAAATAAAAGAAAAAGAAGCTAGGCATTCAGCATTCATCAAGCTAAATTAAGGTAATTTTTTATTTAGGTTTTCGATAATTTCTACGTTTTTGTAATCGTTGCTTCGAGAGCTTTAAAACCCATGTCTTAATTTCATGAATTGATGATGTTTGTGTAAAATTCCATTGATGTTACGATGAATTTTGTGATGTTTTATGTGTTAAATGATAGATATGTAATTGATGAACATATTTTGTTCTTGAATTTTTGATGAATTTGGCTAAATAGGGCTAAATTGAGAAAATAAATTTTTGAGGGGTTAAAATGAAAAATAAATGAAATGTAGGGACTTGTTGGAGCATGGGGAAGATTCAGCCCTTAGTGATTGAGTTCAAATTATGTGTATTTTGTGTTTTGTGCAATAGGGACTAAATTGTACAAGTTGTAAATGTCAGGGGTAAAATGGTAATTTGCCCATCTAAGTGTTTTTGGATTAAATTGAAATGAAATGTACTTGAATGAGTTTATTTTGAATATGTTTAGATCAAGAACAAAGAAAAACAGACTTGGATCGGGGAAAGGCGAAAGTTAACGAATAACCGGTTCTCGACGTCCGACGATATCTGAGGTAAGTCTTTAAGCAAGTTAATATCGTAAGTATCGATTATAACCTATTATAAAAGTTGAATTATGAACTTGTGGATTGAAATATGTTAAAGCCGAATGTGTGAAAGTAATTTAGCAATGATAAGTAATTGAATTAATTGAGTTCACTGTGTGAAAGTGATGTGAATTATATGTGATATTTGTGATATTGTAAATGTGTAATGTGAATGAGTTGGTTTGGTAATATGTGTATCGAGCTTCGAGCCTAACAGGCCTTGTGCCGGTGAATTGTATCGGGCTTCGAGCCTAGCAGGCCTTGTGCCGGTGAAATATATCGGGCTTGTTGCCTAGCAGGCTAAAGGCCGGTGTTTAAATTTTAGACCTCGGGTCTAGCAGGCCTAGTGCCAATGTGTATTTCAAGTTTTGATGCCTAGCAGGCTTAATGCCGGTGATGTATTATAAATAAAGAATTCATGAATCATTTACAAGATGGAACGTAATTACTGCAATAAGCTAAATGCTCGGGTAAGTATAAGTTTTCATAGTTGCAAGGAGTTAGGTAAGTTAATATATTACCATTTGATTTAAGTAAGATGTGATATAGTTGAAGCTTTCAGTAATAGTTTAATATGTGCATTTGATCTTACCAGTAATGGGTATGATATATATATATATATATATATATTGGAATTTAAGCTTGGTTATGCCTTTGAGATTTGGCCATATGTGTAAATGTTAAATGTGAGAGTAATTGAATATGCTTAAATATATGTGTATGTCTGATTACATGTGATTAAGATGTATGTTATATTTGTTTGGGATGAAATATGCGAATGCCTATTGTATTTAGGTATTTCGAAGTGTTACATGCTTATGGTAAGAAATGATAATGGTTAAGTTAAGTAAGGTAATGGCATTCGGTTATAAAAAACTTATAAGTTAAAATATTTATACTCAGTGTATTAAACCAATTGTTTTAAAAGCTTGAATGGTTGAATGCTATAATATAATTGCTTAAGACTTACTAAGCTAGTAAGCTTACTTTGTGTGTGTTCATTATTCTGTTTTATAGATTTCGATCAAGCTACGAGCCCAGAGGATCGTCACCGAAGTCATCCACACTATCGACCTATTTTGTACCTTTTTAGCTGAAAATTTTAAGTCTAAGGCATGTATAGGCTAGCTTAAGTTTTAATGATATTTTGTTAATGTATTTAAGCCATGCGAAAATGGCTTGACAATGATGCGAGTTTGGCATATATATATAATCGGTCATATTATAAGTTTATTTGGTAACTATGTTATATAGCAAGTGTATATAATACTTTGATTTTATGGCTTGATTTGGGAATGATGTGAATGGCTTATAATTAGTTCGTTTTTGATAATCTTGATACTTGGTATGACTTGGATTTGAGTATGACTATAAACTCACTTAGTAATAGGATATATATATATATACTTGATTTTGTATTGGTTGTTTTGATTCATTTGTGAAGGCAATGTATGCGTATATATATATGTTTGAATGATTTACAAATTAGGTACGGTTGGTGAATGCAAAAGTAATGAATAAGTTGTATAAATATTTGTGGCTCAATTATGCGCATGCAAACAAATTTAAGTGTGCATTGGTTCGATAGAGTGTTGGATCTATTTGAATTTGGTATGAGCAATGTACATGTGATCTCATATATGTTTATTTAAATGCCATGATTATTACATAGTTAAGAACTAAGTATGTGCATCTGTATATTCGGTTAAGGTGACCTAAATTACTAAATAAATAGAACCATTTTGTCAATTGCTACAATGACCCATTTGGAGTATATATTTATATGTGTGAACAATCTTACAATAGTTAGTTAATTGAATGAAGCATGTTTTAAATCATCTTTTATAGATGTTGTTGGTTTAGATGTCTGAGCAAGTAGTTTATAGATAAAAATACAGTAATTGGGGCTTTTGTTAATTACATTGTTGTGTGGTATGAATAAATGTTCATAGCATGTTTGGTTTACATTCCTTGATGATTATGCCGTATATAACCTAGGTTCAGTATGGTAAGTATGTTTTAAGAAATTATATGTAATACACATTTACATGCATATGTGATCGTTTTAATTTATTTGGATTATTATATAAGAATGTTTATTTATGACTTAAGTGATTGATTAAATGTTGTGACATAAAAAGTAATGACCCGTAACCCTAATCCGGGGACGGATACTGGTTAGGGGTGTTACATTTGATTGGTATCAGAGCTTACGGTTTAGTCAATTCTAGGACTACCATAGCGTGTGTGAGTCTAGCTATACATGCCTTAAATATTATAATACGATAGTGTGGTGACTTCTGACATCTGAATTGTGTTTTATATAGTAAATGGATCCCGATAGAGCCGTAGCTAATGATGTTGAGAGCGTAGCGCCTGATCTCGCTCATGGGTCAGCGCCGGTAGACTCTCAACCTATCACGGGTAGCCATGAGGGGGAGGCTAAGCAAGCCTTCTACCAAATGATGAATGAATGGTTTACCCAATTTTTTCGAACTAATCCGGCTATACAACAACCTCCACCCCCGAATAATCCAACTCTGATACCTTCAGCACCTCCGATGATAGATCCGATGAGATCTAGCAGGCCTCCAGTTGATAAAATCAGGAAACATGGGGCCGAGGAATTTAAAGCTAATGATGATGACGACGCGGAACGAGCTGAACTGTGGCTTGATAATACTATCCGTGTGCTCGATGAGCTGTCATGTACTCTAGAAGAATGCTTGAAGTGTGCAATATCCTTATTACGGGACACCGCATATCACTGGTGGAATACACTAGTATCGATGGTTCCGTGGGAGAAAGTGACCTGGGAATTCTTTCAGATAGAATTCCGTAAAAAATATATCAGTAAGAGATTCATTGATCAGAAATGAAAAGAATTTCTAGATCTAAAACAGGGGCGAATGACCGTGACTGAGTATGAACGGAAATTTGTCAGACTGAGCCGATATGCTCGTGAATGTGTGTCAACTAAAGCCATTATGTGTAAAAGATTTGAAGATAGTCTGAATGAATATATTAAGTTGCTAGTCGACATACTTGAGATTAAAGAGTTCGTAGTACTTGTCAAACGAGCTTGCAAAGCCGAAGAGCTTGGAAAAGAGAAAAGAAAAGCCGAGTTTGAAGCAAGAGACATTCGAAAGAGATCATCGAGTAAGACCTTTCATTCTGCACCAAAGAAGTTTAAAGATGAACCCAGACGACATAAGGTTACTTCAGACTTCTCTAGACGAGATCAACCTTCTTCGGGTTCTTGAGCTACTTCGATAGCCAGTGTTGGTAATGTTCAGCCGAATTGGGTTGAATGCAAGTATTATGGTAAATGGCATTCTGGGAGTTGTAGATTTCGTGATCGGTCTTGCTTTAAATGTGGATCGTCGGATCATTTTATTCGAGAGTGCCTGATGCTAGTCGAGCAAAATACGGCTCAGAATACAAGACCGAGCAACACGTCAGCATGAGGCAGACCACCCAGACATTTGGGGAATGTAGGTGGCAGTCAGAGAGGAACAAAGGACACTGTAGTTCGATCAGAGGCTCGAGCACCTGCTAGAGCATATGCTATACGTGCCAGAGAGGATGCTTATTCCCCAGATGTTATCACCGGTACTTTCACTCTTTATGATACTATTGTGATTTCATTAATTGATCCGGGTTCGACTCATTCATATGTATGTGAAACTTTAGTATCCAGTAAGACTCTGCCTATTGAGTCTACTGAGTTTGTCATTCGTGTAACAAACCCCTTGGGTCGATGTGTTCTGGTTGATAAAGTGTGTAAAATTTGCCCGTTGATGATTCGGAATTTATGCTTCCCAGCTGATTTAATGTTGTTGCCTTTCGACGAGTTCGATATAATTTTGGGAATGGACTGGTTAACTTTGCACGATGCTGTTGTTAATTGCAAAAGAAAGACCATTTATTTGAGATGTCAGAATGGTGAAATTATCCAAATTGAATCTAATGACCTGAATGGGTTACCGGTAGTAATATCTTCGATGTTAGCTCATAAGTATGTGAGAAAAGGGTGTGAAGCTTACTTGGCTTATGTGTTGGATAGTAAAGTAACTGAAAAGAAGATTTAATCTGTTCTAGTTGTGTGTGAGTATCCAGATGTGTTTCCCGAGGAGTTTTTGAGTTTGCCTCCTATTCGAGAGGTAGAGTTTGGTATTGAGTTAGTACCGGGTATGAAACACCCCAAACCTGGCCCACGAGCTTTGACCAGATTTGGTATGTTCCTCAAGTAAACCGATTCAAAGTTCTTTTGTTCCTTAGGAAAAATTTGAGCAATTTTAAAGAAAATAATGTTTTGGGTTGGGCTTGTGTTGAAAACCAAATTTATCTTATATTGAAATCCATTTATTTCAGGTGACAAAATACTTAGAGTTTATTTTAAAATAAATTTGTTGATCCATAAATAGTAATTTGTAAACATAATAAATAAAAGTAAAAAGAAATAAAGAAATTCAACTATGGCCTTATGGCCTTATTACATCAAATAATCCCAAAATAAAATTCTTAAGTACTTAAATAAAATAAAATGTCCATATTGAATAAAACTTCAAGCTGAGCATGGCCACCACAAGTTCTACCGTCCCGGTCCATCACTGTTCATCACCTGAAAAATGTTCCCACAACGGGGTGAGTCAACAGACTCAATGTGTACACAACACTAAAATTTAATAGATCAGGCATACCATAACGTATCACATGCACATTCATATACAGATAAAATAATGATGCAACCCATACCCAAACCTAGATGCCATCCGGTACACATCCCGTACCAACCTGCACACCGTGGGGACTACTAAGTCAACCCTCCTTCCGCTACACACCATCGAAGGCAGTCGCTGCAGTCGACGTGCTCATCGCCCATATAAAATTTGTGGCATAGCCACCAGATTCAGATAATTGTGTCATGAGACACCACATTCAGATAATGTAACTGAAGTTACCACATTCAGATAATGTAACCGAAGTTACCACATTCAGATAATGTGACCGAAGTCACCACATTCAGATAGTGAGACCGAAGTCATCACATTCACTTCCCCTTTCTCATATAACCCGAATGCCCATGTTATTCATATCATGCATATCATACTTAAATTCACATTCACGTTACTTTTCACATGTTAAATATAACATATTTCGTAATCCTAGTAGGAGTAGGAAACGTACCTGAGTACTTTGTACCACATTAGGGTACCTTAGCCATATTCACATTCTTAAACATACTTATATTAAATATTGCCATAAAACGTATTAAAGATAGTGTGGGGTACACACCTGATTTGCTTAACTAAATCCTTGAAATCCCGAAAAACCGATCTACTGCTTTAGATCCGTTAACTCCTATATTCGGCCAATCATTTAAACATATTAATAAACCTTTTTGGCCACAAATCCAAACCCTAGTAGGATTTATACACTTAAAACTTACCTTAAGGATCTTAAATCCGGGAATTATCCCTTGGTTGTAGCTTCTGTCGAAATTCCTAAACCACATGTTAGATCCGGTTTCATCCTTAAACATGATAAATAATTCTAGGCCGAATGTACATATGACTTACCTTGAGTCTTTTAAATCCCGAAATTCTCCTCCTTGTAGTCGACCTAGACAAATCCCGAAAGGCCCTTCAAAGTTTCGGCCATGGAATCCTAGAGGAGTTAGATTCCTATATTTCGGCTTAAAAAAAGAGAATAATTGATAACCATAAAATTCTTACCTTGTGGATTTTAAATCCCGAAACTCACCGAATAACTAGGGAACATGCGGCTTATGGTGTACCTTCGAGAAAAGAACTTCTCCTTCCTTGTAGTCAACACTTAGTAAATCCCGAAAGATCCTTCCAAATTTCGGCAAACAAGTTTCTAATGGGATTAGTCCTAGATTTCGGTAAATCTTAAAAGAAAAAGGATGAAACCGAATGAGATCTTACCCTTACTTTAGATATCGACAGTTCCTTTGCTTGAAGTCTCAAACTATTCGGCTATGGCCTTGATCTTAGCAAGCTTTCGGCTTTTGGAAAATTGAGAGGAGAAGAATGAAGAAGAAAAGAGTAGGGGTTGCAGAGAAAATTCGGAAGAGGTTATCAAGGAAGAGTAAATAATGCTGAATGACCTCTCTATTCCTTTTATAGCCGAATTTACTAGCTAGAGTCCCTTACTTGGCCACCACTCTTCTGTTTGATAGCTTTATCCTTTGTATTATCACTAAATAAAAGAATTTAATCCAACTATTATCTCTTGAAAATAATGATAAATAAATCCCTTATTTTTCCATCATTTAGCCGAATTTTAAAGAGAATAAAACTCTTCCTTTTTAAATAGCTTGTGCCGTCCACCTCACTTCTTCTGGAAGCAAAATAAAATTTCTTTTATTTGCTTCCCATGTGTCTCGAACTCATGCCCACTTGCTCATGTAGGTGGCGTCACTTACCTGGGCCTTAAGTGGCATTTCCAGGCCACTTTTCCAAGCCTGTTTGTGTGTCAAATTCCTCCTATTATTTTTCTTAAGGCCACCTTGCCTTAGTTTTCTATTTTTAAGACTTAAAACTTGACATTTCTTTACATTTCCAAGTTTCCAAAAATTTTCGTTTGGCTCTTTAAACTTGACATTTCCTTACATTTCCAAGTTTCCAGAAATGTTTACTTTCCTCTTTTGAATCATTTCCACATCATTTCCTTACATCCCCTAGTTTCCAAAAATGTTCACTTTCCTCTTTTAAACTTAACGTTTCCAAAGCATTTCCTTACATTTCCATACATTTCCATACATTTTCTTACATTTCCATACTTTTCCATACATTTCCATACATTTCCATACACCTTAGGGTTCCTAGAACTCCTCAGAACACATCCAACACACCCACTGAGCCCACTATCTCATGAATTACGCACGAACGCATAACCCCTAATCTAGGATGTTACAGTTCTACCCTCCTTAAAAATAATTTCGTCCTCGAAATTACTTATTAACAGTCATACAATGCTTCTCACCGCACTATGCTTACGCTGCGCACTCTAATCTTAATAGAACCATCATACTTTCTAGGCACAATCTCTAAGTTCACATCCCCTAGAACTTATTTCTAACGTCGCGATTTAATCTGATTACAAAGTTTTATGCATTAGTCCTTGTTTCACTTATTACCCGTGAAGAAGTTTTATGAGAAGAATTTTAGGAATGGTTCTTTCGTATTCATACATGCACACAGTCTTTTCATTCATACATCCATCAATCAATTATGAACTTTCGTTCATTCAGAGAAATGTTGTAGTTTTCATTGTTGTTGTTTTTCCACTACCTAGGGGTATTTTCGTAATTTTCCCTACAGGGGTATTTTCGTAATTTTTCAAAAGAAAAAGTTTCTTGGTGATTTTTGTCAAAAAGTATTTTGGTAATTTTGAATTCCCGGGGTATTTTGGAAAATTTTTGAAGTCCGGGGGTATTTCGGTAATTTTGGACCTTGGGGGTATTTTGGTAATAAACCAAAGTAAATTTGTAAAGCTTAATAAATCAAGGGTATTTCCAAAATTTGCAAAACTTGAGGGTTCTTTTTGAGAATTTGTTTCCAAATCGGTGATGCTGCAAAATTTTTGAAATTCAGGGTCATTTTGGTAATTTTGTATGTCAGGGGCAATTTCGTAATTTTCCAAAATCAAAGTATTTTGATATTTTGCAAATTAGGGTTTTTGGACTTGTTATAAAGTAATGAAATTTTTGATAAGAACTGTGGGTATTTGGAAATTTCATAAACCAAGGGCAATTTAGTAATTTTGCAAATAGGGGTATTTTAGTAATTTTCATAAATCAAGAATATTTGAGAGAATTTTATAAAATCATGTTTGCAATGCAAAAGGGTAATTTTTAAAAGTTTGAAAACTAGGGTTTCCATAAAAATACGGCTAGTCCCTTTCGGGTTTTAGTTAGGGGTTTAGCCTATGAATAAGTCCTCTTGGTTAGGGTGAACCGAAGCTACGCACCAGGTAGGATTCGAGTGGAGAGGAGGTGAGTCACGCGAACTGCTTAAATACCAAGCTCCCACTGAATACCAATCCTAGACATGCGCATAATGGTTGCCACACCCTAACTCGGCGACTTAGACACATGTTTGTTTTATTAGGCACTTAAGTCTTATGTAACTGTTGGGGTAAGCTAGCCTTAGAGTTCAAGTTCCTATCATACTAATCTACGTTCCATTCCATTTTTACCCTTCTACAGATCACAATATAAATCACACAGAGGTTAGGGGTACTTACCTGGTGGACTGCGGGTCGGAGACTTAGGTGCCATGCCAGAAAATCTGCTTATCTTCAAAAACTCATTTGGGCTCGATTTGAAATTGTTTTGGGCCTTAAACCCCAGGCCGAGGGTTTGAAACTGGGCTCTAATACCAAATTGAAACACCCCAAACCCGGCCCATGAGCTTTGACCAGATTTGGTATGTTCCTCAAGTAAACCGATTCAAAGTTCTTTTGTTCCTTAGGAAAAACTTGAGCAATTTTAAAGAAAATAATGTTTTGGGTTGGGCTTGTGTTGAAAACCAAATTTATCTTATATTGAAATCCATTTATTTCAGGTGACAAAATACTTAGAGTTTATTTTAAAATAAATTTGTTGATCCATAAATAGTAATTTGTAAACATAATAAATAAAAGTAAAAAGAAATAAAGAAATTCAACTATGGCCTTATGGCCTTATTACATCAAATAATCCCAAAATAAAATTCTTAAGTACTTAAATAAAATAAAATGTCCATATTGAATAAAACTTCAAGTTGAGCATGGCCACCACAAGTTCTACCGTCCCGGTCCATCACTATTCATCACCTGAAAAATGTTCCCACAACGGGTTGAGTCAACAGACTCAATGTGTACACAACACTAAAATTTAATAGATCAGGCATACCATAACGTATCACATGCACATTCATATACAGATAAGATAATGATGCAACCCATACCCAAACCTAGATGCCATCTGCTACACATCCCCGTACCAAGCTGCACACCGTGGGGACTACTAAGTCAACCCTCCTTCCGCTACACACCATCGAAGGCAGTCGCTGTAGTCGACGTGCTCATCGCCCATATAAAATTTGTGGCATAGCCACCAGATTCAGATAATTGTGTCATGAGACACCACATTCAGATAATGTAACCGAAGTTACCACATTCAGATAATGTGACCGAAGTCACCACATTCAGATAGTGAGACCGAAGTCATCACATTCACTTCCCCTTTCTCATATAACCCGAATGCCCATGTTATTCATATCATGCATATCATACTTAAATTCACATTCACGTTACTTTTCACATGTTAAATATAACATATTTCGTAATCCTAGTAGGAGTAGGAAACGTACCTGAGTACTTTGTACCACATTAGGGTACCTTAGCCATATTCACATTCTTATACATACTTATATTAAATATTGCCATAAAACGTATTAAAGATAGTGTGGGGTACACACCTGATTTGCTTAACGAAATCCTTGAAATCCCGAAAAATCGATCTACTGCTTTAGATCCGTTAACTCCTATATTAGGCCAATCATTTAAACATATTAATAAACCTTTTTGGCCACAAATCCAAATCCTAGTAGGATTTATACACTTAAAACTTACCTTAAGGATCTTAAATCCCGAAATTATCCCTTGGTTGTAGCTTCTGTCGAAATTCCTAAACCACATGTTAAATCCGATTTCATCCTTAAACATGATAAATAATTCTAGGCTGAATGTACATATGACTTACCTTGAGTCTTTTACATCCCGAAATTCTCCTCCTTGTAGTCGACCTAGACAAATCCCGAAAGGCCCTTCAAAGTTTCGGCCATGGAATCCTAGAGGAGTTAGATTCCTATATTTCGGCTTAAAGAAGAGAATAATTGATAACCATAAAATTCTTACCTTGTGGATTTTAAATCCCGAAACTCACCGAATAACCAGGGAATATGCGGCTTATGGTGTACCTTCGGGAAAAGAACTTCTCCTTCCTTGTAGCCGACACTTAGTAAATCCCGAAAGATCCTTCCAAATTTTGGCAAACAAGTTTCTAATGGGATTAGTCCTAGATTTCGGTAAATCTTAAAAGAAAAAGGATGAAACCGAATGAGATCTTACCCTTACTTTAGATATCGACAGTTCCTTTGCTTGAAGTCTCAAACTATTCGGCAATGGCCATGATCTTAGCAAGCTTTCTGTAACATCCTGAAATTGGGCCTAGTAGGATTGAGCCCAATGGGCCTTAGGCGTAGTAGCGTTTAAAATTTTAGAAAACGGTATTAATGCAAGTTAGACTTATTAGGTAAGTGATTTTGGAAGGTTAGAGGGCTTCTAGGAAGTCCCGGGATCAAATTTAGGCTTTAGGAAAATTTTGGTTTTAGGCGGAAAAAACCCTGGAAGTTGGCAGGTAGGCCTTAAGAATAAAAAGTGGAGGAAAATGACACAAGTGGAGTGTGTGGTGTAGTGGCAAAGTGACGCCACATAAGAGACAAGGGGGTGACGCCACAAGGAAGGAAGGAGGTCCAAGGTTCAAGTCTTGGCTTTTGCATTTTGGTTTCTTTTTACTTGGATCTTAGAATTTGCCTATAGATTTATCTTTAGTTGCGCATGGTTTAAGACACAAGAGGAGCTTGTGGCCAAGTGGTTAGCGACGTGGATTATGCTACAAGGAGCCTGGGTTCGAATCTCGTGAGAAGCAAAGGAGTATTGATTTTGCGGATTGGACGGCAAGAGTTTCAGTTGAATTTTAACTCTACTGACGAAGGGATCCCACATCGGAAAGATACAAAGAAGAAGGGTGAAGAGCTAGCTATATAAAGAGCATTCCAGGAGGAGAGTTAACATACCTTGGTGGGCGTTTGGGCACAGCAGTGCGCGCAGCGCGGTTTAATACCAGAGTTCTATCAGGTGTGTAACTCTCTCTACTCTAGTTGTAGAGCGGCAAATGCCGAAGTGCCGGTCACGACAATAGTAGCCACACGAGCGTGCGAGCGCACGTGTGGGGCTTCGACGCGATAGTTGAGGCCATCAGTAGTATTCTTGTGGGTTGGGCTGCTTGGGCCACGATGGGTCGAAGTGGGCCCGTGGGCCCATATGAGTAAATTGTACGATGATATAGTATATAGTGAACTAGACTAGGTGGAACTTATATACGTGGCTAGATTTGTGCTAGGTGGGCCATACAAGCGTGTGGGCCCGAATGGGTCGAAATCGGGTTTTAGGCCCAATAGTCCGGTAAGGACCAGAAATGGTAGCTGAGTCACTAGTGGCATCATTGGGCCTTCAGAAAGGTCATTTCAGGTACGAAATTACTGAAATACCCTTAGTGGGTAAATAACCAAAATACCCCTAAAAGGTAAATTACGAAAATGCCCTTGGTAGGTAAAAATTACTGTTATACCCTTTAGAGGTCGATTAGCTTGGTTATATCGTATTTGTTGTTCTGATTATGATGGTCATACGTTTCATGCGTTATCTTTGATATATGATTTGCATACTTGGCATACTACATACACGAATTATTATGACTGATGAACATGGCATGGACATGGGTATGATGAGAGGAGGGGGAAGATTGATATCCGTGACTTTGGGTCACCAGTGGTTTGGCACCACCAGTGGTTTGGTACCACAGTTAATTTCGTGACTTTGGGTCACCAGAGGTTTGGCACCTCATAGCGACTCGTCCCAGTGGTTTAACACCACAGTGGGTTGGCCCCACAGTTGATATCGGGATTGTCGCCAGTGATTTGGTATCACAATGTGGGTTGGCCCCACACTTGGATTATTGATGTTCGTGACTTTGGGTCACCAGAGGTTTGGCACCTCATAGCGACTCGTCCCAGTGGCTTAGCACCACAGTGGGTTGGCCCCACATTTGATATATCGGGATTGTCACCAGTGATTTGGTATCACAACGTGGGTTGGCCCCACATATGGATTATTCGTGACTTTGGGTCACCAGTGGTTTGGCACCACAATTATATTGATATCAGTGACTTTGGGTCACCAGTGGTTTGGCACCACCAGTGGTTTAGTACCACACGGGGTAGATCTGGGAGTTTTGGATGGATAGGTTGGATGGGTTGCATGACATGCATATTTGCATATGAATTTGTGTACGAGCTTAACATCTTTTGGATGGGGATTTACACACTGAGTCTCGGTGACTCACCCTTAGTTAATTTTGCAGGTAATCGTTAGATCGCGGATTTGGGAGCCGAGGTAGACTTGTGGTGGCCATACAATGTTTTTCTCGTAAACTCGTTCTCTTAGTTAAACTTATTTGTAACTGGGATTTTTGTTATGTAATAGGGCCACTTTAACGGTATTTTTGCTATTTTATTTGGTTTAGCTTTTGACTTGTTTACTGCTTATTATTAAATGATCAATATGGGATTTTCCTAAGATGATAATAAACCGTTTCTTATTCAAAATTACTTAAACTAGATTTTTCACAACAACTATAAAGAATACGAGCTTTTTAACGAACGCACAATTTTTAGACATTCCTTTCATGTGACATGCCAGATCCGGTCGTAACGTTTAGGCCGGGTTTGGGGTGTTACAATTATGGTATCAGAGCCTAGGTTCAAAAACTCGGCTGTGGGTTTGGGTTCAAAAATGTTTTCAAAGGATGGTTTAGAAAATATATATCCCTTTTCTGGAAGTATGGCACCCGAGTCTCCGGCACCAAATCCGTAAGTTCCTTTTTACTTTATTCTATTATATGCTGAATGATTGTATTATTCTGCGATGTGTGGATGTGATGCTTGAATATAGGAATTGTATGTATGTGTGAAAAATATCTACTTGCTTCGGTGTTAGATAGTTGGTTATGTGAAGGGGTTTCAAGATTTAGTTAGAAAGTATATTAGTTTTATTAATACCAGAGTGCGCAGCAAGAGCGTAGTGTGGTAGGTTAGGATGTACGACTGTTAGTTAGTTGGAAATTTCGAGGACGAAATTTCTTTAAGGAGGGTAGATTTGTAACATCCTGAAATTGTTCCTAGTAGGATTGAACCCAATAGGCCTTAGGCGTAGTAGCGTTTAAAATTTTAGAAAACGGTATTAATGCAAGTTAGACTTATTAGGTAAGTGATTTTGGAAGGTTAGAGGACTTCTAGGAAGTCCCGGGATCAAATTTAGGCTTTAGGGAGATTTTGGTTTTAGGCGGAAAAAACCCTGGAAGTTGGCAGGTGGGCCTTAAGAATAAAAAGTGGAGGAAAATGACACAAGTGGAGTGTGTGGTGTAGTGGCAAAGTGACGCCACATAAGAGACAAGGGGGTGACGCCACAAGGAATGAAGGAGGTCCAAGGTTCAAGTCTTGGCTTTTGCATTTTGGTTTCTTTTTACTTGGATATTAGAATTTGGCTATAGATTTATATTTAGTTGCGCATGGTTTAAGACACAAGAAGAGCTTGTGGCCAAGTGGTTAGCGACGTGGATTATGCTACAAGGAGCCTGGGTTCGAATCTCGTGAGAAGCAAAGAAGTATTTATTTTGCGGATTGGACGGCAAGAGTTTCAGTTGAATTTAAACTCTACTGACGAAGGGATCCCACATCGGAAAGATACAAAGAAGAAGGGTGAAGAGCTAGCTATATAAAGAGCATTCCAGGAGGAGAGTTAACATACCTTGGTGGGCGTTTGGGCACAGCAGTGGGCGCAGCGCGGTTTAATACCAGAGTTCTATCAGGTGTGTAACTCTCTCTACTCTAGTTGTGGAGCGGCAAATGCCGAAGTGCCAGTCACGACAATAGTAGCCACACGAGCGTGCGAGCGCACGTGTGGGGTTTTGACGCGATAGTTGAGGCCATCAGTAGTATTCTTGTGGGTTGGGCTGCTTGGGCCACGATGGGCCGTAGTGGGCTCGTGGGCCCATATGAGTAAATTGTATGATGATATAGTATATAGTGAACTAGACTAGTTGGAACTTATATACGTGGCTAGATTTGTGCTAGGTGGGCCACACAAGCGTGTGGGCCCGAATGGGTCGAAATCGGGTTTTAGGCCCAATAGTCCGGTAAGGACCAGATATGGTAGCTGAGTCGCTAGTGGCGAAATTGGGCCTTCGGAAAGGCCATTTCAGGTACGAAATTACTGAAATACCCTTAGTGGGTAAATTACCAAACTACCCTTGAAAGGTAAATTACGAAAAGGCCCTTGGTAGGTAAAAATTATTGTTATACCCTTTAGAGGTTGATTAGCTTGGTTATATCATATTTGTTGTTCTGATTATGATGGTCATACGTTTCATGTGTTATCTTTGATATATGATTTGCATACTTGGCATACTACATACACGAATTATTATGACTGATGAACATGGCATGGACATGGGTATGATGAGAGGAGGGGGAAGATTGATATTCGTGACTTTGGGTCACCAGTGGTTTGGCACCACCAGTGGTTTGGTACCACAGTTAATTTCGTGATTTTGGGTCACCAGAGGTTTGGCACCTCATAGCGACTCGTCCCAGTGGTTTAACACCACAGTGGGTTGGCCCCACAGTTGATATCAGGATTGTCGCCAGTGATTTGGTATCACAATGTGGGTTGGCCCCACACTTGGATTATTGATGTTCGTGACTTTGGGTCACCAGAGGTTTGGCACCTCATAGCGACTCGTCCCAGTGGCTTAGCACCACAGTGGGTTGGCCCCACAGTTGATATAACGGGATTGTCGCCAGTGATTTGGTATCACAACGTGGGTTGGCCCCACATATGGATTATTCGTGACTTTGGGTCACCAGTGGTCTTGGCACCACAATTATATTGATATCAGTGACTTTGGGTCTCCAGTGGTTTGGCACCACCAGTGGTTTGGTACCACATGGGGTAGATCTGGGAGTTTCGGATGGATAGGTTGGATGGGTTGCATGACATGCATATTTGCATATGAATTTGTGTACAAGCTTAACATCTTTTGGATGGGGATTTACACACTGAGTCTCGGTGACTCACCCCTTAGTTAATTTTGCAGGTAATTGTTAGATCGCGGATTTAGGAGTCGAGGCAGACTTGTGGTGGCCATACAATATTTTTCTAGTAAACTCGTTCTCTTAGTTAAACTTATTTGTAACTGGGATTTTTGTTATGTAATAAGGCCACTTTAACTGTATTTTTGCTATTTTATTTGGTTTAGCTTTTGACTTGTTTACTGCTTATTATTAAATGATCAATATGGGATTTTCCTAAGATGATAATAAACCGTTTCTTATTCAAAATTACTTAAACTCGATTTTTCACAACAACTATAAAGAATATGAGCTTTTTAACGAACGCACAATTTTTAGACATTCCTTTCATGTGACATGCCAGATCTGGTCGTAACGTTTAGGTCGGGTTTGGGGTGTTACACTTTCGGCTTTTGGAAAATTGAGAGGAGAAGAATGAAGAAGAAAAGAATAGGGGTTGTAGAGAAAATTCGGCAGAGGTTATCAAGGAAGAGTAAATAATGTTGAATGGCCTCTCTATTCCTTTTATAGCCGAATTTACTAGCTAGAGTCCCTTACTTGGCCACCACTCTTCTATTTGATAGCTTTATCCTTTGTATTATCACTAAATAAAAGAATTTATTCCAACCATTATCTCTTGAAAATAATGATAAATAAATCCCTTATTTATCCATCATTTAGCCGAATTTTAAAGAGAATAAAACTCTTCCTTTTTAAATAGCTTGTGCCGTCCACCTCACTTCTTCTGGAAGCAAAATAAAATTTCTTTTAGTTGCTTCCCATGTGACTCGAACTTAGGCCCACTTGCTCATGTAGGTGGCGTCACTTACCTGGGCCTTAAGTGGCATTTCCAGGCCACTTTTCCGAGCCTGTTTGTGTGTCAAATTCCTCCTATTATTTTTCTTAAGGCCACATTGCCTTAGTTTTCTCTTTTTAAGCCTTAAAACTTGACATTTCTTTACATTTCCAAGTTTCCAAAAAATTTTGTTTGGCTCTTTAAACTTGACATTTCCTTACATTTCCAAGTTTCCAGAAATGTTTACTTTCCTCTTTTGAATCATTTCCACATCATTTGCTTACATCCCCTAGTTTCCAAAAATGTTCACTTTCCTCTTTTAAACTTAACGTTTCCAAAGCATTTCCTTACATTTCCTTACATTTCCATACATTGCCTTACATTTCCATACATTTCCATACATTTCCACACATTTCCATACATTTCCATACATTTCCATACATTTCCTTACATTTCCATACTTTTCCATACATTTCCATACATTTCCATACATTTCCATACATTTCCATACACCTTAGGGTTCCTAGAACTCCTCAGAACACATCCAACACACCCACTGAGCCCACTATCTCATGAATTACGCACGAACGCATAACCCCTAATCTAGGATGTTACAGGGGACGACTCCGATTTCGATAGCTCCGTATCGGATGGGACCTACAGAATTAAAAGAGTTGAAAGCATAGTTGCAAGAGTTAATAGATAGGGGCTTTACACGACCGAGCTTCTCTCTTTGGGGTGCTCCAGTTTTGTTTGTGAAAAAGAAAGACGGGACTAGGCGATGTGCATCGATTACCGACAACTCAACAAGGTAACTATAAAGAATAAATACCCGTTGCCACGGATTGAGGACTTGTTTGATCAGTTGAAAGGGGCTTCAGTGTTTTTAAAGATAGACTTGAGATCGGGCTATTATCAGTTGTGAGTCAGAGATTTCGATGTACCAAAGACTGCTTTTCGAATGAGGTACGGACATTATGAGTTTCTGGTAATGCCTTTTGGGCTTACTAATGCACCTGTTGTTTTTATGGATCTGATGAATCGGATTTTCAGACAGTATTTGGATCAATTTGTGGTAGTGTTTATAGATGATATTCTGGTCTACTCCAGAGATGAAACCGAGCATGCTGAGCATCTGAGACTGGTGCTACAAACTTTGCGAGATAAGCAGTTGTATGTGAAGTTTAGCAAATGTGAGTTCTGGTTAAGTGAAGTTAGTTTTCTAGGCCACGTTATTTCAGCATCAGGTATTCGGGTTGATCCGAATAAAATATCGGCTATACTCGATTGGAAACCCCCGAAGAATGTTTCAGAAATTCAAAGCTTTCTGGGACTTACTGGTTACTACAGACGATTTGTGAAAGGTTTTTCTATAATAGCTACCCCGTTGACAAAGCTATTACAGAAAGACGCTAAATTTGAATGGTCGAAAAAGTGTCAGAAGAGTTTCGATGAGTTGAAAGCCCTTTTGACCGAAGCTCCAGTGTTAATTCAGCCTGAATCGGGTAAAGAATTTGTTGTGTATAGTGATGCTTCTTTGAATGGTTTAGGTTGCATTTTGATGTAGGAAGGCAAAGTCGTAGCTTACGTTTCGAGACAATTGAAGCTGCATGAAAGAAATTACCTGACGCATGATTTAGAGTTAGCAGCCATTGTATTCGCGTTAACGATTTGGCGTCATTATCTATTCGGTGAGAAATGTCATGTTTATTCGAATCACAAGAGTTTAAAGTACTTGATGACTCAGAAAGATTTGAACTTGAGACAACGCAGATGGTTAGAGCTATTGAAAGATTACGAATTAGTGATTCACTACCATCCGGGAAAAGCCATTGTTGTTGCGGACGCCTTAAGTCAGAAATCATTATTTGCTCTTCTTGCGTTGAATGCACATATGGTTATGTCTGATGATGGTTCGATAATAGCTGAATCGAGAGCAAGACCGTTATATATTCAACAAATTTGTGATGCTTAGAGAGTTGACAAAGATACAATGGCAAGACGAGTTTAGTGTGAAAGTAATGTAGAGTCAGGGTTTCGAATTGATGAAAATGACTGTTTGAACTTCAAAGGCCGAATATGTGTTCTGAGGAAGGTGGATTTGATTCAGATGTTGTTGAATAAGGCTCATAATAGTCGATTTTCGGTACATCCGGGTAGCACGAAAATGTATAATGATTTGAAATAGTTCTATTGGTGGCTTGGCATGAAGCGGGACATATCCGAATTTGTATCGAAGTGCTTAATTTGTCAGCAAGTAAAAGCCGAACATCAGGTGCCTTCTGGGTTCCTCTAGCCGGTCATGATTCCTGAATGGAAATGGGATAGAATTACTATGGATTTTGTATCCGATTTTCCTTTGACACCGAGTAAGAAGGATGCAATTTCGGTTATAGTGGATAGACTAACCAAATCAGCTCACTTTGTTCCAATTCGTATAGACTATTCGCTCGATAAGCTTGCTAAGTTGTATGTATCTCAAATTGTGAGATTACATGGTGTGCCGATTTCCATTGTTTCGGACAGAGACCCGAGATTCACGTCGCGGTTTTGGAAGAAATTGCAAGATGCTTTAGGTACTAAACTACACTTTAGCATAGCTTTTCATCCACAGACAGATGGTCAGTCTGAACAAACCATTCAGATACTTGAGGATATGTTGAGATGTTGCGTCCTCGAGTTTGAGGGCACGTGGGAATGATACTTACCTTTGATCGAATTTGCTTACAATAATAGCTTTCAATCTAGTATCAAAATGGCACCCTACAAAGCTTTGTACGGTCGTAAATGCCGTACACCTCTGTACTGGACTGAACTTAGTGAAAACAAGATACACGAGGTTGATATGATTAAAGAGACTGAACAGAAAGTGGCTGTGATCCGTGATAGTTTAAAATCTGCATTCGATCGACAAAAGTCATATGTAGATTTGAAACGTAAAGACATTCAGTTTCAGATTGGAGACCGAGTATTTTTGAAAGTTTCTCCGTGGAAGAAAGTACTTTGATTTGGTCGTAAAGGCAAATTGTGTCCGAGGTTCATAGAACCGTATGAGATCATCGAACATGTTGGGCATGTTGCTTATAGATTAAAGTTTCCCTTTGAACTAGAAAAGATACATAATGTCTTCCATGTTTCGATGCTTTGTAAATATCGATCAGATCCGTCACATGTTGTAATATCCCGGGTTAGGGGTTATTTTTATTGTGACTTTGTTTGCATATTATCGACTTTCTATGTGGTTGTTTTGATGTTTTAGGGGCTTAGTTGTAGGCTAGGAATAAGCCTGAGTAGGTAGGAAAATTTTAGTTTTAAGCCTTATGTGGGAGGAGCTGGAGGAGCTGGGGTTTTTATATTTTATTTGGTGTTTTTGAGCACAAAAAGATGAGCTGGTAAAGTGGCAGAGCAAGGCGCCACTTGGAGCTTGGATGGGCGTCACTTATAGGAGGGAGAGGTCTTGAGTTTAAGCTGCAGAGTACTCCTATTTTGTTCCATTTTGACGGCATGGAGGAGGAGAGTTGTAGGCTGTTCAAACTCTGCCTTGGACTTGGTCTACTCAATTGAATGGTGGGTGGAGAGTGGATTTAGGAGGAAGACTAGTTCAACTAGTTTGAATTGAGTGGTTGTGAGCACTTGTGGGGATTATGGCCAAATTTTAGGGGAGTTTGGAGGGGGAGTGGACGGCTTGGTGTGGGGGAAAGAGTGTGCCGAAATTTATTTTGAATTTTGGGTGCATTTACGGTCTTTGTGTGTCAAGCCAAACTTCTCTTTTGGTCTTGTGTTAGCCGAATGTCAAGAGAGCTTCTTCACATTTTCTTTTCTCAAACCGAAAGCTTCAAACAAAATTTGCTTTGCCTCTTCTTCATTTTGTGCTTGTGGTCGAATATTCTCCTCCATTTCTTCTTCCTTTGTCATTTGGGTAAAACCGAAAGTGGTATTCTCACTTTCCACATTTTCCTTCTTTTGTTGAACATTGGTAGCCGAATGTTCTTTGCTCTCTTTGTTTTTCTCTTTACTTGTGTAAACTGAAACTAGCTTCTCTCTTCCCCTCTCGTACTCCATTCTTTATTCTTCTCTCTTCTTGAACCTTTGATAGCCGAAACTCTAGTTCCCAAAACACATTTCTCATCTCTTTTCTTTCAAAATCGTAAATACTCTCCCTCTATCCATTTTTTATTTTTATTTTTTTCTCTTTCTTCTATTTCAAAAACTCTTGAGCCGAATCTCCTTTCATTTGGTGGCCGGATATCAACCCTTCTTTACATCATTCTCTTGTGTTTCTCTTTAGGATAAAGCCGAATCCTTTTCCATCTGGTGTTAAGAGTTGGCCGAATCTTTCCTCTCGTAGTGGTGCTTGGCCGAACATAGTTGGTGCTGGGTAAGTCCTTGGCCGAATGGCCATTTCTCTCTTCTCTAGTACTATGTTGATTTCGGTTGGATTAAAGCCTATGTTGGTTGTGGTTGAAAGGAGTTAATCATCTGTTTAATCATCTCGTATAGGGTCTTTGGATATTGGAAGTAATCAAGAGGAGTCTTCCTTCTTTGTAAATCGATTGGTAAGTAGTGGTAAGTGTTTGGTGCTATTAATTTTAGTTCAATCTTTTGGTTTCGATTAAGCCTAAGGGTTCAAAGGATTAACCGTTCTCTTTTTAAGGTGTAGCCGATTGTTGGAAGTGGAACCATTGTTGGTTCGGGTTTGGTAGGAAACCAAACGTAGCAAGGTAAGGGATCAAAGTTAAACCCTTTGGGTTATTTGGTCTTAGCCGAAAGGTGTAGAAGGCTAACCTATGTTTTGGCCGATTGTTTTAGGAGCAAGAGGATCGAGGGTTTTAGGTCGGGTTCGTTGGATTAAGGCTTTTCGTTTATCAGGTGTGTAAACTAACACACTTCTGTTAGTAATATGATTAATAACCTGATTACTTATCAAAGTGAAACAATATGATTGATGGATTTGGTACCCGATGGGGTATAAGCACGGATACGGGTAAGTCAATTCTATTACGAAATCTGTAATGATGTATGAGATATCATGAGTTATGATGAAAATATTATGAGATGCTATTTTGAGCATGTTAGCATGATTGTATGATTTATGCCATTTGCATTAGTATGATATGTTGTTGGGTGATTGAGAGGAGGGTGAGTATGATATCCGTGTCTTTGGGACACTGTGTCTTTGGACACCAGAAGTTTGGCACCTCCAGTGGTTTGGTACCACAGATGATATATTGTGACTTTGGGTCACCAGAGGTTTGGCACCTCAGCGTCTCGTCCCAGTGGCTTAGTATCACGGTGGGTTGGCCCCACGGTTGATTATTCGGGATTGACGCCAGTGATTTGGTATCACACGATGGGTTGGCCCCATCATTGGATTTGTGACTGCGGTCACCAGTGATTTGGTATCACACTGTGTCTTTGGGACACCAGAGGTTTGGCACCTCATTGCGACTCGTCCCTGTGGTTTGACACCACCGTGGGTTGGCCCCACTTGAGAGATACGGGATTGTCGCTAGTGATTTGGTATCACACGATGGGTTGGCCCCATCATTGGATTATTCGTGACTTTGGGTCACCAGTGGTTTAGCACCACACTTATGGATATCGTGACTTTGGGTCACCAGTGGTTTGGCACCACCAGTGGTTTGGTACCACACGGGGTAGAAAGGTGATATGGATGGTTACGATCGGGGTGTATTAATTATGTTGCTATGATATGATGTGTGTTAGCATGCTGTATTATCGGGAGTGGGATTTATGCACTGAGTCTTGCAACTCACCCTCTCCTTTGACATTTCAGGTGACACTTAGACGCGGACAGAGAGCAGGGATGGACTCGAGGTGCTCATGCCATGCTTAAATAAAGATTTGCTCAGACTTTATAAAATTTGGTACTCTAGCTTCTTGATTACTATTTGGGTTTTATTTTGGGTTGTAAATGGCCTTTAAAATTATGTTTTGCTATGTTATGTTTAAAGTAGACTTTAATATGCCTTAACAAATTAATTGAGTTAAAATTTGCTAAAACTTGGAAAGACAACGATTTCAAAACTATAATGCGATGTGTTTTAAACTATACCATCGGGTATCACACTATGATTTGGGGTAAAGAGAACTCAAATGTTTTTCTAACTTAAACTCGATTTTCTACTAAGTTTAAATGTTTGAGTAACATCAATACAACTTGTACTTCTAAATGATTTAAACTGGCTTCACTTTTAGATTCCTGAGTTTCCAAAATGACACATGAAGTCACAACAATCATGCCCAAGACTTCTACAAGTTCAAAACTTTTCACAAAGATCTCATCAAATTTTTAAACGAAAAACCTAACCTCTAAAATACGTTTTTCCTGTAACATATCAAATTCGGTCCTGGTGTTTTGACCGGGTTTGGGGTGTTACAATTGTGGTATCAGAGCTAAGTTCAAAAGCTCGGCTATGGGCCTGAGGCCCAAAATGTTTTCTAAAGTTTGTTTTAAGTGTTTTGTTTTGAAATATATGGTTTGAAAGGCATGACACCGAGTCTCCGGCACCAGTTCGCCCAGGTAAGTACCCCTCACTATTACTGGTGATTTGTTGGATATAATGTGATTGGATGATTAGCAGTAGTGTATTACTTTAGAGATTTAAACTGATAGGATTCTGTGAACTCGCGACAACAAAGCTTCTGTAATATTCATAAAACATTGCTTTAAAGATAGTGGAATAAATACTGATTCATAAAACTCCTAAATCAGATACGTAGAGAATTTAGTCATGAGCGCTAGAGGTGGACGTGGTCGTGGACGAGGTCGTGGTAGGATGACAGTTTCTGAGCCCGTAAGATCTGGTCAGGGGTCAGAAAATGAGATACCGGTTCCGCCACCAGCTGGAGGTGGTGAGTTTCAAGATCAGACTGGGGATGATGCAGTGTCACAGGCGATGCTGCGAGTGTTGGAAAGGGTAGCTGGAGTACGTGGTGGTGCAGGAGCTAGGAAATCTGTGCCTGAGCGACTCCGAGCAAACGGGGCCGAATTCTTTCGAGGTGTTTCTGGTGTTGCTCCCAGCACGGCTGAGTATTGGCTGGAGGCGACGGAGCGGATCATGGATGATCTAGACTTGACTGCTGAAGAGAAGCTGAAGGGCATAGTATCGCTTCTTCGGGATGAGTCATACCAGTGGTGGCCCACGGTTCGGGACAGTGTGGCAGCAGAGGATCTGACATGGGATTATTTCAGGGCTGCATTTCAGAAAAAGTACATTGGAGCTAGCTACATTGACACTCAGCGGAAAGCATTTCTGAGGCTAGTCCAGGGGAGCAAGTCCGTTTCCGAGTATGAGGCTGAGTTCTTGAAGCTGAGTTGGTATGCTAGGGGCATTGTGGCTACGGAGCACGAGAGGTGTGTTCGTTTCGAGGATGGTCTGAGAGACGAACTGAGGTTGCTGATTGCTCCACAGCAGGAGCGCGAGTTTGCTGTCTTGGTTGAGAAGGCTAAGGTAGCCGAGGGTATTAAGGAGTCAGTAAGGCAGGGCATGGACAGGAACAGGCACAAGAGGAGCTTTGGGTCTTCTAGATCGTCGAGTAACCCTCAGAAGAGGGCTAGGCAGAGTGGGCCGAATCAGTCTGGTAGGTTTGTTGCTGCTAGGCAGGGACCGCCGCAGTGTAACCATTGTGGAAAATATCATTGGGGAGGCTGCTGGACCGGTGGAAAAGGTTGTTTTGAGTGTGGTTCTCTGGATCACCGTGTGAGGGACTGTCCGCGTAAGTTGGCTAGGATTCAGTCTGAGGGTCAGGGCCATACTCAGTTCAGGAATAATGGACCGCCACCGCAGAGGGGCCGTGGTAATGGCAGAGGTGGTAATGGTTCTGGTCGGGGCCGTGGAGCACCGGGCAGAGGTGCAGGTGGTTCTGAGGCCAGACAGCCTGGGTTAGTGTATGCAGCGAGGCGCCGAGAGGAGGGCGACGCACCGGACGTCATAACCGGTACGTTTTTGATCTTTGGTTCTCCATTTACTGCTTTGATTGATGTGGGTTCGACACACTCTTACGTTGCTAGTAGTATAGTAGAGACCATGGATTTAGACTCTGAGATATCTTCTAGACAGATGACTGTAATTAGCCCTTTAGGTCACTCTGTAGTAGTAGATAAGCTGTTTAGAGATGTACCACTAGAACTTCAAGGGGTAGTGTTCGCTGCTGATCTGATGGAACTGCCGTTTGGGGAGTTCGATCTGATTCTTGGGATGGATTGGTTGGTCAAGTACCAGGCGAGGTTGGATTGCGTGGCTAAGCGCATGGTTCTTATGACGTCTGAGGGTGATGAGGTGGCTATGATAGGTAATAGGAGGGATTACTTATCTAATGTGGTGTCTGCTCTGAAAGCTGAGAAGATGGTCAGAAAGGGCTGTGAAGCGTATGTGGTTCATGTGTATGCCTTGGAGGCTAAGGAATCTGCTGTAGAGAAGGTTCGTACTGTTAAGGAATTTGCTGATGTGTTTCCTGAGGAGCTTCCGGGTTTGCCGCCAGATCGTGAAGTAGAGTTCGGGATAGATCTGTTACCCGGAACTGCGCCAGTGTCTATTGCTCCGTATAGGATGGCGCCAAAGGAATTGGTGGAGCTTAAGGCTCAGATTCAGGAGTTGTTGGACCGAGGTTTTATCAGGCCAAGTGTTTCACCATGGGGTGCGCCGGTACTCTTTGTAAAGAAGAAAGATGGTACGATGCGGATGTGTATAGACTACCGCCAGTTGAACAAGCTGACGATTAAAAACAAGTATCCGTTGCCACGGATAGATGACTTGTTTGATCAGCTGAAGGGTGCAGTGGTATTCTCGAAGATTGACTTGAGGTCTGGGTATCACCAGTTGAAGGTAAAGGAGGCTGATATTCACAAGACAGCGTTTCGAACTCGGTATGGGCACTACAAATTTCTGGTAATGCCGTTCGGGTTGACTAACGCACCGGCAGCATTCATGGATATGATGAATAGGGTGTTTCAGCAGTATTTAGATCGGTTCGTTGTGGTTTTCATAGACGACATCTTGGTGTACTCAAGGTCAGAAGAAGAGCATGATGCGCATTTGCGAGTGGTACTGCAGATTTTGAGGGAAAAGCAGCTATATGCTAAGTTTAGTAAATGCGAGTTCTGGCTTAGAGAAGTGACTTTCTTGGGTCATGTAGTGTCAGCTGAGGGGATTCGAGTAGATCCTCGGAAGATTGAGGCAGTTTTGGATTGGAAGCCGCCAAAGTCAGTGGCTGAGATTCGGAGTTTTCTGGGTTTGGTAGGATACTACCGAAGGTTTGTAGAAGGTTTCTCGTTGATTGCGGCGTCGATGACCAAGTTGTTGAGGAAAGAAGTTCCGTTTGTTTGGACTGAGAAGCAACAGGAGAGTTTCGACAAGCTTAAGAAGATTCTGACAGAAGCTCCGATTCTAATTCAACCTGAGGCTGGTAAGGAATTCACAGTGTATTACGATGCATCACATACGGGATTGGGTTGTGTGCTGATGCAGGAAGGTAAGGTTGTGGCTTACGCATCTCGGCAGCTGAGGCCACATGAGGTCAATTATCCGACGCACGATTTGGAGCTAGCGGCTGTAGTCTTTGCCTTAAAGATTTGGAGGCACTACTTGTATGGAGAGAGATCGATAGTCTACACAGATCATAAGAGTCTGAAGTACCTTTTGACTCAGAAGGATTTGAATTTGAGGCAGCGCAGATGGGTGGAGTTGCTTAAAGATTACGACTGTTCGATTGAGTATCATCCGGGCAAGGCTAACGTGGTGGCAGACGCGTTGAGCTGTAAGGTTGTTTCAGACTTAAAAGCGATGTTTGCCCATTTGAGTTTGTATGACGACGGAAGTATTCTGGCAGAGTTGCAGGTTAAGCCTACTTGGGTTGAGCAGATCAGAGAGAAACAGTTAGAGGATGAGGTTCTGAGTGCGCAGAGGCTGCAAGTGCAGAATGGTGGTTTGGAAGGTTACAGCTTGTCTAGTGATGGAGTGCTATGTTTTCAAGGTAAAGCTTGTATGCCCAAGGATGTTGAGCTGAGGCAGAAGATTCTTCAGGACGCTCATAGCAGTCCTTATGCTATGCATCCTGGAGGTAGCAAGATGTATAGGGATCTTAGAGAGTAGTTTTGGTGGCCTGGTTTGAAAAGAGAGGTGACAGAGTTTGTAGGGAAGTGTCTGACATGTCAGCAGGTCAAGGCTGAACATCAGTTGCCGTCAGGATTGCTTCAGCCAGTGAAGATTCCTCAGTGGAAGTGGGAAAGGATAACCATGGATTTCGTCAGTGGGTTACCGCTTACGCCAAGCAAGAAGGATTCAGTTTGGGTAGTTGTGGATCGACTAACTAAATCAGCTCATTTCATTCTGGTGAGGGTTGACTACTCACTCCAAAAGTTAGCGAAGCTGTATGTTTCAGAGATAGTGAGGTTACATGGTGTGCCAGTTTCGATTATCTCGGATAGGGATCCCAGGTTTACGCCAAGGTTCTGGAAAGCGTTGCATCAGGCTTTGGGTACGCGTTTGGATTTTAGCACGGCTTTTCACCCGCAGTCTGACGGGCAGTCGGAAAGAGTTATTCAGATCTTAGAGGATATGCTGAGAGGTTGTGTTCTGGACTTCAGAGGTAGTTGGGAGGAGTTTCTGCCATTAGCCGAGTTTGCCTACAACAACAGTTACCAAGCGAGAATCAAGATGGCGCCATATGAGGCGTTGTATGGTAGGAAGTGTCGCTCACCTACGTGTTGGACAGAGTTAGGTGAACGTCAGTTGTTGGGACCAGAGTTAGTTGCTGAGACGGAAGACAAGATTAAGTTGATTCAGGCTCGATTGAAGGAAGCTTCGGACCGGCAGAAGTCTTATGCCGATCTTAAGCGGAGGGATATAGAGTTTGCTGTGGGGGATCAGGTTTTTCTGAAGGTCTCGCCATGGAAGAAGGTGTTGAGGTTCGGAAGGAAAGGCAAACTAAGTCCGAGGTTTATTGGGCCGTATAAGGTACTGAGACGAGTGGGACCAGTAGCGTATCAACTTGAGTTGCCAGCAGAGCTGAGCCAGATTCACGACGTATTTCTCGTTTCGATGCTTCGGCGTTATCGTTCAGATCCGTCACATGTGGTAGCAGTGGAAGAGATCGAGGTAAATCTAAATTTGACCATGGAGGAAGAACCTGTGCAGATTCTAGAGCGGGATGTGAAGGTTCTGCGTAGGAAGTCGGTGCCTTTGGTTAAGGTTCTTTGACGGAATCATGGCGTGGAAGAAGCTACGTGGGAACCCGAGGATGTGATGAGACAGCAATACCCACAACTCTTTTGATCAGGTAATTTCGAGGTCAAAATTATTTTTAAGGGGGGTAGAACTGTAATATCCCGGGTTAGGGGTTATTTTTATTGTGACTTTGTTTGCATATTATCGGCTTTCTATGTGGTTGTTTTGATGTTTTAGGGGCTTAGCTGTAGGCTAGGAATAAGCCTGAGTTGGTAGGAAAATTTTAGTTTTAAGCCTTATGTGGGAGGAGCTGGAGGAGCTGGGGTTTTTATATTTTATTTGGTGTTTTTGAGCACAAAAAGATGAACTGGTAAAGTGGTAGAGCAAGGCGCCACTTGGAGCTTGGATGGGCGTCACTTGCAGGAGGGAGAGGTCTTGAGTTCAAGCTGCAGAGTACTCCTATTTTGTTCCATTTTGACGGCATGGAGGAGGAGAGTTGTAGGCAGTTCAAACTCTACCTTGGACTTGGTCTACTCAATTGAATGGTGGGTGGAGAGTGGATTTAGGAGGAAGACTAGTTCAACTAGTTTGAATTGAGTGGTTGTGAGCACTTGTGGGGATTATGGCCAAATTTTAGGGGAGTTTGGAGGGGGAGTGGACGGCTTGGTGTGGGGGAAAGAGTGTGCCAAAATTCATTTTGAATTTTGGGTGCATTTTCGGTCTTTGTGTGTCAAGCCAAACTTCTCTTTTGGTCTTGTGTTAGCCGAATGTCAAGAGAGCTTCTTCACATTTTCTTTTCTCAAACCGAAAGCTTCAAACAAAATTTGCTTTGCCTCTTCTTAATTTTGTGCTTGTGGCCGAATATTCTCCTCCATTTCTTCTTCCTTTGTCTTTTGGGTAAAACCGAAAGTGGTATTCTCTCTTTCCACATTTTCCTTCCTTTGTTGAACATTGGTAGCCGAATGTTCTTTGCTCTCTTTGTTTTTCTCTTTACTTGTGTAAACCGAAACTAGCTTCTCTCTTCCCCTCTCGTACTCCATTCTTTATTCTTCTCTCTTCTTGAACCTTTGATAGCCGAAACTCTAGTTCCCAAAACACATTTCTCATCTCTTTTCTTTCAAAACCGTAAATACTCTCCCTCTATCCATTTTTTATTTTTATTTTTTTTCTCTTTCTTCTATTTCAAAAACTCTTGAGCCGAATCTCCTTTCATTTGGTGGCCGAATATCAACCCTTCTTTACATCATTCTCTTGTGTTTCTCTTTAGGATAAAGCCGAATCCTTTTCCATCTGGTGTTAAGAGTTGGCCGAATCTTTCCTCTCGTAGTGGTGCTTGGCCGAACATAGTTGGTGCTGGGTAAGTCCTTGGCCGAATGGCCATTTCTCTCTTCTCTAGTACTATGTTGATTTCGGTTGGATTAAAGCCTATGTTGGTTGTGGTTGAAAGGAGTTAATCATCTGTTTAATCATCTCGTATAGGGTCTTTGGATATTGGAAGTAATCAAGAGGAGTCTTTCTTCTTTGTAAACCGATTGGTAAGTAGTGGTAAGTGTTTGGTGCTATTAATTTTAGTTCAATCTTTTGGTTTCGATTAAGCCTAAGGGTTCAAAGGATTAACCGTTCTCTTTTTAAGGTGTAGCCGATTGTTGGAAGTGGAACCATTGTTGGTTCGGGTTTGGTAGGAAACCAAACGTAGCAAGGTAAGGGATCAAAGTTAAACCCTTTGGGTTATTTGGTCTTAGCCGAAAGGTGTAGAAGGCTAACCTATGTTTTGGCCGATTGTTTTAGGAGTAAGAGGATCGAGGGTTTTAGGTCGGATTCGTTGGATTAAGGCTTTTCGTTTATCAGGTGTGTAAACTAACACACTTCTGTTAGTAATATGATTAATAACCTGATTACTTATCAAAGTGAAACAATATGATTGATGGATTTGGTACCCGACGGGGTATAAGCACGGATACGGGTAAGTCCGTTCTATTACGAAATATGTAATGATGTATGAGATATCATGAGTTATGATGAAAATATTATGAGATGCTATTTTGAGCATGTTAGCATGATTGTATGATTTATGCCATTTGCATTAGTATGATATGTTGTTGGGTGATTGAGAGGAGGGTGAGTATGATATCCGTGTCTTTGGGACACTGTGTCTTTGGGACACCAGAGGTGTGGCACCTCCAGTGGTTTTGTACCACAGATGATATATTGTGACTTTGGGTCACCAGAGGTTTGGCACCTCAGCGTCTCGTCCCAGTGGCTTAGTACCACGGTGGGTTGGCCCCACGGTTGATTATTCGGGATTGACGCCAGTGATTTGGTATCACACGATGGGTTGGCCGCATCATCGGATTTGTGGCTGCGGTCACCAGTGATTTGGTATCACACTGTGTCTTTGGGACACCAGAGGTTTGGCACCTCATTGCGACTCGTCCCTGTGGTTTGACACCACCGTGGGTTGGCCCCACTTGAGAGATACGGGATTGTCGCTAGTGATTTGGTATCACACGATGGGTTGGCCCCATCATTGGATTATTCGTGACTTTGGGTCACCAGTGGTTTGGCACCACACTTATGGATATCGTGACTTTGGGTCACCAGTGGTTTGGTACCACACGGGGTAGAAAGGTGATATGGATGGTTAGGATCGGGGTGCATTAATTATGTTGCTATGATATGATGTGTGTTAGCATGCTGTATTATCGGGAGTGGGATTTATGCACTGAGTCTTGCGACTCACCCTCTCCTTTGACATTTCAGGTGACACTTAGACGCGGACAGGGAGCCGGGATGGACTCGAGGTGCTCATGTCATGCTTAAATAAAGATTTGCTCAGACTTTATAAAATTTGGTACTCTAGCTTCTTGATTACTATTTGGGTTTTATTTTGGGTTGTAAATGGCCTTTAAAATTATGTTTTGCTATGTTATGTTTAAAGTAGACTTTAATATGCCTTAACAAATTAATTGAGTTAAAATTTGCTAAAACTTGGAAAGACAACGATTTCAAAACTATAATGCGATGCGTTTTAAACTATACCATCGGGTATCACACTATGATTTGGGGTAAAGAGAACTCAAATGTTTTTTTTAACTTAAACTCGATTTTCTACTAAGTTTAAATGTTTGAGTAACATCAATACAACTTGTACTTCTAAATGATTTAAACTGGCTTCACTTTTAGATTCCTGAGTTTCCAAAATGACACATGAAGTCACAACAATCATGCCCAAGATTTCTACAAGTTCAAAACTTTTCACAAAGATCTCATCAAATTTTTAAACGAAAAACCTAACCTCTCAAATACGTTTTTCCCGTAACATATCAAATTCGGTCGTGGTGTTTTGACCGGGTTTGGGGTGTTACACATGTGATTTCTCCGTCAGAGATTGAAATCTGATCTGATATGACGTACGAGGAGGAACCGATCCGTATTTTAGCTCGGGAAATGAAAGAGTTGAGAAATAAGAAAATTTTGTTAGTAAAAGTACTATGGAATCGACATGGAGTAGAAGAGGCTACGTGGGAGCCTGAGGATTCAATGAGGAAACAATATCCAACTTTGTTTAATGGTAAGATTTTCGGGGACGAAAATCCCTAAGGGGGAGAGTTGTAACAGTCTGAATTTGACCCTAATCGGAACAGTGGTTTTGGGACCACGAGTCCGAGTTCGAAAAATATTTAAATATTATTTTCTGTGTTTATTATATGTGAATTAAAGTGTGAAAGTTTCGTAGAGAAATTTGACTATTTGCATGCTTAATTAAATAAAAATGGCTAAATCGCGTAAATTATAAACTTGATAGTTTAAAGTGTAAGGACTAAGTTAAGGTTGTTTTTCTAATTAGGAGCATTTAAAATGCAAATTACCCAATTTAAAGGGCAGTGGACGGCAATGACTAATGTATACCATTATATTATATGTTTATTTCTTTTATTAAATAGTTAAAGTTATATTTTATTTATATTATAAGTTATGTTTATAATATAATAAAAGAAACATAAAAGTGGTCTCATTTCTCATTGTTCTTGCCGAAAAAGACAAAAAGAAAATAAAAGAAAAAGAATCTAGGTATTTGGCATTCATCAAGCTAAATTAAGGTAATTTCCTATTTAGGTTTTCGATAATTTCTACGTTTTTGTAATCGTTGCTTCGAGAGCTTTAAAACCCATGTCTTAATTTCATGAATTGATGATGTTTGTGTAAAATGCCATTGATGTTATGATGAATTTTGTGATGTTTTATGTGTTAAATGATAGATATGTAATGTAACATCCTAAATTAGGGGCTATGCATTTGATGTGTTTGTGTGTGTATGCTATGTTTAACATGCTAGTTTAGAGTGTTTTGGGGTCCAGGAATGGCTTAGGATGAGCCGAAGTCCTGGCCAAAATTCTTTTTTTTTTTTGGGGACTTTAGAGGAGAGGTGGAAGGGATAGGACTTAAGGGTTGTTGCTTGTATGTTGTTGACACAAGAAACGGAGTGGTAATGAGGCATGGAGGCGCCACTTAAGGCTCAGGAAGGTGACGCCTCAGGGGAGCTGGCAGGGAGCAGGTTCGAGCTGCGTGGTTTCCCTTTTGGGGATTTCTTTTTGACGCCAAGGTGAGGGAGAGGAGGATTCGGCTTGGACTCTGGTGAATGAGTGTTGAATGGGTCAACACATTTGAATGAAGGGAGGAGAGGAATTCAAGGAGGAGGAATCAATCAACAGGTTTGAACGGAGAGTGGAGAGTGATCGGTGGAGAGAATCATGGGATTGGGGGAGAGGAAGAGTGTTTGGCCGAATATGGGAAGTGAGGTGTGTGAGTTAGTGTGTACAATTTAGTGGTGTTGGGTGGTAGCCGAATTTTAGATGGTAGCATTTGAGGGAGTGGTGAGAATTTCGGCTAGCCAGAGAGCACCTAAAACATTCTTTTTCTTCATTTCCTTTTTGTCAAAATCAAAACACCCTTATACCATTTTGTTTTCAATTTCTTTTCTCTCAGTTACCAAAACCGAAACACCTCCTAATTCTCTTCTATTCTTCTTGTTCTTTTGGTACTTAGCCGAAACTTACATTACCATCCACCCTCTACTTTTGTTTCATTTTCTTGGCAATTATCTTCAAAAGTTGAAACCCTCTGAAGTCACCCCTCCTGCCGAAACTCTATCATCTTCTTTTCTCCTTAACACCATAGCCGAACCTTTCTTGGTAGATAGCACCTCTCTTCTCCATTCCTTTTTTTTCGAGAGCAGAACATCTTCAACATTCGTTCTTTGGTAAGTTCTTTATGTTTAGCCGAATCTCCCTAGTCACCTATTTTTCATTTTCTTCTCTCGATTTCTTTAAAAAGAAAGCAGAAACTTATCATTTGTTTCGATAGTTCTTATTTGTTGTTTAGCCGAATCTCTCTGACATTTATATTCTCTTCATTCGACTTGTGTTCCATGGATTGACGTCACTCATCTTCCTCCACTCCCCAATCGGTTTCTCTAGTGATTTTGGTAAGTACTTATTTATTTTAGTTTCCTCTTTCTCTCTTTTGAGCACCGTAAACATTAATCGTATTCTATAATTCTTAGCCGATTGAAGGGGGTTTTTGTCTTTACGTTCTTTCGGCTTCTGGGTTGCGATTAAAGTGCGTTAAGGGATATCCGGTTCTAGCCGACTTGGGTATTTGACCATTACAGGATCCAAACCTTTTTAAATTTTTCGGGATTTGTTGATCTAGGTAAGGACCCTTAGCCTTTGAGTGTCTGTTCTCTTTTGGTTTAATTTCAATGTCTTAATCCGGTCTAGTGACCAAGGTCTTTTTCATGGACTCAAATGTCAGCCAGCCAAAGGGAGGGGTTGGACCCGTAATTCCAGCCCCTAAGTTCAAGAAACGTGCCGTGTTTGCTGTTCGAGATTGGCCACTGGGTTGTGGGCCAACTTCTGAGAAGAATAGTAGGCAGATAGCAGTGGTTTCTGCGAGTGATAGTGTCGACATAGATAGCATAGTGCTGCGTGTAATCAGGTGTGTAAAACTTCACACTTTAATATTAATATGTGATACTAATCGTTTGGGGCTGAAAAGCCGAAGTGACTAAATGGATAGTCGTTATGCCTCTACGGGTATGGTTGATATGCCAGGTCAATACCTTGTTGTTATGTATGAGGTAATATATGTGTGCCATAATGATACTGTTCATTTAAATAGCATGATACTTTCATTTGATTTTACATACGTTGTGCATAGGTTAGATATGATGTGAAAGGGGAAGTGCTTAAGACTGTCACTAGTGGTTTGGTACCACAAATGGGTTGGCCCCACATTCTTGATTCTGTGACTAAGTCTCAGTGGTTTGGAACCACCAGGGGTTTGGTGCCACATACATATGATTTCGTGACTTGTCCCGATGGTTTGGTACCACAGTGGGTTGGCCCAACATACATGATTATTAGGGATTGTCACTATGGTTTGGTACCACAAGTGGGTTGGCCCCACATATGATATTTTGTGACACTGTCGCCAGTGGCTAGGTGCCACATAAGGAGTGTAGCGGATGGAGGGTTGATTGTAGAAATCCCCACGGTGTGATGGGCTGGTACGGGTGGTGTGTAGAGGATGCAAAGTCTAGGTTGGGCTGGGTGCATTGCATTCATAAACGTGTATGTTGTTTAAGATGGGCTAGGGCAGATATGTGATTGTGGGCTTGGAGCCATTTTATGTGACTTAAGGGGGATTTACACACTGAGTCTTGGTGACTCACCCCCTTTTGCTTAACCTTGCAGGTGATCAGTAAGACGTGGACTTGGGAGCCGAGGGGACTCGTGGGAGCCATAGCATGTCATTTTCCGTAAACCCAGTTTCTTTCTTAAAACTGTTTTAATTTGGGGATTTTAGTTGATGTAATAAGGCTTCTTAAATTACTATTTGGTTTCAACATTTTATATTTAGTTATGACCTAACGTTATTACACGTTATAATCATGCTTGTTAAAAAGGAGCTTTCAAAACATCAGAAACATGAAACAACTCTTTTTCCCAAATGCTAACAAAGATAACAAATTAACGATTAATTGAGCATGGAAATTTTTCTTAAACTACAAATCACCATTTTCAAAACATCACCTGAAACAAAAAGTTTCAAACTTGAGGTTTTCATCAAGATTTTCAAAGTCGTTTTACAAATCTTTCTCTGTGACATACCAGATCTGGTCATAACGTTTAAACCAGGTTTGGGGTGTTACAATTGTGGTATCAGAGCAGGGTTGCAACACTCGGGCTGTGGAAATGGGTTCAATAAATGTTTTATTAAGTTGGTCTAAATGATTTTTTGAGAAGGAATGTTTTGATTTGGAACCTGGCATTTGAGTCCGCCGGCACCCGATCCACCCAGGTAAGTGTTCTAAAAAAAACATTTCTGATGATGTATGCATGAAATTATTGTTAATGTAAATGAACATGGTTGATAGCTCTAGGAGACCCAGACTATAGGGACTGAAACTTTGATGTGTTTTGCGGAAACTACTCTCTAAGACTATTTTCCATAAAACTGCTCGGTGTTAAACAGTGAAAGAAATAACTAACTCATAAACCTTTTAATTAGATTAAGTCACAAACGTTAGTCATGAGCACTCGGGGACGTGGACGTAATGTACTTGGTCGTGGTAGGGGCAGGGTTGCTGTATCGGAACCAATAGGATCTGGTCATGGGTTAGGAAGTGAGATACCAGTGCTGCCAGCAGTGGAAGCAGAATTTCAGGACCAAACAGGCGGGGATGATGCGGTATCTCAGGCGATGTTACGAGTCCTGGAGAGAGTTGTTGGGGCAGGCATGGGTATGAGGGCTCAGAAATCTGTGTCAGAACGACTTCGAGCCAATGGAGCGGAAATTTTTAGGGGCGTTTCTGGCGTAGCTCCCAACACAGTTGAGTATTGGGTAGAAGCAGTTGAGCGTATAATAGATGATCTTGACTTTAGGGCAGAGGAGAAGTTGAAAGGAATCGTGTCTCTTCTTCGAGATGAGGCCTATCAGTGGTGGCTCACGGTGAGGGATGGTACGACGGTTGATAATATCACCTGGGATTTCTTTAAGACAACATTCTAGGGGAAGTACGTCGGATCAAGTTATGTGGATGCGCAGCGTAAGGCATTTCTAAATCTGGTTTAGGGGAGTAAATCGGTGTCCGAGTATGAGGCGAAATTCATACAGCTAAGCCGTTATGCCCGGGGTATTGTGGCCACAGACCATGAGCGTTGTGTTCGATTTGAGGATGGGCTGAGAGATGAGTTACGAGTGCTGATAGCTCCACAGCGAGAGAGGGAATTTGCTATTCTTATGGAAAAGGCTAAGATAGCCGAGGAGGTGAAGCAGTCTGAAAAGCAGAATCAGGAGAGGAATAGTAATAAAAGGAATTTTGGTTCGTCAAGATCAGTTGGGCGGTTCAGAAGAGGCCTAGGGTTGAGGGGCCAAATCGGGTTGTGAGACCTGCTGCTAATAGTCGGCCTCTGAGGTGCGCTCGATGTGATAAATTTCATTTTGGTGAGTGTTTGGCTGGTAGTAGAGGCTGTTTCAAGTGTGGGTCTACAAAGCATCAAATAAGGGACTGTCCACAAAAGAGGGGCAGAGCGCAATCAACGGGTCAAGGTTATGTTCAGATAGGTAGAGGTGGTTAGCAACCACAGAGAGGTCGTGGTTCGACCAGAGGGGGTAATGGTTTTGGTCATGGACGTGGAGCACCAGGCAGAGGTGCTGGGAGTAGTGATGCAAGGCGACATGGGCTGGTCTATGCAGCTAGACGTCGAGAAGAGGGAGATGTACCGGACATCATAACTGGTACGTTCCTTATTTATGGGTTGTCTTATACTGCATTAATCGATATAGGATCAATATATTCTTATGTTGCTAGTGGGGTATCTGGAATTTTAAGAATAGACTCTGAGTTTGCTTCTAGGGAGATGACCGTAATTAGTCCGTTAGGACAATCGGTAGTGGTGAAAAGACTTTATAGGGATGTATCTTTAGAAGTTCAGGGGGTGGTTTTTCCGGCTGATTTGACGGAACTACCAATCGAGGAGTTTGATCTGATCTTAGGCATGGATTGGTTAGTAAAGTATCGAGCAAACTTAGATTGTGCTGCTAAGCGCATGGTGCTAAGAACTCCTGAGGATGAAGAAGTTTTGGTGATAAGAGAGAGGAGAGACTATCTATCCAACGTCGTATCGGCTCTTAAAGCGGAAAGGATAGTACGAAAGGGGTGCAGGGTTTCTTGACATTTGTCAGTGCTTTGGATGTGAAGGAGGTGACCGTGAGTGAGGATAGAACAGTAAAAGAATTTGCGGATGTCTTTCCTGAAGAACTTCCAGGGTTGCCTCCAGATCGTGAGGTGGGGTTCGGCATTGAGTTACTTCTAGGTACGGCTCTAGTGTCCATCGCTCCTTAAAGGATGACACCGAAGGAGTTGGTTGAACTCAAGGCTCAGATCCAAGAGTTGTTAGACCGGGTTTTTATTCGCCCCAGTGTATCTTCGTGGGGAGCACCGGTGTTGTTTGTGAAAATGAAAGACGGCTCCATGTGAATGTGCATTGACTACAGCAAGCTGAACAAATTGACTATCAAGAACAAGTACCCGCTGTCGAGAATAGATGACCTGTTTGATCAGCTCAAGGGGGCCTCGGTCTTTTCTAAGATAGATTTGAGGTCAGGATATCATTAGCTTAAGGTCAAGGAGGCGGACATTCATAAGACAACATTTCAGACTCGCTATGGCCATTACGAATTCCTGGTGATGCCGTTTGGGTTGACAAATGCACCAGCAGCGTTCATGGATATGATGAACTGGGTTTTTCAACCCTATCTGGATCAGTTCGTTGTTGTATTCATAGACGACATTTTGGTATATTCCAAATATGAGAAGAAGCACGATTCGCATCTTCGGGTGGTTCTATAGATTTTAAGGGAAAAATAGCTTTATGCCAAATTCAGTAACTGTGAATTTTGGCTAAGTGAAGTTATTTTTCTGGGCCATGTTGTGTCGGCAGAGGGGATTAGAGTTGATCCCCAGAAAATTGAGGCTGTGATAAGTTGGAAATCGTCTAAGTCTGTGGCAGAGATTCGGAGTTTTCTGGGTCTTGCCGGATATTACCGAAGATTCGTTGAAGGGTTCTCATTAATTGCAGCATCTTTAACCAAGCTGTTAAGGAAAGGGGTACCGTTTGTTTGGGCCGACAAGCAAGAAGAAAGCTTTGAGAAGCTGAAGAGGATTCTAACAGAGGCTCCGGTGTTGATCCAGCTGAAGGCTGGGAAGGAGTTCCTGGTTTACTGTGATACTTCACACACAGGATTAGGATGTGTGTTAATGCAAGATGGAAAGGTTGTAGCATATGCATCCCGACAGTTAAGACCACATGAGCTAAACTATCCCACACATGATCTGGAGCTGGCAGCAGTGGTATTTGCCTTGAAGATTTGGAGGCATTACCTGTATGGGGAGAAGTTCGTCATTTACACAGATCATAAGAGCCTAAAGTATCTCTTTACCCAGAAGGAATTGAATTTGAGGCAGCGACGGTGGGTTGAGCTATTGAAGGA
This sequence comes from Gossypium australe, assembly GCA_005393395.2. Taxonomy (NCBI): domain Eukaryota; kingdom Viridiplantae; phylum Streptophyta; class Magnoliopsida; order Malvales; family Malvaceae; genus Gossypium; species Gossypium australe. Next base: position 130,817,924 of record CM016619.1, read on the forward strand.
TTACGACTGCTTGATTGAATACCATCCGGGTAAAGCTAATGTGGTGGCAGACGCGTTAAGTAGGAAGGTAATTTCAGATCTGAGGGCGATGTTTGCCCATCTCAGCCTGTATGATGATGGGAGTGTGTTAGCTAAACTTCAGGTGAAACCGACATGGATAAGTCAGATTAAAGAGAAGCAGCTGTTGGATGATATCTTGGGTGCTCGACTACTTCAAGTACAAAATGCTGGAGTAGAGGATTATAGTCTGAGCAGTGAGGGGGTTCTGTGTTTTCCGTAGGAAAGTTTGCATGCCGAAGGATATGGTGTTGAGACAGATGATTCTTCGGGAAGCGCATAGTAGCTCATACGCTATGCATCCTGGAGGAAGTAAAATGTATCAGGATTTGCGAGAACAGTTTTGGTGGCCAGGTCTGAAACGAGAGGTAATCGAATTCGTGAGTAGGTGTTTGACATGTCAGCAGGTAAAAGCAGAGCATCAGTTGCCTTCAGGGTTGTTGCAGCCGATAAAGATTCCACAGTGGAAATGGGAGAGGATTACTATGGATTTTGTTAGTGGGCTACCCCTTACGCCCATTAAGAAGGATTCGATATGGGTAATTGTTGATCGATTGACGAAGTCCGCTCATTTCATGCCAGTACATGTCGACTACTCCCTACAGACATTGGCTAAGTTGTATATAGCAAAAATTGTAAGGTTGCATGGAGTACCAGTGTCTATCATCTCGAACAGAGATCCTAGGTTTACATCGAGATTTTGGAAGGCATTGCATCAAGCATTGGGTACAAAGTTAGATTTCAGTACAGCGTTTCATCCGCAGACGGATGGGCAGTCGGAAAGGGTAATTCAGATCCTAGAATATATGTTGAGGGGTTGTGTCATAGACTTCAGAGGTAGTTGGAAGAATTCCTACCATTGGCAGAATTCACGTACAACAACAGCTATTAGTCTAGTATCAAGATGGCACCATATGAAGCGTTGTATGGTCGGAAATGTCGCACTCCTGCTTGATGGACAGAATTGAGTGAACGTCAGATGTTGGGTCCAGAACTGGTTACTGATACGGAGGAGAAAGTTAAGCTAATTAGGGCTCGATTGAAGGAAGCTTCGGACAGACAAAAGTCCTATGCGGATCTGAAGCGGAAGGACATAGAATTTGTGGTTGGTGATCGAGTTTTCCTAAAGGTGTCACCGTGGAAGAAAGTACTTAGGTTTGGACGGAAGGGTAAGCTAAGCCCCAGGTTTATTGGGCCTTATCGTGTATTGAATCGTGTGGGACCAGTAGCCTATCAACTCAAGTTACCTACAGAGTTAAGTCAGATTCATGATGTGTTTCACATTTTGATGTTAAGACGCTATCGTTCGGATCCATCTCACGTGGTGCCGGTGGAAGAAATCGAAGTAAGACCTGATCTATCCTTTGAAGAAGAACCAGTTCAGATTTTGGATCGTGATGTCAAAGTGTTATGTAAGAAAATGATTCCATTAGTTAAGGTTCTGTGGCGTAATCACGGTTCTGAGGAAGCTACGTGGGAACCAGAGGAAGCGATGCGACAGCAATACCCTCAACTCTTTTGATCAGGTAATTTCGAGGCCGAAATTATTTTAAGGGGGTAGAACTGTAACATCCTAAATTAGAGGCTATGCATTCGATGTGTTTGTGTGTGTATGCTATGTTTAACATGCTAGTTTAGAGTGTTTTGGGGTCCAAGAATGGCTTAGGGATGAGCCGAAGTCCTAGCCAAATTTTTTTTTTGGGGCACTTTAGTGGAGAGGTGGAAGGGATAGGACTTAAGGGTTGTTGCTTGTATGTTGTTGACACAAGAAAAGGAGTGGTAATGAGGCATGGAGGTGCCACTTAAGGCTCAGGAAGGTGACGCATCAGGGGAGCTGGCAGGGAGCAGGTTCGAGCTGCATGGTTTCCCTTTCGGGGATTTCTTTTTGACGCCAAGGTGGGGGAGAGGAGGATTCAGCTTGGACTCTGGTGGATGAGTGTTGAATGGGTCAACACATTTTAATGAAGGGAGGAGAGGAATTCAAGGAGGAGGAATCGGTCAACAGGTTTGAATGGAGAGTGAAGAGTGATCTGTGGAGAGAATCATGGGATTGGGAGAGAGGAAGAGTGTTTGGCCGAATATGGGAAGTGAGGTGTGTGAGTTAGTGTGTACGGTTTAGTGGTGTTGGGTGGTAGCCGAATTTTTGATGGTAGCATTTGAGGGAGTGGTGAGAATTTCGGCTAGCTAGAGAGCACCTAAAACATTCTTTTTCTTCATTTCCTTTTTGTCAAAATCGAAACACCCTTATACCAATTTGTTTTACTTTTTTTTCTCTCAGTTACCAAAACTGAAACACCTCCTAATTCTCTTTTATTCTTCTTGTTCTTTTGGTACTTAGCCGAAACTTACATTACCATCCACCCTCTACTTTTGTTTCATTTTCTTGGCAGTTATCTTCAAAAGCCTAAACCCTCTGAAGTCGCCCCTCCTGCTGAAACTCTGTCATCTTTTTTTCTCTTTAACACCATAGTCGAACCTTTCTTGGTAGATATCTTCGGCATTCATTCTTTGGTAAGTCCTTTTTGATTAGCCGAATCTCCCTAGTCACCTATTCTTCATTTTCTTCTCTCGATTTCTTTAAAAAGAAAGCTGAAACTTATCATTTGTTTAGGTAGTTCTTATTTGTTGTTTTGCCGAATCTCTCTGACATTCATATTCTCTTCATTCGACTTGTGTTCCATGGATTGACGGCAGTCATCTTCCTCCACTCCCCAATCGGTTTCTCTAGTGATTTTGGTAAGTATTTATTTGTTTTCGTTGCCTCTTTCTTTCTTTTGAGCACCGTAAACATTAATCGTATTCTATAATTCTTGGCCGATTGAAGGGGTTTTTGTCTTCGCTTTCTTACGGCTTCTGGGTTGCGATTGAAGTGCGTTAAGGGATATCAGGTTCTAGCCGACTTGGTTATTTGACCGTTACAGGATCCAAACCTTTTTAAATCTTCGGGATCTGTTGATCTAGGTAATGACCCTTAGCCTTTGAGTGTCTATTCTCTTTTGGTTCAATTTCAATGTCTTAATCCGGTCTAGTGACCAAGGTCTTTTTCATGGACTCAAATGTCAGCCAACCGAAGGGAGGGGTTGGACCCGTAATTCTAGCCCCTAAGTTTAAGAAGCGCGCAGTGTCTGCTGTTCGAGATTGGCCACCGGGTTGTGGGCCAACTTTTGAGCAGAATAGTAGGCAGATAGCAGTGGTTTCTGCGAGTGATAGTGTCGACATAGATAGCATAGTGCTGCGTGTAATCAGGTGTGTAAAACTTCACACTGTAATATTAATATGTGATACTAATCTTTTGGGGCTGAAAAGCCGAAGTGACTAAATGGATAGTCATTATACCTCTACGGGTATGGTTGATATGCCAGATAAGTACCTTGTTGTTATGTATGAGGTAATATATGTGTGCCATTATCATACTGTTCATTTAAATAGCATGATACTTTCATTTGATTTTACATACGTTGTGCATGGGTTGGATATGATGTGAAAAGGGAAGTGCTTAAGACTGTCACTAGTGGTTTGGTACCACAAGTGGGTTGGCCCCACATTTTTGATTCCGTGATTAAGTCTCAGTGGTTTGGAACCACCAGGGGTTTGGTGCCACATACATATGATTTTGTGACTTGTCCCGGTGGTTTGGTACCACAGTGGGTTGACCCCACATACATGATTATTAGGGATTGTCACTAGTGGTTTGGTACCACAAGTGGGTTGGCCCCACATATGCTATTTTGTGACTTTGTCACCAGTGGCTAGGTGCCACATAAGGAGTGTAGCGAACGGAGGGTTGATTGTAGAAATCCCCATGGTGTGATGGGCTGGTACGGGTGGTGTGTAGAGGATGGAAAGTCTAGGTTGGGCTGGGTGCATTGGATTCATAAACGTGTATGTTGTTTAAGATGGGCTAGGGCCGATATGTGATTGTGGGCTTGGAGCCATTTTATGTGACTTAAGGGGGATTTACACACTGAGTCTTGGTGACTCACCCCCTTTTGCTTAACCTTGCAGGTGATCAGTAAGACGTGGACTTGGGAGCCGAGGGGACTCGTGGGAGCCATAGCATGTCATTTTTCGTAAACCCAGATTCTTTCTTAATACTATTTTAATTTGGGGATTTTAGTTGATGTAATAAGGCTTCTTAAATTACTATTTGGTTTCAACATTTTATATTTAGTTATGACCTGACGTTATTACACGTTATAATCATGCTTGTTAAAAAGGAGCTTTCAAAACATCAGAAACATAAAACAACTGTTTTTCCCAAATGCTAACAAAGATAACAAATTAACGATTAATTGAACATGGAAATTTTTCTTAAACTACAAATCACCATTTTCAAAACATCACTTGAAACAAAAAGTTTCAAACTTGAGGTTTTCATCAAGATTTTCAAAGTCGTTTTACAAATCTTTCTCTGTGACATACCAGATATGGTCGTAACGTTTAGACCGGGTTTGGGGTGTTTCATGTAATTGATGAACATATTTTGTTCTTATATTTTTGATGAATTTAGCTAAATAGGGCTAAATTGAGAAAATAAATTTTTGAGGGGTTAAAATGAAAAATAAATGAAATGTATGGACTTGTTGGAGAATGGGAAAGATTTGGCCCTTAGTGATTGAGTTCAAATTATGTGTATTTTGTGTTTTGTGCAATAGGGACTAAATTGTAAAAGTTGTAAATGTCAGGGGTAAAATGGTAATTTGCCCATCTAAGTGTTTTTGGATTAAATTGAAATGAAATGTACTTGAATGAGTTTATTTTGAATATGTTTAGATCAAGAACAAAGAGAAACAGACTTGGATCAGGGAAAGGCGAAAGTTAACGAATAGCCGGTTCTCGACGTCCGACAATATCCGAGGTAAGTCTTTAAGCAAGTTAATATCATAAGTATCGATTATAACCTAGTATACATGTTGAATTATGAACTTGTGGATTGAAATATGTTAAAGTCGAATGTGTGAAAGTAATTTAGCAATGATAAGTAATTGAATTAATTGAGTTCACTGTGTGAAAGTCATGTGAATTATATGTGATATTTGTGATATTGTTAATGTGTAATGTGAATGAGTTGGTTTGGTAATATGTGTATTAGGCTTCGAGCCTAGCAGGCCTTGTGCCGGTGAATTGTATCAGGCTTTGAGCCTAGCAGGCCTTGTGTCGGTGAAATATATCGGGCTTGTTGCCTAGCAGGCTAAAGGCCAGTGTTTAAATTTCAGACCTCGGGTCTAGCAGGCCTAGTGCCAGTGTGTATTTCAGGTTTTGATGCCTAGCAGGCTTAATGTCGGTGATGTATTATAAATAAAGAATTCATGAATCATTTACAAGATGGAACGTAATTACTGCAATAAGCTAAATGCTCGGGTAAGTATAAGTTTTCATAGTTGCAAGGAGTAAGGTAAGTTAATATATTACCATTCGATTTAAGTAAGATGTGATATAGTTGAAGCTTTCAGTAATAGTTTAATATGTGCATTTGATCTTACCAATAATGGGTATGATATATATATATATATATATTGGAATTTAAGCTTGGTTATGCCTTTGAGATTTGGCCATATGTGTAAATGTTAAATGTGAGAGTGATTAAATATGTTTAAATATATGTGTATGACTGATTACATGTGATTAAGATGTATGTTATATTTGTTTGGGATGAAATATGCGAATGCCTATTGTATTTAGGTATTTCGGAGAGTTACATGCTTATGGTAAGAAATGATAATGGTTAAGGTAAGTAAGGTAATGGCATTCGATTATAAGGAACTTATAAGTTAAATTATTTATACTCAGTGTGTTAAACCAATTGTTTTAAAAGCTTGAATGGTTGAATGCTATAATATAATTGCTTAAGACTTACTAAGCTAGTAAGCTTACTTTGTGTGTGTTCATTGTTCTGTTTTATAGATTTCGATCAAGCTACGAGCCCAGAGGATCGTCACTGAAGTCATCCACACTATCGACCTATTTTGGTACCTTTTTAGCTGAAAATTTTAAGTCTAAGGCATGTATAGGCTAGCTTAAGTTTTAATGATATTTTGTTAATGTATTTAAGCCATGCGAAAATGGCTTGACAATGATGCGAGTTTGGCATATATATATATAATCGGTCATATTATAAGTTTATTTGGTAACTATGTTATATAGCATGTGTATATAATACTTTGATTTTATGGCTTGATTTGGGAATGATGTGAATGGCTTATAATTAGTTCATTTTTGATAATCTTGATACTTGGTATGACTTGGATTTGAGTATGACTATAAACTCACTTAGTAATAGGATATATAGAATATATATATATATATATACTTGACTTTGTATTGGTTGTTTTGATTCATTTGTGAAGGCAATGTATGCGTATATATATATGTTTGAATGATTTACAAATTAGGTACGGTTGGTGAATGCAAAAGTAATGAATAAGTTATACAAAAATTTGTGGCTCAATTATGCGCATGCAAACAAATCTAAGTGTGCATTGGTTTGATAGAGTGTTGGATCTATTTGAATTTGGTATGAGCAATGTACATGTGATCTCATATATGTTTATTTAAATGCCATGATTATTACATAGTTAAGAACTAAGTATGTGCATCTGTATATTCGGTTAAGGTGACTTAAATTACTAAATAAATAGAACCATTTTGTCAATTGCTACAATGACCCATTTGGAGTATATATTTATATATGTGAACAATCTTACAATAGTTAGTTAATTGAATGAAGCATGTTTTAAATCATCGTTTATAGATGTTGTTGATTTAGATGCCTGAGCAAGTAGTATATAGATAAAAATATAGTAATTGGGGCTTTTGTTAATTGCATTGTTGTGTGGTATGAATAAATGTTCATAGCATGTTTGGTTTACATTCCTTGATGATTATGCCGTATATGACCTAGGTTTAGTATGGTAAGTATGTTTTAAGAAATTATATGTAATACACATTTACATGCATATGTGATCGTTTTAATTTATTTGGATTATTATATAAGAATGTTTATTTATGACTTAAGTGATTGATTAAATGTTGTGACATAAAAAGTAATGACCCGTAACCCTAATCCGGCGACGGATACGGGTTAGGGGTGTTATAGGAAGTACGAAAATGTATAATGATTTGAAACAACTTTACTGGTGGTCTGGTATGAAGCGTGATATCTCTGAATTTGTTTCAAAATGTTTAGTCTGTCAGCAAGTCAAAGCTGAGCATCAGGTACCGTTTGGGTTACTACAACCGATTATGATTCCTGAGTGGAAATGGGATAGAATCACAATGGATTTTGTATCAAGTCTGCCCCTGTCTCCGAGTAAAAAGGACACAATATGGGTGGTTGTTGATAGACTAACTAAATCAGCTCATTTCATTCCGATGCGTACTGATTATTCGCTTGATAAACTTGCTGAGTTGTACATTTCTCAGGTTGTGAGATTGCACGTAGTACCTATTTCTATTGTTTTGGATAGAGATTCGAGGTTCACATTGCGGTTTTGGAAGAAACTGTAAGATGCATTAGGTACGAAACTACACTTCAGTACTGCTTTTCACCAACAGACGGATGGTCAATCTGAGCGTATTATTCAGATACTCGAGGATATGTTGAGATGTTGCATTCTTGAGTTCGAAGGTACGTGAGAACGATACTTGAAATTGATTGAATTTGCGTATAATAATAGCTTTCAATCAAGTATAAAATTGGCACCTTACAAAGCTTTATACAGTCGCAAATGCTGAACACGCTTGTAATGGACTGAACTCAGCAAGAATAAGATTCACGGGGTCAATTTGATAAAAGAGACTGAACAGAAAGTGAAAATGATTCATGATAGCTTGAAAGTAGAGCCAGATCATCAGACATCATACGCAGACTTACAATGAAAAGATATTGAGTTTCAGATTGGGGATCGAGTATTTTTAAAAGTGTCACCGTGGAAGAAAATACTTAGATTTGACAGAAAAGGCAAGTTAAGTCCAAGATTCATCGAGCCGTATGAAATTATCGAGCATATCGGGTCTATTGCTTATAGATTATCGTTGCCACCTGAGTTAGAAAAGATTCATAATTTATTTCATGTATCGATGCTTCGACGATACAGATCAGATCCCTCGCATGTGATTTCCCCCTCTGAGATTGAGATTCAATCCGATATGACGTATAACGAAAAATCGATCAAAATTTAAGCTCGCGAGGATAAAGAATTGAGAAATAAGAAAATTTCATTAGTGAAAGTCTTATGGAATTGACACGGGGTTGAAGAAGCTAGGTGGGAGCCCGAGGATGCTATGAGAGAACAATATCCAAACCTATTCACTGGTAAGATTTTCAGGGACGAAAATCCCTAAGGGGGGAGAGTTGTAACAACCCGGTTTTAGCTAAATCAGAACAGTGATTTTGAAACCACAAATCCGAGGTTGTAAAATTATTTTAATATTATTTTTGGTATTTACAGCATGTTATTTGATGTGTGAAAATTTCGTGATTTGTGCTTAATTTAAAAAAAGGATTTAATCGCGTAAAATGTAAAAGTAGCATGCTATATGTTAAGTGCTTATTTGCTTTGATTAATTAAATGTAAGGTCCTTATGTTGTGATTTGACCATTGAATATTTGAGTGGACAAAGATGGACAACCATTATGTTTTTTGTTAATTAATTTATAAAGGTTAAATATGTAAATTAGTAATAAAGGTTAATAAAATAAAACGTAAGTAAAAACAACATGCATTATCATCTTTTGTGGCCGAATGTGAGAAAAAAGAAGCCATTGTTCATGCTTTTAAATTTCGGCACCTAGGAAGCTTGATTTAGGTATGTCTTTGCTCGGTTTTTGATAATTTTTACGTTTTTGAGATCGTTGCTTTGTATACTAGCCCGTGTTTTAATTTTCGGATTTGATGATGATTTTTTGATTAGCCATTGTTGAAAGCTTGATGTTTTTGTTGTTTGATGATGAAAAATAAATAAATGTTGGTAGATTATCATAGTTAATTAAGTGATTTTTGATAAAAATGCATATTAAGGATTAAATTGTGAAATTTGTAAATTTAGGGGTCAAAATGTGAAATAAATTAAATTAATGGGCTGCTAGGGACCTATGGAAGATTCAGCCAAGCATGGGTTTAATGAAATTTTGAGTATTTTGTGTTGTGTTGAAATAGGGACTAGTGTCACCATGGAGAAAAGTTCTCAGATTTAGCTGGAAAGGCAAGTTGAGTCCACGTTTCATTGGACCAGATGAGATTACCGAGAAAGTTGGGTCGGTAGCTTACCGATTTGCTTTACCATCAGAGTTAGAAAAGATACATGATGTGTTTCACGTGTCTATGTTACGACGCTACCGATCAGATCCTTCGTATGTAATTACCCCGTCAGAAATAGAAATTCATTCCGACATGACTTATGGTGAAGAACCAGTTAAGATTTTAGCTCGAGAAGTCAAATAGCTAAGAAATAAGAGTATTGCCCTAGTGAAAGTATTGTGGCAGAGACATGGGGTTGAAGAAGCTACATGGGAACCAGAAGAAAGCATGAGAAATTAGTACCCAAACCTATTTGCTGGTAAGATTTTCGAGGACGAAAATCCCTAAGCGGGGAGAATTGTAACAGCCCGATTTAGGGCCTAGTCGGAACGGTGGTGCGAGACCACAAATCCAAAGTAGTAATATGAGTTTTTAAAGTATTTGAGATGTTTGCATGATGATATGAAAGTTTCATGTAGAAATTTTATGGAAATTTCCATAAAAGGGTCCATTAGGACTAAATTGCAAAAGTTGTAAAATATGAGTTTCTAGAAGCTTTTTGTATGAAATAACTTTAGAATATTAACTAGAAGTCCTTATATAGCAATTTTCCCAAATCATAAATTTTGGACAAAAATGGACATGAGTTAGTAAATGGTGAATTTTTAAAAGAGAAGGGCATTTTGGTTATTTATCAATTAAATGATTAAAAAGGGAAAATGATGATAAAAATTCTTCTTCATCTTCTTCCTTGTGCCAAAAATTGGAGAGACTCCATAGCTAGGGTTCTTCAAATTTTTTAAGCTTGCTAGTAAGTGCATCCTAGCCCCGTTTTTAATATTCTTCGTATTTTTGGAGTCCTCGTATTATGAATTAGCTATTTTAACTATAAAATGAGCTAAGATGCATGTTTAAAAATCTACCCATGTATGACATGTTTGTAAAATGATATTTTATGGAAGATTATGAGAGTTTGATGTTAGAAAAACATCTTTTCCTTAGTGAATTTTATGAAAAATGATAGTATGGACTAATTTGTAATAGTTATGAAATTGGTCATACATACTAGAAATAGTGAGAATTGATTAAGCATGACGTTTAAGAAAGTTGAATGAAAATCATTTTACGAGCCTAGGGGCAAAAATGTAATTATGAGAAAGTTTAGGGGCAAAATAGTAATTTTACCAAAGTATAAGTTAAGAGTCAATTTAGTCAATGTGAGTATTAAATGATCTAAATTATTATTATAGATCAAGAAAAATGAAGCCCGGATCGAAACCGAGGCAAGAACAAAGTCGAGGACTAAATTGCATATCTACATACATTTTGTATATTGAGGTAAGTTTGTATGACTTCTAAGCTTTATGATTACTATAAATGAATTGCTTAGTATAATGTACATTATTACCATAGAAATGCTTAATGCTATGTTAAATAAAGAAATTAATGAGATTAAGCATGAGAAAGTCCCGATTGAAGTTGAATTACTTAGGATACTCGATCTACCACATGAGATAAGAAAGTCCGTATAAGACCAAGCCAAGGCATGGCATCGGCAACCAAGCAAAGTTATCATGTAAGCCCAAGCCAAGGCATGGCATTGGTGAATCTCCAAGCAAAGATGTCATGTAAGTCCAAGACAAGTCTTGGCATTGAAAAGCTATCATGAGATAGAAATCCCATGTAAGTCCAAGCCAAGGCATGGCATTGGTGAGTAACAAGGAAGATTTCAAGTAAGTCCAAGCCAAGGCTCGGCATTGACCAGTTCATGAGTAAAGATACCAAATAAGACCAAGTCAAGACATGGCAATGGTAAGTTCCTAAGGGAACACACAAGGAAGACTTTGAATAAGTCCATGTCAAGACATGGCATCGATACCAAGATGAGAGATCCCATGTAAGACCATATCTAGGATACGGCTTTGGCATTGAGTCCTATGTGGAATGAGATTTAGTATCCTTGGTTATTCATAGAAATTTATCGGGCAAATGAGTAAAGCTTAAATGAGATAGCAAGAAAATTAAGTAAGCAAAGCTATTATCAAGTTGGAAATGAGTATTATTCATGTTATGAATAATGAATTAGAGAGTATAATTATTGTAGTAAGGTATGTTGATCTAGTGCGATCAAGTGATACAGGTACCTTGTTTACCTCACGAGCATGAGACTAGTAAGTATCATGAGATATGTAAGAATCAGTAAGAGTAAGTAAGCTTAAATAGCTGAAATTATGATGCCATTGTTTATGCCAAATTGTTTATGTTAAACAAGTATGATATTATGTGAATTATATGCAAACTTACTAAGCTAAATGCTTACGTCTTTTATTCTTTCTTTCCATGTAGTCCCGCTAAGCTAATCTCGTGGATCATCGTCATCGGAGCTCGAAGCACACTATCAATCGCTATTTTGGTATAGCCAAGATGTTTATATTACGTATGGCATGTATAGGAACATTTCATTTTGAGAATATGTCTTAAAAAAAAAAGGGGCAAAAGTATGGGCTATCAAGTTTATTATTCTTTTGTATATGGCTAAGTGATTGGCCAAGATTGACTAAGTATGTATGTTTAACGATATCAATGAAGCATGTAGTATTTTTCATGAAAGATGTAGTAATTTGAGTTGTTGGATTGAATATGAGATTGATCTTGATTTCAGGGTGGCAATTGGCTTGGTAAATAGCCTTCAAGTGCCCACACAGATAAACACACGGGCGTGTGTCTAGGCCGTGCGTCCCTGCACCTTAGCACTTTAAGTTAGATTAAACTACGGGCTAATCCCACGCCCGTACGTTTAGGCCGTGTGTGACACACGGTCAGAACATGGGCGTGTGCCCCAGGCCGTGTGAATATAGTTAGTGTCAACCACGGTTTAAGTCCATGAGTGTGTCAAGGCCGTGTGAATCTAGTCAGTGTCGACCACGGGTGGAAGACACGGGCATGTCTAGGAGTACACGGGCGTGTTCCAAACCACATGGGCGTGTCACCCCTGTTTCCGATTGAGTTCTGAAAGTTTCCAGATATGTGTTTAAGGCCTCGTAGGCCTATGAGAGGTATGAGTTGTTTAAGAAAGATAGGTTTTTAATTCGAAACGAAATTTTATAGCCCGTAAATACAAGTTTAAGCAAGTTCAAGCATAGTAATGTCTCGTATCCGGTCCTAGCCTCGGACTTAGGTATTGGGTGTTACAAAAATGGTGTGAACCATTCAACAAGGCAACTAATCAATTCAGCCGCCGGCGGAACCCTAAAAAACAAAACTCCTGAAGCGGCCTACGAGTTTATAGAGGAATTGTCATTGAATAACTATCAGTGGCAAGTTACAAGGACAAGACATGCCAAAGCAGCCAGAGTTTTCAACATTGACGCAGTAACCGTGCTATCAAATCAGGTAGAGATGCTACATAAAAAATTTGATGGTTTATATGGTTCTTCCCAAGCACATCCAGTTATGCAGTGCGATGCAAGTGGAGAAGTGGCGAATCCTGAGTACCCACCCTACGGATAGGGCATGGAGAGCGAACAAATGAACTATATGGGTAACAATTTCTGGTCAAACAATAACCCTTATAGTAATACTTATAATCCAGGTTGGAAGGACCACCCCAATTTCTCATGGGGTGGTCAAGGAAACCAAAGGCAACAACCACCCCAAAACCTCCAACAACAACCCTACCCATAGGACAAGAAGCTGAACCTCGAGGAGATGCTGACAAAATTCATAGCAGCCACAGAAACATGTTTCCAAAATCAACAAGCATCGATTCAAAGGATCGAGAATCAGTTAGGGAAACTTGCTCAGTAGATCTCTGAAAGACCACAAGGAAGCCTACCAAGCAACACTGAGACTAACCCAAAGGAGCAAATTCAAGCCATAATAGCTCATGATTGTGAAGGGTTAGACGAGCCCAATTTAAGGCAAAAGAATGTGGTAGAAGAACGTAAGGTTGAGGTAAAACCAAAACCGGTAATCAAAGAGTACCAACCTCGCACACCATATCCCGAAGCGATAACGAAAGACGACATAGAGGAATAGTTCGGTAAGTTTCTTAAACTCTTAAAGAAATTACATATTAACTTACAGTTTCTTGAAGCTCTTTCACAGATGCCAGATTCTAGGGAATTCTTAAAGAAGCTATTGACAAATAAGCAGAAGATAGACAAGGAATCACATGTGGAACTGAATGCAGTGTGCTCAGCAATGTTGCAAAATAAACTACCATGAAAATTAAAAGATCCAAGGAGTTTTACAATTCCATGCTTAATTGGTAGTTTATCTATTGATAATCCGTTAGCTGACCTAGGGGCAAGCATAAATGTCATGCCTTATAAAATGTTTAAACAACTAGGTCTAGGGAAGCCCAAACAAACTAGGATGAGCATCCAACCAGCTGAGAAAACTATTAGAATTCCTAGGGGTATAATCGAAGATGTACTAGTGAAAATCAATAAATTTGTATTCCTAATAGACTTTTTCGTTTTAGACATGGATGAGGACAACACGATTCCCCTAATTTTAGGAAGACAATTTTTAGCAACTGCCAGGACTAAAATTGATGTCGAAGCAAGCGAACTCATACTCTGTATAGGTGACGAGATAGTCACTCTTCAAGCTCTCGATTCAGCTAGGACATTGAATAATCAAGGTGAGAAAGTAAATGCTATAGATAACCATTCGGTTAACCCTTCTTTTCAGGAATCACCACAAAAGAACACAAGTGAACCTGATCCTAGACCCAGTGCCAACAAGGAAATAACTCATGAGGAACAAGGGATTCAGATCGATGAACTAGAAGAGTGGAAGACACATCTCAAAGAAAAACTAGGGATACATGAAGCAAAACCAAAGCCACTCTACGAGACAGACAAGTTCAGAATTGGAGATCAAGTATTGATAGAAAAAGCAGAGCCATGAATACCTCCTCCTGATCCTAACACAAACAAAGAAATCCCTTTTAAGGTAATCAGCATTTTCCCATACGGAACAGTCGAGGTAATTCATCCTATTTTTGGCACTTTGAAAGTAAACGCCATTCGTCTTACACTCTATCATGATAATGGAACTGCTAGCATGAGGAAAGACTTTCAACTCCTCAAACCACCATGAATATGTGAATGAGAGGTAAGTCTAGCTTAAGACTATAAATGAGCGCTTCTCGGGAGGCAACTCGAGCACTAACTCTATTAACTTCTACATTCCTTTAATTTTATTTTTATTTTTTTATTTCTACTCTCGCATCTAATTATAAACTAACCAAAAGTGCAGATTTTCAAGCCACACGGTCGTGGCTGTGGTCGTGTGGATGCACTGAATCTCTGTACTGACATGGCCGAGATGGTACGAGTTAGAACGAATCATATCTTCGGGTCACGGACTCCAACTACCACGCCACGGCCGTGCGATGCAGCCGTGGCCAACACTGTTAGATCATACACGGGCGTGGAGACCTGAACATGGGCGTGGGAGAAACGAACAAAGCAAAACACAACCGCGCGATACGGCCGTGCAATGCCACACGCCCATGGTACACCGGCGTGGGGAGGCACCAGACCCCAAATTTCTATTTAAACCACCCACCCCTCCCCTCCCATACCACTTTATTTTCCTTCTCCTTCTCAAACCCTTTCATACTTATTTTCTCTAATCTTTTCCCCAACCATCAAGCCACACCACAACTATGTCGAAGAAGCAGAAGGATCCAAACACAGTCCCCCGTGGGAGACCGATCTACATAAGTTCATGCTAGCCGCTTCATCCACTCGACAAGCCAAGGGTCTTTGAAACCATTTAACTTATATTTTTATTTTCTCTTCTCCTTTATTTTCCTTTTCTTTGACTATCTTATGCTTAGTTTAGTTTCGTGGTTGTGACTTCTAAAGGCTGTTTGGGAATCACGCCACTTCGGCCATCGCCACCCCAATCCGGCCTTAGAAGTCACACCCACCTCGCAACCCATCTAACAATAAGGACTCTTCGATCCATTCATCTTTTGCTTTAATTTTATTTTACTTTCTATTTTTTTTCTCTTTATCTTTCTTGTCTTTAAATATATCTTTAGTATATTTTGAATTATTATTATTATTTCCTGGCTAATTCTCTACGAGCTTCCCAATTTCTTCATCTAGGGCAGAGCTCGGTAGCAGCCACCACATCTCGGGACTCCCAACTCAAGGAAACCATCCAAATTCAGGAAGTTTCACCTCTCCCTTTCTCTTAAATTTCATATACATCTTTGTACATTGAGGGCAATGTACATCTTAAGTGTGGGGGGTGAATATCTATTTCGAGAAAGTGCCTAACTTTCTACATTATTCTCAAATCCCTGAATGATGTCTTGTCCTAAAGTAATTTCCTCATATTATGATTAGAATGAAATTCCCTGATTTATGGTTTTTATTGATATGTTTTGGATTAAGTCATCGATAATTGTGCATTGATGATTAAACTTTAAGATACTAGAAAATCAAGCATAATAAGTCTATTTTTCAGAACTTTAAAATTTGTTAGGTTTTCTACTTGAATCTAAATATTACCTTGAAGTTTGAAATTTACGAGGTTGATATCAAATACCCATAATTTTTGTGAGATTTTGAGCCTTATAGAGCATATATTCTTTTTCTTGCTCACTTTATTGATTATGAGTGTGCAACATTGATTTGTTATTCTAGAACTTGCACCGCTTATACATGTTGAGACCACACCTTTGAGTTGATATACAGAGATGATAAAGGCACTTAGGTTTTAACCCACTTACTCCACTAAAAGCGTACCTTCATAATTAACCCCTAGTGAACCCTTTTTAATCCTAACAACCCTTTTTATTGACTCACCCACTAATATTAACCCAAAACCCTTTGTATCTGTTATCACCATTCCTTGACTACCCTTTCTGTCAAGATCTGATTTGATCAGTTGCCTAATTATTTTATTAGTGGAATTCATCTTTTATTATGTAATTTGACTTGTTCTTAAAAAAAATAGAAGAATATTCACTATTAGTTTTGTGATTAGGCGAGCTTATACGTTAAATTCCAAATTATTGAAAAAGAAGCTCATATCATAATATTATTTATGTAATTATTATCAGTTCGATACCTCTAGTTAGGTGATTTGTCAAGTCAATCTTGATTCTAACCCGCTAATTCAACCTTTATCCACACCTTTAACCCAAGCCCCATTACAACCCTGTTAAAGACCTTTTGATTTGTGTATCATCTCGTATTATAGTGGTGGAGATTTGATTTTCATGCAAGCCTATGGGATTAACTTTTCATGTTCGACTTTTGAGTGCTTAATTTTGAACCTTAAACACTTCGAGCGATTTGAGTGAATCTTTAGTGAGGATGTCAACCCTTGTCAATTTTGAATCAAAGGTAATTAATTAGGTAAGGGGAAACACCTAACGTTTTTGGGCTATAAATATATGACTTTGATTGTTTGAATCTTTAGGACTCTTTAAGTTGAATTATCAATGTATGAATTATCTTTGAATTATGATGAAACATTATTGATGAATATTATGAATCAGGGAAGTTTGTTTTAATTATGAGTTGAGAATTTTGCTTGAGGACAAGCAAAAGCTTAAGTGTGGGGGTATTTGATAAACCGTAAAAGTAACATATTTTAGGCCCACATTTAGCATGCTTTTGGATGATTTAAGCCTTGAATTATGTAATTTGGTGCTCTTAATTCTTTGTTTTCATGTTTTATACCCAGGAGAGCACCAAAGAATGAAAAGAACGAGAAACGGGCCCAAAACAGAGTAAATGGGCCATATCACGAAATCCACATAGCCTGGGCCCAAGACCACATAATCGTGCCTCATTCAACAGCCTCGAACACGGCCTGGCCAAGAATTACATGGGTATGTGCCATGGGCGTGTCCCTGCTGTGACTAAGAGAAATTTCACTCGGATTAGGATACTTAGGGGCGAAGAAACACATTCCAAAGCCTATATAAACACCCTAAGTATAACCTAAAAGGGGGGAACCCAAGGCTTTAGTCAGGGGGCATCCAGCTAGGCCAAAGAGGGCAGATTTGTAGAAATTTACTCGAAGATAGCCAGTTGATTCATTTCAAGAAGCCGAAATCATACTCAAGACGAAGGATTTCTCCTTCAATTCCTTTAGGGGGTTTTATGGATTTCTTATGTTTTGTTTTATCTTTTCTTCTGAGATGTTTTCTTTTATTGTTATAAACTAAACCCTCAGATACCTGAGGGGGATGAAACTTAAGATGAATCTTGTTATCGTTTGCCGAGCTATATGATAAATATTTGACTTGTTCTTAATTATGTGTTCTTAATTCTTGTGTTGATATTTCCGGGATATTAATTCAAGCATGATGTGCTTAGGTGGAGGAGCAAAAGTCCCTGCCCAAGAGTAGATCTAGCATAATTAAACGGAGTTGATCGCACGCCTAAAGATAAGGTGACGAGATTTTGCCAAATTAGGGTGAAACCTAATATGGGAGTCCATAGATCGAGTTAATGCAATTATAGGGGTTTTAATTAGAAAGAGATTTCAATTAATCAACCTAGGGTTAGACGTTAGTCGCCTCGAGAGAGGCATTAATATACGTTAGGGAATCCTACGGATCAGGTCAAATGAATAAATCGTCTGGTTCAGGGGTTCGGTAACAAGTGAAGTCTAGGTGGATTTTTCCTTGGGTATCAATTGGTTTTTCTTGAAAGTTATTTTCCCAATTTCATTCTCCTTTGTCTTAGAGTCTTCAATTTAGTTGTTAGTTAATTTTAGATTAGATAAAAATTCATTTAATTCTTAGGCTAAATAATAAAAAGAGAGTTAGTATTAGTACTTTTGGTTCCTTTGGGTTCGACAATCCGGTGTTGCCTTAACTATACTATTGTTCGATAGGTGCGCTTGCCTCACATCGTTGTCATAGTTAGTTTTCAGGTTCGATCATTCTTTATATAAATTTTAAGACTTTGACATCGCATAAAACAACGATCAGAATCTGACATAGTGAAGTTTATTCTTATTATATTTCTATGGTCTACAGTTTGATGGAATGATTTTGTGAAAATTTCGTTCAAAAATTTTGATGTTTAGGCACTCAATTTAGTTAAAAGGACTAAATTGCAAAAGGTGTAAAATGTGTGTTCTAGAAGCTAGAGGTGTCTAATTGCTATGAAATTTCAAATTAGAGGTCCTTAGATGGTAATTAGACCATTGGTTAAGTTGGTGGACAAAAATGGACAAGAATTAGGTGAAATTTGGATGTTTTAAAGAAAGAGCATTTTGGTCATTTGGTAAATAAAGACAATAAAATAAATAAAAGATGTCACCTTCTTCAAATTATTCCCCATGGCTGAAATTCACAAGGAGAAGACATAGCTAGGGTTTTTTCATCTTCCAAGCTCGATTGTAAGTCCGTTCTAGCCCTGTTTCTAATGATTTTTATGTTCGTAAGATCATTACAACCTAATCCAGCTATTTCAAGGACTAATTTGCAAAGATGTCAAAGACTAAAATTTTAACCATGTTAGATATTTGTGTATTTTGATGTTTAATGGTAGAAAATGTGTGTTTGATGTTAGATAAACAACTTTTACTAAGTGATTTTTGATGAAAATGCCTAAAATGACATATTTGTAAAAGCTGTAAAATGAGTACTAAAAGGGTGATTTAATGAAAAATGTGGGCTGTTATGAGTATGAAAATGGTTCAGCTAGGCTTGGGTTTTGAAGAAATTGACTATATTTCATTTTATGATCCTAGACACTAAAATGTAAAATGTTGAAAAGTTAGGGGCAAAAATGTAATTTTTCCATAACGTTATTTTTGGACAGGATTGAATAATGTGAGTGTTAAATGAGTTAAATTTGCTATTATAGATCAAGAAAAATGAACTTTGGACCTAGATCGGGAGAAAAACAAAGTGTTTGACGATTAGGTCCATTTTTACTATTTTTGTACCGAGGTAAGTTCGTATGTTAATAATGCAATGTTATATTTATATTTTAATGTTTTGATATTGCATGAACTGTATGGTTGATGCTACGAGTATTTTCAAAAAAGTTCCGGCAAGAGAGAAATCCCGATTGAACCTTAGGAAAGATTAGGATACAAGTGACATGTCACTAGGAACCCATGTGATTATGTGATTATGTGACCTGGGTGAGGGTCCTATACGTCTTACTAGTGGTTGGGTATACCGGTATATGTTGCAGATACCTGACAGCTTGTGTGAGCAGCACTGTATAGCTACGTCTTGACTGACAACTTGTGTGAGCAGGCCCGTGGATAGCTCGAGAGCGAGCCTATATGTATTATAAGATTTGTGGTAGCATTGGTTACATATATGGCACTTATGTTCAAATCTTTCCACGTAGGTATGTCAAAGATGAGAAACTATGTGATTATGTTACGAGTTGGTACAGGTATGTACGAAAAACTCAAATGAAATAGATTCGGTATATGATGAACAATTGGTATGATTGTGATTGAGTAAGTTATGCTCATGAAGTTTCAATGACATTTATGATATATGTTATGTTATTCATTTGACAAGTGTATAATTAATGTTGTTTATTATTTGCATATGAACTTACTAATCTATATAGCTTACTCCCTTTTCTTTCCCTTACCTTATAGTGTCACCGAGCTAGCTCGGGATTGGAGATCGTTTCATTGACACTATCAACCATTATTTTGGGTACCATTGAAATGCCAATATTTTGATTCATGGCATGTATAGGGACTTCGTCATTTTGTTATATGTGTTATTGGTAATGTAGCCAAATGTATTGGCTTATAATGGGTAATGATTTCATTTTGTATATGGCCATGAAAGTTGGCTAATGTTGGTTATGAGTATCATTATATGTTGATACCATTCATGAATGTGGACACTGATGGGGTCGAGACTAACTAATATTTCGACAAAGGTAAGCGTACCTATCGAATAGTAGTATAGTTGTGGTGAGTTCGGAATATCATATCCTCAAGGACTAAAATTACTAGTAATTACTATCTTTTTATTATCTAGCCTAAGAATTGGAGTGATTTCTTTTTAAACTAAAACTTAACTAAAAGCACGACAGAGAAAGAATTAGGAAAAATACTTTTAGACAACTTATATGAGATAGGCAATACCTAAGGAAGAATCCACCTAGACTTCACTTATTACTTTTGATTCATACGATTTATTCACTTGACTTAATCCGTAGAAATCCCTGGTTTATGTTAATATCTCTTTCAAGACTAAAAACAACTGACTCTAGGTGGATTAATTGAAATCTCTTTGTAATTAGAACCCTTATTGTCGCATTAACTCGATCTATGGATCCCCTTATTAGATTTGACTCTAATCCGGCAGATTTATGTCACCTTATTTCTAGGGTTGCAATCAACTCCGTTTAATTGTGTAAATCTACTATTAAACAGGGACTTTTGCTCCACTGAATAAGCACATTCGACTTGAATCAATAACCTAAATTATCAAAATAAGAATAAGAATTCACAATTAAGAATAAGAACAAGTATTTATGTTATAAATCAAATAATAATAAGACCTGTCTTAGGTTTCTTCCCCTTAGGTATTTGAGGGATTTAGTTCATAACGATAAAGGAAAACATCTTAGAATAAAGAAAACAAAAAAACGTAAGAAAACCCAAAAACTTCAAGAGAAATTGATAGGAGATCTTCAGTTTTGATGGACATCCTTCTCCTAAACTGCTCCCGATGGCTGTCTTCTAGTATTTTCTGCCTTCTACTCGACGTCTAGTTGACATCCTATCGCCCTCCCCTTTTAGGTTGCCCCTAGGGTGTTTATATAGGCTCTGGAATGCCTTTCTTGGCCCACAAGTAGCCTTTTCTGAATAGGAATAAACCTGGGCTCGACAGGGACACGCTCGTGTGACACGCTCGTGGTGGACTCCTTCGATTCTGCTCATCACACACGGCTGTGTGATCTGCCCTTGTGCGGCCTTCCAGGCCGTGTTCGATCCTGCTCGTAACACACGGCCGTGTTTAATGGTCCAGGCCGTGTTGATTTCTTATGTAGGCCCATTTTGCCCCTTTTTGGCCCGTTTCTCGATCTTTTCGACTCCCTAAGCTCTCCTGTGTATAAAACATGAAATTAAGGGATTAGGAGCATCGAATTCATCAAATCGAATAAAAAATCATCCAAAAGTAAGCCAAGCATGGGGTTAAAATATGTATAAATTATGGTTTATCAAATATCCCCACACTTAAGACTTTGCTTGTCCTCAAGCAAAATCCTCAACTTACAATTATAATTGACTTCCTCAATTCATAATTCTCATCAATAATGTCTCATCATAATTCATAGATAATTTATACATTGATAATTTAACTGAAAGAGTCCTAAAGATTCAAACAATCTAAGTCATAAATTTTTAGGGCACGAAAATATAGGTGTTTCCCTTTACCTAAATAATTACCTTTGATTTAAAACTGACAAGAATTGACATTCTCAAAAAAGATTCACTCAAATCACTCAATATGTTTTAAGGTTCAAATTAAGCACTCATAAGTCAAACATGAAAAGTTAATCCTATATGCTTGCATGAAAATCAAACCTCCACCACTATAAAATGAGATGTTACACAAATCAAAATGGTCTTAAAAGGGTTGTAATGGGGCTTAGGTTAAAGGTGTGGATAAAGGATGAATTAGAGGGTTAGAATCGAGATTGAATTTGCAATTTACTTAACTAGAAACAATGAACTAATAATTAATAATTACATCAAATAATACGAGCTTCTTCTCATAATATGAAATTAATTGCTTAAGCTCAACAATATTGAACAAATAATAGATAAATTTCCAACTTTTTTTTTAAGAATAAGAACATACAATAATAAGAAAGAACTTAACAACGGAAATAGAGAACATAGTTAGGCAACTGATCAAATCAATTCTCGATAAAAAGGGTTAATTCAATAAAGTAGGAAAAGTAAAATTTGATCTTGGGTTAATATTAATGGGTGAGTCAAGAAACGGTTTATTAGGCTAAAAAAGGTTCACTAGGGGTTAATTATGACGGTAGGCTTTTTAGTGGAATAAGTGGGTTAAAACCTAGGTGCCTTTATCATCTCAGTATATCAAATCAAAAGTGTGATCTCGACATGCATAATCGAAGCAAGTTCTAGAATAACAAATCAATGTTGACACACTCATAATCAAAAAAGTGAGCAAGAAAAATGTATGCTCCAAAAGGCTCAAAATCTCACAAAAATTATGGTTTTCGATGTCAACCTTGTAAATTTCAAACTTCAAAGTAATATTTAAGATTAGGGAAACAACCTAATAAATTTTTAATTCTGAAAATAGACTTATCATGCTTGATTTTCTAATGTCTTAAAGTTTAAACCATCAAAGCACAATTATCTTATAACTTAATCCAAAACATATCAATAAAAATCATAAGTCAATAGAAGTTTCATTCTGATAGAAATATGAGAAAATTACTTAAGAACAAGACATGATTCAGGAATTTTCTAATAATACTCTAATTAACCTCTCCACACTTAAGATGTACATTGTCCTCAATGTACAAAGATAAATAATGACAATATAGTAAGAATATCATAAGATAGGGAGAGAAGTGAAACTTCCTGAATTTTGGATGACCTCCTTAGAAAAAGCATGATGAACTAGGCAGAGGTGAACAGAGCGAGAAAACTCTAGTAGTTTGGTCATTCCTTATTGGACCCTGAACTGCGGAGTCATCAGTAATTAACTTTGTTATAGGTACACGATAAGAAATAGCCAGAGATAAAAAGAAATCAAAATATACTAATAGAAATTATAGACAAGAAAGATAAAGGGAAAGAATTTAAAAATGAAAATAAAAGAAAGAGAAAATATAAATGGACTTAAAGGTCCTTGTCCTATCGAGTAAATGAAGTGGCCGGCATGAACTTATGTAGTGTGGTCGCATACGGGGAGACTGTGCCAGCATCTGTTGATAAACCGTAATAGTAACATATTTTAATTCCACATTTAGTATGCTTTTGGATGATTTAAGCCTCGATTCATATAAAAAGGTGCTCTTAATCCTTTCTTTTCATGTCTTATACCCAGGAAAGCACCCGAGAATGAAAAGAACATAAAACGGGCCCAAAACGGAGTAAATGGGCCATATCACGAAATCGACATGGCCTGGCCCAAAGATCACATGGCCGTGCCTTATCAAGCATCCAGAACACGGCCTTACGCCCGAGTCACACAGCCGTGCCTCATTAAAGAAGTCCAAACACGGCCCAAAGACTAGTCACACAGGCGTGTGACATGGTCGTGTCCCGGTCATGGCAAAGTGCAATTTCATTCGGATTTGGATACTTTGGGGTGAAGAAACACATTCCAAGAGCCTATATAAACCCCAAAGTACCACTTTAAAGGGGACGGTCAAGCTAGGCTAAAGAGCCAAGCTGAAAAGGTCAGAGTTGTGGGAATCACTCGAAGTTAGCCAGTTGATCCATCCCAACAAGCCAATATTCTACTCAAGACGACGGATTTCTCCTTCAATTCCTTCAGGGAGTTTTAGGGATTTCTTATGTTTTGCTTTATCTTTTCTCTTGAGATGTTTTCTTTATTTGTTATGAACTAAACCCTTCAGATACCTGACGGGGATGAAACCTAGATGAATCTTGTTATTAATTTCTGAATTATATGATAAATACTTAGTTTGTTCTTAATTATGCAAGCTTAATCCAAATTTGATGTGCTTAGGTGGAGGAGGAATAGACCCTGCTTAAGAGTAGATCTAGCATAATTAAGCGGAGTTGATCGCACGCCTAGAGATAAGGTGACGAGATTTTGTCGAATTAGGGTGAAACCTAATATGGGAATCCATAGATCGATTTACTGCTATTCTAGGGGGTTATTATTCGAGAAAGAGATTTCTGTTAATTAACCTAAGGTTAGACGTTATTCGCCTTGAGAGAGGGTTTAATATACATTAGGGAGTCCTACAGATCAAACTAAGTGAATAAATCGTATGGTTTAGTGTTAGATGACAAGTGAAGTCTAGGTGGATTCTTCCTAAGGGTATCGTCGTGATCAACTGAGTTTTCCTTCAAGTTATTTTCCAATTCATTCTTTTGTCTTCGCGTCTTTAGCTTAGTACTCGTTAATTTAGGAAACTCCACTTTATTTTAGGCTAAATAATAAAAAGAAAGTTAGTATTACTACTTTTAGTTCCTTTGGGTTCGACAATCCGGTCTTGCCTAAACTATAATACTGTTCGATAGGTACACTTGCCTTTAATCGTTGTTAGAGTTAGTTTCCAGGTTCGATCTTATTCATTATAAATTTAAAACTCTGATTTCAGCGATCAAGTTTTTGGCGCCATTGCCGGGGAATTAAATATTAAGAAAACTCTATTTTTATTACTTTAGCCATTATTTTTAATTTTTACAATTTACTTTTATTTTTTTAATAATCTAAATTTTAGCTAAATTTTTTTCGCAGGTACCTCTAGTTTATGACTAGAAGGAACCCGAGAGGACCTTTGGTATACGATAGTGAAATTGAAGCTACCGTTCGTAGGACTCCCAGAGAAATCAGGCGAGCCTTAAATTACACAGAGGAAGACCAAGAGGGCAGATCCAATCCTACTGAAGGGATGAATGAGAATAACCCACAACCATATGATGTGGGGGAAAATAATGCTCCACGTACTATGTTTGATTATGTTAAACCACATTTAACAGGAGCGGAATCGAGTATTGTTAGGCCTGCTATAGCTGCTAATAATTTTGAATTAAAGCCTAACACAATACAAATGATTCAACAATTTGTTCAATTTGATGGTTTGCAGGACGAAGATCCAAACACTCATATAGCTAACTTTTTAGAGTTCTGTGATACCTTCAAAATAAATAGCATTTCTGATGATGCCATACGTCTTCGGTTATTCCCTTTTTGATTAAGGAATAAAGCCAAACAGTGGTTAAACTCGTTACCACGAGTATCAATCACTACATGGGAACAAATGACCGAAAAATTTTTATTGAAATATTTTCCACCGGCTAAAACGGCCAAATTACGGAATGATATCTCTTCTTTTGTGCAGATGGATTTAGAGACATTATACGACGCATGGGAGAGATACAAGGATCTCTTGAGAAGGTGTCCACACCATGGTCTACCCTTGTGGCTACAAGTCCAAACATTCTATAACGGTGTAAACCCCTCAAAGAGACAACTAATCGATTCAGCCGTTGGTGGAACCCTTAACAACAGAACTCCTGAAGCAGCCTGTGAGTTCATTGAAGAGATGCCACCGAATAACTATCAGTGGCAAGTGACAAGGACAAAACTGACAAAATCAACTGGAGTTTACAACCTCGATGCAGTGACCACACTATCAACACAGATAGAGATGATAAATAAAAAGCTTGATAGTTTGTGTTCATCGCAGGTACACCCAGTCATACAGTGCGACACAAGTGGAACTGTAACATCCTTAAAATCGGGGCCTTTGCATTTTATTTGTTGCATGTAGATAGTATGGATGTCATGCTAGTTTAGGCTATTTTAGGGTCTAGGCATAAGCCAGGGATGGGCTAGAGGCTTATCGAAAATATTATTTTTGGGTACTTGGAAGGGAGAGCTGAAGGAGTTAGGTGTTAAGGATAGTTGGTAGCAAGTTCTGGCATAAGAAGTGCCTTGGAAAAGTGGGAATCTCCTTTCTTCTTTATTTTTGACGCCAAGACCAGGGGGAATTGTGCTCAGGATGGACTCTGATGGATGAGGATGGAAGAAGTCAACAGATTTGAATGGGTGGATGAGAGAAATGTTAGGAGTTTGAAGTGTTCAAACTTGTTTGAATGGATGATCAGGAGAAAAGCAAGGAGGAAAAAGGGGGGGATTGAGTTGGTGTGTGTTAGCCGAATATTGTAGTGGCTAAGGGGTGGTTGAGCATTCGGTTTTGAAGTGTGGAAAGGTGTACCGAAATTGAGTTTACTTTGAGTAGAATTTTTGGCATTTAGGTAGGTTCACTCGTCGGTTCAGTTTACTTCCTCTCAATCTCTCTTTTGCTGAAAACATCACAACTCTTCTCCTCCTTTCTCACCTTTTGGCACTTATTGAAACCCCTATTGGTTTCTTTGCTATTTTTTCTTTTTGTGAAGCCTAATCTTCCTTTCTTGTGGGTTTCTCTTTGCTCTCAATTGCTTCTCAAAACCCAATCTCTCTAATTCTCTCTTCTCCTCTTCAATTTCCTCCCAAAAGCCGAATACCCTTGCCCATATTTTCTTTCTCTTCTTGCATTTCTTCTTAATCTCCTTGGGTGCCGAAATCTATTTCTCTTCTCTGGTTCTCAAAGCCGAAATCTCAACCCGTAATCAGGTAAGATCTCATTGCTTTCTTCTTTCCTTTTTCTTCTCTTTCTTTCTCTTTTGTTTTTGTGGCCGAATCTTCCTAGCACTCTCACATCTCTATTTCTTTCTCTATATTTCGATTTCTATGGTAAGATAAGCTGGGATTTGACATTCGTTTTAAACAGTTCTTATTCATCTAAAAGTCGAATTCCTCTGGCACTCATAATCGTTTCTTCGGTTCTTGTAACAGTAGTTTGTCGCTGTTTAGTCTCCACATTTCCCAATCGGTTGTGCTGGTATTATGGTAAGTGCTCCTGTTGTTCAATTATTTCTTATTGCGCTAAATACCGAAGGCAGAGATTTGATTCTTTTGGATGGTTGGTCAAATGTAGGTAGGGTGGTGACGGTTTCGTTTGGATATTTGGGATTCACTTGACTTGTGGATCAAACCCAACGTTTTGTGGTTTATTGATCTAGGTAAGAGCCTTTGCTTTGAGTGATGTGTCAACCTTTTTTAGATTTAATTTTGTTGCTTCAACCCGATTTAGTGACAAGGTGTTCATGGACTCTCATGCCAGCCAAGCGTTGGTAGGGGTTGGATCTGTGAACCTAGCCCATAAGTTCAAGAAGCGGGCAGTATCAGCGGTGAGAGATTGGCCATCGGGTTGTGGGCCAGCCTCTGAGCAGGAAAGTAGACAGATAGCGGTAGTGTCAATTAACGATAGTGTCGACGTAGATAGTATCGTGTTGCGAGTAATCAGGTGTGTAACTCTTACACACTTCATATGAAATATGTTAATATTTTGTATGTTGTCAAAAGCCGGAATAACTGTAGGAAACGATAAGTTACCCTTGTGAGTAAAAGCGTGGACTCCGGGTAAGTTCATTTTGGTGGCTAACGTTAATTGCCTCTGTTAAATCTGTATATGCCATATTATATTATTTCTGAATGTTAAGCATGATAATAATGTATGAAAAAGCATGATCATTAGATGGGTATGATGAGAGGAGGGGGAAGATATGATTATCAGACTGTCACCAGTGGTTTGGTACCACACAGTGGGTTGGCCCCACTTCTCATTATTTTGTGACTAAGTCTCAGTGGTTTGGCACCACCAGTGGTTTGGTACCACATATGTTATCTTTGTGACTCGTCCCAGTGGTTTGGTACCACAGTGGGTTGGCCCCACATATTATATAAAAGGGATCGTCATCGGTGGTTTGGTACCACAAAGTGGGTTGGCCCCACATATGATTATTTGTGACTTCGGTCACCAGTGGTTTGGCACCACATATATTTATTTGTGACTTCGGTCACCAGTGGTTTGGCACCACCAGTGGTTTGGTACCACACGGGGTAGATTTGGGAGTTTCGAATGGATAGGATGGATTGGTTGCATGACATGCATATTATCTGTGTATGAGCTTAACATACTTTGGATGGGGATTTACACACTGAGTCTCGGTGACTTACCCCTTCCGTTATCATTTTGCAGATGATTCCTAGATCGCGGAGGTGGAGCCGAGACGGACGAGGTGGCCATGCGCATGATTTTGGTTTTATTTTACTATTTACTTTAGACTAAATTTTACTTTAAATTTGGTTTTTCAGTTGTAATAAGGCCACTTAGATTTAATTTTTGGGTTAATCATTGGTTTTGAATTTCTTTCGAACAAACAAGAAGTTATTATGCGTTAAAAGCCTGCTTAAAGACATATTAAAAGAACGTTTTTCAAAACTTAACCGAATTTCTGGGATTTTGCAAAATATTACCATCGGGTAATTTAAAACACTAGATAACAACAAGACAACATCGTTTTTTTTAAACTAAGGCCCATAATGTTTTCGAACAAACTACCCCTTACAAATTCGTTTTCTAAAAGAAAAAAATTAAACAACTCATTCAAGATGTCAACGACAAATCGGTTTTCAAAATGATTTCTTCCGTGTGACATGCCAGATTCGGTCGTAGTGTTTTGACCGGGTTTGGGGTGTTACAACTGTGGTATCAGAGCTGGTTCAAAAGCTCGGTTGTGGGTATAAGGTCTAAAATGTTTTCAATTTAGGGTTTGCAAAATGGTTTTGATGGAAATGCACATTTCGAGAAAAGCATGGAACCTGAGTCTCCGGCACCGATCCGCAACGGTAAGTCCCCTAACTGCTGATTGCATGGTTTAAGTAATGGTGATAATAATGCTAGTAATAGGAATTCACTTTAGAGACTGAAGCCTATAGGATTGTGTGAACTTACGAGAACAACTACTTTAATAAATTGTTCATAAGAGTGTTCTGTAATAATCAGTGGAAGAAAGCTAACTCATAAAATTCCTTAATCAGACTAAATCAAGAACGTTAGTCATGAGCACTCGAGGACGAGGTCGTAACACGCGTGGTCGTGGTAGGGGTAGGGTGACTGTGTCGGAACTAGTAGGGTCTGGTCATGGGTCAGAGAATGAGGTACCACCGCCGCCAGCTGTGGGCGCTGAGTTTCAGGATCAGACGGGTGGTGATGATGCGGTGTCGCAAGCGATGCTGCGGGTTCTGGAGAGAGTTGCTGGAGAAGGTGGGGGTACGGGGGCTCAGAAATCTGTGTCTGAACGACTCCGAGCCAACAGAGTAGAAGTATTTCGGGGTGTTTTAGGTGTGGCTCCCAATACAACGGAGTACTGGTTAGAGGCGACTGAGCGCATAATGGACGATTTGGACTTTACGGCTGAGGAGAAGTTGAAGGGGATAGTATCTCTTCTCCGGGATGAGTCTTACCAGTGGTGGCTCACGGTCAGGGATGGTGCGACAGTTGATGATATCACTTGGAATTTCTTTGAGGCAGCTTATCAGAGGAAGTATGTCGGGTCCAATTATATAGATGCACAACGTAAGGCGTTTTTAAGCCTGGTCCAGGTGAGTAAGTCAGTATCTGAGTATGAGGCAGAATTCTTAAGGTTGAGCCATTATGCTCGGGGTATCGTGGCTATAGAACACGAGCGCTGTGTGAGGTTTGAGGACGGGCTGAGAGATGAGTTGCGGTTGTTGATCGCTCCACAGCGAGAGAGGGAGTTTTCTGTTCTTGTGGAGAAGGCTAAAATAGCCGAGGGGGTGAAAGAGTCCACGAAGCAGAACCTGGATAGAAATAGGAGCAAGAGGAGTTTGGGCCATCAGGGTTTGCTGGAAATTCTCAGTAAAGGGCTAGATTTGGTAGACCAAGTCAGGCTGCACGGTCTACTGCTACTACTCAATGGCCACCACAGTGTGCTCAATGTGGGAAGTCTCATTCGGGGGAGTGTTGGATAGGTGGCAGAGGGTGTTTTGGGTGCGGGTCGATAGATCACCGAGTAAGGGATTGTCCGCGTAAGCTAGCTAGGATACAGTCTGAGGGTCAGGGGTGTGCTCAGTTCAGGAGTGGTGGGCAGCAGCCACAGAGGGGTCGAGGTTTGGCCAGGAGAGGTAATGGTTCCGGTCGGGGCCGTGGAGCACTAGGCAGAGGTGCTGGGAATGCAGATTCAAGACAGCCTGGGCTGGTCTATGCTGCAAGGCGTCGAGAGGAGGGCGACGCACCGGACATCATAACCGGTACATTCTCAATTTTTGGATTGCCATATATTTTTTTAATTGATGTTGGTTCGACGCACTCATATGTTGCTAGTAGTATAGTGGGAACTTTGAACTTAGCCTATGAGGTTTCTTCTAGGGAGACGACTGTAATTAGCCCTCTAGGTCACTCTGTAGAAGTAAACTAACTGTATAGGGATGTACCCCTAGAACTCCAAGGGGTAGTGTTTTTGGCTGATATGATGGAACTGCCATTCGTGGAGTTCGATTTGATCTTAGGGATGCAGTGGCTAGTGAAGTATCAGGCAAGTTTGGACTGTGCGGCTAAGCGTATGGTGTTGAGGTCTGTCGAGGGTGAGGAGGTGGTGATGATGGGTGATAGAAGGAATTACCTATCCAATGTGGTATCCGCTTTGAAGGCCGAGAAAATGGTGAGGAAAGGATGTGAGGCATTCATGGTTCATGTTTGTGCTTTGGAGGCCAATGAGTCAACCGTGGGGGATGTCCGAACAGTAAAGGATTTCACTGATGTGTTTCCAGAGGAGCTTTCGAGTTTGCCTCTAGATCGCGAAGTTGAGTTTGGTATAGACCTGCTACGAGGAACCGCGCCAGTGTCCATTGCCCCATATAGGATGGTGCCAAAAGAGTTAGTGGAGCTAAAAGCGCAGATTCAGGAGTTGTTGAATCGAGGTTTTATTCGGTCGAGTGTTTCACCTTGGGGAGCGCCTATGCTTTTTGTTAAGAAAAAAGACGGAACAATGCGGATGTGTATAGATTATCGTCAGCTGAATAAGTTGACGATTAAGAATAAGTATCCATTGCCGAGGATAGACAACCTGTTCGATCAACTTAAGGGAGCATCAGTTTTCTCTAAGATTGATTTGAGGTCGGGGTATCACCAGCTCAAGGTAAAGGAGGCCGATATCCATAAGACGGCTTTTCGCACTCGTTATGGTCACTATGAGTTTTTGGTAATGCCGTTTGGATTGACTAACGTACAAACAGCATTTATGGATATGATGAATAGAGTTTTTCAGCCGTATTTGGATCGGTTCGTTGTGGTATTCATAGATGATATTCTGGTGTACTCGAAGTCGGAAGAGGAGCACGATGCGCATCTGCGTGTGGTTTTACAGATTCTGAGGGAGAAGCAGTTGTTCGCAAAGTTTAGTAAGTGCAAGTTCTGGTTAAAGGAGGTAACCTTTTTGGGTCATGTGGTGTCAGCTGAGGGGATTAGGGTGGACCCTCGGAAGATTGAAGCGGTATTGGATTGGAAACCACCTAGGTCTGTGGCAGAGATTCAGAGTTTTCTGGGCTTAGCGGGATATTGCAGAAGGTTCGTGGAAGGGTTCTCTTTGATTGCAGCGCCGTTAACTAAGTTGTTAAGGAAAGGGGTTCCGTTTGTGTGGTCAGTCAAGCAACAAGAAAGTTTTGAGAAGTTAAAGAAGATTTTGACAGAAGCTCCAGTTTTGATTCAGCCTGAAGCAGGGAAAGAGTTTACAGTTTATTGTGATACATCGCATACCGGGTTAGGATGTGTGCTGATGCAAGAGGGGAAGGTGGTGGCGTATGCTTCTCGTCAACTGAGACCTCACGAGGTGAATTATCCGACGCATGACTTGGAATTGGCTGCAGTAGTTTTCGGCTTGAAGATTTGGAGACATTACTTGTATGGGGAGAAGTCTATAGTCTACACGAATTACAAGAGTTTGAAATACCTTCTTACTTAGAAGGAGTTGAATTTGAGGCAGCGAAGGTGGATTGAGTTGTTAAAGGACTACGACTGCTCGATTGAGTATCACCCGGGGAAAGCCAATGTAGTGGCAGACGCATTGAGCCGTAAGGTGGTGTCAGATTTAAGAGCAATGTTTGCCCACCTTAGTTTGTATGGTGACAGAAGTCTGCTAGCGGAATTGCAAGTGAAGCCGACATGGGTAAACCAGGTTAAGGAAAAGCAATTAGTAGATGAAGTTTTAAGCGCTCGACGTTTGCAAGTGCAGAATGGTGGATTGGAGGGGTATAGCTTGGACTGTGAGAGTGTGTTGTCTTTCCAAGGGAAGGTTGGCATGCCGAAGGATGTGGAGTTTAGGCAGAAGATTCTTCAGGAGGCACATAGCAGTCCGTACGCTATGTATCCTGGGGGTAGCAAGATGTACCGAGATTTACAGGAGCAGTTTTGGTGGCCGGGTCTAAAGCGGGAAGTGAGAAAATTTGTGAGTAAGTGTTTGACGTGTCAACAAGTCAAAGCCGAACATCAGGTACCTTCGGGTCTGATGTAGCCGATAAAGATTCCGCAGTGGAAGTGGGAAAGGATTGCGATGGATTTTGTCAGTGGGCTACCCCTCATGCCTACTAAAAAGGATTCAGTTTGGGTGATTGTAGACCGTTTGACAAAATCGGCTCATTTTATACCGGTTCGGGTTGATTACTCACTTCAAAGGTTGGCTAAGTTGTATGTGTACTGCATGGGGTGCCGGTGTCGATTATCTTAGATAGGGACCCTAGATTCACGTCAAGATTTCGGAAAGCGTTGCATCAGGCATTGGGTACAAGGCTGGATTTCAGTATGGCGTTTCATCCGCAGTCAGATGGACAATCGGAGAGGGTAATTCAGATCTTGGAAGATATGTTAAGGGGTTGTGTCTTGGATTTCACAGGTAGTTGGGAAGAATTTCTACCGTTGGCAGAGTTCGCATACAACAATAGTTACCAGGCAAGTATTCAGATGGCACCGTATGAAGCGTTATATGGCCGGAAGTGTCGAACCCCTACGTGTTGGATAGAGTTGGGTGAGCATCAATTGCTGGGTCCAGAGTTGGTTGCTGAAACAGAGGAGGAAGTTAAGCTAATTCGAACTCATTTGAAGGAAGCTTCGGACAGACAGAAGTCTTACGCCGATCTCAAGCGGAGAGATATAGAGTTTGCTGTGGGTGACAAAGTTTCCCTGAAGGTGTCGCCGTGGAAGAAGGTGCTGAGATTTGGTCGGAAGGGTAAGCTGAGCCCTAGGTTTATCGGGCCTTATAAGGTGTTGAAGCGTGTGGGACTAGTGGCTTATCAGCTCGAGTTACCATCAGAGTTGAGTCAGATCCATAACGTGTTTCATGTTTCCATGCTTAGACGCTATCGTTCAGATCTGTCCCATGTTGTGCCAGTGGAAGAAATTGAAGTGAGCCCGGATTTGTCTTTTGTGGACGAACCAGTGCAGATCTTGGATCGGGATGTTAAAGTCTTGCGAAGGAAATCAGTTCCTTTGTGAAGGTGTTATGGCGGAATCACGGAACAGAAGAGACCACGTGGGAGCCAGAGGTTGTGGTGCAGCAGCAGTACCCTCAACTCTTTTGACCAGGTAATTTCAAGGCCGAAATTATTTTTTAAGGGGGGTAGAACTGTAACATCCTTAAAATTGGGGCCTTTGCATTTTATTTGTTCCAGGTAGATAGTATGGATGTCATGCTAGTTTAGGCTATTTTAGGGTCTAGGCATAAGCCAGGGATGGGCTAGAGCCTTATCAAAAATATTATTTTTGGGTACTTGGAAGGGACAGCTGAAGGAGTTAGGTGTTAAGGATAGTTGGTGGCAAGTTCTAGCACAAGAAGTGCCTTGGAAAAGTGACAAGGAGGCACCACTTAAGGCCAAGGAAGTGACGCCTCAAGTGAGTGGGGGAGCCTTGGTTCGAGCTGTGGAAATCTCCTTTCTCCTTTATTTTTGACGCCAAGACCAGGGGAATTGTGCTCAGGATGGACTCTGATGGATGAGGATTGAAGAAGTCACTAGATTTGAATGGGTGGATGAGAGAAATGTTAGGATTTTGACGTGTTCAAACTTGTTTGAATGGATGATCAGGAGAAAAGCAAGGAGGAAAAAGGGGGGATTGAGTTGGTGTGTGTTAGCCGAATATTGTAGTGGCTAAGGGGTGGTTGAGCATTCGGTTTTGGAGTGTGGGAAGGTGTGCCGAAATTGAGTTTGCTTTGAGTAGAATTTTCGGCATTTAGGTAGGTTCACTCGTCGGTTCAGTTTGCTTCCTCTCAATCTCTCTTTTGCTAAAAACATCACAATTCTTCTCCACTTTTCTCACCTTTTGGCAATTGCCGAAACCCTATTGGTTTCTTTGCTATTTTTTCTTTTTATGAAGCCGAATCTTCCTTTCTTGTGGGTTTCTCTTTGCTCTCAATTGCTTCTCAAAACCCAATCTCTCTAATTCTCTATTCTCCTCTTCAATTTCCTCCTAAAAGCCGAATACCCTTGCCCATATTTTCTTTCTCTTCTTGCGTTTCTTCTTAATCTCCTTGGGTGCCGAAATCTATTTCTCTTCTCTGGTTCTCAAAGCTGAAATCTCAACCCATAATCAGGTAAGATCTCATTGCTTTCTTTCCTTTTTATTCTCTTTCTTTCTCTTTTGTTTTTATGGCCGAATCTTCCTAGCACTCTCACATCTCTATTTCTTTCTCTATATTTTGATTTCTATGGTAAGATAAGCCGGGATTTGACATTCGCTTCAAACAATTCTTATTCATCTAAAAGCCGAATTCCTCTGGCACTCATAATCGTTTCTTCGGTTCTTGTAACAGCAGTTTGTCGCTGTTTAGTCTCCACCTTTCCCAATCGGTTTTGCTGGTATTGTGGTAAGTGCTCCTGTTGTTCAATTATTTCTTATTGCGCTAAATGCCGAAGGCAGAGATTCTATTCTTTTGGATGATTGGCCGAATGTAGGAAGGGTGGTGATGCTTTCGTTTGGATATTCAGGATTCGCTTCACTTGTGGATCAAACCCAACGTTTCGGGGTTTATTGATCTAGGTAAGAGCCTTTGCTTTGAGTGATGTGTCAACCTTTTTTTAGATTTAATTTCGTTGCTTTATCCCGATTTAGTGACAAGGTGTTCATGGACTCTCATGCCAGCCAAGCGTTGGGAGGGGTTGGGTCTGTGAACCCAGTCCCTAAGTTCAAGAAGCGAGCAGTATTAGCGGTGAGAGATTGGCCATAGGGTTGTGGGCCAGCCTCTGAGTAGGAAAGTAGACAGATAGCGATAGTGTCAATTAACGATAGTGTCGATGTAGATAGTATCGTGTTGCGAGTAATCAGGTGTGTAACTCTTACACACTTCATATGCAATATGTTAATATTTTGTATGTTGTCAAAAGCCGAAATAACTGTAGGAAACAATAAGTTACCCTTGTGGGTAAAAGCATGGACTCCGGGTAAGTTCATTTTGGTGACTAATGTTAATTGCCTCTGTTAAATCTGTATATGCCATATTATATTATTTCTGAATGTTAAGCATGATAATAATGTATGAAAAAGCATGATCATAAGATGGGTATGATGAGAGGAGGGGGAAGATATGATTATCAGACTATCACCAGTGGTTTGGTACCACACAGTGGTTTGGCCCCACTTCTCATTATTTTGTGACTAAGTCTCAGTGGTTTGGCACCACCAGTGGTTTGGTACCACATATGTTATCTTTGTGACTCGTCCCAGTGGTTTGGTACCACAGTGGGTTGGCCCCACATATTATATAAAAAGGGATCGTCATCAGTGGTTTGGTACCACAAAGTGGGTTGGCCCCACATATGATTATTTGTGACTTCGGTCACCAGTGGTTTGGTACCACATATATTTATTTGTGACTTCGGTCACCAGTGGTTTGGTACCACACAGGGTAGATTTGGGAGTTTCGGATGGATAGGATGGATGGGTTGCATGACATGCATATTTGCACATGAATCTGTGTATGAGCTTAACATACTTTGGATGGGGATTTACACACTGAGTCTCGGTGACTCACCCCTTCCGTTATCATTTTGCAGATGATTCCTAGATCGCGGAGGTGGAGCCGGGACGGACGAGGTGGCCATGCGCAAGATTATGGTTTTATTTTACTATTTACTTTAGACTAAATTTTACTTTAAATTTGGTTTTTCAGTTGTAATAAGGCCACTTAGATTTAATTTTTGGCTTAATAATTGGTTTTGAATTTCTTTCGAACAAACAAGAAGTTATTATGCGTTAAAAGCCTACTTAAAGACCTATTAAAAGAAAGTTTTTCAAAACTTAACCGAATTTCCGGGATTTTGCAAAATATTACCATCGGGTAATTTAAAACACTAGATAACAACAAGACAACATCGTTTTTTTTTAAACTAAGGCCCATAATGTTTTCAAACAAACTACCCCTTACAAATTCATTTTCTAAACGAAAAAAAATTTAAACAACTCATTCAAGATGGCAACGACAAATCGGTTTTCAAAATGATTTCTTCCCTGTGACATGCCAGATTCGGTCGTAGTGTTTTGACCGGGTTTGGGGTGTTACAGGAACTGTGGCGAATCCTGAGTACCCACCCTACCAACCGGGAGCAGAGAGCGAACAGATGAACTATATAGGTAATAATTTCAGATCCAATAATAATCCTTATAGTAATACTTACAATCCAGGTTGGAGGAACCTCCCAAATTTTTCGTGGGGAGATCAAGGAAATCAAGGAAATCAAACGCAACAACCTCCTCAAAACTTCCAAAATCAGCCCTATCCGCAAAAGAAAAAGCTAAACCTCAAAGTGATGCCGACAAAATTTATGGCAAACACGGAAAACCGTTTCCAAGAAAATGAGAAAACACTTAAAGATCGACAAGCGTCGATGGAAAAACTTTCTAATTCAGTCAAAGAAGTCACTAATGCTGTCAGTCAACTTGCAAAGTTAATGGAAGAACGACCGCAAGGACGTCTACCAAGTAACATCGAGGTTAACCCAAAGGAGCAAATTCAAGCCATCACAGCTCATGACAGCAAAGGATTAGACGAACCAAACAAAGAGATAAACGAAGATAAAACTGAGGTAGCATAAGAAGAGTCGAAACCGGAAATCAAAGAGTACCAAGCTCGCATACCTTATCCCAAAGCAATGAAAAGAGACAATTCAGAAGACCAGTTCAGTAAGTTTCTTAAACTTTTAAAGAAATTACATATTAACTTACCTCTTCTTGAAGCTCTTTTTTAGATGCCAGACTCGAGGAAATTTTAAAGATAGCTCTTGACAAACAATCGCAAATTAGACGAAGAGCACCATGTGGAATTAAATGCAGCATGCTCAGCAATGTTACAGAATAAACTACCGCAAAAGCTAAAAGATCTAGGGAGTTTTACAATTCCATGTGTAATTGGTAGTTTAACTATTGATAATGCGTTAGCTGATTTAGGGGCAAGTATAAATGTCATGCCTTATTCATTGTTCAAACGACTAGGTCTAGGGAAGCCCAAACAAACTAGGATGAGTATTCAATTAGCTAATAAAACTGTTAGAATTCCTAGGGGCATTATCGAAGATGTTCTTGTCAAAATCGATAAATTCGTTTTTTCAGTAGATTTTGTTGTCTTAGACATGGATGAGGATAATTCAATCCCCTTAATTTTAGGAAGACCATTCCTAGCAACTGCCAGGACTAAAATTGATGTTGGTACAGGAGAACTCAGTCTTCGTGTAGGTGACAAATCAATCAGTCTTCAAGCTCTTGACTCGGCCAGGACAACAGTTGATGAAGGTAAGAAAGTCACTTCAACTGATAATCAAATTGTTCAACTTTCACCGCAGGAAACACCCCAAGAACACAACCCTGAGCCGAATCATAAACCCCAAGCTAAGAAAGAAGAATTACATAAGGAACGAAGCCTAGGGGTTGACAAACTAGAAAAGCAGAAGACGCATGTCAAAGAAGAACAGGAACCACACGAAGTAACACTAGAAGAACCACCAGAAGAACTCATAGGGACATCAAATCACTTCAAAATAGGAGACCAGGTACTGCTAGACAAAACAAATCCACGCATCGCCACAACAGACCTGAACGCAAAGGGACAAAATTCCTCTTAAGGTACACAATATCTTCCCCCACGGAACAGTCGAGGTAAGCAATCCAACATTTGACACTTTTAAGGTAAACGCTTCTCGACTTAAACTTTATCAAGAAAATAGAACTGCAAGTACAAGGGAAGATATTCAAACCTTTGAACCTCCCCGATTTTTTTACGAGGAAAGTCTAGCTTAATACTACAAACGAGCGCTTCTCGGGAGGCAGCCCGAGCATTAACACTATTTACTTTCAATTTTATTTTCAGTTTCTTTTATTTCCTTCTTTCTTTTCTGAACATCTAGTTTTAAACTAACAAAAAAAGGGCAGAATTCTAGACCACACGGTCTTACACACGGCCGTGTCTGTGACCGTGTGGACCACCAGTATCCTCGTACTGACATAGCAGAGGCCGTGTGAATCAAATCCCAACTAATCTCGACATCACGGATCCAACCACTACCACACAGGCACCGACAAAGTGGCACGGCCGTGCCCCACGACCGTGTGAAGCTACTGACTTACCAAGCACGGATAGGACACGCCCGTGCCTCCCAACTGTGTCAACATACTGATTTCTCGAACACGGGTGTAATTGGCTGAAACACGAGCATGATGTAACAACACGCATGGACACACGGCCGTGCGAGGCGGCCGTGCGATTCGACACGCCCTCAGACCACGGGCGTGGGGACATGCCATACTTGACCCTCTATTTAAACCCCACAGCCCTTCCCTTTCTCCCCATCTTCTTTCTCCCCTCTTTTTTCTTTCAAAAATTCCTTTCTTTCCTTAGAAAAGGTATCCAGACTCTTGAGTTACACTAAAATCATGCCGAAGAAGCTTAAGATGGCAAGCATAGTCTCCACAAAGGAGACTCTACACATAAGTTCATGCCGGCCGCTTCATCCAAACACTAAGCCAAGGGTCTTGAAGACCATTTAGTTTTATTTTTCTTTTCTCTTTTGCTTCAATTTCCTTCCCTTTGACAATCTTATGCTTAGTTTATTTAACTTATTTTAATTTCTTAGTATCAGGTTTTCCAGGCTGCTAGGGAATCACACCACTTCCGCCACCGCCAGCAGCTCCGCAGCCCTAGAAGTCACACCCACCTCGCGAACCATCCATTAATAAGGACTATTCAGTCCATCCACCTTTTCTTTTATTTTTATTTTCCTTCTTAGTCTCCTTTCCTTTTTCTTTTTTGTTTTAAATTATATATTTAGGTTATTTTAAATGTGTCTTAATAATCCCTGGCTAATCCTCTACGAGCTCCTCAATTTCTTCATCTAGCACATGTTCGTCATCCGGACCGACCTCTTTAAACATACACACCACGACCTCTACCATCCTCCAGGGACACCATCCAAAATTCAGGGAGTATTCTTTCCTCTTCTCTTTTGATTTATCCCATAAATGTTATATCTATCTTTGTACATTGAGGGCAATGTACATCTTAAGTGTGGGGGGTGAATATTTATCTAAAGAAGGGCCTAACTTTCTACATTATTCTCAAATCCAGCCAAACTTTTTTCATTATTCTCAAATCCTTGAATTTAGTCTTGTTTTTAAGTAAATTTTTCATATTACTAATTAGGATGAAATTTTTGATGGTTTGTGATTTTTATTGATATGTTTTAGATTAAATCATAGTTAATTGTGCATTGATGATTAAATTAGAAGAATATTAGAGAATCAAGCTTGATAAGTCTATTTTTTAGAATTAAAATCTTTGCTAGGTTGTTAAACTGAATCTGAATATTATCTTCAAATTTGAAATTTACAAGGTTGATGTCAAAAACACCCATAATTTTTGTGAGATTTTGAACCTTATAGAGCATATATTCTTTTTCATGCTCACCTTTTCATTATGAGTGTGTCAATAGAACTTGCCTCGTTTATACATGTTGAGACCACACCTATGATTTGATATACTGAGATGATAAAGGCACCTATGTTTTAACCCACTCATTCCACTAAAAAGCCTACCTCCACAACTAACCCCTAGTGAACCCCGTTGATCCTAACAACCCTTTTTATTGGCTCACCAGCTAATATTAACCCAAAACCCCTTTGTATTTGTTATCACCATTCCTTTTGACTACCCTTATATCGAGATTTGATTTGATTAGTTACCTGATTATATTATTAGTTCAATTTATCATTTATTATTAGTTTGTTCTTTACTAAAACGAAGCATATTCAGTATTAGTAGAGAGCTTATACAGTTAAAGTCAAATTATCAAAAAAGAAAAAGCTCGTATTAGTTGGTTTATTACTTTTCAGTTGATATAATTATTTTGGTAAATTTTTAGGTAGATAATTGTCAATTCAATCTTGATTCTAACCTTCTAATTTTAGCCTTTATCCACACCTTTAACCCTAGCCCCGTTACAACCCTGACAAAGACCTTTTGATCTATTTATCATCTCATTTTAAAGTGGTGGAGATTTGATTTTCAGGCAAGCTTATGGGATTACCTTTTCAGGTTCGACTTATGAGTGATTATTTTTCCTGAACCTTAAACACTTAAGAGTGATTTGAGTGAATCTTTTGTGAGGATATCAATCCTTGTCAATTTTAAACTAAAGGTAATTATTTAGATAAGGGAAGACACCAACATTTTCGTGATACAAATGTATGACTTATCTTGTTTGAATCTTTAAGACTCCTTGAGTTGAATTATCCATGTATAAATTTTCTATGAATTATGATGAGGCATTGTTGATAAGAATTATGAATCATGGAAAGTTTATCTTAATTGTAAGTTGAGAATTTTGCTTGAGGACAAGCAAAAGCTTAAGTATGGGGGTATTTGATAAACCGTAATAGTAACATATTTTAATCCCACAGTTAGTATGCTTTTGGATGATTTAAGCCTCGATTTATATAAAAAGGTGCTCTTAATCCTTTCTTTTCATGTCTTATACC
Source organism: Gossypium australe (assembly GCA_005393395.2). Taxonomy (NCBI): domain Eukaryota; kingdom Viridiplantae; phylum Streptophyta; class Magnoliopsida; order Malvales; family Malvaceae; genus Gossypium; species Gossypium australe. The sequence goes on from CM016619.1 coordinate 130,858,866, forward strand.
TAGGAAAGCACCCGAGGATGAAAAGAACATAAAACGGGCCCAAAATGGAGTAAATGAGCCATATCATGAAATCGACACGGCCTGGCCCAAAGATCACACTACCGTGCCTTATCAAGCATCCAGAACATGACCTTACCCCGGAGTCACACGGTCGTGCTTCATTAATGAAGTCCGGACATGGCCCAAAGACTAGTCACACGGGTGTGTGACATGGCCGTGTCCCGGTCGTGGCAAAGAGTAATTTCATTCGGATTTGGATACTTTAGGGCGAAGAAACACATTCCAAGAGCCTATATAAACCCCCTGAGTACCACTTTAAAGGGGGCGGTCAAGCTAGGCTAAAGAGCCAAGCCGAAAAGGTCAGAGTTGTAGGAATCACTCGAAGTTAGCCAGTTGATCCATCCCAAGAAGCCGGAACTCTACTCAAGACGGCGGATTTCTCCTTCAATTCCTTCAGGGAGTTTTAGGGATTTCTTATGTTTTGTTTTATCTTTTCTCTTGAGATGTTTTCTTTATTTTTTATGAACTAAACCCTTCAGATACCTGAAGGGGATGAAACCTAGATAAATCTTGTTATTAATTTTTGAATTATATGATAAATACTTAGTTTGTTCTTAATTATGCAAGCTTAATCCAGATTTGATGTGTTTAGGTGGAGGAGGAATAGACCCTGCTTAAGAGTAGATCTAGCATAATTAAGCGGAGTTGATCGTACGCTTGGAGATAGGGTGACAAGATTTTGCCAGATTAGGGTGAAACCTAATATGGGAATCCATAGATCGATTTATTGCAATTCTAGGGGGTTATTATTTGAGAAAGAGATTTTCATTAATTAACCTAGGGTTAGACGTTATTCGCCTCGAGAGAGGGTTTAATATACGTTAGGGAGTCCTAAGGATCAAACTAAGTGAATAAATCGTATGGTTCAGTGTTAGATGACAAGTGAAGTCTAGGTGGATTCTTCTTGAGGGTATCATCACGATCAACTGAGTTTTCCTTCAAGTTATTTTCCAATTCATTCTTTTGTCTTCGCGTCTTTAGCTTAGTAGTCGTTAATTTAGGAAACTCCACTTTATTTTAGGCTAAATAATAAAAAGAAAGTTAGTATTAGTACTTTTAGTTCCTTTGGGTTCGACAATCCGGTCTTGCCTAAACTATACTACTGCTCGATAGGTACACCTGCCTTTAATCATTGTTAGAGTTAGTTTCCATGTTCGATCTCATTCATTATAAAGTTAAAACTCTGATTTCAGCGATCATCTGTTCATTTTTTTTGACATAGGTATGGTGGTCTTGGTCTTGCCTCCAGTATTCGTCATTGTGAACGGTGGCAGGGATGGTGGTTGGTGTGGTGGTGGTGTAAAGAAAGAATAAGGGAAAGGGGAAAAGGAAAATGAAGGGAGAAAAACAATGGGAAAGAATGGGGTGCGGTGGCTAGGGTTGGGGAGGAAAGGGATTTGGTGAAGAAAGTGAACAAAAAAAGAGGTTTAAATAGAGATTTGGGGTACATGGTTGTGGCCAATGCCCGTGTTCCCCTGGGCGTGTTTGGCCGCATGGCCGTATCATACGGCTGTGTGGTGCCTCATTCATTTCTCCCACGCCTGTGTACAGGTTTCCACGTCCATGGTGCTTAATCAGTGTCAGCCATGGCCTAAAAGCACGGGTGTGTCATACTCCCGTGAGACTTTTTCAATTTTGAACCATGACATAGGGACATGGGCGTGTCGCACGCCCTTGTTACTTTCTCAGTGTCGACCATGGCCCTATCGCACGGCCGTGGCATTTAGTCAGAGCCTTTTTTTTGGGGAAAATTATTTGTCCTGTTCTTGCACGGTCTCCGCCACGCCGGTGTGCCTACTTGTGGTGTCCACACGGCCATGGCCACGCCCGTGTGCAAATCCGTCTGGAGAGAGAAACCTGTGCTTTATTAACTTGGTTAGTTGTTAGTTAGGTGCTAAAAATCGAAAATATGGACGTTAGTGGGGTAAATGCTCAGGTTTCCTCCCGAGAAGTGCTCTTTTAGAGTCTTAAGCTAGACTTACCTCTCATTTGTATAATCATGGTGGTTTGAGGAGTTGGTATTCCTCTCTCCTCGACTGTTCCGTATGGGAAGACTGTAACACCCCAAACCCGATCAACACACCACGACCGAATCTGGTATGTTACGAAGAAAAATCGAATTTTTGGTAACCATAGTTTTCTCTTAAGGTTTGGTAAAACAGGCTGGTAAGTTTTGTACTTGCTGAAATCTTCGGCATGATTGTTTAAAAACTCCTATTTCATTTTGAGAACCGGGAAATTTTGAAAACTTAATGAGTTGTGGAGTTTAAACATGTTTGTTTCATTTAGAAATTAAAGTCGTTCTGATTGTGACTAACACATTTTGGCTTAGTAGGAAAATCAAGTTTAAGTTAGAAATACATTTGAGTTCTCTTTGTTCCAAAACTTAGTATGATACCCGATGGTATAGTTTAAAATATCGCTTTGTAGTTTTGAAATCGTTGTCTTTCCAGGTTTAAGCAAATTTTAACCCCATTAATTTGTTAAGGCATATTAAAAATCAACTTTAAGCAAAAACATAGCAAAGCATAATTTTAAAGGCCATTTACAAACCAAAATAAAACCAAATAGTAATAAATAGACTAAAGTACTAACTTTTATAAAAGTCTGAGCAATTCCTTATTTAGGCATGGCATGAGCACCTCGAGTCCATCCCGGCTCCATGTCCGCATCTAAGAGTCACCTGAAAAGTCAAAGGAGAAGGTGAGTCGTATGACTCAGTGCATAATCCTCCTCCCGATAATGCAACATGCTAACACACAAGATAACATAGCAACACAGTCAATGCACCCGTTCCTAACCATCCATATCACCTTCTCTACCCCGTGTGGTACCAAACCACTAGTGGTGCCAAACCACTGGTGACCCAAAGTCACGATATCCATAATGTGGTGCCAAACCACTGGTGACCCGAAGTCATAATAATCCAATGATGGGGCCAACCCATCGTGTGATACCAAATCACTAGCGACAATCCCGTATCTCATAAATGGGGCCAACCCACGGTGGTGTTAACCACAGGGACGAGTCGCAATGAGGTGCCAAACCTCTGGTGTCCCAAAGACACAGTGTGATACCAAATCACTGGTGACCGCAGTCACAAATTCGATGATGGGGCCAACCCATCGTGTGATACCAAATCACTGGCGTCAATCCCGTATAATCAACTGTGGGGCCAACCCACCGTGGTGCTAAGCCACTGGGACGAGACGCTGAGGTGCCAAACCTCTGGTGACCCAAAGTCACAAAATATCACTGTGGTACCAAACCACTGGAGGTGCCAAACCTCTGGTGTCCCAAAGACACAGTGTCCCAAAGACACGGATATCATCATCCCCCTCCTCTCATTTCACCCGTCATCATGCCATACTCATGTAAATCATGCATATCATACAAGTCATGCATATCATGCCAACATGCCTAGTATCACATCTCATAACACATACACAATAATCATGCTAACATATATCAGTAACAAACTCGTATTGAAACAGGCTTACCCGATTCCGTGCTCATACCCTATAGGGTATCATATCAATCCATCAAACTGTCTCGGTTTTAAGAATCATTCTTATTAAGCAATCATGTTTATTAACACATATTACTAGGTATAGAGTGTGTTAGTTACACACATGGTACATAGCAAGCCTAAAACCCAAAGAACCCGATCTAACCCTCGATCCTCTTGCTCCTAAAACAATCGGCCAAAACATAGGTTAGCCTTCTACACCTTTCGGCTAAGACCAAATAACCCAAAGGGTTTAACTTTAATCCCTTACCTTGCTACGTTTGGTTTCCTACCAAACCCGAACCAACAATGGTTCCACTTCCAACAATCGGCTACACCTTAAAAAGAGAACGGTTAATCCACTTGAAGACTTGATTTATTGAAATCTAAAAGGATGAACTAATAATAATAATACCAACCCTTACCACACTTACCAATCAACTAACAGAAAATGACGGCTCCGCTTGCTTGTTTCCACACTCCAAAGACCCTATAACGAAAAGATTAACACCCTTCCATAATTGCCATAATCGGCCCTTAACCAAACCAAATCGATTTAAAACGAGAAAGAGAGAAAATGACCATTCGGCCATACCCTTACCTACCACCAGCCGATTGCAACCAAGCACCCAACAACAACCAATATTCGACCAACAACACTAGGAGAAGGGAGAAATTCGGTCAACACCCTAAGCAAAAGAAAAAGAGAATTCGACTTCAGGTATTTGACATACTTGTATTCGGCTTTGAGTGCAAAGAAAGAAGATGAGAAATAGGTAGAGTTTCGGCTAAAATGAGAGCAAATGAAAGAAGGAAAATTTCGGCAGCACAAAGGAGGGATTCGGCTAGTATTTTAAAAGTGGAGCAAAAGAAATATATGATCAAGAAGAAGAAGAGAATCGGCCAAGGTTCTGAGAAGAAGGGAGAAAAAATGCACAAGGGGTAGGTGCTTCCAGTTTAAGAAGAAAGAAATGGAAAAGATGTTTGGAGAATGAAGTTTCGGCTACAATGTTTTTAAGCAAAGAATAAGAAAAACAAATGTGAAAAGAGAGGATAGTGGTTTCGGTTTACACACTTGAAAGAAAGGAGAAGAAATGGGAAGGAATATTCGGCTACCAAAGAAAATTAGGAGGAAACAAGCAAATTTCGGCAGTATGCTCTTGAACTTTCGGTTTCAAAAGAAAATGAATGAATTTTGTTTTGACAAAGAGTGACCGAAAATGCCTAGGTTACCAAAGTGGATTTCGGCTACCACCTCCCCACACCAAGCCGTCCACTTCCCCCCTCCTACAATCTCTCCCACAACCGGCCACAACTCCCACAAGTGCTCATGGCCACTCATTCAAATTGCTTTGAACAAGTCTCCTTCCTACATTCACTCTCCACCCATCTTTTAAATATTTTGACTTGGTCCAAGACCAACCACCTTGGCGTCAAAATGGAAGCCAAAATGAGAGCATCCTGCAGCTTGAACTCAGGACCTCTCCCGCCTCCAAGTGACGCCAATCCAAGCTCCAAGTGGCGTCTTGCTCTGCCGCTTTTCTAACTCAACTCTTGTGCTAAAATTCACCAAATAAAATATAAAAACCCCAGCTCCTTCAGCTCCTCTCACCTAAGCCCAAAAACCAAAATTTTCCTACCTACTCAGGCTTACCCCTAGCCTACAACTAAGCCCCGAAACCACACAAACAGCAACATAGCAAGCCATTAACATGCAAACAGTGCCACAACAAAAATAGCCCCTAACCCGGGATATTACAAAGACATTTAGTACCGTGAAAGGGATCTCTTTGTTTGTATTAAGCTCTAAAGTGGCGATTTGAGGGTTTGTCTTATCCAACAATACCTAATCTCTGATCTTAAATTGGGTTGTCCCATCCTTAAGTTTGACATGGATTTATTTTGGTTCATCGTGTTTTTTCTGTTTTTCCTTGGCACGTGTCCGCCATTCATCTTGTAACATCCGGGAATTAGGGGCTTTGCATTTGCCATGTCTCTATGTGGTTGGTATGCTTTATCTGTTCATTTGTTATGTTTGGGGGCCCCAAGAAGGCTCGGGGTTGAGTTTGAGCCTTGGGGAAAATTTCATTTTTGGGCACTTTAGGGGAGAGCTAGCTAGGACAGGCTTTAGGGATTATTGCTTGTGTTTGTTGACACAAGAAGTGAAGTGGTAGAGTGGCAAGGAGATGCCACTTAGGTTGCAGGTAAGTGGCATGACAAGGGAGCAGCATGGGGAAGGGGTTCGAGTCGCATCGACAGCATTCAGGAGCTTTATTTTTGCGCTTAGGAGGCTAAAGTGGTGGTTTCGACAAGGGCTCTCCAAGGTGGTTGGTGGAATAAGTCAAATATTTTGAATGAGAGGCCATGAAAAAGTAGTGGGGTTTGAATGAGTTAAACCGATTCAAATGGTGGGAGGAGAGTGAATGTAGGAGATAGTCAATGGATTTGGTGGCTTGTTGGAGGGGTTGTTGACCGAAGGTTGTATGGTTGGAGGGGGTTTTCGGTTTTGGGGCTAGGTGAGGTGAGTGTGCCGAAAGTCCCTTGAGTCTTAGGCCTTTCTTCTATGTCTTTTGTGCACTTTCGGTCTTAAGGTGTTTTTGTGTGTGCCGATTCTTGCAAAGGTCATTTTGAGTAGAGTGTTAGCAAATCAAGCTTAGAAACCTTTCATTCTTGTTTGCATTTGTGAATATTTGTTTTCTTCTCTCATTTATCAAAACTGAAACCATCTTTTGGACTCTCACTTTTGCATTCATTCCTTTTTCAACCAAAAGCCGAAACACCTACTTGCTTCATATTTCTTCTTATTGCTTCTTCATAGCTGAACCTTCATCCCACTTCTTGGTGATCCATCCTTCTCCTCTATTTATTCTTCTAAAAACCGAAACCTATCCCTCATTCCTTCTCTTTGAATTTTGTTTTTACTTTTCACTATAGCCGAATCTCCCTTGTGCATTTGTTTCTCTTCACTCGTTCTTGTTTCTTTGGATTTCCGTCACTCATTCCTCTAACCTTCTCAAATTGACTTCTTCTTGTTTGGTGGTAAGTGTTCTTCTTCTTTTTTGGTTCTTTCCTTTCTCTTGCTGGTTGTTAAATCGAAGGCGTTATCTTAGTACTTTGGTGCATTGGCAGAATGTAGGTGGCCTTATCTTCGTATTCTTTTCTGCATCTGGCCAGCGTTTGGAAGATCTTTGGGGACAATCAGATTTGGTCGATCAAGGTAAGGGGGTTCTTACCAGCTTGTTTGGCCGAAAGGCCACTCCTTTTTATCTATTTTGGAGAATCGATTCTTATATGGTGTTTGTGTAGGGACTCAATCGATTTCTTAATACAAGTCTATTAGCTTTCAGTTTCTGTCGACCTAGGTAAGAAACTTCTTCGTTTTGAGCATCTATTCTCTCTTTCATCTTCTTCAATGCCTTAACCCAATCTTCTGATCCAGACCTTTTCATGGATTCGAATGCCAGCCAAGTAAGGGGTTGGACTCGTAGTCCCTACCCCTAAGTTCAAACGGCGCGCAGTGTCAGCCGTTCGAGATTTTCCACCAGGTTGTGGGCCGGCTTCGGATCGGGATAGGCATGTCGCTGTGATCTCTACAAGTGAGGCTGTTAGCGAGATTGAAAGTTTAGTTCTTTGCGTTTACAGGTGTGTAATTCCCACACTTTCTTTTGTCTGTTATAATAAATATATGTGTTGTTTGAAAGCCGAAAACGAATCAATAGCTATTGTGTTACCCATAGAGGGTAAGAATCGTAACACCAGGTGAGTTATTCTCCGATTATGTTTGATAAGTAATATCGTTGGCATGAATATGCACACGCTTTGAATATTTTAAGTATGCTGTTATATGTTGCATTCATACCACTATGATTGTATGTTGCATGGACATGGGGATATGATAATGATGAAAGGGGCAGTGTTTTCAGTGGCTATGCCACATACTCCGGTGACGCTATCACAATTATTTCGGTGGCTTTGCCACATACTTCGGTGACTTTGTAACATAATATCGGTGGCTATGCCACATAATTTGGTAATGAGCAGCTGACTGCAGCATGACTGCCATCGATGGTGTGTAGTGGTGAGGGTCGATTGTAGAAATCCCCACTGGTGTGATTGGTAGGAACGGGTGGTGTGTAGCGGTTGGTTATTTAGGTTGGGTTGGGTTTTGCATCATTTTGCATATGCTATCTACTATACTGTGCTGTAGGGCTAAGGCCCAATCTGATTTCGAAGGGGCTTTGCGCAATGTGACTATGCAAAGGGGGCTAAGGCCCAGATGGTATGCGAATGGGCTCAGGCCCAGTGATGGTGTTTGGCAATTGTACACTAAGTCCCTTGACTCACCCTTTTTGCTTAATATTTTTGCAGGTGATACATAGTGTAGTGGATTTGGGCCGGAGAGGACTACGAGGTGGCCATGCACGGTTTTATTAAGTAGAACTTTATTTTTCTTAAATTTTTTGGATTCTGTTATGTGATAAGGCCACTAGTAACTTGGTTTAATTTCGGTTTAAACTTTAGACGTTTTGAATATAAAATAATCGATAAGACGTGTTATTCACAAAATGCAAATAAAAGTTTTCGTACAACTTAATTAATGATTTTATAAAAAGGATTTTGATGACAAACTTCTAGTTTAACCTAATGTAACGACATGTGTTTTCAAACGTCACCTAAACACAAGGGTTGGGCTGATTAAAATCTTCCTTAAATAAATACTGAGTTTTCGAACGAACCACTAAACTTGGAGTGTTTAAAAAGGGACTTTAAAAAAATTCTCTAAGGTCCGCAAAGCTTTGTAAAAATCTTCCCAAGTGACATACCGGATTCGGACGTGGTGTTTGGGCCGGGTTTAGGGTGTTACATATCTAGTTCATCGATTTGTAATCTTCGTTCCTCATGAACAATTTTATTTTAAATATGAATGCTAAACCATGGCCCTGTTATCTTTTCTCGAGAGATTTCCTGCAAAAAAGCATGAACGTTAAGTTCATTTATATTAACAGGACTTGTATTATCTTGATCAATAGATATTCTGTCAGAATCATGTGCTTTGAGTTTAATCATGTCATCACCTACATGAATTATTACTTCCTCTGTATCAACATCGATAATGGTCCTAGCAGTTGCTAAAAAGGGTCATCCTAATATTAAAGGAACGTCACTATCCTCATTCATATCTAAAACAACAAAGTCTACTGGTAATATGAATTTATCAATTTTCACTAGCACATCTTCAATTATAACCCCTAGGAACTCTTACAGTTTTATCAGCTAATTGAATGCTCATCCTAGTTTGTTTGGGTTTCCCAAGACCTAATTGCTTAAACAATTTATAATGAATAACATTGATACTTGATAAACCATATAATGTACATATTTTAATCCCACATTTAGCATACTTTTGGATGATTTATTCCCTGAATTGTGGAATTTGGTGCTCCTAATCCTTTAATTTCATGTTTTATACTTAGGAAAGCACCGGAGGATAAAAAGAATGAGAAATGGGCCAAAAACGGAGAAAATGGGCCAGAGTACGAAATTGACACGGCCTGGGCCCAAGTGACACGACCGTGCCTCCATTAGCAGATCCAACCACAGCCTGGCCTCGACTTACGCGAGCTTGTGCCATGGGCATGTCCCTGCCACGACCTGTTTTAATTTCACTCGGATTAGGATACTTAGGGGTGAAGAGAGACATTCTGAAAGCCTATATAAACACCCTAAGTATGACCTAAAGTGGACGTCTAGTTAGGTCGAAGAACCAAGCCAGAGAGGCCAGAATTGTGGGATTTTGATAAACCATAATATGAACATATTTTAATCCCACATTTAGCATACTTTTGGATGATTTATTCCTTGAATTGTGTAATTTGGTGCTCTTAATCCTTTGTTTTCATGTTTTATACTCAGAAGAGCACTGGAGGATGAAAAGAACGAGAAACGGGCCCAAAACGGAGTAAATGGGCCATATCACGAAATCAACACGGCCGTGCCTCTTTAATAGTCCCGAACACGGCCTGGCCACGATTCACACGGACGTGTGCCATGGGCGTGTCCCTGATATGAGAAAGAAGAGTTTCAGTCAGATTAGGGTACTTAGAGGCAAAGAAAGCCATTCCAAAAGCCTATATAAACACCCTAGAGGCCAACCTTCAGGGGTAGTCCAGTTGAGAGTCCAGCAAGGCGTCCAGCTAGGCCAAGGAGTTGAGCAAGAGAAGCCAGAATTGTGGGATTCACTCGAAGAATAGCCAGTTGATTCATCTCAAGAAGCCGGAGTTATATTCAAGACGGAGGATCTCTCCTTCAATTCCTTCAAGGGGTTTTAGGGTTTTCTTATGTTTTGTTTTATCTTTCCTTTTGAGATGTATTCTTTTATCATTATGAACTAAACCCTCAGATACCTAAGAGGGATGAAACCTAAGATGAATCTTGTTATCGTTTGCTGAACTATATGATAAATACTTGATTTGTTCTTAACTATGTGTTCTCAATTCTTGTTTTGGTATTTCCGGGATATTGATTCAAGTATTGATGTGCTTAGGTGGTGGAGCAAAAGTCCCTTCCTAAGAGTAGATCTAGCATAGTTAAGCGGAGTTGCTCGCGCGCCTAGAAATAGGGTGACAAAAATCTGCCGGATTAGGGCTGAACCTAATATGGGAGTCCCTAGATTGAGTTAATACAATTTTAGGGGTTTTAATTAGAAAGAGATTTCAATTAATCAACCCAGGGTTAGACGTTAGTAGCCTCGAAAGAGGTATTAATATAAATTAGGGAATCCTACGGATCAAGTCAAGTGAATAAATCATCTGGTTCAGAGTTAGATAACAAGTGAAGTCTAGGTGGATTCTTCATCGGGTATTATCTTAACCAATTGGTTTTTCCCAAAGTTATTTTCCCCAATTCATTCTCTTTGTCTTTGCATCTTTAGCTTAGTTGTTAGTTAATTTAGATAAAAATTCCTTTAATTCTTAGGCTAGATAATGAAAAGAATGTTTGTATTAGTACTTTTGGTTCCTTTGGGTTTGAGAATCCGGTCTTGCCACATCTATACTACTGTTCGATAGGTGCACTTGCCTCAATCATTGTCGCAGTTAGTTCTAGGCTCGATCATTCTTTATATAAATTTTTAGGACTCTGATAGACACGATTAGATTTACTCGAAGAAAGCCAGTTGATTCATCTCAAGAAGCCGGAGTTATACTCAAGACAAGGATCTTCCCTTCAATTTCCTTCAGGGGGTTTTAGTTTTTCTTATGTTTTGTTTTATATTTTCTTCTGAGATGTATTCTTTTATTATTATGAACTAAACCCCTCAAATACCTGAGGGGGATGAAACCTAAGACAGATCTTGTTATTGTTTTCTGAACTATATGATAAATACTTGATTTGTTCTTAATTATATGTTCTTAATTCTTGTTTTGATATTTCAGGATATTGATTCAAGTATTGATGTGCTTAGGCAGAGGAGGAATATTCCCTGTTTAAGAGTTGATCTAATATAATTAAGCGGAGTTGATCGCAACCCTAGAGATAGGATGAAGAAAATCTGCCGGATTAGGGTCAAACCTAATATGGAAATACATAGATCGAGTTAATGCAATTCTAGGGGTTTTAATTAGAAAGAGATTTCAATTAACCAACCTAGGGTTAGACGTTAGTAGCCTCGAAAGAGGTATTAATATAAATTAGGGAATCCTACGGATCAAGTCAAGTAAATAAATCGTCTGGTTCAGAGTTAGATAACAAGTGAAGTCTAAGTGGATTCTTCCTCGAGTATTGTCTTAATCAACTGGTTTTTCCCACAAGTATTTCCCCAATTCCTTCTCTGTGTCTTAGCATCCTTAGCTTAGTAGTTACTTAAATTTAGATTAAATAACAAATTCCTTTAATTCTTAGGCTAAATAATAAGAAGAAGGTTAGTATTAGTACTTTTGGTTCCTTTGGGTTCGACAATCCGGTCTTGCCACTAAACTATACTACTGTTCGATAGGTGCACTTGCCTCAATCGTTGTCATAGTTAGTTTCTAGGTTCAATCATTATTTATATAAATTTTTAAGACTCTGACACATGATCAGGTTTTTGGCGCCATTGCCGGGGAACTGAAATATTAGGAACGCTCAATTTTTATTACTGTAGCCAAATTTTATTTTTGCCATTAAATTTTAATTTTATTTTTCTAAATTTTCTTCTTTTCTTCTGGCAAATATTCTAGTTTATGACTAGAAGAAACCCATCGGGATCTCTACTTTACGATAATGAAATTAAAAGCATAGTTCGCAGAAACCGAAGAGAAATAAGGAGAAGACTACAATACATAGAAGAAGAGCAGGAAGACAGAATTACACTACCGAAGAGATGGCTGAGAATAATCCACTATCTCCAGAGGTGGCCTAAAATCATGCTCCTCGAACTATGTATGATTATGCTAAACCTAATTTAACAGGAACTGAGTCAAGTATTGTTAGACCTGCTATTGCTGCAAATAATTTTGAACTGAAACCTAACACAATTCAGATGATATAGCAGTTTTGTAACACCCCAAACCCGGCCTAGAAGTTAGGCCCTAATTCAGCGTGTCACATCAAAGGCATAATTCAAACGATTTTGCTAATTCAAATTTTTAGGCCCAAAAGCCCAAAATCCTTGAGTCTTGTAAAGTAATAAAAAACCTATTTTATAATTTTAAGTACTTCGGAACCAAGTTTAAATGTAAGAAATTTACGCAGGTTTAATAATTAAGTAAACAGTTGAAACAACAAAACCCAAAGTCTAAAGTCAAAACGGAGTCCAAGGCCTTATTATAGCCAACGTGAAACACCCCAAACTCGGCCCACGAGCCTCGACCAGATCTGGTATGTTCCTCGAGAAAAACGATTCAATCTTGTTTATTTCTTTGGAAAACTTTGAGTGATTTTAGAGAAAAATTTGATTTGGGTTCAAATTGAAAACATCGTTATTTTCAAAGATTTCGTTTTGTTAAACTTTATTGTTATATTTCAAAACTTATAAGTTACCGGTAAAAGTCGAGTCGTTAGAGTTTACTATTTAAATTGAAAATCATTTGTATTTAGGTGTCAAAACATTTGAGATTTATTTTAAAGAAAAGTTGCTTAAACTTTAGTTTGATAAAAACTCATACCATAATAAAATAGTTAAAATGCAGGCATAAACAGTTTATACTAGTGGCCTTATTACATCAAAACAAAACCCAAAATAAATTCAAAGTACTTCAAATAAAAAGTCCAAATAAAATAATCTCGTGCTGAGCATGGCCACCACTAAGCTCCTGCCGACCCGGTCCATTATTGAGCGTCACCTGAAAAAATTCCACAACGGGGTGAGTCAAACAGACTCAGTGTATAACCACCAACACTAAGTCCCAACGATTTAGGCATAACAGATCATACATATACACATAGCAAATAAATTTAATGATGCAATCCCGAACCCAAACCTAGATACCATCCGCTACACATCACCCGTACCAACCATCACACCGTGGGGACTACTAAGTCGACCCTCCATCCGCTACACACCATCGAAGGCAGTCGCTGCAGACGACGTGCTCATCGCCCTTATATATATTTTGGCATAGCCACCAGATAATATTTTGTGACATGAGTCACCACATTCAGATTACGTGACATAAGTCACCACATTCAGATATTGTGGTATAAAACCACCAGATCACTTCCCCTTTATATAACACCCATATGCCCCATATATCATACATATCATGCAAATATTATGCCTTATGCCTTATTCTCATTCTTATAGTCTCACAAATGTGCCATAACAGATATTCATGCTATCATAACTACAGTAGTAGTAAGTTACGTACCTGAGTACTTTGTACCATTGCATGGTACTCTTAGCCACATCTTACACATTCTTATTAACACATTAAAACATAACCATAAATCTATTAAGGCTTAGTGTGGGGTACACACCTGATTTAATAACGCTTTCACTAAAATCCCGAAAATCCCGATCTAATGCTTTAGATCCTTAATTCCTACATTCGGCCAACACTTAATATTTTAGCAAAAGCCTATTCGACTATAAGACCAAATCCCGAAGGATTAACGCAACCAACTTCTTACCTTGCTGCCGATTTGACTATCAATCAAATCCCGAAAACTTTGTGATGACTCTTCTTGCAATCGGCTAGACACTATACCACTGAACTAGTTAGTTTCGGCTTTTAAACGAAGTAAGAAATAGATCTGAGCCACTAAGTATGGCCTTAGCCAAATGTCAGATTCACTTACCTTGTGGATCTAAATCCCGAATTTGCTATCTACTAAAGAAGATGTCGAAATCTCTGCATAACCTTTGTTAGAGTCGATTATAGCACTTAATGGACCAAAACAAATGGCCTTCGGCCTAGGATTATATTTGCTTACCTTAGCTCCTGAAATCCCGAATGATTTCCTCCTTGTAGTCGACAACTACCAAATCCCGAAAGACCCTTCAAAGTTTCGGCCAAAGTACCTTAATAGGATTAGATTCAACTTTCGGCTAACAGAGAAAGGTTTGAAAATCGAATAGCAACTGATCTTACCCTTAAAACTGAAATCGACTGCGCCTTTGCCTGTCACCACAGAGATATTCGGCTTTGAGACTAGATGTTGACTACTCAGTTTCGGCTTTTGGAAAATTGTGGAAGAAGAAGAGAATGGAGTGCAAAAGATTCGGCAATAGGGTGATTTGGGTTGAAGATGTTGCGGCAAAGGTGAAATAGATAGAAGAAGGTTTCGGCTTTTGATGCTATGAAGAAATCGGCTAGAAAGGAAAATTTTTAGAAAAGAAGAGAAGTAAAATTCGGCTAGAGAAAGAGATGAGAGAATAAAAGAAAAACAAAAGAAAAAGATGGATACTCTGCTGATAATTTCGGCTACACTAGCTTATCCTTGTTATTCTCCTATTTTCTCTCTTCCTCATCTATTAAAAAAAAATTAAAATAAATCATCATTTATCCCTTATATTAGCCGAATTTTAAAAAGGATTAAACTCATCCCTTAGGTGCCTTAGTGCCGTCCACTGCTGCTCATCCATGCAGCAAAAATAAAACTCCTTTTTGCTTCCCATACAGCTCGAACTTAGGCCGTTTCCCCCTTTCTTGTGGCGTCACTTACTAGGCCCTAAGTGGCGCCTTGCAGCCACTTTAACAAGCCCAATTTCATGTCATAAATCCCCTACATATTTTCTTAAGGCCTTATCAGACCAACTCCCTCTTTTAAACTTAAAATCGAATAATTTCTAAGGTACTTACCTACACTCTAAGGTTCACAAAATTCATAATGCACATTCACAACACACATAGGCATGCTATTTCATACTTTTAAGCAAAAATGCACAAGCCCTAATTCCCGGATATTACAGTTCTACCCCCCTAAAAATAATTTCGTCCTCGAAATTACCTGGCAAAAATAAGTGAGGGTATTGTTGTCGCATTGCTACTTCTGGCTCCCACGAAGCTTCCTCCGATCCATGATTTTTCCATAACACTTTGACTAGAGGAACTGACTTCCTCCGTAACACTTTCACATCTCGTTCCAAAATCTGAATCGGCTCTTCCTCGTAGGAAAAATCTGGCCTTAGCTCCACCTCTTCGACCGGTACTACATGAGATGGATCCGATCAATAACGACGTAGCATGGACACATGGAATACGTCGTGCATCTGCTTCAATTCTGAAGGCAACTCTAACTGGTATGCCACTGGTCCAACTCGCTTCAATACCCGATAAGGTCCTATAAACCTTGGACTCAACTTCCCTTTGCGACCAAATCTCATTACTTTCTTCCAAGGCGACACTTTAAGAAATACTTGATCTCCCACATCAAATTCTATTTCCTTTCACTTGAGATCCGCGTATGACTTCTGTCTATCCGATGCTTCCTTCAACCGAGCTCGAATCACACTAACCTTCTCTTCAGATTCCACCACTAACTCTGGACCCAAAACTTGACGTTCCCCTAACTCCGTCCAACACGTAGGTGTGCGACACTTCCGGCCATACAGCGCTTCATACGGTGCCATCCGAATACTAGCTTGATAGCTGTTGTTGTATGCAAATTCCGCTAAAGGCAAATATTCTTCCCAACTTCCTCTCAAGTCTATCACACAACCTCTCAGCATATCTTCTAACACTTGAATTACTCGTTCAGACTGACCGTCCGACTGGGGATGAAATGCCGTACTGAAGTCTAATCTGGTGCCTAAAGCTTGATGTAGGGCTTTCCAGAACCGAGACGTAAATCTTGGGTCCCTATCCGAAATGATCGATACCGGAACTCCATGTAACCTTACAATTTCCGCCACATATAACTTTGCCAACTTCTGCAAAGAATAATCAACCCGCACTGGAATGAAATGCGCGGACTTTATCAACCGATCCACTATCACCCATACCGAGTCCTTTTTAGTAGGCGTAAGGGGAAGCCCACTAACGAAGTCCATGGTAATTCTCTCCCACTTCCACTGTGGAATCCTTATTGGTTGAAGCAATCCTGACGAAACTTGGTGTTCAGCCTTTACTTGCTGACACGTCAAGCACTTGCCTACAAACTCTGTAACTTCCCGCTTAAGTCCAGGCCACCAAAACTGTTCCCTTAAATCTCGGTACAACTTACTACCTCCAGGATGCATAGCATAGGGGCTACTATGCGATTCCTGAAGAATTTTCCGCCTTAACTCCTCATTCTTTGGCATACACACCTTACCCTTGAAACACAATACTCCCTCGTCATTAATACCATAATCTTCCAACTCCCCACTCTGCACTTGCCGTAGCGTAGCACTTAGATCATCATCAACCAACTGTCCCTCCTTCACTTCATTCAACCACGTCGGCTTAACTTGCAGCTCTGCCAACAGACTTCCGTCATCATACAAGCTCAGATGTGCAAACATCGCCCTCAGATCTGACACTACCTTCCGACTTAGGGCATCCGCCACTACATTTGCCTTGCCCGGATGATACTCTATTGAACAATCGTAATCCTTCAATAATTCCACCCACCTTCGCTGTCTCAGGTTCAACTCCTTCTGGGTCAACAGATACTTAAGGCTTTTGTGGTCTGTGTAGATCACTGACTTCTCTCCATAAAGATAGTGCCTCCATACCTTAAGAGCAAAGACCACTGCCGCCAATTCCAAATCATGAGTCGGGTAGTTAACCTCGTGTGGCCTTAATTGTCGAGACGCATAAGTGACTACTTTCCCGTCTTGCATCAAAACACATCCCAAGCCTGTATGGGAAGCGTCACAATACACCACGAAATCCTTTCCTGCCTCAGACTGAATCAAAACCGGAGCTTCAGTCAAAACCCTCTTAAGCTTCTCAAAGCTCTCTTGTTGCTTATCCGTCCATACGAAAAGTGCTTCCTTTCTCAACAACTTCGTCAAAGGTGCGGCTATTGATGAGAACCCTTCTACGAACCTTCTGTAGTAGCCTGCCAACCCCAAGAAACTACGAACCTCAGCCACCGACTTAGGTGGTTTCCAATCTAGCACCGCCTCAATCTTCCTAGGATCCACCCTTATTCCTTCTGCAGACACTACATGTCCTAAGAACGCAACTTCCTTAAGCCAAAATTCACACTTGCTGAATTTGGCATAGAGCTTCTTCTCTCTTAACACCTGCAACACTATCCGGAGATGCTCATCATGTTCCTCCTCAGACTTGGAATACACTAAGATGTCGTCGATGAACACAACGACGAATTGATCCAAGTAAGGTTGAAAAACCTGGTTCATCATGTCCATGAACGCAGCTGGGGCGTTCGTCAAACCAAACGGCATTACTACGAACTCAAAATGCCCATATCTTGTCCGAAAAGCTGTCTTATGGATATCTACTTCCTTCACCTTAAGCTGATGATATCCAGACCTTAGATCTATCTTCGAGAAAACCACTGCCCCCTTAAGCTGATCGAACAAGTCGTCAATCCTTGGCAAAGGGTACTTGTTCTTGATAGTCAGCTTATTCAACTGACGATAATCTATGCACATTCGCATAGTTCCGTCCTTCTTCTTCAGAAACAAGACTGCTGCTCCCCATGGAGACACACTGGGTCGAATAAACCCACGATCAAGCAACTCTTGGATTTGAGCCTTGAGCTCAACCAACTCCTTGGGTGCCATTCTGTACGGGGTGATTTACACAGGAGCTGTACCAGGTAGCAAATCAATTCCGAACTCCACCTCTCTATCCGGGGGTATTCCAGGTAACTCCTCCGGGAAGACATCCACAAATTCCCTTACGGTTCTAACTCCACCAACTCCTCCTTCTTTCGTATCCAACGCACAAACAAAGGCCAAAAATGCCTTACGCCCTTTCCGAACCATCTTATCCGCCTTTAATGCTGAAACTACGCTAGCCAAGTAGTTTCTTATTTCTCCTATCATAACTACTTCCTCATCCTCTGGGGTCCTTAACTCTATTCACTTAGCTACATAATCCAATATAGCTCGATGCTCCACTAGCCAGTCCATGCCAAGTACGAGATCGAATTCTCCGAAGGGTAATTCCATTAAGTCAGCCGGGAATACTATTCTTTGAATCTCTAAAGGTACTTTCCGAAACATCTTATTCACCACTACAGTTTGACCTAGCGGGTTTACTACAGTCATCTCCCTATCAGATAGTTCAGAGGCTATGCCTAGAGTTTCCACTACTTTACATGCAACATAAGAATGGGTCGAGCCCACATCAATCAAAGCAAAGTAGGGCTTGCCAAATACAAGGAACGTACCGGTTATGACGTCCGGTGCGTCTCCATCTTCCCTACGGCGAACTGTATATACCAAGCTCGGCAGTCTTGCCTCTGTATTACCAGCACCTCTGCCAGGTGTTCCACGTCCTCTTCCAGCACCATTACCTCTGCCATTCGGACCACGACCTCGCTGAGGCTGCTGTCCGCCTCTTCCAGCCTGATTAAAACCCTGAGCTATTGGTCGATTCCCATCCGGTTTCATAGGACAGTCCTTAATCATATGATCCTTGGACCCACACTTGAAACATCCTCCTGTCTTCTTCCAACACTCTCATAGGTGCTTCTTTCCACACTGATCACAGGTACGATACTGCCCTCCTATCGCAGCCTGCTAACCTCGCGGCCCATCAACTCTAGGCCTCTTTTGGACATTCCCAGATGACCCTGACGGCCCAAAACCTCTCTTCTGCCTATTTCGATCAGTGTTCTACCTCACAGAGTCCTTAATTCCTTGGGCTACCTTAGCCTACTCTACCAACACAGCAAATTCCCGCTCTTGTTGCGGAGCTATCAATAACCTCAGATCATCCCTCAATCTGTCCTCAAACCGGACACATCGCTCATGCTCCGTAGCCACGATTCCTCGAGCATACCAGCTCAACCTTAGAAATTCAGCCTCGTACTCCGCCACGAACTTGTTCCCTTGAACCAGCCCCAGAAACGCCTTCCTCTGCGCATCTATATAATAAGTACCAACATACTTCTTTTGGTATGCCGTCTTAACATACTCCCAAGTAAGTTCCTCAGCTGTAGCACCATCCCGAACTGTGAGCCACCATTGATATGACTCATCACGAAGTAGCGACACCATTCCTTTCACTTTCTCTTCAGCAGTCAGATCCAACTCATCCATAATCCGTTCGGTCGCCTCCAACCAATACTCAGCAGTACTGGGTGCCACACCAGATACGCCACGGAACACCTCAGCTCCATTGGCTCGGAGTCGCTCGGGTACAGATTTCCGAGCTCCCATTTTTCCACCGACTCCAGCCACCATCTCAAGAACTCGCAGCACCGCCTGCGATACAGCATCATCCCCCGTCTGATCTTGCTGCTCAACACCAACAGCTGGTGGTGGGGGTGGTGGTGGTACCTCATTTTCAGACCCTTGACCCAACCTAACGGGTTCCGACACAGTCATTCTGCCTCTACCACGTCCTCGCACATTACGACCACATCCCCTAGAGCTCATGTCTACGATCACGCTTTAATCTGATTTAAGAAATTTTATGTATTAGTATTTGTTCCACTGTTTATCCGCGAACAATTTTATGAAAAGAGCTTAATAGTAGTTCTTTCGATCAATCAAAGTTTCAAGTCTTCTACCTTAATTCACAGAAACACATCAATTCAGTAGTATCTACCATACACATTCACTCTTCAAACATTTTTGTCTGCTCCTATCCCAGGGGTATTTTCGTCATTTATCCTACAGGGGTATTTTGGTAATAAATCGGGGTCCATTTGAAAACTTTAATAAATCCGGGCACTTTGCAATTTCAAAACTTTAGGGTATTTTTGAAAATTTTCTCAAATCAAAGGTATGGCAGAAGTTTTGGAAGTCGGGGTTACTTTGGTAATTTTGTAAACCAGGGGTAATTTTGTAAATTTTCCAAATTAGGGTATCTTGCATTTTCGCAAAATAGGGTTTTTGGATACCTTTGCAAAGTAAGAAAATTTTATTAAAATCGAGGGTAGTATGGTAATTTTAGAAACCCAGGGCATTATTGTAACTTTTCAACCAGGGGTATTTAGGTACTTTTGTAAATCGAGAATATTTCAGAAAAATTTTATAGAATAGTTTTTACAAATCAAAAGGGTAATTTGAGGATTTTAAAACTAGGGTTTTTATAAAAATACGGCTAGTCCCTTTCGGGTTTTAGTTATTGAGTTTAGCCCGTGAATAAATCCTCTTGGTTAGGGTGAACCGTCACTACGCACCAGGTAGGATTCGAGTGGAGAGGAGGTGAGTCACTAGGACCGCTTAAATACCAAGCTCCCACCGAAACCAATCCTAGACATGCGCACAATGGTTGCCACACCCTAACTCAACGACTTAGTCACAGGTTTGTTTAATTAGGCATTAAAGTTTTATGTACTTGTTGGGGTAAACTAGTCCAATAGTTCAAGTACTTAATATACTAATCTACGTTCCATTTATACCCTTCTACAAATCATACTATAATTCACACAATAGATAGGGGTACTTACCTGGTGGACTTCGGGTCAGAGACTTAGGTGCCATGCCAGAAAAACCTGCTCAATTCCAAAAAGATTTTCATAAAACTTATTTGGGCTCGATTTGAAAACGTTGTGGGCTTTAAACCCAAGGCCGAGAGTTTTAAAATTGGGCTCTGATACCAAGCTGAAACACCCCAAACCCGGCCCACGAGCCTCGACCAGATCTGGTATGTTCCTCGAGAAAAACGATTCAATCTTGTTTATTTCTTTGGAAAACTTTGAGTGATTTTAGAGAAAAATTTGATTCGGGTTCAAATTGAAAACATCGTTATTTTCAAAGATTTCGTTTTGTTAAACTTTATTGTTATATTTCAAAACTTATAAGTTACCGGTAAAAGTCGAGTCGTTAGAGTTTACTATTTAAATTGAAAATCATTTGTATTTAGGTGTCAAAACGTTTGAAGATTTATTTTAAAGAAAAGTTGCTTAAACTTTAGTTTGATAAAAACTCATACCATAATAAAATAGTTAAAATGCAGGCATAAACAGTTCATACTAGTGGCCTTATTACGTCAAAACAAAACCCAAAATAAATTCAAAGTACTTAAAATAAAAAGTCCAAATAAAATAATCTCGTGCTGAGCATGGCCACCACTAAGCTCCTGCCGACCCGGTCCATTACTGAACGTCACCTGAAAAATATCCCACAACGGGGTGAGTCAAACAGACTCAGTGTATAACCACCAACACTAAGTCCCAACGATTTAGGCATAACAGATCATACATATACACATAGCAAATAAATTTAATGATGCAATCCCGAACCCAAACCTAGATACCATCCGCTACACATCACCCGTACCAACCATCACACCGTGGGGAATACTAAGTCGACCCTCCATCCGCTACACACCATCGAAGGTAGTCGCTGCAGACGACGTGCTCATCGCCCTTATATATATTTTGGCATAGCCACCAGATAATATTTTTTGCATGAGTCACCACATTCAGATTACGTGACATAAGTCACCACATTCAGATTACGTGACATAAGTCACCACATTCAGATATTGTGGTATAAAACCACCAGATCACTTCCCCTTTATATAACACCCATATGCCCCATATATCATACATATCATGCAAATATTATGCCTTATGCCTTATTCTCATTCTTATAGTCTTACAAATGTGCCATAACAGATATTCATGCTATCATAACTACAGTAGTAGTAAGTTACGTACCTGAGTACTTTGTACCATTGCATGGTACTCTTAGCCACATCTTACACATTCTTATTAACACATTAAAACATAACCATAAATCTATTAAGGCTTAGTGTGGGGTACACACTTGATTTAATAACGCTTTCACTAAAATCCCGAAAATCCTGATCTAATGCTTTAGATCCTTAATTCCTACATTCGGCCAACACTTAATATTTTAGCAAAAGCCTATTCGGCTATAAGACCAAATCCCAAAGGATTAACGCAACCAACTTCTTACCTTGCTGCCGATTTGACTATCAATCAAATCCCGAAAACTTTGTGATGACTCTTCTTACAATCGGCTAGACACTATACCACTGAACTAGATAGTTTCGGCTTTTAAACGAAGTATGAAATAGATCTGAGCCACTAAGTATGGCCTTAGCCGAATGTCAGATTCACTTACCTTGTGGATCTAAATCCCGAATTTGCTATCTACTAAGGAAGATGTCAAAATCTCTGCATAACCTTTGTTAGAGTCGATTATAGCACTTAATGGACCAAAACAAATGGCCTTCGGCCTAGGATTATATTTGCTTACCTTAGCTCCTGAAATCCCGAATGATTTCCTCCTTGTAGTCGACAACTTCCAAATCCCGAAAGACTCTTCAAAGTTTCGACCAAAGTACCTTAATAGGATTAGATTCAACTTTCGGCTAACAGAGAAAGGTTTGAAAATTGAATAACAACTAATCTTACCCTTAAAACTGAAATCAACTGCGCCTTTGCCTGTTACCACAGAGATATTTGGCTTTGAGACTAGATGTTGACTACTCAGTTTCGGCTTTTGGAAAATTGTGGAAGAAGAAGAGAATGGAGTGCAAAAGATTCGGCAATAGGGTGATTTGGGTTGAAGATGTTGCGGCAAAGGTGAAATAGATAGAAGAAGGTTTTGGCTTTTGATGCTATGAAGAAATCGGCTAGAAAGGAAAATTTTTAGAAAAGAAGAGAAGTAAAATTCGGCCAGAGAAAGAGATGAGAGAATAAAAGAAAAACAAAAGAAAAAGATGGATACTCTGCTGATAATTTCGGCTACACTAGCTTATCCTTGTTATTCTTCTATTTTCTCTCTTCCTCATCTATTAAAAAAATAATTAAAATAAATCATCATTTATCCCTTATCTTAGCTGAATTTTAAAAAGGATTAAACTCATCCCTTAGGTGCCTTAGTGCCGTCCACTGCTGCTCATCCATGCAGCAAAAATAAAACTCCTTTTTGCTTCCCATGTAGCTCGAACTTAGGCCGTTTCCCCCTTTCTTGTGGCGTCACTTACTAGGCCCTAAGTGGCGCCTTGCAGCCACTTTAACAAGCCCAATTTCATGTCATAAATCCCCTACATATTTTCTTAAGGCCTTATCAGACCAACTCCCTCTTTTAAACTTAAAATCGAATAATTTCTAAGGTACTTACCTACACTCTAAGGTTCACAAAATTCATAATGCATATTCACAACACACATAGGCATGCTATTTCATACTTTTAAGCAAAAATGCACAAGCCCTAATTCCCGGATATTACACAACGAAAATAAGCAATTAAAACTATGTCTTTTGAAACAAATAAATAAAAATTTAAACATCTTGTAGTGCAGCCCTCTCCGAGTCCTCCCCCAAGTCGAGCCATTTACTGAGGATCACCTGAAACATTAAATAAAGGGTGTGAGTTTCGAAACTCAGTATGTACAACCCTTGGGATTCAATTCAATCTATAATTATCACATTGGCCTGAGCCCTATCAAAATCGGTGATCTTGGGCCTTGGCCCACAATGACCTCACATCATATCATATCATATGCAAAACAAGGCAATGCAAAACCCTCCCAAAAATCCATCCGCTACACACACCATTTCCCTTCCAACCCTACACACCTGTGGGGATTTCTAAATCGACCCACCCATCCTCTACACACCAAAGGTAGCACTCACAGCGGCACTACCCAACGTTGCAGCAAAGCTACTAATCATATAATGGGCTTAAAGCCACCGGTCGATCCATGGTCGTCAAGCGACTATGTAATACCCCGAATTATGGCCTATGCATAAGTGCTTAATTGAGTGTGAAAGCATGCCTTTGTATGTATGAATGTGTATTTATGAATGTTGGTGAACTTTAGAATAATAGGAAATGCCTTAGAAATTATTATATTTTAAGTCTAAAATAGGAAGCTGAGCAAGGTGGTCTTAAGAAAATTTATAGGTGAAACATGACATGAAATTGGGCTTGGAAAGAATGGCTACAAGGTGCCACTTAAGGGCCTAGCATGTGACGCCACCTACATGTGCAATTGGGCCAGGGTTCGAGTCACCTAGGAAGCAAAATAAAGCTTTTATTTTTGCGACACAAGGAGGAGGTAATGGACGGCACTAAGGAACTTAAGGGAGGAGTTTAATTCTCTTTAAAAATTCGGCTAAAGGGGTGTGCTCAATTGTGGATTAATTCCATTTATTTTTGAATGGATAAAAGAAGAGATAATTGTGAGGAGATGAAGAGAAAAGTTAGGAATTTGATAGAGTTGGCCGACTAGGGGGTTCCTTTGATAGTATTTTCGACCAAGGAAGAGTAAGGCCATTCTTCATTCATTCTTTTCTCTTCAAGAAAGCCTCTGCCGAAATTCTCTAACAAATTTCTCCCTTCTCTTATTTTGTCAAAAGCCGAATTTCATTCTCAAAGTCCACCATTGCCGATTCTCTAAGCCTCAACACCCTCTATTTTCTTTTCTTCATTGAAGCCCAACCCCTATTACATCCTATTCTCTTCTCGTTCTCTCAATCTCTCAAAAGCTGAAAGTTGTGAGATCATCCTCTAGCCATTGCCGAATCTCTTTAACAAATCATCAAAAGCCGAAACGTGTTGAGCCTTACCTAGCCTATAGTCGAATCTATCAAGTGGTGACAGACAGAGGTGCAATCGATTTCAATATAAAGGGGTAAGGATCTATAAGTCATCATCTTATTTCTTTTTCTTAGGCCGAAATTAAGACTCTAACTCTATTAATATCTATGGCCGACTACTTGAAGGAAGTTTCGGGAATTAGGTGCTATCGACTACAAAGGAGAAACTTTCGAGACTTTTAAGATCTAAGGTAAGAGCTTAAGACATTCGGCCAAAGGCCATGTATTATGATTCAATGTTAGAATCGGATCTAACACATGTGTATAGGTATTTCGACAACTCCATAACCAAGGAGTAATTCCGGGATTTGAGATCCTTAAGGTAAGTACATATGTACATTCGGCCAAGGCTTATTTTAGTGTTTGGATCTATTCCTTATTCTCTTAAAAGCCGAAAACTAACATGTGATGTGATCAAATGTTTGGCCGAATGCAAGAAGGAATACAACAAAGTTTCGGGACTTGATTCTTAAGTCAATCGGCAGCAAGGTAGGTTTTAAGTGTACTAATCCTACTGGGATTTGGATTTATAGCCGAATAGGCTTTGTGCTAACATATTAAGGTTGGCCAAATGTAGGGATTTAAGATCTAAGGCTTTAGATTAAATTTTCGGGATCTGGATTATAAGCCTTAAGCGAATCAGGTGTGTACCCCACACTATCTTTTAATAAAATTTATGGCAATACTTAATATGAACATGTTTATAAGAATGTGAATATGGCTAAGTACCATGTTACAGTACACAATACTATGGTACGTTTTCCTACTCCTACTATGAGTATGAAATGATTTGTTATGCCATGAATGTGAATATGAAAAGAATGTGAAACAAGGCATTGTACTACATAATATGTATGACATGGGGCATATGGGATATTATGAAAAGGGGAAGTGAAAGTGGTGACCTAAGACCACGATAAATGAATGTGGTGACCTAAGACCACGATTTCTGAATATGGTGTCTCATGACACGAAATATGTATCTGGTGGCTATGCCACGAATTTTATAAGGGCGATGAGCACGTCGACTGCAGCGACTGCCTTCGATGGTGTGTAG
This sequence comes from Gossypium australe, assembly GCA_005393395.2. Taxonomy (NCBI): domain Eukaryota; kingdom Viridiplantae; phylum Streptophyta; class Magnoliopsida; order Malvales; family Malvaceae; genus Gossypium; species Gossypium australe. Next base: position 130,884,620 of record CM016619.1, read on the forward strand.
CGGATGGAGGGTTGACTTAGTAGTCCCCACGGTGTGCAGGATGATACGGGTGATGTGTAGCAGATGGCATATAGGTTTGGGTTCGGGTTGCATCATTATTCCCTATCTGTTATATGAATGTGTATGTGATATGATAATGTATGCCTGAATTGTTAAATTTTGGTGTTGGTTACACATTGAGTCTGTTTGACTCACCCCGTTGGGGAACATTTTTCAGGTGATGATCAGTAATGGACCAGGTCGGCAGGAGCTTAAAGGTGGCCATGCTCAGCAAGGAAATTTTTATGATTTAGACATTTTTATTTTAAGTACTTTAAATTTATTTGGGATTGTTTTGATGTAATAAGGCCATAGTGATAAAATGTTTATGCATGCATTTTATTTATTTCAATATGTTATGAAATTTATCAAATTAAAGATCAAATGTTTTATTTAAAACTAAACCCTAAATGATTTAACACTTAAATTCATATGATTTCTAATTAAAGAAAGAATTCGGCAAATCTTCTAACTTAATGTTTTTGAAACTTGACAATGATATTTCATAAAACCTATATTTCAAAAATAAATTGGTTTTCCAACTTGAGCCCAACCCAAATCGAGTTTTTCCGAAATCACTTAAAGATTTTCAAAAGAACCCATGAATTTGAACTGTTTTTACTCGAGGAACATACCAGATCTGGTCGAGACTCGTGGGCCGGGTTTGGGGTGTTTCAGCTTGGTATCAGAGCCCAGTTTTAAACTCTCAGCCTTGGGTTTAAGGCCCAAAATGTTTTCAAAATTAAGCCCAAAAGAAATTTTTGAGAAAATTTTGTGAAAAGCAGGTTTTTCTGGCATGGCACCTAAGTCTCTGACCTGAAGTCCACCAGGTAAGTACCTCTAACCTTTGTGTGATTTATATTGTGATCTGTAGAAGGGTAGAAATGGAATGGAACGTAGACTAGCATGATAAGTACTTGAACCCTAGGACTAGGTTACCCCAACCATTACATAAGACTTAATTGCCTAATTAAACACACCTGTGTCTAAGTCGCCGAGTTAGGGTGTGGCAACCATTGTGTGCATGTCTAGGATTGGTATTCGGTGGGAGCTTGGTATTTAAGTAGTCTGCGTGACTCACCTCTTCTCCACTCGAATCCTACCTGGTCCGTAGCTTCGGTTCACCCTAACCAAGAGGACTTATTCATAGGCTAAACCCCTAACTAAAACCCGAAAGGGACTAGCCATATTTTTATGGAAACCCTAGTTTTAAAAAAAATTACTAAATTACCCTTTTGATTTATAAAAGCTATTCCATAAAATTTTTCTGAAGTATTCTTGATTTATGAAAATTTCTAAAATACCCCTATTTATAAAATTACGAAAATGCCCTTGGTTTTAAAAGTTACCATATCACCCCCGATTTCAATAAAATTTCCTTATTTTGTAAAAGTATTTAAAAATCCTATTTTTGGAAAGTCCAAAATACCCCGATTTGAAAAAAAAATTACGAAATTACCCCTAGTTTACCAAAATTACCAAAATGACCCCGATTTCCAAAATTTTTGCAACAACTTGTGTTGTATCCATGAGTTTGGAGGAATTTCGAAATGACTTTTGTAATTTTCAAATTGACCCCGATTATTTACCTAAAATACCCCTGTAGGATAAATGACGAAAATACCCCTGGGTTGGGAACGGACAGAAATGTCCGAAGAGTGAATGTGTATGGGAGATACTATGGAATGGATGTGCTTTTCTATGAATTAGGATAGAAGACTTGAGACTTTGAATGATCGAAAGAATCTCTATTAAGCTCTTTACATAAAACTCCTTCGCGAATAATCAGTGGAATAAAAGCTAATTTATAAAATTTCTTAATCAGATTAAAGCACGATCGTAGAAATGAGTTCTAGAGGATGTGGTCGTAACATGCGAGGATGCGGTAGAGGCAGAATGGCCATGTCAGAACCCGTTAGATCGGGTCAAGGGTCTGACAATGAGGTACCACCGCCACCACCACCCCCAACTGTTGGTGTCGAGCAGCAAGCTCAGACAGGGGATGATGCTGTGTCGCAGGCTGTGCTGCAAGTTTTGGAAATGGTGGCTAGAGCAGGTGGGAATATGGGAGCTCGGAAATCTGTACCCGAGCGACTCCGAGCCAATGGGGCTGAAATGTTTCGTGGAGTATCTGGTGTGGCACCCAGTACAGCTGAATATTGGTTGGAAGCAACGGAACAGATTATGGATGAGTTAGATCTGACCCCTGAGGAGAAGTTGAAAGGAATGGTGGCGCTGCTACGCGATGAAGCGTATCAGTGGTGGCTCACAGTTCGGGATGGTGCCATAGCTGAGGATCTGACCTGGGAATATGTTAAGACGGCGTATCAGAAGAAGTATGTGGGAACCAGATATACTGATGCGCAGAGGAAAGCTTTTCTGGGGCTGGTTCAAGGGAACAAGTCAGTAGCTGAGTACGAAGCTGAATTTCTGAGGTTAAGCCGGTATGCTCGAGGAGTAGTGGCTACTAATCATGAGCGCTGTGTTTGGTTTGAGGACGGATTAAGGGATGACCTGAGGTTGTTAGTCGCTCCACATCAGGAACGGGAATTTTCTGCGTTAGTGGAGAAAGCTAAGATAGCTGAAGGGATTAAGGACTCTGTGAGACAGCACTCTGATCGGAACAAGCAGAAAAGAGGATTTGGGCCGTCAGGATCATCTAGGAATGTTCAGAAAAGGCCTAGAGTTGACGGGCCGCGAGGTCAGCAAGCTGGTACTGGAGGGCAATATCGTACCTGTGATCAGTGTGGGAAGAAACACTTAGGAGAGTGTTGGAAAAAAACTGGAGGATGCTTTAGGTGTGGGTCCAAGGACCACATGATTAAGGATTGTCCTATGAGGCCAGATGGAAATCGACCAGTGGCTCAGAATGTTAATCAGGTTGGTAGAGGTGGTCAGCAGCCTTAGCGAGGTCGTGGTCCGAATGGCCGAGGAAATGGTGCTGGAAGAGGACGTGGAACACCTGGCAGAGGTGCTAATAATAATACTGAGGCGAGACAGCCGGGCTTGGTATATGCAGTTCGCCGTAGGGAAGATGGAGACGCGTCGGACGTCATAACCGGTACATTCCTTATTTTTGGGCAAGCCCTATTTTGCTTTGATTGATGTGGGCTCGACCCATTCCTATGTTGCATGTAGAGTAGTTGAAAGTCTAGACATAGCCTCTGAACTTTCTGATCTGTAGTGGTGAATAAGATCTTTCGGAAAAGTTCCTTTAGAAATTCAAAGAATAGTATTTTATGCCGACTTGATGGAACTTCCCTTTGGAGAATTTGATCTCATACTTGGTATGGACTGGCTAGTGGAGTATCGGGCTGTGTTGCACTGTGCAAGTAAGCGAATGGAATTAAGGACCCCGGAGGACGAGGTGGTCATTATGATAGGAGAAAGAAGAAACTACTTGTCTAATGTAGTTTCGGCGCTAAAGGCTGAAAAGATGGTTCGTAAAGGGTGCAAGGCATTCTTGGCCTTTGTTAGTGCGATGGATAAGAAGGAAGAAGGTGTTAGTGGAGTTCGAACGGTAAGGGATTTTGAGGATGTGTTTCCGGAGGAATTACCAGGAATACCCCCAGATAGGGAGGTAGAGTTTGGAATTGATCTGCTACCGGGAACGGCTCCTGTGTCAATCGCTCCGTATAGAATGGCACCAAAGGAGTTGGTTGAGCTCAAGGCTCAAATTCAAGAATTGCTGGATCGTGGGTTTATTCGACCCAGTGTGTCTCCATGGGGAGCACCGGTCTTGTTTGTGAAGAAGAAGGACGGAACTATGCGCATGTGCATAGACTATCGTCAATTGAATAAGCTGACCATCAAGAAAAGTACCCCTTGCCAAGGATAGATGACTTGTTCGATCAACTTAAAGGAGCAGCGGTTTTCTCGAAGATCGATCTAAGGTCTGGGTATCATCAGCTTAAGGTGAAGGAAGGGGATATCCATAAGACAGCTTTTCGGACAAGGTATGGGCATTTTGAGTTTGTAGTAATGCCGTTCGGGTTGACGAACGCCCCAGCTGCGTTCATGGATATGATGAACCGGGTTTTTCAACCATATTTGGATAGGTTCGTCATTGTGTTCATCGACGACATCCTTGTGTATTCTAAGTCTGAGGAAGAACATGATGAGCATCTCCGAGTTGTGCTGCAAGTGTTAAGGGAGAAGAAGCTTTATGCCAAATTCAGCAAGTGTGAATTTTGGCTTAAGGAAGTTGCGTTCTTAGGACATGTGGTGTCTACAGAAGGAATAAGGGTGGATCCTAGGAAGATTGAGGCGGTGTTAGATTGGAAACCACCTAGGTCAGTGGCTGAGATTCGTAGTTTCTTAGGATTAGCAGGCTACTACAGAAGGTTTGTGGAAGGGTTCTCGTCGATTGCTGCGCCTTTGACGAAGTTATTGAGGAAGGAAGTACCTTTCATTTGGACGGATAAGCAGCAGGAGAGCTTTGAGAAGCTTAAGAAAGTGTTAACTGAAGCTCCGGTCTTGATTCAGCCGGAGGCAGGAAAGGATTTTGCAGTGTATTGTGATGCTTCTCACACGGGATTAGGATGCGTACTGATGCAGGATGGTAAAGTAGTCGCTTACGCGTCTCGACAGTTAAGACCACACGAAGTTAACTACCCGACTCATGATTTGGAACTAGCGGCAGTGGTCTTTGCTCTTAAGGTGTGGAGACACTATCTTTATGGAGAAAAGTCGGTAATCTACACAGACCATAAGAGTCTTAAGTATCTGTTGACTCAGAAGGAGATAAACCTGAGACAGCGAAGGTGGGTGGAATTACTAAAGGACTATGATTGCTCGATAGAGTATCATCCGGGCAAGGCGAATGTAGTGGCGGATGCCCTAAGTCAGAAGGTTGTGTCGGATTTGAGGGCGATGTTCGCACACTTGAGTTTATATGATGATGGAAGTCTACTGGCAGAGCTGCAAGTTAAGCCGACATGGTTGAATGAAGTGAAAAAGGGACAGTTGGTTGATGATGAATTAAGTGTTAAGCTTCAGCAGGTACAGAATGGAGAGTTGGAGGAGTATGGTATTAATGATGAGGGGGTATTGTGTTTCAAGGGTAAAGTCTGTATGCCTAAGGATCCGGGGCTTAGACGGAGAATTCTACAGGAATCGCATAGTAGCCCTTATGCTATGCATCCTGGAGGAAGTAAGTTGTATACGGATTTAAGGGAACAGTTTTGGTGGCCTGGACTTAAGAGAGAAGTTACAGAATTTGTCAGTAAATGCTTAACGTGTCAGCAAGTTAAGGCTGAACACCAAGTTCCATTAGGATTGCTTCAGCCAATCATGATTCCACAATGGAAGTGGGATAGAATTACCATTGACTTCGTTAGTGGGCTTCCCCTTACGCCTACCAAGAAGGACTCGGTCTGGGTAATAGTGGACCGTTTGACCAAGTCCGCGCACTTTATTTCAGTGAGAGTTGACTATTCTTTGCAGAGGTTGGCAAAGTTATATGTGGCGGAGATTGTAAGGTTGCATGGAGTTCCGATATCGATTATCTCAGATAGGGACCCAAGGTTTACTTCTCGGTTCTGGAAAGCGTTACATCAGGCTTTAGGCACTAAGTTAGATTTCACTACGGCTTTTCATCCACAGTCAGATGGGCAATCTGAACGAGTAATCCAAGTGTTGGAGGATATGTTAAGGGGCTGTGTGATGGATTTCAGAGGAAGTTGGGAAGAGTATTTGCCATTAACGGAATTTGCCTACAATAACAGCTATCAGGCCAGTATTCGGATGGCACCATATGAAGCGTTGTATGGTCGGAAGTGTCAAACTCCTACGTGTTGGACAGAGTTAGGAGAACGTCGAGTTTTGGGTCCAGAGTTAGTGGCAGAATCCGAAGAGAAGGTCGAAATAATTCGGGCACGGTTGAAGGAAGCGTCTGATAGACAGAAGTCGTATGCAGATCTTAAACGGAAAGAAATCGAATTTGATGTGGGAGACCAAGTATTCCTTAAGGTTTCGCCTTGGAAGAAGGTGATGAGATTCGGTCGGAAAGGGAAGTTAAGCCCAAGGTTTATAGGACCTTATCGAGTATTGAAGCGAGTTAGACCAGTGGCATATCAATTGGAGTTGCCACCGGAGTTGAAGCAGATGCACGACGTATTCCATGTGTCCATGCTACGTCGCTATCGATCGGATCCATCTCATGTGGTACCAGTCGAGGAGGTAAAGCTAAGACCAGATTTATCCTACAAGGAAGAGCCGATTCAGATTCTAGCACATGATGTGAAAGTGTTAAGGAGGAAGTCAGTTCCTCTAGTCAAAGTATTATGGAGGAATCATGGATCGGAAGAAGCTTCGTGGGAGCCGAAAGAAGCGATGCGACAGCAATACCCTCACCTATTTCAGTCAGGTAATTTCGAAGACGAAATTATTTTAAGGGGGTAGAACTGTAATACCCCGAATTATGGCCTATGCATAAGTGCTTAATTGAGTGTGAAAGCATGCCTTTATATGTATGAATGTGTATTTATGAATGTTGGTGAACTTTAGAATAATAGGAAATGCCTTAGAAATTATTATATTTTAAGTCTAAAATAGGAAGCTGAGCAAGGTGGTCTTAAGAAAATTTATAGGTGAAACATGACATGAAATTGGGCTTGGAAAGAATGGCTACAAGGTGCCACTTAAGGGCCTAGCATGTGACGCCACCTACATGTGCAATTGGGCCAGGGTTCGAGTCACCTAGGAAGCAAAATAAAGCTTTTATTTTTGCGGCACAAGGAGGAGGTAATGGACGGCACTAAGGAACTTAAGGGAGGAGTTTAATTCTCTTTAAAAATTCGGCTAAAGGGGTGTGCTCAATTGTGGATTAATTCCATTTATTTTTGAATGGATAAAAGAAGAGATAATTGTGAGGAGATGAAGAGAAAAGTTAGGAATTTGATAGAGTTGGCCGACTAGGGGGTTCCTTTGATAGTATTTTCGGCCAAGGAAGAGTAAGGCCATTATTCATTCATTCTTTTCTCTTCAAGGAAGCCTCTGCCGAAATTCTCTAACAAATTTCTCCCTTCTCCTATTTTGTCAAAAGCCGAATTTCATTCTCAAAGTCCACCATTGCCGATTCTCTAAGCCTCAACACCCTCTCTTTTCTTTTCTTCATTGAAGCCCAACCCCTATTACATCCTATTCTCTTCTCGTTCTCTCAATCTCTCAAAAGCCGAAAGTTGTGAGATCATCCTCTAGCCATTGCCGAATCTCTTTAACAAATCATCAAAAGCCGAAACGTGTTGAGCCTTGCCTAGCCTATAGTCAAATCTATCAAGTGGTGACAGACAGAGCTGCAATCGATTTCAATATAAAAGGGTAAGGATCTATAAGTCATCATCTTATTTCTTTTTCTTAGGCCGAAATTAAGACTCTAACTCTATTAATATCTATGGCCGACTACTTGAAGGAAGTTTCAGGAATTAGGTGCTGTCGACTACAAAGAAGAAACTTTCGGGACTTTTAAGATCTAAGGTAAGAGCTTAAGACATTCGGCCAAAGGCCATGTATTATGATTCAATGTTAGAATCGGATCTAACACATGTGTATAGGTATTTCGACAACTCCATAACCAAGGAGTAATTCCGGGATTTGAGATCCTTAAGGTAAGTACATATGTACATTCGGCCAAGGCTTATTTTAGTGTTTGGATCTATTCCTTATTCTCTTAAAAGCCGAAAACTAACATGTGACGTGATCAAATGTTTGGCCGAATGCAAGAAGGAATACAACAAAGTTTCAGGACTTGATTCTTAAGTCAATCGGCAGCAAGGTAGGTTTTAAGTGTACTAATCCTACTGGGATTTGGATTTATAGCCGAATAGGCTTTGTGCTAACATATTAAGGTTGGCCGAATGTAGGGATTTAAGATCTAAGGCTTTAGATCGAATTTTCGGGATCTGGATTATAAGCCTTAAGCGAATCAGGTGTGTACCCCACACTATCTTTTAATAAAATTTATGGCAATACTTAATATGAACATGTTTATAAGAATGTGAATATGGCTAAGTACCATGTTACGGTACACAATACTAAGGTACGTTTTCCTACTCCTACTATGAGTACGAAATGATTTGTTATGCCATGAATGTGAATATGAAAAGAATGTGAAACAAGGCATTGTACTATATAATATGTATGACATGGGGCATATAGGATATTATGAAAAGGGGAAGTGAAAGTGGTGAACTAAGACCACGATAAATGAATGTGGTGACCTAAGACCACGATATCTGAATATGGTGTCTCATGACACAAAATATGTATCTGGTGGCTATGCCACGAATTTTATAAGGGCGATGAGCACGTCGACTACAGCGACTGCCTTCGATAGTGTGTAGCGGATGGAGGGTTGACTTAGTAGTCCCCACGGTGTGCAGGATGGTACGGGTGATGTGTAGCGGATGGCATATAGGTTTGGGTTCGGGTTGCATCATTATTCCCTATCTGTTGTATGAATGTGTATGTGATATGATAATGTATGCCTGAATTGTTAAATTTTGGTGTTGGTTACACATTGAGTCTGTTTGACTCACCCCGTTGGGGAACATTTTTCAGGTGATGATCAGTAATGGACCGGGTCGGCAGGAGCTTAAAGGTGGCCATGCTCAGCAAGGAAATTTTTATGATTTGGACATTTTTATTTTAAGTACTTTAAATTTATTTGGGATTTTTTTTGATGTAATAAGGCCATAGTGATAAACTGTTTATGCATGCATTTTATTTATTTCAATATGTTATGAAATTTATCAAATTAAAGATCAAATGTTTTATTTAAAACTAAACCCTAAATGATTTAACACTTAAATTCATATGATTTCTAATTAAAGAAGAAATTCGGCAAATCTTCTAACTTAATGTTTTTGAAACTTGACAATGAGATTTCATAAAACCTATATTTCAAAAATAAATTGGTTTTCCAACTTGAGCCCAACCCAAATCGAGTTTTTCCGAAATCACTTAAAGATTTTCAAAAGAACCCATGAATTTGAACTATTTTTACTCGAGGAACATACCAGATCTGGTCGAGACTTGTGGGCCGGGTTTGGGGTGTTTTAGACTATGCGATCCTCAAATCTTCCTCCGTACCATAATTCCCACCCATATGCATCCTAAGCAAAATATCATATGAATGCATCAAACACATAAGTAACATCCATAAACTTATACTCATCACATAGGGGTATTTTTGTCATTTCACAACCCAACGGTATTTCCAAAAATCTACTCTATAGGGGTATCTAGGCAATTTTGCAAATCAGAGGTACTTTGGAAATTTTGTAAATCAGGGAAGTTTTGGTAATTCTACAAATTAAGGGTATCCTGGTAATTTCACAATTCGAGGTTATCTTAGTGATTTTTCAAACCAAGGGTATTTTGGTAATTTCAAATCAGGGGTATTTTAGTAATTTTACGAATCTAGGGTATTTGGTCCCTCTCGGGTTTTAGTTATGATCTTTGTCCCATAAACAAGTCCTTGCGGCTAAAGTGAACAACAGATAGGATTCCAGAGAAGAGGAGGTGGTCCATTAGGGCCGCTTAAGTATCAGGCTCTCCCTAGATCCAATCCTAGACATGCATATGCCCATTACAACACTCAAACCTAGCGACTTCTCCACGGACATGTTTAATTATTAGAAAGTCTTATGTGGTTTAAGAGTTGTTCACTACTAAGCCTAAAGTCCATAAAACCCTAGCATACTAGTCTACGTCCCCATAAAGCCCATCAAACCCATTTCACGTTCATATAACCCATAATGGCCATGTCACATCTTTATGGCCCACTAGGCCCAAGTCTCAGTCATATGGCCTATTAGGTCCAAAACAAATCCAGATCATGTAACATGCATGCTTAACCCAATTCATATAATCAAATTAATCTATTTCATCAAACTTAGCCTCAGGGCCCACCAGGCCCATTTAGCCACTTTCGGGTTTTCGGCATTGTCGACATCATGTGTGTGTAGTGTTTGTACACACCTTGATACCGCGACGTGCTATTCTATCCTGAGCCTTGATCCTACAACCAACCAACCTTCAATCAACCACTCATACTTAATCAAAGTATTTACTCAAAAGCCGAAACCTTACCGTAACCTTACCGTGTGCCATCGGGTTCTAATGGCCCTTCCTTCGCTACTAATCACAAGTGTTCCATATATCTGCACTCACACATACACCATCAAAATTCGAATGACTCGTAATCCACACAAGTCATCCACACATTCGGCCATTCACTTCAACCATAATCGAGTTGAGTATCCTTACCCTTGCTAATGATCCTACCACGCTTGCGATCTCCGATCCTTACCCTTGTTAATACAAGATCACCAAAAATGAAAAATTAGATCGCCCTTCGGCTTTTAACAAAACATACTAAGGGGAGTTAACAAAATACTTACTGAATCCAACCTTAGATCCTGCGGCCTAGATAACTACCGAACGAGATTCGGCTTTTAACCTTGATTGAGAATAGCTACCAACTGATTTGTGATAGAGAAAAACAACAAAGATTCGACACTAATCGGGATTTCGACAAGGAAGGAAGATGGTAATTCGGTAAAGAAGAGAATTTGGCTATAGGGGAATTTGGCTTTCAGAGAAAGAAGAAGAACACAACTCTAATAGGAATTTCGGCAAAAAGAATGATGGGTTTTCTTTTTGGCAAATGAAAGAAGTCAGCTGAGGGGGAGAAAAGGAAGAAATAACAGAACCCAAGGAACCCTTCAATGAATTTGACACCCCCTTTTTATAGCCAAAGCTGAATCTTACCTTCCCCCCACAGTCCCATTTGGCACCAACTCCTCCCTCTCCTCATCTCCTGATTTTTCTCCCTGATAACACCTTAATCTTATCAGAAATTTCCTCCACATCCAACACACTTGTTTACTTCAAACTCTCCACGCCAAGAGTTCAAAACCAACACAACTCTGGCCATCCATTCAGTAAAATAAACACTCCAAAAAATACCACTCCTAAGCCTCAAACCTTGGACCTCTTCAGCTTACAACACGCCACCTTATAGCTCCCAAGTGACGCCACTTACCACTGGACCACAAGCCCATTTGTGTCCTATTTCTTCTTCATTTATTAAAAAGGCCTACTAACTGAAGTCACTATTCCCTAAGGCTAAAACCAAAGTTTTTCCTTTACCCTTACTTGATCCAAGGACATCTCCAACACCTCTAGACACTTCAAATTCATTAATCCTCAAAGCCCACATGCCAATTGTCATTTTTCTCGCTCACTTAAAAAAATTTCTGAAATCCAAAGCCCAAAGCCCAATAGGCCCAATTCTTCTAGGCCCAAATTCGGGGTGTTACAATTCTTTACCCTTAAAGAAATTTCGTGCTCAAAATTTCCAACTAATAGAGTGGTCGTGTGTCAACTACCCCACCATGCTACCGCTGTGCACTCTGACCCTAATAATTTTAATGCATACCCAAAACATCCACTTATCGCAAACATCATCAAACATACGCAGAATAAGTACCAAATTATGATTCAAATGTTTACAAAGCCCTAACACTTCCACAGCCTCGGTCGCGACCTCTTCCTCCTCTTCTAGCGCTCATGGTTGATTCTCGTATTATCCGAATTAGGAATTTTACGAAATTAGTACATAGTTCCACTTGTTTAGGGCACATGTCTTATGTAAATAATTTTTTTTAAAGTCATTTCGCGGTCGTATATCCACTACAAGCTTAAGTTTCCTACGGGCTTTAGTCTCTAAAAGCCTATTTTTAAGTAGCCCATTATCTATATAATTCAGTAATTTAAACAAATGTAGTACAGAAAACTTACTTGGCTCGACGTCGAGGGCTGGGTGAACAACACTTCAAGAATCCTGCAAAAACTTTTTAAAACCCAAAATCTAAGGTGTAATACCCCTAACCCGTATCCGTCGCCGGATTAGGGTTACGGCATTACCGGTTAAGATACAACTTTTAACTAATCACATTAATTATAGATAAACCATCATATAAATAAAAATACAAATAATTAAAAGTATTACTCCTGAATGTAATATGTATCAAATTCAATTTCTTAAAACATACTTCGGATGGTTCCTTGCAACTATTTACAAATTGGTTCATTTCATTTAATCGATCAAGTCACCTTAACCTAGTACACGTATATAATTATGCATGTAAGTTAATTCTTAACTATGTGATAAATCATGGCATTCAGATAAACCTATATGAGATCACCTGTACATTTATTAAACCAAAATCAAATAGAACCAACACTCAGTCGATCCAATGCACACCTTAATCTGTTGATATGTGCATAACCGAACTACAATTAACTATGCAACATATCCATTTCTATTGCATACACCAATCGTACTCAATATGCAAATCATTCAAGCATATTTTAATTTCTCAAAAGTAACCTCTTTTGTCTCAGCATGCATAGTAAGATTAACTTCCTAAAAGAAGACAATCTAGAAGATATCATGCATGTCATATTAGACTCAAAACTCAATCAAACTAACATCACATGCATACATATAATACGAATTTGAAATTTATAAATGTTCATGTATATGGCCGAATACCATCAAGTCCATATTACCAACATTTAGCTATCTCATTACTAATTCACCTAAAATGAATTGGATACATATGTACCCACGATTTTCATACCCGAATATGCCATTCAAAACATGTCTATCAATATCCCATGTTAACAATCACAAGGTTTACAAAGTTAACTTATGCTTCCAAAATTCATATCAAATTAATATATATCGAATATTAATCCATCTATTTAAACTACCACAAATACACATATATTATTATCTACTCTACTATCGACACATGTGACCAAACTCAATAATCATTTGAAAAATACATTAGAACCAAAGCACTTAGAATTCTTAACTGCACACATACTCTCTATAACATACATTGACTTAGATATGCAAGTAACCGGCCAAGGATAAATTTGCTAAGAACTAAGCACTTCAAGCATTCAACCATTTACTCATATATTCAGACTTAACTTTAAAACCCTACCATTATGTTAAAGGGCATTAAAACTTAAGTTAACCAATAGAAATAAGCCTTTTTCGTAAGGCTAGGCTATATAATTATTTATAAGACCAAAGTTCATTAATTACCACTTAGTCTAACCTATACATGCCTTTGATTCAAAAACCAAGTGTATAAGTACCAAAAAGGGGTTTGATAGTGTGGTTGATTCCTCTGACGATCCTCGGAGCCCGTAGCTTGAACGATATCTATAAAACAAACAAATCCACACACAAAGTAAGCTTACTAGCTTAGTAAGTCTTAAGCATCCACAATATAGCATTCGGTTACTTAAACATTTAAATAATCAATTCTGACATTAAACATTCATGAATTAACACATAATTTACAACAGCCGAATAACTCATCTCATGTAATACCTAAATTTTCATTACTTGCCACCGTACATCAATTATCAAATAATAATCCCACACTTATGCTTATATTCTTACCTGTGCAAATACCTTAGTTCTTTCATGCTTTCTTATAACAAACTTCATTATGGTATAGAACATATATACAAGTTTCATCTATCATATGTATATTACTTACTTTCAACATCTCATTTACTTATCAATATAGTATATAAGCATGGCATATAAGTATAATTAATACTTACCTTATAACCGAACCCACAAATTCACTTTCATAACTCAAGCTTTCTTGATTTATTTTGTAACTTTACTATTTCAATATAGAAGTTCGGAAATTGAAAACTCACTAGCATACAACAAGAAATTCATTGGTCCGAATCCCATTCACCGGCACTTGGCCTGCTAGACACAAGGTCCGTGATTTTAAACACCGGCATTTAGCCTGCTAGGCATTAAGCCTGATATATTCACCGGCACAAGGCCTGCTAGGCTCGAAGCCCGAAATAATCCACCGGCACAAGGCCTACTAGGCTCGAATCCCGAAATAATCCTTCAATACACATTTCTTAGTGCGAACATCACAAACAAATCATATACATCATATTACATCCACATATCATAATAACAAAATATATCCAATCCAAATTAACACCTTTGCATTCGGCTAACACCCAAATCTATACTCAGAATTATCAAATATTATCATTTAACATGTTCATAATTAACTCTTCAATATATATTTGCTTAAGGACTTACCTCGACTATCGACGGACAACGTAGGCCGGCTATTCGGTAACCTTCGGTTTTCCCCGATTGAAATCCGTTTTTCTTTGTTCTTGATCTAGACACATTAAAATTTAGCTCATTCAAACAAATTTCATCTCAATTTAGTCCCAAAACACATAAATGGGCAAATTACCATTTTGCCCCTAATGTTTCACATTTTTACAATTTAGTTCTATTTGCACAAAACACAAAATACACAAAAATTCACTATAACACTTAAGGGCCGAATGTTCATAGGGACTATTCTAGTCCAATTATTTCATTTAGTTTGCATTTTAGCCCCCTCAAAAATTTATTTTTGCAATTTAGCCCAAAATACTTAAATTCACTATAATTCCCAATACAATAACATACTAATCTTTAACATATCTTTAATTTAAAATCATCAAACATCAAAAACTACATGAACATATCAATGGCCGAATATCATATACACACTAATCTCAGAAATTTTAGCATGGGTCGGATAATATAAGAAGCAACGATCACAAAAACGTAGAAATTATCAAAAACCGAGCTAAAATTCATACCTAATTGAGCTTGATGATGGATGAATGTTTTAAGCCTTTAAACCCCTTTTTCTTAGCTAACTCACGGCAATGGAAGAAGAAGAACAACTAAAATGGCTTTTAATTTCATATAATATAACATATAATAACATTTTTAATGTTTTACCATTTTAACCTTTAATTAATAATAAAAACAACTTATAATATAAGGTTACACTTGACCTTTGCCATCCACTAACTCATAAAATGGGTTAATTACTCTTTTAATACTCCATATTAAAAAGTCATCATCATTCTAGCACTTTACACTATAGTTTATAACTTTTACACTTTACGCGATTAAGTCCTTTTATTTAATTAAGCACACAAACGATTAAATTTTTCTACGAAACTTTCACACACATTAATTCACATATAATAAACACAAAATATAATATTTAAAAAATATTTCAGACTCAAATTCGTGGTCTCGAAACCACCGTTCTGATTAGGGTCAAATTCGGACTGTTACAACTCTTCCCCCCTTAGGGATTTTCGTCCCCGAAAATCTTACCGTTAAACAAAGTCGGATATTGTTGCCTCATTGAATCCTCAGCCTCCCACGTAGCCTCTTCAACTCCTTGTCGATTCCATAATACTTTCACTAATGGAATTCTCTTGTTTCTCAACTCCTTCATTTCCCGAGCTAAAATACGGATCGGTTCTTCCTCATATGTCATATTGGATCAGATTTCAATCTCAGACGAAGCGATCACAAGTGACGGATCTGATCTATATCTACGAAGCATCAAAACGTGAAATACGTTGTGTATCTTTTCTAATTCAGAGGGCAACTTCAATCTATTAGCAACAGGCCCAATACGTTCGATGATCTCGTACGGTCCGATGAACCTCGGACTTTGTTTACCTTTCCGACCAAATCGGAGTACCTTCTTCCACGGAGAAACTTTCAATAATATCCAGTCTCTGACCTGAAACTCAATGTCTTTGCACTTCAAATCAGCATAGGACTTTTGAGGATCCGAGGTAGTTTTCAAACTTTCTCTGATTACAGTCACTTTCTGTTCCGCCTCTTTAATCAAATCAACCCCGTGTATCTTATTCTCACTGAGCTCGATCCAATATAACGGTGTACGACACTTGCGGCCATATAGAGCTTCGTAAGGTGCCATTTTGATACTCGATTGAAAACTGTTAATATAAGCAAATTCAATCAAAGGTAAGTAAGTATCTTTCCCACGTACCTGCAAACTCGAGGACGCAACATCTCAACATGTCCTCAAGTATCTGAATGGTTCGTTTAGACTGACCGTCTGTCTGCGTATGAAAGGCTATGCTAAAGTGAAATTTAGTACCTAAAGCATCCTGCAACTTCTTCCAAAACCGCGATGTGAATCTCGAGTCTCTGTCTGAAACAATTGAACTCGGCACACCATGTAACCTCACAATTTGAGATACATACAACTCAGCAAGTTTATCGAGTGAATAGTCTGTACGAACTGCCACAAAGTGAGCTGATTTGGTCAGTCTATCTACTATAACCCAGAATGCATCTTTCTTGCTCGGTGTAGTAGGCAAACCGGATACAAAATCCATAGCGATTCTATCCCATTTCCATTCAGGTATCATGATCGGCTAAAGTAATCCAGAGGGCACTTGATGCTTAGCTTTTACTTGCTGACAAATTAAACACTTTGAAACAAATTTAGATATATCCCGCTTCATGCCAGGCCACCAATAGAACTATTTCACATCATTATACATTTTCGTGCTACCCGGATGTATCGATAGTCGACTACTATGAGCCTCGTCCAAAATCATCTAAATTAAATCCATATTCCTCAGAACACATATTCGGCCTTTGAAGTTCAAGCAATCATTTGCATCGATTCGAAACTCTGCCTCAGCATTATTTTCACACTGAACCCGTCTAGCAATCATTTCTTTGTCAATTTTCTGTGCATCACAAATTTGCTGAATAAACATCGGTCTTGCTTTCAACTCGGCTATGATCGAACCATCACCAGACATAACCATATGTGCGTTTAACACACGAAGAGCAAATAATGATTTTCGACTTAATGCAACTGCGACAACATTAGCTTTCCCCGGATGGTAGTCAATCACTAATTCATAGTCTTTCAACAGCTCTAACCATCTGCGTTGTCTCAAGTTCAAATCCTTCTGAGTCAGTAAGTACTTCAGGCTTTTGTGATCTGAATAAACATGACATTTTTCATCGAACAAGTAATGATGCCATATTTTCCAATCGAAAACTATGGCTGCTAGCTCCAAATCATGAGTCGGATAATTTCTTTCATGAGGCTTCAATTGTCTCGAAGCGTAGGCTATGACTTTGCCTTCCTGCATCAAAACGCCACCCAAACCATTCAAAGAAGCATCACTATAAACAATAAATTCTTTACTCGATTCAGGCTGAGCTAACACTGGAGCTTCGGTCAAAAGGGCTTTCAACTGATCGAAACTTTTCTGACACTTTTTCGACCACTCGAACTTAACATCTTTCAGTAGTAGCTTTGTCAAAGGTGTGGCTATCATGGAAAAACCTTTGATGAATCATCTGTAGTATCCCACAAGTCCCAGAAAACTTCGAATTTTAGAAACATTCTTTGGTGGTTTCCAATCAAGTATAGCCGATATTTTGTTCGGATCAACCCGAATACCTGATGCTGAAATGACGTGACCCAAAAAGCCGACTTCCTTCATCCAGAATTCACACTTACTAAACTTTGCATACAACTGTTGATCTCGCAAAGTTTGTAGCACCAATCTCAAATGCTTGGCATGCTCGGTTTCATCTCTGGAGTAGATCAGGATATCATCTATAAATACTACCACAAACCGATCTAAATACTGTTTGAAAACTCGATTCATTAAATCCATAAAAACCGCAGGTGCATTAGTAAGTCCAAAAGGCATGACTAGGAACTAAAAATGTCCGTACCTCGTTCAGAATGCAGTCTTTGGCACATCAGAATCTCTGACTCGCAACTGATAATAGACCGATCTCAAATCTATCTTTGAAAACACTGAAGCCCCTTTCAACTGATCAAACAAGTCATCAATCCGAGGTAAAGGGTATTTATTCTTTATAGTCGCCTTATTCAGCTACCGATAATCAATACACATTCACATAGTTCCATCTTTCTTTTTCACAAATAGAACTGGTGCACCCCAAGGAGAATAGCTCGGTCATGCAAAACCTCTATCTGTCAACTCTTGCAACTGTGCTTTCAACTCTTTCAATTCAATAGGTGCCATCTAATAAGGAGCTATCGAAATCGGAGTCGTCCCCGGTATTAATTCAATACCAAATTCTATCTCTCGAACTGGCAGTAAACTCGGCAATTCTTCAGGGAACAGCTTTGGGTATTCACATACAATTATTACGGATTCAATCTACTTTTCAGACACTTTATTATCCAATACATAAGCCAAGTAAGCCTCACATCCTTTTCTCACATACTTACGAGCTAGCATCGAGGATATTACTGCTGGTAACCCACTCAGATCATTAGATTCAACCCGGATGATCTCACCGTTCTGACACCTCAAATCAATAATCTTTCTTTTACAATTCACCACTGCATCATGCAAAGTTAACCAGTCCATTCCCAAAATTATATCGAACTCGTCAAAAGGCAACAATATTAAATCAGCTGGGAAGCATGAATCCCGAATCATCAACGGGAAACCTTTACATATTTTATCAACAAGAACACATCTACCCAAACGGTTGGACACACGGATTACAAACTCAGTAGACGCAACAGGCAGAGTCTTACTGGATACTAGAGTTTCACACACATATGAATGAGTCGAACCAGGATCATTCAATGCAATCACAGTAGTATCATAAAGTGTGAAAGTACCGGTAATGACATCTGGGGAGGAAGCATCCTCTCTGGCTCGTAGAGCATAAGCTCTAGTTGGTGCTCGAGCTTCAGATCAAAATTGCAGTGTCCTTCGTCCCTCTCTGACTGCCACCTACGTTGCCTGAATATCTGGGTGGTCTGCCTCGTACTGATGCGTTGCTCAGTTTAGTGTTCTGAGCCGTATCTTGCTCGGCCAGCATCGGGCACTCCCGAATGAAATGGTCCAACGATCCACATTTAAAGCAGGTCCGATCATAGAATCTACAACTCCCAGAATGCCATTTTCCACAATGCTTGCACTCAGCCCGATTCTGCTGAACATTACCAACACTAGCCATCGAAATGGCTCGGGAACTCACTGGAGGTCGATTTCGTCTAGACAGGTCTGAAGTAGCTTTATGTCGGCCGAAGTCATCTTTGAATTTCTTAGACGCTGAATGGAAAGTCTTACTCGCTGATCTTTTTTGAGTGTCTCTAGCTTCTATTTTAGCCTTTCTTTTCTCTTTCCCAAGCTCTTTAGCTTTGCAAGCTCGTTCGACAAGTACTACGAACTCTTTGATTTCAAGAATGCCAACAAGAAACTTTATGTCCTCATTCAGACCGTCTTCAAATATTTTGCACATAATGGCTTCAGTTGATATACACTCTCGGGCATAACGGCTCAATCTGACAAACTTTCGCTCATATTCCGTCACAGTCATACGACCCTGTTTTAATTCTAGAAATTCCTTTCGTTTCTGATCGATGAATCTCTGACTGATATATTTATTACAGAACTCGATCTGGAAGAAATCCCAAGTCACTTTTTCTTTCGGAACCACTGATACTAGTGTATTCCACCAGTGATATGCAGTGTCCCGAAGTAGAGATATAGCACATTTCAGGCATTCATCTGGAGTACAGGATAGCTCATCAAGTACCCGAATAGTGTTATCAAGCCACATCTCAACTTGCTCTGCGTCATCATCATCATTGGCTTTGAATTCTTCGGCCCCATATTTCCTGATTTTATCAACGAGAGGCTTACTATATCTCATCGGATCTATCGTCGGAGGTGCTGAAGGTACCGGAGTTAGATTATTCGGGGGTGGAGGTTGCTGTACAGCCGGGTTAGTCTGAACAAACTGGGTAAACCATTCATTCATCATCTGGTAGAAGGCTTGTTTAGCCTCCCCCTCATGGCTACCCGAAACTGGTTGAGAGTCTACTGGCATTGATCCGCGTGTACGATCAGGAGCTACACTCTCTACATCATCTGCTACGGCTCTGTCAGGATCGGAATCCATTTACTATATAAAACACAGTTGAGAATGACAGAAGTCACCACACTATCGTATATACAATAAAGGCATGTATAGCTAGACTCTCACGCGCTACGATTGTCCTAGAATTGACTAAACCGTAAGCTCTGATACCAATCAAATGTAACACCCCTAACCCGTATCCGTCGCCGAATTAGGGTTACTGCATTACCAGTTAAGACACAACTTTTAACTAATTACATAAATTATAGATAAACCATCATATAAATAAAAATACAAATAATTAAAAGTATTACTCCTGCATGTAATATGTATCAAATTCAATTTCTTAAAACATACTTTGGATGGTTCTTTGCAACTATTTACAAATTGGTTCATTTCATTTAATCGATCAAGTCACCCTAACCTAATACATGTATATAATAATGCATGTGAGTTAATTCTTAACTATGTGATAAATCATGGCATTCAGATAAACCTATATGAGATCACCTGTACATTTATTATACCAAAATCAAATAGAACCAACACTCAGTTGATCCAATGCACACCTTAATCTGTTGATATGTGCATAACCGAACTACAATTAATTACGCAAATTATCCATTTCTATTGCATACACCAATCGTACTCAATATGCAAATCATTCAAGCATATTTTAATTTCTCAAAAGTAACCTCTTTTGTCTCAGCATGCATAGTAAGATTAACTTCCTAAAAGAAGACAATCTAGAAGATATCATGCATGTCATATTAGACTCAAAACTCAATCAAACTAACATCACATGCATACATATAATACGAATTTGAAATTTATAAGTGTTCATGTATATGGCCGAATACCATCAAGTCCATATTACCAACATTTAGCTATCTCATTACTAATTCACCTAAAATGAATTGGATACATATGTACCCACGATTTTCATACCCGAATATGCCATTCAAAACATGTCTATCAATATCCCATGTTAACAATCACAAGGTTTACAAAGTTAACTTATGCTTCCAAAATTCATATCAAATTAATATATGTCGAATCTTAATCCATCTATTTAAACTACCACAAATACACATATATTATTATCTACTCTACTATCGACACATGTGACCAAACTCAATAATCATTTGAAAAATACATTAGAACCAAAGCACTTAGAATTATCTTAACCGCACACATACTCTCTATAACATATATTGACTTAGATATGCAAGTAACAGGCCAAGGGTAAATTTGCTAAGAACTAAGCACTTCAAGCATTCAACCATTTACTCATATATTCAGACTTAACTTTAAAACCCTACCATTATGTTAAAGGGCATTAAAACTTAAGTTAGCCAAAAGAAATAAGCCTTTTTCGTAAGGCTAGGCTATATAATTATTTACAAGACCAAAGTTCATTAATTACCACTTAGTCTAACCTATACATGCCTTTGATTCAAAAACCAAGTGTATAAGTACCAAAAAGGGGTTTGATAGTGTGGTTGATTCCTCTGACGATCCTCGGAGCCCGTAGCTTGAACGATATCTATAAAACAAACAAAATCCACACACAAAGTAAGCTTACTAGCTTAGTAAGTCTTAAGCATCCACAATATAGCATTCGATTACTTAAACATTTAAATAATCAATTCTGACATTAAACATTCATGAATTAACACATAATTTACAACAGCCGAATAACTCATCTCATGTAATACCTAAATTTTCATTACTTGCAACTGTACATCAATTATCAAATAATAATCCCACACTTATGCTTATATTCTTACCTGTGTAAATACCTTAGTTCTTTCATGCTTTCTTATAACAAACTTCATCATGGTATAGAGTTTCATCTATCATATGTATATTACTTACTTTTAACATTTCATTTACTTATCAATATAGTATATAAGCATGGCATATAAGTATAATTAATACTTACCTTATAACCGAACCCACAAATTCACTTTCATAACTCATGCTTTCTTGATTTATTTTGTAACTTTACTATTTCAGTATAGAAGTTCGGAAATTGAAAACTCACCTGTATACAACAAGAAATTCATTGGTCCGAATCGCATTCACCGATACTTGGCCTGCTAGACTCAAAGTCCGTGATTTTAAACACTGACATTTAGCGTGCTAGGCATTAAGCCCGATATATTCACCGACACAAGGCCTGCTAGGCTTGAAGCCCAAAATAATCCACCAGCACAAGGCCTGCTAGGCTCGAAGCCCGAAATAATCCTTCAATACACATTTCTTAGTGCGAACATCACAAACAAATCATATACATCATATTACATCCACATATCATAATAACAAAATATATCCAATCCAAATTAACACCTTTGCATACGGCTAACACCCAAATCTATACTCAGAATTATCAAATATTATCATTTAACATGTTCATAATTAACTCTTGAATATATATTTGCTTAAGGACTTACCTCGACTGTCGACGGACAACGTAGGCCGGCAATTCGGTAACCTTTGCTTTTCCCCAATTCAAATCCATTTTTCTTTGTTCTTGGTCTAGACACATTAAAATTTAGCTCATTAAAATTTAGCTCATTTAAACCTTAGCCGGAACGGTGGTTTCAGGACCATGAATTCGAGTCGGAAAGATATTTAAATATTATTTTATATGCATATTATGTATGAATTAGTTTGTGTGAAATTTTCGTATTAAAATTTGATCGTTTTAATACTTAAATTTGAAATAAGGGCTTAATCGCGTAAATTGAAAATTCGATGGTTAGATGAGATAGTGCCTAATTGTTGATGTTTTAATAAATTTGAGGCTTAAGTAGAAATTTGACCATAAAGGAAGGTTAGTGGCCGATTGGTATGCATGAAATGATGATCTAATTGTTTATTATTTCTTTAGGTGAAAATGGTACATTATTTTAATATGTTTGTGGTTATAATAGAATATAATAAACAAAATGATAGAGAAATGAATGTAGTGGCCGACCAAATTGCTTGTAATAAGGAATTGGAAATTGTTTATTTATTTTATGATATGATGGTATAATATAATATACGATAACATATTATATTAGACAAAAAGATGAAAGCACCCATCTTTCTTCTTTGTTTCGCTGAAACTAAGAGAAAGAAAAGAAGTTTTAGCCTTGACATTTTCGGTGCTTGCATGTTAAATTAAAGGTATGTTTGAGCTTAGTTTTGAATAAATTAGACATATTTGTGATGGTTGTTGAGTTGTTTATCTTGCCCATGTGTTTATTTTTTAAATCGATAAAGAATTTATGTTCGACTATTGAGGAAGTTGTGAAAAATTCGGTGTTGATGTTAGGAAATAGAAAATATGTAATAGATTTTTAAGTTTTGTATTATCAATCTTCAAGAAATTAGTTATTAGGGCTTAATTGATGAAATTGATAAATGGAGGGACTTGATTTTCTAAAATAAACATAGTATAGGGACTTGTATAAGTCCAATAAATATTCGGCTCTTGTTTAGTGAAAGAAATAGAGTGAATTTATGTTCTATGCATTGCGGACCATTTTGTGGAAATGCTTATATAAGACTAAATTGTGATATATATATATATATGTAACACCCCAAACCCGGTCAATACGCCACGACCGAATTTGGTATGTCACTAAGGAAAATATTTTGAAGAAAAACGAGTTAACGATTAAATTTTTGTGAAAAACCCTTTGAAATTCTATATTTGTAGAAATCAGGTGTATAATAAGTAAAAACTAATAATTTACTTTGAAATTACGTAAAACTTTAAAATAAGTGAATAAATCATACGTTAGAAAACATTTATATCATTTTAAGAAAACTCAAATTATTACTTTGAAAACCAATTGCATTTGAATGTAGAAACTAGATATTTGAAAATCATTTAAATTATCGAAAACACTTAAGTTGTTAAACTTATCAAATGATTTATGTTACCCGATGGTAACGTTTTAAAAACCATCGCATTGTGTAGTTTAGAAAACTTTGGGCTCAAATATTATAATAATCAAGAAATTTATAAGCCATATTTTAAAACAATTCCAAAGCATAAATATAATCCAAAATCATAATTTAAGAGGCCTTATTACAAACCCATAAAAATATAAAACCAAATTTAAATAAAGTAAAGTTCTCAAACCAAAGTTCACGTAGAACCGAAATTTATTGCATGGCCTCCTCGAGTTCATCCGACTCCTCATCCGCAATCTCACGAATCACCTGAAATGATAAGGGAGAAGGTGAGTCACCAAGACTCAGTGCATATTCCCTCTCCCGGGTAATTACCACATACTTACACAGGTTATAACAAAGCAATATATATGTATAATGCACCCAACCTAGCCATCCATAACTCCTTTTCTACCCCGTGTGGTACCAAACCACTGGTGGTGCCAAACCACTGGTGTCCAAAGACACAAATGTGATACCAAATCACTGGTGACCGAAGTCACGAATAATCCATCTGTGGGGCCAACCCACGTGTGATACCAAATCACTGGCAGACGATCCCATATCTCAAAAGTGGGGCCAACCCACGGTGGTATTAACCACAGGGACGAGTCGCTATGAGGTGCCAAACCTCTGGTGTCTGAAGACACGAATGTGATACCAAATCACTGGTGATACCAAATCTCTGGTGTCCGAAGACACAAATGTGATACCAAATCACTGGTGACCGAAGTCACAATCTCCCCCTTCCTCTCATATTGCCCATACCAATGCAAAAGATAACCAAATCATGTTAATACACTTTAATATGAATCATATAATAAATATCATAACCATAGATCATGATTTCAATCCACAAGTATTAACAACATATAGGAACGG
Source organism: Gossypium australe (assembly GCA_005393395.2). Lineage (NCBI taxonomy): Eukaryota > Viridiplantae > Streptophyta > Magnoliopsida > Malvales > Malvaceae > Gossypium > Gossypium australe. The sequence goes on from CM016619.1 coordinate 130,909,338, forward strand.
ACTTACTCGAATCCTCATTCATACCATCATGGTATCATATCCAATTCTCATCGTTTTTCCCACTTTCATAATATGATTAGTTATAACACACATAAATACATATATATAAACCAAGTTATAAAGTGTGTAAGGTACACACATTTCACCAAAGCAAAACTAACTTCCAAAGATCCGGTCTACCGCACTAGATCCTTGTCCTACAATCGGTCATATTACAATATTATAAACAAAGGCCATTCGGCCAAATCACTAAATCCAATGAGTTATCACTTCGAAATACCAAGTCTTACCTAAACTTACCCAAATCGATTGACAAAGAATCGAGGCTTAGATTGATTGCTTCCAACGTCCCGATAAGCCTAAATGAAATCGATTAAAGAAACCAAAGAGAGTCTACCTTGAATATTCGGCCAAAACAAAGACTAAAGGGAAGTAGGGAGTTTCGTCAATTTCGTTATGAGAGAAGAAAATATGTGAGTAGAAAAGAGAATGAAAGAGAGAGAGAGAGAGTGTTCGATTTTAGCAACAATGGAGAAAAGAAAAGGGAGTTTGGAGAAGAGAGATATTCGGCCAAGAGAATAAAAGAAAATGTTTATGAACCAATGTCAAAAGAAAAGAAAAGAGAGATGAGGGAGAGAGAGGTTCGGCCAAACACTTAATTTGCCAAAGAAGAAAAGTGCTCAAAATTGCACCAAAAGATCAAAGTGCATTCGGCTAAAGAGAATAACTTTGAAGATGAAAGAAAAAAAATACCAAATGGTGCACAAAAGAGAAGAATTGGTAAAATTCAAAGGAGTTTCGGTTTTGACACAAAACAAAAGTTGAATGTCTACCAAGCTAGCCGAAAATGCCTACTAACCAAAGAGAAAATTGGCACTAACTAGCTACCAACCAACCAAAAATTCGGCCACTCCCCTAGCCATACATACCGTCCTCATACATGCACTAAAGCCTTGACAAAGTTTCCAAAACATTCTCCTAAAGCCAAGCCTTTTGTCCCCCCCATCTTTCCAAAAGCTTAAGAATCTTATCCCAAATTTCATGCTTTCCTTAATCATATATTCAACTTACCAAAAGAAATAGTCCAACCTATCATAAATAAGTTTGACCGTACATAAATGCTATGATGAAATAAAAATCCTCAAAATGCTTTCCTTGATACTCAAACCACTAACCTCAAGCAACCTTTCAAGAGCCTTAACCATCTTGCCACTTATTCCTCTTATGCTTTAATTAACACTTAAATTAAATTAAGTGTCAAGCTCACTTAATCCACTTCATTAAATAAACCATACTAAAAAAAATTATTCTAGCTTAGCTAATAATCCCAAGCCTTCACTAGACTATACTAACACACGAATTATGCACGAATGCATAACCCCTAAATCTAGGATATTACAATTCTACCATCATTAAAAATAATTTCGTCCTCGAAATTACTTACTAACGATCAATCGTACAGTCTAACTCACCGCACTACGCTCTTGCTGCGCACTCTGATCTTAATAACACTACTATACTACTAACGACATTTGAATACGTCAACCCACATCAATCAAAGCAGTATATGGAAATCCAATGATCAAGAACATACTGGTGATGACGTCCGGTGCATCGCCCTCCTCTCAACGTCTCGCTGCATACACCAACCCAGGCTGTCTTGCCTCAGTGTTGCTCGCACCTCTACCCGATGCTCCGCGGCCTCGACCAAAACCATTACCTGCTCTACTGTTATCACGACCTCTCTGCGGTGACGGTCCCTCATATTTGAACTGTGCACGATCTTGACCTTCAGATTGATTCCTGGCTTGCTTACGTGGATAGTCCCTCACACGATGATCCAGCGAGCCACACTCGAAACATCCTTTTCCTCCGGTCCAACATTCGCCCCAATGAAACTTCCCACATCGATTACACTGTGCTGGACCCTGATTAGCAGTAACAGGCCTTCCAAACTGATTCGGCCCATTCTGCCTAACCCTTTTTTGAGAATCTTCGGCCGACCCAGATGATTCAAAACCTCTCTTATTCTTATTCCAGTCGTAGCTCTGTCTTCCAGATTCCTTTATTCCTTCGGCTATCTTAGCCTTTTCAACCAAAGTAGCAAACTCTCACTCCTGATGTGGAGTAATCAACAATCTCAGCTCGTCCTTCAAACCATCTTTGAATCGAACACATCGCTCGTGCTCGGAAGCCACAATACCTCCAGCATACCGGCTTAATCTTAAGAACTCAGCCTCATACTCTGATACGGATTTACTCCCTTGGACCAAACTCAGAAATGCCTTACGCTGCGCATCAACGTAACTAGACCCAATATATTTCTTCTGATACGCTGCCTTAAAGAAGTCCCAAGTGAGATCTTCTGCCGCAGCACCATTCCGAACTGTGAGCCACCACTGATATGACTCATCACGAAGAAGCGATACAATCCCTTTTAGCTTTTCCTCGGTATTCAGATCCAGGTCATCCATGATTCGCTCCTTCGCCTCTAGCCAATATTCAGCCGAACAGGGAGCTACACCCGAAACACCTCGAAATACCTCGGCTCTATTGGCTCGGAGTCGCTCAGGTACAGACTTTCGAGCTCCCGCACCTCCACCTACTCCAGCTACCCTCTCAAGAACTTGCAGCATCGCCTGAGACACCTCGTCATCCCCCGTTTGATCCTGATGCTCAACTCCAACAGCTGGTGGTGGAACTGGTGGTACCTCGTTCTCGGATCCTTGACCCGACCTCACTGGCTCAGACACAGCCATCCTACCTCGACCACGTCCACGCATAACACGACCTCGACCACGAGTACTCATGTCTAACGTTTCGTTTAATCTAAATTAAAAGTTTTATGCATTAGTCATTATTCCACTTTCTTTAAAGCACAGTTTTATGAAAAAGATTTCTATAAGAGATTGTTTCGCGAGTACATCCAACCTATAGTTTTAGGTCTCTAGAGTAGTTCCTACTACTACACAGTCATATCAACATCATCATATCAAATCATCAAAATCAACAGTTTTGATGTACTTACCAGGGCGGATTGATACCGGAGACTCGGGACCATGCCTTTCCAACCATAAAATTTTCAACAAAAACATTTTAAAACCATACTTTAAATCATTTTGGGCCTCGGGCCCACAGCCGAGCTTTTGAACTTAGCTCTGATACCAATATGTAACACCCCAAACCCGGTCAATACACCACGACCGAATTTGGTATGTCACTAAGGAAAATATTTTGAAGAAAAACGAGTAAACGATTAAATTTTTGTGAAAAACCCTTTGAAATTCTATATTTGTAGAAATCAGGTGTATAATAAGTAAAAACTAATAATTTACTTTGAAATTACGTAAAACTTTAAAATAAGTGAATAAATCATACGTTAGAAAACATTTATATCATTTTAAGAAAACTCGAATTATTACTTGGAAAACCAATTGCATTTGAATGTAGAAACTAGATATTTGAAAATCATTTAAATTATCGAAAACACTTAAGTTGTTAAAATTATCAAATGATTTATGTTACCCGATGGTAACGTTTTAAAAAACATCGCGTTGTGTAGTTTAGAAAACTTTGGGCTCAAATATTATAATAATCAAGAAATTTATAAGCCATATTTTAAAACAATTCCAAAGCATAAATATAATCCAAAATCATAATTTAAGAGGCCTTATTACAAACCCATAAAAATATAAAACCAAATTTAAATAAAGTAAAGTTCTCAAACCAAAGTTCACGTAGAATCGAAATTTATTGCATGGCCTCCTCGAGTTCATCCGACTCCTCATCCGCAATCTCACGAATCACCTGAAATGATAAGGGAGAAGGTGAGTCACCAAGACTCAGTGCATATTCCCTCTCCCGGGTAATTACCACATACTTACACATGTTATAACAAAGCAATATATATGTATAATGCACCCAACCTAGCCATCCATAACTCCTTTTCTACCCCGTGTGGTACCAAACCACTGGTGGTGCCAAACCACTGGTGTCCAAAGACACAAATGTGATATCAAATCACTGGTGACCGAAGTCACGAATAATCCATCTATGGGGCCAAAACATATGTGATACCAAATCACTGGCAGACGATCCCATATCTCAAAAGTGGGGCCAACCCACGGTGGTATTAACCACAGGGACGAGTCGCTATGAGGTGCCAAACCTCTGGTGTCCGAAGACACGAATGTGATACCAAATCACTGGTGATACCAAATCTCTGGTGTCCGAAGACACAAATGTGATACCAAATCACTGGTGACCGAAGTCACACTCTTCCCCCTCCTCTCATATTGCCCATACCAATGCAAAAGATAACCAAATCATGTTAATACACTTTAATATGAATCATATAATAAATATCATAAATCATAGATCATGATTTCAAACCACAAGTATTAACAACATATAGGAACGGACTTACCCGAATCCTCATTCATACCATCATGGTATCATATCCAATTCTCATCGTTTTTCCCACTTTCATAATATGATTAGTTATAACACACATAAATACATATATATAAACCAAGTTATAAAGTGTGTAAGATACACACCTTTCACCAAAGCAAAACTAACTTCCGAAGATCCGGTCTACCGCACTAGATCCTTGTCCTACAATCGGTCATATTACAATATTATAAACAAAGGCCATTCGGCCAAATCACTAAATCCAATGAGTTATCACTTCGAAATACCAAGTCTTACCTAAACTTACCCAAATCGATTGACAAAGAATCGAGGCTTAGATTGATTGCTTCCAAAGTCCCGAGAAGCCTAAATGAAATCGATTGAAGAAACCAAAGAGAGTCTACCTTGAATATTTGGCCAAAACAAAGACTAAAAGGAAGTAGGGAGTTTCGGCAATTTGGTTATGAGAGAAGAAAATATGTGAGTAGAAAAGAGAATGAAAGAGAGAGAGAGAGTGTGTTCGATTTTAGCAACAATGGAGAAAAGAAAAGGGAGTTTGGAGAAGAGAGATATTCGGCCAAGAGAATAAAAGAAAATGTTTATGAACCAATGTCAAAAGAAAAGAAAAGAGAGATGAGGGAGAGAGAGGTTCGGCCAAACACTTAATTTGCCAAAGAAGAAAAGTCTCAAAATTGCACCAAAAGATCAAAGTGCATTCGGCTAAAGAGAATAACTTTGAAGATGAAAGAAAAAAAAAATACCAAATGGTGCACAAAAGAGAAGAATTGGTAAAATTCAAAGGAGTTTCGGTTTTGACACAAAACAAAAGTTGAATGTCTACCAAGCTAGCCGAAAATGCCTACTAACCAAAGAGAAAATTGGCACTAACTAGCTACCAACCAACCAAAAATTTGGCCACCCCCTAGCCATACATACCGTCCACATACATGCACTAAAGCCTTGACAAAGTTTCCAAAACATTCTCCTAAAGCCAAGCCTTTTGTCCCCCCCATCTTTCCAAAAGCTTAAGAATCTTATCCCAAATTTCATGCTTTCCTTAATCATATATTCAACTTACCAAAAGAAATAGTCCAACCTATCATAAATAAGTTTGACCGTCCATAAATGCTATGATGAAATAAAAATCCTCAAAATGCTTTCCTTGATACTCGAACCACTAACCTCAATCAACCTTTCAAGAGCCTTAACCATCTTGCCACTTATTCCTCTTATGCTTTAATTAACACTTAATTTAACTTAAGTGTCAAGCTCACTTAATCCACTTCATTAAATAAACCATACTAAAAAAAATTATTCTAGCTTAGCTAATAATCCCAAGCCTTCACTAGACTATACTAACACACGAATTATGCACGAATGCATAACCCCTAAATCTAGGATATTACAATATATATAGGGGTTAAAATGTGTAGTAAATAACTTGTATGGACTCATATAGATGAGATGAATATTCGGCATAAGCATGGCAAGGGCAAATTATGCTTACTTTGTGTTTTTTGAATTTTGGACTAAATAGCTAAAAATGTAAGATGTATGGGGTAAAAGTGCAAATTAATATTCATGTGTTTTTGACTGAATTTAATTGACTATTGATTAAATGAGTTTAATTTATATCAAATTAGATCAAGAAAAGAGAAAGTCGGATTTGAATCGGGGAAAGACAAAAATAGCCGAATAGTTGATTTTACGTTCGCCGATATCTGAGGTAAGTCTATAAGCAAATGGTTGTTCTTAATTTTAAATAAATGTAAATTATTCATGCTGAATTGAAATGTTTACAATTATATTTGCTATTACCGAATGTGAGGGATGGTATTTGATATGTTCAAGGAACTACTTGAATAAGTTTTTAAGCTATTGGAAAGAATTAAATTTTAGCTTATATAAATGTGCATATGTTAAATGTTAATGAGTGATTATATGTACATACATGTATTGAAGATTGCCGAATGTGATGGTATTGAAATGTAGTCATGAGTTGCTTTTAACATGCTCATTTAGTTGTGTATAGATGTGAATGAAAATGAAATTATCGCTGTTAACAAAATTGAGGAAGGATTGGTTATTTAGCACTATGTGTGCGGAAGAATAGTAATGGCACTATGTGTGCGATACATTACTAGTAAATGGCACTATGTGTGCGGAAGAATAGTAATGGCACTATGTGTGCGGTACATTACTAGTAAATGGCACTATGTGTGCGGGAAAATGGTAATGGCACTAAGTGTGCGATACATTACTAGTACATAGCATTATGTGTGCTATTTCTTAAGTAACGGCACTAAGTGTGTGATACGTTATGTCAATTACACTGTGTGTGCAGATTTACGGATCTTACGGAGATATAATTCAATGAATGGAGTTATCCGAAAAGTGATAGATAGGTAAGTGATGTATGATAATTGAGTAATTTAAATATCAATGAGGTAAATTGTTCTTGTATACAAAATTAAAGTATCGAAAGGTGATTATTAATCTATGAGTTTGATTGAATGAATGAATGGTATGTTAGTAGTCGATTTTTGAGACCTACTGATTTTGGTAGTTGTTGAATGGTAGCATGCTATATGTAATTGCATTTACATATTCGTTATTATCAAGCAAGTTGATTTAATTAACCTTATATGTTCGGCCACAAAGGTATGTGCATATGTGATGATGAATTGAATTTGTATATAAGTGGTTATATGTGATATTATATTAAATTCGAATATATGAGTACATGTGATAATTTAATTAACTTTGGATGATCGGTTATATATATGATAATGCATTAAACTAGTATATTCGGCCATATGTGATGGTATAATGAATCATGTGTATTTGATCTAATAAGTAAGTTTTAGATGTTAAAATGAAAATTTTATATCACATGTATTTATATGTGAATTATATGAATTGAAAGGTAAGAAAGAAAATTTGGTAGTTAATATGTATATATGTGAACAAATGTATATGTATTTGTTTTGAGATGGGAAAGTGATTTATAGATCGATGTGAAATCTATTATTGAATGTGTGAGTGTTTGGCCTTAAGGCTATGAAAGGTGAAAGTTTACGAATGATGATATAAATTATGAGTAAGTGAAGTTACTTAACGAGGAACATGGATTATATGAGAAAAGTGATTGTACATGTGTATGTGATTAACCAAATTTGGCCTATTTGAATTAAATTATATATGTTTCTATGGTGAATTATTTGCTTATGGCTTACTAAGCTTTCAAAGCTTACTTTGTGTAATTTTCCTATGTTTATAGAGTTTCGAAGACTTGCTCGGGTCGAAAGTCAAAGGATATCTCATCACACTATCTAATTTTCGCTTCGGTAAATAAATGCTTGGAGATTTGGTTATGAGGCATGTATAGACTAGTTTTGATATTGCTAGTTTTGAAGTTATATATATTTGTTTAAGCCATGCGAAAATGGCTTGTCCATCTTCTTATTCTTGGAATTTATATTTTGGCTTGATGATTTCGTTTGATTTGGTTTTGGTATATTTATAAGTATGGTTAATGGATAGAGTTTAAATGAAATGAAGTAAAGATGTTATAATCTAGTTAACCATATTCTGCAATGAAACAGCTTTTGGTTAGCAGCAGTGACGTGATTTTGGAAAATCACCAAAAATAGGAGAAAGGGAATTAGAAAGTGAATAAGTTATATAATTAAACCTTATTGTGTCTATTTTTATATGAAAGAAACAGAGTAGGAAGAGAAATTTTATATTCTGTGATATTTTAATTTTAGTGAGACTGGTTCTGAATGACTTCGTGGTTCCCTATTCAATCTTGGAAAAATCATGCAAAATTGTACAAACTGAATTATGAGTTATAATTTATATGTATAGATTCCTTAGTGAGTGTGTTTTCAATAGAAATAAGTGGGATCAACATATGAAAACTGTAAAATGCGATATTTCAATTTAGGCTAAGAGAGGTCAGAATCGTTGGTCAGTGAAACGGGGAAAAATTTAATGAATAAAATGTACTAAATGGCTACGTAAAATTTTCTGGAGAAATTCTAGTAAGAAGATATATGAGTCTAGTTTCAAGGAAAATTTACGGATCTAAATTTCGAGTTTCCTAACTCGAGTTATAGTCAATTTAGTCAATATGACGCAGATGGACAGTTTCAATTTTTATGCCCCAAATTAGTAGTTAAGTCCGTTAATACCTTGTAACTCCTTTCCGGCGACGGATAAGGGTTAGGGGTGTTATGGTTAGAATCGAGATTGATCTGACAAATTACCTAACTAGAAATAACGGACTAATAATGAATAATTGGAAAACTTGTATTACTAATAATAATACTCTGATATGAGCTTCTTCTTGAATAATTGGAAATTAACGTATAAGCTCATTTAATTATGGAACTAATAATGAATATACTTCATTCTTTTTAAGAACAAGTCAAATATATAATAAAGGATAAATTCAACTACTTGAAATAAATATCATAGTCAGGCAACTGATCAAATCAAATCTCGACATAAAGGTAGTCAAAAGGAATAGTGATAAAAAATACAAAGGGTTTTGGGTTAATATTAGTGGGTGAGTAAAAAAAAAAGGGTTCTTAGGATCAATGGGGTTCACTAGTGGTTAATTATGAAGGTGGGCTTTTAGTGGAGTAAGTGGGTTAAAACCTAGGTGCCTTTATCATCTCTGTATATCAAATCAAAGGTGTGGTCTTGACATGTATAATCGATGCAAGTTCTAGAATAACAAATCAATGTTGACACACTCATAATCAATAAAGTGAGCAAGAAAAATAATATATGTTCTATAAGGCTCTAATTCTCGTAAAAATTATGGGTATTTGATGTCAACCTTGTAAATTTCAAAGTTCAAGGTAATAATTAAATTGAGGTAGACAACCTAAAAGATTTTAATTCTGAAAAATAGACTTATCATGCTTGATTCTCTAGTATCCTTCAAATTTAGTCATCAATGCACAATTATCAATGGCTCAATCTAAAACATATCAATAGAAATCATAAATCAAAGGAATTTTCATTCTAACCATAATATAAGAAAATTACTTTAGAACAAGGCATAATTCAGGGATTTTCAAATTATACTATAGTTAACCCCCCCACACTTAAGATGTACATTGCCCTCAATGTACAAAGATAGAGAATATCAAAATAATCATAAAATCATAAGATGGGGAGAGAAGTGAAACTTCCTGAATTTTGGATGAAGTCAATGAAAAGAAACCGGATAGGATTGGAGGTGAACGTGGGGAAGTGTCTCGAACCGTTTGAAATTGAGTCCTCGAAGCAACCGTCCTGATTTTATTGTATCCTAAGCTAAATCTAAATGGTAGGAATAATAATAAAGAAAATAATAAAAAAATAAAAAAAAAGAATAAAAATAAAAGTAAATAATGGAAAATGAAAGAAGAAAGATAACGGGAAAAAGGAAGGAAAGAAGGGGGTTAAATAGTAATTATGGATCTGGTAGTTGGCCCCGCCCTTGTATCTTCCTGTGGTGGCCATACGGCCACGGCCACGGCCATTTGCAAGGCCGTGTGGTATGAAAATCTGTACTTTGGTTAGTTTATGGTTAGGTGCTAAAAGGAAAAATAAAAGTAAAAAATAAAAAAATGTAAAAATTAATGGGGTTAGTGCTCGGGTTGCCTCCCGAGAAGCGCTCGTTTATAGTCTTAAGCTAGACTTTACCTCTCATTCGTATGGTCATGGTGGTTTGAGGAGGTGAAAATCCTTTCTCATGCGATCAATTCAGCTATTGATATAAAATTTAAATCGAGTAGTGTTTACCTTAAAGGTGCTGATTTTAGGACTAGTTACCTCGACTGTTGCATCTGGGAAGATTTTGAGTACCTTATCTCCTATCTTAAGCTGGGTTGTCCCATCATTAAGTTCGTCATGGAGTTGCCTCATTTTTGCTTTGTGTGTTTTTAGTCTCTCCTTGAAGTGTGTCTTCAATTCGTTTAGTTCATCGATACGAAGCTTTCGTTCCTCACGAATTTCTTCTTTATTGACACAAGGTCTAGGATCTGGCATCTGCGAAAGAGTTTCAAGAAATGACAAGTTAATAAGAAACTTCTTTGGAGGTTTAAGAGACTTACCGAGTTGTTCCTCTGTGTGGTCTTTCTTTGCTGCATCGGGGTATGGCACACGGAATTGGTACTCTGTAATTACTGGGTTTGGTAAATCATGGCTTACCTCAACCTTACCTTCACTTACCACAAGCTCTTGCCTTGGGTCAGATTCCACTAACCTTTCACTGTCTTGAGCTGTTATGTCTTGAATTTGCTCATTTGGGTTATTCTTGGTGTTGCTTGGTAGGCTTCCTTGTAGTTATTCTGAGATCAGCTTAGTAAGCTGACCAAACTGATCTTTGAACTCCTGTGGCAATGCCTCAAGTTTTGTTTCTACCTTCTGGAAAGGTGTTTCCGAGGCTGCTATGAAATTTGTTAGCACCTCTTCAAGGTTCGACTCCTCTTCCTGTTGGTGAGGTGGTTGTTGAAAATCTGGAGGAAGCTCCGGTCTTTGGCTACTTTGATCATCCAATGAGAAATTGGGATGGTACCTCCAACCTGCATTATAAGTGTCACTATAAAAATTATTTTGAGGTCTAGAATAGTTACCCATATAGTGGACTTGTTCGTTCTCTATGCCATATCCGTAGGGTGGGTACTCAGGATTCGCCACGCCTCCTAGGTTCGAGTCATATTGCATTTTTGGGTGTACCTACGAGAGACTATACAAGCCATCAAACTTTTTATTCATCATATCTAGCTGGTAAGATAACCTGGTGACCATGTCGAGGTTGAAGACACTGGCTACTTTAGTAGGAATTGTCATCATGTCTTGCCACTGATAATTATTCAGTGCCATCTTCTCTATAAACTAAAATTATCTGTCAAAAGCAAATAGAGGAAAAATTAGCAAAGTAAAAAACAATAAAATAATAATAATGAAAATAAGTTGCAAATAAAAAAATGGCTAAAGTAATAAAAATTGAGCGTTCTTAATATTTTAGTTCCCCGGCAACGGCGCTAAAAACTTGATCGTGTTTGTCGAGTCTTAAAATTTATAAAAAGAATGATCGAACCTGGAAACTAACTCTGACAATGATTTTTTAGGCAAGCACACCTATCAAACAGTAGTATAGTTAAGGCAAGATTGGAATGTCGAACCCAAAGAAACTAAAAGTACTAATACTAACTTTCTTTTTATTATCTAGCCTAAAATAAAGTGAAGTTGTTGTTTAATCTAAATTTAACTAACTACTAAGCTAAGATGCAAAGACAAAAAGAATGAATTTGGGGAAATACTGTTGGGAAAACTCTGTTGATTAAGATGATTCCCTTAGGAAGAATCCACCTAGACTTCACTTGTTATCTAACTCTGAACCAGACAATTTATTCACTTGATTTGATCCGTAAGATTCCCTAAGTTATATTAAACCCTCTCTCGAGGCGAATAACGTCTAACCCTAGGTTGATTAATTGAAATCTCTTTCTAATTAAAACCCCTAGAATTGCATTAACTCGATCTATGGACTCCCATATTAGGTTTCACCCTAATCCGACAAAATCTCGTCACCATATCTCTAGGCACGCGATCAACTCCGCTTAACTATGCGAGATCTACTCTTAGGCAGAGACTTTTGCTCCACCAACTAAGCACATTCAACTTGAATCAATATCCCAGAAATATTAACACAAGGATTAAGCACACATAATTAAGAACAAATCAATTATTTATCATAGAGTTCAGCAAACGATAACAAGATTCATCTTAGGTTTCATCCCTTCAGGTATCTGAGGGTTTAGTTCATAACAATAAAAGAAAACATCTCAGAAGAAAAGATAAAACAAAACATAAGAAATCCCTAAAACCCCCTGAAGGAATTGAAATAGAGATCCTCCGTCTTGAGTATAATTTCGGCTTCTTGAGATAAATCAACTTGCTATCTTCAAGTGATTCTCCACAAATTTTACCTTTCTGACTCAGCTCCTTGGCCTAGCTAACCGCCCCAACAGAGGGCTTCTGTCGAACTCCATTCAAGTTGCCCCCTTGGGTGTTTATATAGACTTTGAGATGCCTTACTTGGTCCCTAAGTATCCTAATTCAAGTAGAATTCCTACTACGATGTTTGAATAGGATTTGGAATGTGTTTCTTTGCCTCCAAGTATCCAAATCTGAATAAAACTCCTCTTGGCCGCGGCAGGGACACGCCCATGGCACACGCCCGTGTAAGTCGTGGCCAGGCCGTGTTTGAACCTATTGATGAGGCACGACCGTGTGGTCTTGGGCCCAGGCCATGTGGATTTTGTGATATGGGCCATTTACTCCGTTTTGGGCCCGTTTTTCATTCTTTTTGTACTCGGGTGCTTTCCTGAGTATAAAACATGAAAAGAAAGGATTAAGAGCAGCTTTTTACATAAATCAAAGGATAAATCATCCAAAAGCATGCTAAATGTGGGTTTAAAATATGTTACTTTTACGATTTATCAGCAAGGCCTTATTATATCCAACAAAAATAAGCAATTAAAACGATGTCTTTTGCAACAAATAAATAAAAATTTAAACATCTTGTAGTGCAGCCATCTCCGAGTCCTCTCCCACGTCTAACCATTTACTGAGGACCGCCTGAAACATTAAATAAAGGGTGTGAGTTTTGAAAGTTAGTATGTACAACCCTTGGCATTCAATTCAATCTATAATTATCACATTGGCCTGAGCCCTATCAAAATCAGTGGTCTTGGGCCTTGGCCCACAATGACCTCACATCATATCATATGATATGCAAAACAAGGCAATGCAAAACCTTAAAAATAAAAGTGAATTGTTAATTAATTGATCGTGTGTCAAAGTCTTAAAAATTTATAAAAGGAATGATCGAGCCTAGAAACTAACTATGACAACGATGGAGACAAGTGCACCTATCGAACAGTAGTATAGCTTAGTGGCAAGACTGGATTGTCGAACCCAAAGGAGCCAAAAGTACTAATACTATCTTTTTATTATTTAGCCAAGAAACTAAAGGATTTATTATTTAATCTAAAATTAACTAACTATTAAGCTAAAGATGCAAAGACAAAGAAAATGAATCGGGAAAATACTTGTGGGAAAATACTTGTGGGAAAAACCAATTGATTAAGACAATACCCAAAGAAGAATCCACCTAGACTTCACTTGTTATTTAACTCTGAACCAGACGATTTATTCACCTGACTTGATCCGTAAGCTTCCCTAATTTATATTAATACCTCTTTCGAGGCTACTAACGTCTAACCCTAAGTTGATTAATTGAAATCTCTTTCTAATTAAAACCCCTAGAATTGCATTAACTCAATCTATGACTCCCATATTAGGTTTGACCCTAATCCGGCAGATTTTCGTCATCCTATTTCTAGGGTTGCGATTAACTCCGCTTAATTATGCTAGATCTTCTCTTAAACAGGGACTTTTGCTCCACTGCCTAAGCACATCAATACTTGAATCAATATCCTGAAATATCAAAGCAAGAATTAAGAACACATAATTAAGAACAAATCAAGTATTTATCATATGGTTTAGAAAACAATAACAAGATCCGTCTTAGGTTTCATCCCCCTCAAGTATTTGAGGGGTTTAGTTCATAATTATAAAAGAATACATCTAAAAAAAAAGATAAAACAAAACATAAGAAAACCCTAAAACCCCCTGAAGGAATTGAAGGAGAGATCTTTTGTCTTGAGTATAACATCCGACTTCTTGAGATGAATCAACTGGCTTTCTTCGGGTAAATTCCACAATTTTGGCCTCTCCGACTTGGCTCTTTAGCCTAGCTGGACACCTAACTGGACTCCCAACTAGACTCCCCTTGAAGGTTGGCCTCTAGGGTGTTTATATAGGCTTTTGGAATGGCCTTCTTTGCCTCTAAGTACCCTAATTCGAATGAAACTCTTCTTTGTCATGACAAGGACATGCCCATGGCACACGCCCGTGTGAATTGCGGCCAGGCCGTGTTCGGGTCTGTTAATGAGGCACGGCTGTGTGGTCTTGGGCCTAGGCTGTGTTTATTTTGTGATATAGCCCATTTACTCCGTTTTGGGCTCGTTTCTCGTTCTTTTCATCATCCGGCGCTTTCCTGAGTATAAAACATAAAAACAAAGGATTAAGAGCACCAAATTTCACAATCCAAGGCTTAAATAATCCAAAAGTATGCTAAATGTGGGATTAAAATATGTTTATATTACGTTTTATCAAATAACCCCACACTTAAGCATTTGCTTGTCGTCAAGCAAAATTCTCAACTCACAATTAAAATGAACTTCCTTGATTCATAATATTCATCAATAATGTTTCATCATATTTCAAAGGTAATTTATAAAATGATAATTCAAGTAGAAGGGTCCTAAAGATTCAAACAATTAAAGTCATAGTTTTTATAGTACGAAAACATAGGCGTTTCCCCTTACCTAAATAATTACCTCTGATTCAAAATCGACAAGTGTTGACATCCTCACTAAAGATTCACTCAAATCACTCAAAGTGTTTAAGGTTCAAAATTAAGCACTCAAAAGTCGAACATGAAAAGTTAATCCCATAGGCTTGCCTGAAAATCAAATCTCCACCACTGTAAAATGAGATGATACACAAATCAAAAGGTCTTTAAAATGGGGCTTGGGTTAAATGTGTGGATAAAAGCTGAATTAGAGTGTTAGAATCGAGATTGAATTGACAATTTACGTAACTAAAGAAATGAATTACTCCTGAATAATTATATCAATGAAAACTTGTAATACTAATAAAACGAGCTTCTTCTTCCAGATGTAGAATTTAAACATGTAAGCTCACTTAATTATAGAACTAATAATGAGTATACTTTGATGTTTTTTTAATTAAGAACAAATCAATACAATAATAAGAGAGAATTTTAGCAACTGAAATATAGAGCATGGCTAGGAAACTATTCAAAATAAAATCTCGACAAAAAGGGAGTCAAGGAATGGTAAAATCAAATAGAATATGGGTTTTGGGTTATTATTAGTGGGTGAGTAAAAAAAAGGGGGATTGTTAAGATCAAAGAGGTTCACTAGGGGTTAATTGTGAGGGTAGGCTTTTAGTGGAGTGAGTGGGTTAAATCCTAAGTGCCTTTATCATCTCAATATATCAAATCAATTAATGTGGTCTCGACATGAATGATTAAAGCAAGTTCTAGAATAACAGCTCAATGTTGACACACTCATAATCAAAAAGCGAGCACGAAAGAATGTATGCTCTAAAAGGCTCAAAATGTCACAAAAATTATGGGTTTTTGATATCGATTTGTAAATTTCATACTTCAAGGTAATAATTAGATTCAGGTAGACAACCTAACAAAATTTTTGTAACATCCCCAAACCCGGTCCACTCACTACGACCGAATCTGGTTATGTTAGTGCGGAAAAGTCGGTGGAAAATCTATTTAACTTAGAAAAATTTAGTAAAACTTGCTAACTTTTGGAAAATCCATGTTCATTTAAACCTATGATTAAAACTTTGTTATTAAAATATACTCATACTAAAAGTTTAGTATATACAAGCCAAATTGAATAAGTTGGTTGGAAAAATATAATCATCTTCACATAGTGTTTCAAATTCTTCAAACCATAATAAATACTAATAAAATAATAAAAAAAATAAATAAGAGTCAAAAGGCCTTTATTACATATTCTATTTAAACCCAAATACTTAAAGTAAGCCTAAAACATTTAATCTCTTCTTCTGCATGGGCCACCATGTGTCCACTCCAACCCGGTCCGATCGACGTGTCACCTGCGATGCTTAAAAAGTTGGGTGAGTCATACAGACTCAGTGTGTAACCAAACCATCGAAATCCACCCACATGCTAACCACATAACATCCCAATTATCAAATGCAACATGCAGGTATAATTATTAGACATTACCACAATCTGGGCTTGGCCCACCTTCAAATTATAACAAATACTGGACTAGGCCCTTTTCACATTAGTCCACTGATCACTGGGTTTGGCCCATATCCACATATGTCCCCAAAACATACCTATTCATTGGGCTTGGCCCATTTTCATATTATTTCATAAACGGAATAATGCAATCATGAAACCCACCCAAACCTAGGGTCCATCCGCTACACACCCCCTGATCCAGCCTACCACACACCAGGGGACTATCGAGTCACCCTCTCCTTTTCCCTCCAAAAAGGCAACCAATGCCATCCACGATGTAGCGTATAGCTAACATCAAACCACGATGGAGCACATAGCAATCCATCAAGCCACGATATGGCATAAGCCGATATCAATCAAGGTAACCACGCGAACTAAATCGCAAAGATCCACAACGCGACCTCAGTCAGCGCCAATCCACGATGTAGCACAAAGCTGACATCAACCACGTACTCGAAGTACACCCGTACCTTCTTTTGTAACCCACCCATGCACATGCCACATAAAATATAATCGTGATCATGCATGCACATGCTTATTAATATCCATAAACATACTCATAAACAAATAATCACACTGCAACAGATCCGATACTAACTTGGTCATCGCTATACCCTTTAGGGGTATATATGGCACACTTATTACTGCACTTGTTAGTAAAACATATAACACATAAAACCCGGAAACAGTGGGTTAGTTACACACCTTATAACCTGAAGTTCTAAACCCTCGATCCCGACGCTATCGACTAGCGAAACTACCGCTATCTGCCTATAGCTATCTCCTGCCGCTGGCCCACACCCCGGTGGCCAATCCCGAACTGCTGAAACCGCTCTTTTCTTGAACTTCGGAATAGAGACCTTCCCTTGCCCACTCTGACTGGTTGTGGCCTCCATCAAAAAGCTTAATCAGGTAAATAGGTTAACCCCCAAAACACCACTTAAGCATTTAACCTTAATAAATATCCTTACCACCACTTGATCAAACTGACTGCTACAAACGGAGGCTTGGCCAACCACTAAAACCTCAGAGTATCTCAGCCACGGAACCCGAAGAGATCTAAGCTAACATTCGGCCCAAGTGCTATCAAGTTGAGAGAAAGAAATTCGGTAAAGGGGTGATGGATGTAGATTCGGCTATTAATTAAATCAAGGGGTAGAGAACATTGGTTTCGGCCAAAGAGAGGAGAAAGAAAGGTGTGGGGTGTACTTTCGGTTTTAAAGTGAAAAGGAAGGGAAATAGGAAGAGTGAAGGGTTCGGCCACTTGGAAAAAATGTGAGAGAAGAAGAACAACAAGCTTTGGAGAAAAAGGTTTCGGCAACCAAGGAAATGGGGAACAAAATTCGGCAAGGGAGAGAAGGCAAATGGTGAATGAATAATGAGCACTTCCCCCCCTATTTATACTAAAAGGCCAAGCTCCAACCCCCCAAAAATAATCCTCAAAATTCTCCTAAAATACCTCCCTTCCACCCATTCAAAAAGCTTTGAAAAAGTCAAACCTAACTAGCCAAATTCAAAAAAAAGATGACCAAGTCTTCTCCACCTTTTAAGCCTTTCAAACCGTCCATCCACCCCACCAAGATGACGCAAAAACAATGCCCATCTGCTGCTTCCGCGAATCGAACATGAGACCCCTCCTCCTGCAAATGGCGTCACCTTCCAAGCTCTAAAGTGGCGCCTTCCTACCACTTTACCAAGCCTATCTTTGTGCCATATTTCCACCAAAAATTCTCTTAAGGCCCCCTCTATCCAAGCTCCCCTTTTTAGCCCCTAAAACTAAAAATTTTCTAAGGTAACCTACCACCACCTAGGGTTCTCAGGACCCCTAAAACTTACCCAACCACACACTAGAGTGTGCCAACACCCGAGCTAAGCACCAAAAATCTAGCCCCTAAAACCAGGGTGTTACAATTCTACCCTCCTTAAAATAATTTCGTCCTCGAAATTACTTGTCTAAACTAACAGTCCAATTCCTCCCACTACGCTATGGCTGCGCACTCTGATCTTAAAGAGCTAACATACTTCCCAATCATAGTCTCTAAGTTCGCACTCAAAATTCAAAGCAACTCAGAAAAGAGCTATCCCACAAGCAAGCAAAGCAATTAAAGCAAGCACCAAAGCAGAGGAGCTTACCCGATATCACCTCCTTGGTTGATTCTGACTGGAACCATTCCCTCCATGGCTTGAACCATGACCCCTCGTTGATCGAGGACAGTTCTTAACCAGATGTGCCTTAGATCCGCACCGAAAGCATGTTTTACTATTCCCCCAACACTTTCCTGTGTGAGGTCTTCCACATCGAGCACAGAGACAATTCTGATTCTCAGCAACTGGCACGGGTGTATGTACCGTATTCCCAACTCTTGGTCTTTTTCGAGCATCTCCAAACGATGCTGACGGCTCAACCCTTCTCTTATTCTCGTTCCTATTCTTTCCTCGGTTTTCCCTTACCGTCCTCTTAACTTCTTCGGCTATACGAGCTTTCTCCACTAGCACCGCGAAGTCTCTTTCCCTCTGCGGAGCGATTAGCACTCGAAGTTCATCTCGCAATCCGTCTTCAAATCGGACGCACCTCTCATAGTCAGTGGCCACAATTCCCTTAGCATACTGACTTAGCCGTACAAACTCTGCTTCGTATTCCGCTATCGACTTATTTCCTTGCACCAGATTTAGAAACGCCTTCCTTTGCGCATCTAAGTAGCTTGCTCCAACGTATTTTCCTTCAAACTTTTCCTTAAAGTAATCCCAATCCAATCGATCTGCAGGTACACCTTGTTTGACAGTGAGCCACCATCGATAAGCCTCGTCCTGAAGTAGCGAAACAGCACCTTTCAACTTTTCCTCTGGGGCACAATCCAAGTCGTCCATAATTCTCTCGACTCCTTCTAGCCAATACTCCGCTACGTTCGGAGCCGTTCCCGACACTCCTCTAAAAACTTCAGCCCCGTTCGACCTAAGTCTCTCGGACACTGACTTCCGAGCTCCATTTCCCCTACTAGCTCTTGCCACTTGCTGAAGCACGCGTAACATAGCCTGCGACACTGCGTCCTCTTCACTTATCGGATCTTGTTCCTCTACATCCACCGCTGGCGGCACTTCGCTTTCTGACCCATAGCCAGACCCTACTGGTTCCGAAGCTGTCATTCTACCTCTACCGCGTCCCCTAGAACTCATCTCTAGCGCTTCGATTTAATCTGTTTAGAAAGTTTTATGAATTAGAAATTATTGTTTCACTGTTTTATCCACAAGCAATTTTATGCAATGAAGGTTCCGAGAGTAGTTCTTTCGAGCAATCAAGTTTCCTTTTCCTACCCAGGGGTAATTTCGTTATTTTTCCTAAAGAGATATTTCGGTAATAACTCAGGGTCAATTTTGAAAATAGTTTTTCCAACTTAGAGATTTTTCAAAATTTGCAAATCTCAAGAGTCATCTTGAAAATTTTGTTTCTCAAACGAAGTGTGTTGCAAAAATTTCAGAAAGTAGGGTCATTTTCGTAATTTTGGAAATCATGGGCATTTTCGTAAATTCTCAAAATTGAGATATCACCACATTTTACAAAATAGAATTTTCTGATATTTAGTAAAGTAGGAATATTTCAGTAGAAGTTGAGAGAAATTTGAAAATTTAGAAACCAAGGGCATTTCGGTAATTTTGTCAACCAGGGGTATTTTCGTAAATTTCCACAAGTCAGAGTATCCTAATATTTTGAAAACTCGGATTTTAGTATTTTGCAAGGTAAAGAGCATTTTATCAAAATTTGAGGGTAGTACAGTAATTTTGCAATACAGGGGCATTTTGGTAATTTTGCCACTAAGGGCATTTTGGTAATTTTTTAAATCGAAAGAAAAACGTCCTTCAAAATCAGATTTAAGGTTTCACAAACCAGAGGGGTAAATTTGAAAATTTAAAAACAGGGAATTTAGGAAACAGCAAGGCTAATTCCCTTTCGGGTTTTAATAATTAGTTCAGCCTGTGAACAAATCCTCTTGGTTAAGGTGAACCGTAGCTACGCACCAGGTAGGATTCGAGTAAAGAGGAGGTGAGTCGCTAGGACTGCTTAAATACCAAGCTCTTACTGAATGCCACTCCTAGACATGCGTACAGTGGTCCTTAACTCGGCGACTTACTTCACAGGTTTGTTTAAGAGCTTTAAGTTTTATGCAAGTGTTTGAGTAGACTAATCCTAGGGTCCAATAGCCTTAATATTCTAAACTACGAGCCCAACTAAGCCCATAACAGTTCATAATAACAAATCACTTCCAAAGTTCGAAGTACTTACCTGGTGGACATCGGGTCGGAGGTACAGGTGCCATGCCAAAATATCCTGAAAACCTTTTTATAAAAGCCCATTTTTTTCAAAAAGTCCATTTTGAAAACTGTTTCGGGCCCAAAAACCCTCAAAGTCGAGTTTTAAACTTGGCTCTGATACCAATTTGTAACATCCCCAAACCCGGTCCACTCACTACGACCGAATCTGGTTATGTTAGTGCGGAAAAGTCGGTGGAAAATCTATTTAACTTAGAAAAATTTAGTAAAACTTGCTAACTTTTGGAAAATCCATGTTCATTTAAACCTATGATTAAAACTTTGTTATTAAAATATACTCATACTAAAAGTTTAGTATATACAAGCCAAATTGAATAAGTAGGTTGGAAAAATATAATCATCTTCACATAGTGTTTCAAATTCTTCAAACCATAATAAATACTAATAAAATAATAACAAAAATAAATAAGAGTCAAAAGGCCTTTATTACATATTCTATTTAAACCCAAATACTTAAAGTAAGCCTAAAACATTTAATCTCTTCTTCTGCATGGGCCACCATGTGTCCACTCCAACCCGGTCCGATCGACGTGTCACCTGCGATGCTTAAAAAGTTGGGTGAGTCATACAGACTCAGTGTGTAACCAAACCATCGAAATCCACCCACATGCTAACCACATAACATCCCAATTATCAAATGCAACATGCAGGTATAATTATTAGACATTACCACAATCTGGGCTTGGCCCACCTTCAAATTATAACAAATACTGGACTAGGCCCTTTTCACATTAGTCCACTGATCACTGGGTTTGGCCCATGTCCACGTATGTCCCCAAAACATACCTATTCATTGGGCTTGGCCCATTTTCATATTATTTCATAAACGGAATAATGCAATCATGAAACCCACCCAAACCTAGGGTCCATCCGCTACACACCCTCTGATCCAGCCTACCACACACCAGGGGACTATCGAGTCACCCTCTCCTTTTCCCTCCAAAAAGGCAACCAATGCCATCCACGATGTAGCGTATAGCTAACATCAAACCACGATGGAGCACATAGCAATCCATCAAGCCACGATATGGCATAAGCCGATATCAATCAAGGTAACCACGCGAACTAAATCGCAAAGATCCACAACGCGACCTCAGTCAGCGCCAATTCACGATGTAGCACAAAGCTGACATCAACCACGTACTCGAAGTACACCCGTACCTTCTTTTGTAACCCACCCATGCACATGCCACATAAAATATAATCGTGATCATGCATGCACATGCTTATTAATATCCATAAACATACTCATAAACAAATAATCACACTGCAACAGATCCGATACTAACCTGGTCATCGCTATACCCTTTAGGGGTATATATGGCACACTTATTACTGCACTTGTTAGTAAAACATATAACACATAAAACCCGGAAACAGTGGGTTAGTTACACACCTTATAACCTGAAGTTCTAAACCCTCGATCCTGACGCTATCGACTAGCGAAACTACCGCTATCTGCCTATAGCTATCTCCTGCCGCTGGCCCACACCCCGATGGCCAATCCCGAACTGCTGAAACCGCTCTTTTCTTGAACTTCGGAATAGAGACCTTCCCTTGCCCACTCTGACTGGTTGTGGCCTCCATCAAAAAGCTTAATCAGGTAAACAGGTTAACCCCCAAAACACCACTTAAGCATTTAACCTTAATAAATATCCTTACCACCACTTGATCAAACTGACTGCTACAAACGGAGGCTTGGCCAACCACTAAAACCTTAGAGTATCTCAGCCACGGAACCCGAAGAGATCTAAGCTAACATTCGGCCCAAGTGCTATCAAGTTGAGAGAAAGAAATTTGGCAAAGGGGTGATGGATGTAGATTCGGCTATTAATTAAATCAAGGGGTAGAGAACATTGGTTTCGGCCAAAGAGAGGAGAAAGAAAGGTGTGGGGTGTACTTTCGGTTTTAAAGTGAAAAGGAAGGGAAATAGGGAGAGTGAAGGGTTCGGCCACATGGAAAAAATGTGAGAGAAGAAGAACAACAAGCTTTGGAGAAAAAGGTTTCGGCAACCAAGGAAATGGGGAACAAAATTCGGCAAGGGAGAGAAGGCAAATGGTGAATGAATAATGAGCACTTCCCCCCCTATTTATACTAAAAGGCCAAGCTCCAACCCCCCAAAAATAGTCCTCAAAATTCTCCTAAAATACCTCCCTTCCACCCATTCAAAAAGCTTTGAAAAAGTCAAACCTAACTAGCCAAATTCAAAAAAAAGATGACCAAGTCTTCTCCACCTTTTAAGCCTTTCAAACCGTCCATCCACCCCACCAAGATGACGCAAAAACAATGCCCATCTGCTGCTTCCGCGAATCGAACATGAGACCCCTCCTCCTGCAAATGGCGTCACCTTCCAAGCTCTAAAGTGGCGCCTTCCTACCACTTTGCCAAGCCTATCTTTGTGCCATATTTCCACCAAAAATTCTCTTAAGGCCCCCTCTATCCAAGCTCCCCTTTTTAGCCCCTAAAACTAAAAATTTTCTAAGGCAACCTACCACCACCTAGGGTTCTCAGGACCCCTAAAACTTACCCAACCACACACTAGAGTGTGCCAACACCCGAGCTAAGCACCAAAAATCTAGCCCCTAAAACCAGGGTGTTACAATTTTAATTTTTGAAAATAGACTCATCATGCTTGATTCTCTAGTCTCCTAAAGTTTAAATCATCACTGCACAATTATCCATGACTTAATTTGAAACATATCAATAAAAATCATAAATCAAAAGAAATTTCGTTCTAATCATAATATGGGAAAATTACTTAAGAACAAGGTATAATTCAAGGCATAATTCAGGGATTTGAGAATAATGTAGAAAGTTAGGCACTTTCACGAAATAAATATTCACCCCCCACACTTAATATTTATATTGCCCTTAATGTACAAAGATATATATGAAATTTAAGAGAAAGGGAGAGGCGAAACTTCCTGAATTTGGATGGCTTCCTTGAGTTGGGAGTGTCGTGGTGTGGTGAATGCTGGCAATCTCTGCGCTAGATGAAGAAATTGGGAAGCTCGTGAAGAAATAGCCAGGAAATATTAAGACACATTTAAGATAAACTAATTATGTATTTAAAGACAAGAAAGATAAAGAGAAAGAAGATAGAAAGTAAAATAAAAATTAAAAGAAAAGATGAATGGACTAAAGTGTCCTTATTGTTAGATGGTTCGCGAGGTGGGTGTTATTTCTAGGGCTGTGGTGGGGTGGTGGTTGTGGTCGTGGTGTGATTCCCTAGCAGCCTTTAGAACCTAAAACCGAGAAACTAAAATAAGATAAACTAAATTTAGCAGAAGAGAAGTAAAGATAAGGAAAATAAAGAAAACGAGAAAAGAAAAAGAAAAACTAAATGGCCTCAAATATCCTTGGCTTGTCGAGTAGATGAAGAGGCCGACATGAACTTATGTAGATAGATCTCCACAGGGGGAATGTGCTTGGATCCTTTCGCTTCTTCGACATGGCTCTCATTCGCACGTTCATGGTGGTTTGAAGAGTTGAAAGTCCTTCCTCATGCTAATAGTCCTATTATCAGTATGTAATTCTAGTCGAGTAGTGCTGACTTTAAAAGTGCGGAATATAGGATTACTTACCTCGGCTATTCCGTATAGGAAAACATTGCGTACCCTAAAAGTGATTTCTTCATTTGTATTAGGGTCAGGAGGAGGTATTCGAGGGTCTGCCTTATCTAACAATACCTGATCTCCGATTTAAAATTCGTTTGTCCCACGGGCTGGTGTTGGCTCTGCTTTGTGTATTCCTAATTTCTCCTTGAAGTGTGTCTTCCACTCGTCTAGTTCATCGATCTGTAGTCTTCGTTCCTCATGGGTTATTTCCTTGTTGGCATGAGGTATAGGATCTGGCTCAGTTGTGTAGTTTTGTTGTAATATTCCGAAATTGGGCCTAGTAGGATTGGGCCTTGGGCTTTAGGAAAATTTTGAGTATTATTTTATTATTTGTGTTAGCTCGGGTATGAATTATGTATGTTTAGCATAGTCTTGTGAGGGCTTGATTTTATTAATGAGGTTAGAATAATTTTTAGTTTAAAGAATTTAGTGAAGTGGATTAAGTGAACTTGACACTTAAGTTAATTTAAGTGTTAAATCTAGCACATGAGGAGTTAGTGGCATAGTGGATAAGGAGCTTGAAAGGTTGCTTGAGGGAAGTGGTTCGAGTAGCATGGAAAGCATATTGAGGATTTTATTTTTGTACATCTTAGCATTAATGTTCGGTCAACTTTATTTATGATAAGGTTAGACTTTAGATTTTATGGTAAGTTGAATAGTAATTTAGGAAAGCTTGAACTTTGGGAAGGGAATCATATGATTAAGGAAGGATAGGGGACATAAGGCTTGGTTTAAGGTGAGGTTTTTGGAAGCTTTTTAATGGCTAATTGTCCATGTATGTGGACGGCATGTGTGGCTAGGGGGTGGCCGAATGTTGTTAGAAGTTGGGGGGGTTTAGTTGGTCAATTTTAGCATTTTGTGTTTTTGTGCTTTTTGTTCATCTTTTGGTATTTTTTTTCTTTTCCTCTCCAAAGCTCTCCTCCTTAGCCGAATTTGTGCCTTGGGCATTAGGTTCAATTTTGTTTTAGATTTGGCCTTTAATCTTTGCTTTGTGTCAAAACCGAAAACTCTTTGAACTTTACCAACTTCTCTCTATTTTCTTCCTAAAGGCTTTTGGCCGAATCTTCTTTGGTATCTCCCTCTCATCTTTTATTCTTGGTAGCCGAAAACAACCTTTCTTGTTCTCATCTCTCTTTTTCTTTCTTTTTCATATTGTTCAAATCACAACATTTCTTCTCTTACTTTTCTTTGCCCGAATCTTCATCCTCTCAATTCTCTTTTCTTTTCTTCCATTGTTTGCTCATGCCGAATTCTCCTATTTTATTTTCATTTTATTTTCCTTTCTTTTCGTGTATCTAGCCGAATCCTATTTGTGTCTCACTCAATCATATTGCCGAAATTGTTTTGTCTTGAGAGGTTCTTTTTGACTGAATTTTCTTTATCTCTTCTCTTTCAAACAAAACTTTTTATTTTGGTAGTGGTATAGTGGAGTGTTGATTATTTCTTTATTGATAGTCGACTATAGCCATTCTAAGATCGTGTGGAAAAGGATATTATCATTCAAGGATTTTGACAAACTCCATAGGCAAGTAACGATTTTCGGATTTGAATCGAAGTGTGAAGGTAAGGATCTTTATACTTGTTATGTCGTTTTAGATGGTCTACTACTCGATTTCTTTTTAGGGGACTCTATCTCTCGATTATTATCTTCTTTCCGTGAACGTTAGATTTTGGGGCAATCAAGTATGGGTTCGAAGAGAGCAGTTAATAGTGTTTGGAAGAGGGGTGGTTCTGCTATACCCTCAAATTCCAAACGAAGGGCTATGTCAAGAGTTCGAGACTTTCCACCGGGATGTGGACTCTCTGCCGGCGACAATCGATTATTTGAAGTCGTTCGTACCCCCGAGCCATTGTTTGTTCGTGGTTCATCATTGGGTTATGAACCATCAATCGGAGAGAAATCACGTATAGATGTTGTTCGAGATTCCGAGGGTATCGACGAACGGGAAAGTTTAGTTATCACTATTATCAGGTGTGTAGCTTACACTAAAACTCTAATAGATTAATAGTATTATTGATAAAAATGTGTGTTTATAAAGAAATATAAATGATTATGGCTTCGGGTACCATTCAATGGTACAGTGAATTCAGGTACGTTATTCCTTACCATTTTGTATAAACTTTTAATATGAGACATATTCGATATTTGGTTATGATTTTGGGATAATGTACAAGGCATGATATCTGCATCATTAATAATGCTATAAGCATAAATATGAAATGTGTATGATTCCGTTATGATTTTGGGGGTATATGGTATGATATTGAAATAATATGTTATTGCATGGGCATATGGGTAATATTGAAAGGGGAAGTGTTCTGGTGGTTTTTACCACATTATCCGGTGACTTCGGTCACGATACTATGAATCCGGTGACTTCGGTCACATACTATGAATCCGTGACTCTGTCACAATTATCTAGTGGCTATGCCACAATTATAAGGGCGATGTGCATGTTGACTGCAGCAACTGCCTTCGATGGTGTGTAGCGGATGGAGGGTCGATTTAGTAATCCCCACAGTGTGATTGGTAGGTACGGGTGGTGTGTAGCGGATGGATATCTAAGTTGGGTTCGGGATTGCATTTCATTTTATATGTACATGTGATTTAATCAATTATTATTTTCTATATTATGGGTTTTATTGCTATGATCGATTGGACTTTTAGTGTATTGTTACACATTGAGTCTGTTGACTCACCCTTCAGTGGGATATCTTTTCAGGTGAATCGTGAGATTGCGGATGAGGAGCCGGATGAACTCGAGGAGGCCATGTAATAAAATTTGGTTTTACATGAACTACCATTTGGGTACTTTATTTAAATTTGGTTTTCATATTTTTATGGATTTGTAATAAGGCCTGTTTATTTATGTTTTGGATTATTTATATGTTTTGGATTTGATTTAAATTTGGCTTACAAATTACATGTTTGATATAATAATTTGAGCATAAAGTTTTTCTAAATTACAAAATGCGATGGTTTTTAAAACGTTACCATCGGGTAACATAAATCATATGATAATTTTTTTAACATCTTTAGTATTTTTCAAAAACTCAACTTTTCCAAATTTCATTTAAATACAGTTTTCAACTTAATCACTTTGGTTTCTTTAAAATATTAAATAGTTTACTAATCTATGGATTTGCAACTAAGTTTTAAAGACTTCTTTTTGAGATTTCAAAAGCAAATTATCAGCTTTCAATTTATTATACACTTGATTTCTACAAACAAAGTTCAACAAAGAGTTTTTCAAAAAATTTTAATCGTTAACTCGTTTTTCTTCAAAACGTTTTCCTTCGTGGCATGCCAGATTCGGTCATGGCGTATTGACCGGGTTTGGGGTGTTACATTTGTGGTGCTTCCTGAAAAGAAGGTTTAGCCAAATGGTTATTAATAGAATTTATGTTCTCACCTTGATTACTAGATGTCCTAGCTGAGTCGAGAGCTTGAAGACTGATTGATTCGTCACCTACACAAAGTATGAGTTCTCATGCGCTGACATCAATTTTAGTCCATGCAGTTACTAAAAAGGGCCTTCCTAAAATTAAAGGGATACTATTGTCCTCATCCATGTCTAAAATGACAAAGTCTACTAGGAATATGAATTTATCAATTTTTACAAGAACATCTTCAATTATACCCCTAGGAATTCTAAAAGTTTCATCAGCTAATTGAATGCTCATCCTAGTTTGTTTGGGTTTCCCTAGACCTAGTTGTTTAAACAATTTATAAGGCATAACATTGATGCTTGCCCCTAAATCAATTAAAGCATTATCAATAGATAAACTACCAATTAAGCATGGAATTGTAAAACTCCCTGGATCCTTTAATTTTCATGGTAGTTTGTTTTGCAACATCGTTGAGCATACTGCGTTTAGTTCCACATGCGATTCCTCGTCCAACTTTCGCTTGTTTGTTAGAACATCTTTTAAAAACTTTCTTGAATCTGGCATCTGCGTAAGAGCTTCAAGAAGTGGCAAGTTAATATGTAATTTCTTTAAAAGTTTAAGAAACTTATTGAATTGTTCGCCTGTGTTGTCATTCTTTATCGCATCAGGATAAGGTATACGAGGTTGGTACTACTTAATTACCGGTTTTGGCTTCTCATGACTTACCTCGATCTTACCTTTACTTACCAAAGATTCTTGCCTTGGCTCAGGTTCGGATTCTACTAACCCTTCACTATTTTGAGCTATTATGGCTTGAAGTTGCTCCTTTGGGTTAGGCTCAGTGTTATTTGGCAAGGTACCTTGTGGTCATTCAGAGATCAGCTTAGCGAGTTGCCCTAACTAGTTTTTGATCCCTTTAATCGATGCTTGTTGATTTTTAAGTGTTGTCCCGGTGTTTTGGAAATGAGTTTCTAGCACCACGATGAATTTTGTCAGCACCTCTTCAAGGTTCGGCTTCTTCTCCTGTGGGTAGGGCTGTTGTTGAATGTTTGGAGGGGGTTGTTGTCTCTGATTTCCTTGACCACCTCGTGAAAACTTGGGGTGGTTCCTCCAACCTGGATTACAAGTATTACTATAAGGGTTATTTTGAGATCTGAAATTGTTACCCATATAGTTCATTTGTTCGCTTTCCATGCCATGTCCATAGGGTGGGTACTCAGGATTCGCCACACCTCCACTTGTTTCGTACTGCATTACCAGATGTACCTACAAGGAACTACATAAACCATCAACCTTTTTATTTAATGACTCTACCTGATTTGATAGCACGGTTACTGTATCGAGGTTGAAAACATTGGCTGCTTTTGTTGGCTTTGTCCTTGTAACTTGCCATTGATAGTTATTCAGTGACATCTCTTCAATGAATTCATAGGCAGCCTCAGGTGTTTTGTTATTCAATGTTCTGCCAGCGGCTGAATCGATTAATTGCCTAGTTGAGGGGTTCAATTGTAAAAAGTTTGGACCTGTAGCCATACGGGTAATCCATGGTGTGGGCAATTTCTTAATAGATCTTTGTATCTCTCCCATGCATCATAAAGTGTTTCCAAATCCATCTGCACAAAAGAAGAGATATCATTCCTTAATTTGGCCATTTTAGCCGGCAGAAAATATTTTAATAAAAAATTTTCGGTCATTTGTTCCCATGTAATAATTGACCCTCGTGGAAGAGAATGCAACCATTGTTTGGCTTTATTCCTCAAAGAAAAGGGAAATAACCGAAGACGGATGGCATCATCAGAAACACCATTTACTTTGAAAGTATTGCAAAATTCTAGGAAATTTGCCAAGTGATTGATTGGATCTTCATCCTACAAACCATCAAACTGAACAAATTCCTGTATCATCTGAATTGTGTTAGGTTTCAGTTCAAAATTATTTGCAGCAATAGCAGGTTTAACAATACTTGACTTAGTTCCTGTTAAAGTTTAGCATAATCATACATAGTTCAAAGAGCATGGTGTTCGGTCGCCTTTGGAGGTAGCAGATTATTCTTAACCATCTCTTCGGTGGTATTGGTTTTGATTTCTTACGCTTCTTCTATGTAATTTAAGCTGCGCCTTATTTCTCTACGATTTCTGCGAACAGTACCTTCAATATCAGTGTCATAAATCAGGGGTCCCGTCAGGTTCCCCCTAGTCATAAACTAGAGGTAACTATCAAGAACAAATAAAAGAAGGAAAATCAGTAAAGCTAAAAGCAAAATAAAAATAAAAATGGCTAAAGTAATAAAAATTTAGCGTTCTTAATATTTTAGTTCCCAGGCAACGGCGCCAAAAACTTGATTGTGTGTCAGAGTTTTAAAACTTTGATCGCTGAAATCAAAGCTTTAAAATTTATAAAACGAATGATCAAACCTGGAAACTAACTCTGACAACGATTTAAGGCAAGTGTACCTATCAAACAGTAGTATAGCTTAGGCAAGACTGGATTGTCAAACCCAAAGGAACTAAACGTACTAATACTAACTTTCTTTTTATTATTTAGCCTAAAATAAAATGAAGTTACTTTAATCTAAATTAATGACTACTAAGCTAAAGATACAAAGACAAAAAGAACGAATTGGGAAATAACTAAGATACAAAGACAAAAAGAACGAATTGGGAAATAACTAAGATACAAAGACAAAAAGAACGAATTGGGAAATAACTTGAAGAAAAACTCAGTTGATCACGACGATACCCTCAGGAAGAATCCACCTAGACTTCACTTGTTATCTAACACTGAACCATACGATTTATTCACTTAGTTTGATCCGTAGGACTCCCTAACGTATATTAAACCCTCTCTCGAGGCGAATAACGTCTAACCCTAGGTTACTTAGTGGAACTCTCGTTCTCTTATAATAACCCCCTAGAATAGCAGTAAATCGATCTATGGATTCCCATACTAGGTTTCACCCTAATCAGGCAAAATCTCATCACCCTATCTCTAGGCGTGCGATCAACTCCGCTTAATTATGCTAGATCCACTCTTAGGCAGGGTCTATTCCTCCTCCACCTAAGCACATCAAATTTGGATTAAGCACACATAATTAAGAACAAACTAAGTATTTATCATATAATTCAGAAAACAATAACAAGGTTCATCTAGGTTTCATCCCCTTCAAGTATCTGAGGGTTTAATTCATAACAAATAAAGAAAACATCTCAAGAGAAAAGATAAAACAAAACATAAGAAATCCTAAAACTCCCTGAAGGAATTGAAGGAGAAATCTGTCGTCTTGAGTAGAATTTCAGCTTCTTGGGATGGATCAACTGGCTAACTTCGAGTGATTCCCACAAATCTGACATTCTCGGCTTGGCTCCTAGGCCTAGCTAATCGCCTTCTCAAAGGTGGTACTTAGGGGGTTATGTATAGGCTCTTGGAATGTGATTTCTTTCTCCCAAAGTATCCTTTTTCGACTGAAATTATCTAAAGCCATGACAGGGGAACGGCCATGTCACACGCCCGTATGACTCATTTTCAAGTCGTGTTTGGATTTCTAAGTTGAGGCACGACCGTGTAGATCGGGGGTGAGGCCGTGTTCTAGATGCATGACAAGGCACGACCGTGTGCTCTTTGGGCCAGGCCATGTCAATTTCGTGGTATGGCCCATTTACTCCGTTTTGGGCCCGTTTTATGTTCTTTTCATCCTCGGGTGCTTTCCTGGGTATAAGACATGAAAAGAAAGGATTAAGAGCACCTTTTTACATAAATTGAGGAATAAATCATCCAAAAACAAGCTAAATGTGGAATTAAAATATGTTATAATTACAGTTTATCAAATACCCACACACTTAAGCTTTTGCTTGTCCTCAAGCAAAATTTTCAATATACAATTAAAACGAACTTTCTATAATTCACAATTCCTACTGACAATGCCTTATCATAATTCATAGATAATTTATACATGGATAATTTAATTCAAAGAGTCCTAAAGATTCAAACAAGATAAGTCATTCATTTGTAATTCGAAAACGTAGGTGTCTCCCCTTATCTGAGTAATTACCTTTAATTTGAAATTGACAAGAGTTGACATCCTCACTAAAGATTCACTCAAATCACTCAAACTGTTTAAGGTTCATAAAAAGAAGCACTCATACGTCGAACCTGAACAGTTAATCCCATAGGCTTGCCTAAAAATCAAATCTCCACCACTTTAAAATGAGATGTTAAACAGATCAAAAGGTCTTTGTTAGGGTTGTAACGGGGCTAGGGTTAAGGTGTGGATAAAGGCTGAAATTAGAAGGTTAGAATCGAGACTGACTTAATGAATTACCTAACTAACAAAAATTGAACTAATTCTAAATGATTACATCAATTGAAAACTAATAATACGAGCTTTTTCCTCAATATGTGGAATTTACATGTAAGCTCATTTAATTGTAAAACTAATAATGACAATACTTCTATTTTTTTTTTTATGAAAAAACTAATAATTTTACATAATAATGAATGAAACAGCTAGACAACACATCAAATGAAATCTCGATATAAGGGTAGTCAAAAGGAATGGTGATAACAAATATAAAGGGGTTTTGGGTTAATATTAGCTGGTGAGTAAAAAAAAAAAGGGTTTTCAGGATCAACGGAGTTTACTAGGGGTTTGTTGTTGGGGTAGGCTATTAGTGGAGTGAGTGGATTAAATCCTAGGTGCCTTATCATCTCAGTATATCAAATCATAGGTGTGGTCTCAACATGTATAATCGAGGCAAGTTCTAGAATGACAGTTCAAAGTTGACACACTCATAATTAATAAAGTGAGCATGAAAAAGAATATATGCTCTATAAGGCTCAAAATCTAACAAAAATTATGGGTATTTTTGACATCAACCTTGTAAATTTCAATGTTCAAGGTAATATAAAATTTAGGTTAACAACCTAGTGAGAATTTTAGTTCTGAAAATTAGACTTATCATGCTTGATTGTCTAGTATCTTAAAATTTAATCATCAATGCACAATTATCAATGACTTACTCAAAAACATGTCAATAAAAACCATAAATAATTCGAAATTTCATCCTAATTAGTAATATGAAAAATTTACTTAAGGATAAGACTAAATTTAGGGATTTGAGAATAACGAAAAAAGTTTGGCTGGATTTGAAAATAATGCAAAAAGTTAGGCCCTTTTTTAGATAAATATTCACCCCCCACACTTAAGATGTACATTGCCCTCAATGTACAAAGATAGATATAACATTTATGGGATAAACCAAAAGGGAAGGGGGAAAGAGTACTCCCTGAACTTTGGATGGTGTCCATGGAGGATGGTAGAGGTCGTGGTGTGAAGAGGTCGGTCTGGATGACGAACCTGTGCTAGATGAAGAAATTGGGGAGCTCGTAGAGGATTAGCTAGGGATTATTAAGACACATTTAAAATAACCTAAAGATATATTTTAAGACAAGAAAGAAAAAGGAAAGGAGACTAAGAAGGAAAATAAAAATAAAAGAAAAGGTGGATGGACCGGAGAATCCTTATTGATGGATGGTTCGCGAGGTGGGTGTGACTTCTAGGGCTGCAGAGGTGCTGGCGATGGCGGAAGTGGCGTGGTTATCGTGGTGGTCGGCATAATTCCTAAGCAGCCTAGCGAACCTGACACTAAGAAACTAAAATAAGTTAAACTAAACTAAGCATAAGATTGTCAAAGAGAAGGAAATTGAAGCAAAAGAGAAAAGAAAAATAAAAACTAATTAGTCTCAAAGACCCTTAGCTTGATGAGTAGACGAAGCTGCCGCCATGAACTCATGTTGATCGTTCTTCTTTGAGAAGACTATGGTTGGCCTTTTTCTCTTCTTCGACATGATGTTGGATGGCTCAAGGATCTAGAGATTTATTATAAAGAGGAAAAAGTCTGAGAGGGAGAAGGGAGAAAAGAAAAGAAAACAGAAATCAGATGGGAAGGGCTGTGGGGTTTAAATTGGATTTCAAATCTGGCACGTCCCCACGCTCGTGGACCAGGGGCGTGTCGATTTACACGACCGTCTCGCACGGCCGTGTGTCTGTGCATGTTGAATCTTCCTGGCCGTTCTTCTGCTAACCACGCCCGTGTATGTGAAGTCAGTATGTTAGCACGATTGGGCGACACGGGCGTGTTCTACCCGTGGTCGACAAGTCAGTAACGTCGCACGGTCGGAAGACACAGGCGTGTTCTGCCCATGGTGTGTAAGTCAGTAGCTTCACACGGTCGAGAGACATGGGCGTACTACTTTTACGGAGCCCGTGGGGTAGTAGTTGGATCCTTGACGTCGAAAAGTGGTTGGGACTAATTTGCACAGCCTCTGATAAGTCAGTACGAAGATTCTGGTGGTCCACGCGGTCACGGACACGACCGTGTGTAAGACCATGTGACCTTGAAATTCTGTACTTTTGGTTAGTTGTAAAAGGATACAAAGAAGGGAAGAAAAGAAACCGATAAATTTGAAAGTAAATAGTGTTAGTTGCTCGGGTTGCCTCTCGAGAAGCGCTCGTTTATAGTCTTAAGCTAGACTTTCCTTGAAATTAAAAAATCAGGGAGGTTTAAAGGTTTGAATATCTTTTCTCATGCTTATAGTTCTATTTTCTTGATAAAGTTTTAAGTCGAGAAGCGTTTACCTTAAAAGTGTCAAATGTTGGATTGCTTACCTCGACTGTTCCGTGGGGGAAGATATCGTATACCTTTAGAGGAATTTCCTCACTTACGTTCAGGACTGATGTGGTGATGTGAGGATCGGCTTTGTCTAATAGTACTTGGTCTTCTATTTTGAAGTGATTTGATGTTCCTACGAGTTCTTCAGGTGGTTCCTTAGGTTTTGCTTTGTGTGATTCCAGTTCTTCTTTGACGTGTGTCTTCTGCTCTTCTAATTTGTCGACCCTAAGGCTTTGTTCCTTATGTAATTCATCTTTGTTGGTTTGGGGTCTAAGATTTGGCTCAAGGTTGTATTTCTGTGGTGTTTTTTGTGATGAAAGTTGAACAATTTGATTATCAAATAAAGTGATTTTCTTACCTTCATTAACTGATGTCCTGGCCGAGTCAAGAGCTTGGAGATTGAGTGATTCATTACCTACACAAAGAATGAGTTCGCCTGTGGCAACATCAATTTTAGTTTTGGCAGTTGCTAGAAAAGGTTTTCCTAAAATTAAGGGGATTGAACTATCATCATACACGTCTAAAACAACAAAATCTACTGGGAAAACAAATTTATCGATTTTGACAAGAACATCTTCGATAATGCCCCTAGAAATTCTAATCGTTTTATCAGCTAATTGAATGCTCATCCTAGTTTGTTTGGGCTTCCCTAGACCTAGTCGTTTAAACAATGTATAAGGCATGACATTTATGCTTGCCCCTAAATCAGCTAACGCATTATCAATAGTTAAACTGCCAATTAAAAATGGAATAGTAAAACTCCCTGGATCTTTTAGCTTTCGTGGTAGTTTATTCTGTAACATTACTGAGCATGTTGCGTTTAATTCCACATGGTGCTCTTCATCTATTTTGTGTTTGTTTGTCAAGAGCTGTATTAGAAATTTCCTCGAGTCTAGCATCTGAAAAAGAGCTTCAAGAAGAGGTAAGTTAATATGTAATTTCTTTAAAAGTTTAAGAAACTTACCAAACTGTTCTTCTGAATCGTCTCTTTTCGTTACTTTGGAATAAGGTATACGAGGTTGATACTCTTTGATTACCGGTTTCGACTTTTCTTGCGTTACCTCTATTTTACGTTCGTCTACCTCTTGGTTCGGTTCGTCTAACCCTTTGCTATCATGATCTGTGATGGCTTGAATTTGCTCCTTAGAGTTAATCTCGGTGTTACTTGGTAGACGTCCTTGCGGTCATTCAGAAATTAGTTTCATGAGTTGCTCAACTGCATTAGTGACTTCCTTGACTGACTTAGTAAGTTCCCCAACTCGTTTCTCATTGTCTTTAATTGTTCTCTCAGTTTCATGGAAATGATTTTCCATGTTTGCCATAAATTTTGATAGCATCTCTTCGAGGTTTGGCTTCTTCTCTTGTGGATAAGGCTGATTTTGGAAGTTTTGAGGAGTTTGTTGCTTTTGATTTCCTTGATTTCCTTGAACTCCCCACGAAGAATTTGGGTGGTTCCTCCAACCTGGATTATAAGTATTACTATAAGAATTATTATTAGATCTGAAATTATTACCTATGTAATTCATCTGTTCGCTCTCTACATCTGGTTGGTAGGGTGGGTACTCAGGATTCGCCACAGTTCCACTTGCGTCGCACTACATGACTGGGTGTACCTGCGAAGAATACAAACTATCAAGCTTTTTATTCATCATCTTTATCTGTGTTGATAGTGTGGTTATTGCATCGAGGTTGTAAACTCCGGCTGATTTTGTCGGTTTCGTCCTTGTAACCTGCCACTGATAATTATTCAGTGACATCTCTTCAATGAACTCGTAGGCTACTTCAGGAGTTCTATTGTTCAGTGTTCCACCTGCTGCTGAATCGATTAGTTGTCTCGTTGAGGGGTTTACATCGTTATAGAATGTTTGGACTTGTAGCCACAAGAGTAGACCGTGGTGTGGACACCTTCTCAAGAGATCCTTGTATCTCTCCCATGCGTCGTATAATGTCTCTAAATCCATCTGCATAAAAGAAGAGATATCATTCCGTAATTTGGCCGTTTTGGCCGGTGGGAAATATTTCAATAAAAATTTTTTGGTCCTTTATTCCAATGTAGTGATTGATCCTCGTGGTAAGGAGTTTAACCACTGTTTGGCTTTATTCCTTAATGAAAAAGGGAACAACCGAAGACGTATGGCATCATCAGAAATGCCATTTATTTTGAAAGTATCGCATAACTCTAAAAAGTTCGCTATATGAGTGTTTGGATCTTCGTCCTGCAAACCATCAAATTGAACAAACTGTTGAATCATCTGTATTGTGTTAGGCTTTAATTCAAAATTATTAGCACCAATAGCAGGCCTAACAATACTCGATTTTGCTCCTGTTAAATGCGGTTTAGCATAATCAAACATTGTACGTGGAGCATTGTTTTCCCCCACATCATGTGGTGGTGGATTACTCTCGTCCATCCCTTCAGTAGGATTGGATCTGCCTTCTTGCTCTTCCTCTGTGTAATTTAAGGCTCGCCTGATTTCTCTGCGAGCCCTCCGAACGGTAGCTTCAATTTCACTGTCGTAAACTAGCGGTCCTGTTGGGTTCCTTCTAGTCATAAACTAGAGGTACCTGCTGAGAAAAGAAAAAGAAGGAAAATTTAGCAAAAATTAAATTTTAACCTACAAAAAATAAAAATAAAAGTAAATTGAGAAAAATAAAAGAATAATGGCTAAAGTAATAAAAATAGAGTTTTCTTAATATTTTAGTTCCCCGGCAACGGCGCCAAAAACTTAATCGCTGAAATCAGAGCTTTAAAATTTAGAAAACGAATGATCAAACCTGGAAACTAACTCTTACAACAATTTAAGGCAAGTGTACCTATCGAACAGTAGTATAGCTTAGGCAAGACCGGATTGTCGAACCCAAAGGAATATGTAACACCCCAAACCCGGCCCATTTGCTATGATCGAATTTGAAATGCCACTACGGAAAAACGTTTGAAAAACTTTTGACTTAAAGTTAAAAACATAAAAATTTGTTTTTCTTTACTAAGACATTGTGTAATTAAAGTTCCAAATAAAATTGAGTTGTTTAAAATAAAACATTTTCAAATAATAATATAATCGATAATCCAACTTAAAACATAATAAAAGTCCTTAAATACTTAAAGTGGCCCTTATTACAATAAATAACCTTTCATAAATAAAATGTGTAAAACAAATAAAATATTTTCTGCATGGGCCACCTCGTATCCACTCCAACCCAGTCCAAGCTTTATGCATCACCTGTAAGGTTTGAGAAAAAATTGGGTGAGTCACATAGACTCAGTGTGTAATCAGTCCACTGAAATCCACCCACATGTGGGCTTAGCTCACAACCACATATCATATCACAATTCAGATAGTAGAACAACTTACTCATATCATTTCCACAATTGGGCCTTGGCCCATATAATCACTTAATCCACATATCCATTAAAATTATGCAAAATGCACCCAACCCAAACTAGGGTTCATCCACTACTCACCCCCCGTATCCAACCACCACACACCAGGGGATTATCAAATCACCCTCTCCATTTTACTCCAAAAGGCAATCAATGCCGTCCAAGTGCAATTAAGCACAATAATCCACAACGCGACCTCAGTCAGCGCCAATCCACGATGCAGCCGTAGCTAACACCAAAACCACGATGGGACACATAGTCACTCATCAACCACGATATGGCACATAGCCGATATCAACCACGATGAGGCACACAGCCACTCATCAAGCCATGCGAACTAAATCGCAATTAATCCACAACGTGACCTTAGTCAACGTCAATCCACGGTGTAGCTCAAGGCTAACATCAAACCACATGCTCGAAGTACACCCGTACCTTCTTTCATATCATATCCCAACCCATGCACATGCTACGTGTAATATTGGCATAATAATAAATGCATGCACATGTCATTAAGGCAGACAATCATATTTCCATAGGCATAGTTACATTCACATCGGCACTTTCACATTCTTATCAACAGATAACACTAACCTGATTATCGATATACCCCTTTCTTTTTAGGGTATTCATCTCATAATTTTTACTGCATTTGTTAGTACACAATCAACACATATAGATATAACAAAAACCCGGAAAACGGTGGGTTAATCACACACCTTCCTATTAATGAAATCCCGAACTACTCGAATCTAACACGATCTCGAAACGTGGTTCTTCCTTCTCCCTAAATACCGATTTGGTCTTCTACCAAATCCCGAATCACACTCTAAGTTCCTTTCCTTAAGCTACACACAAAAGAACACCTTCTTATGGCACTATGAACAATCGGCCATGCCTAAAACCAAGACTTAATCCATTGATTTCGGCACACCCATGAAGAAATAAATAAAACCGATTGCTAAGGAAGAAAATATACTTACTACCACACGTTGTTCACCACTCCTAATGCACCATCAAAGAATCGGCTCCAAGACCCCAAAGAGAAAGGTTTCGGCACAAGAATGATGAAGAGAGATCACACCAAAATGGAGGGAGTTGAATGCTTAGAGAATTCGGCTATGGTAAAAAATTAGGGAGAAAAATAATGTTGAAAGTCTCTTGTGGAAAGCAAAGAGGAAAAGATGAATAGAAATGAGGAGTTTGAGTTTCGGGTTCTCAAGAATAGAAGATGAATCAAGGAAGAACTTTGAGTCCAAGTGCATTCGGCAATAAGGGAAAAAGAGAAGAAATGGTCTTTTGATGGTTTTGTAGTTTTGGTCACAAAAAGAAAAGAAAGAAGGAATGCACTTGAGGGGAGAAAGAACAATTAAAAACAAAATAGTCAAAACTCAAATGGCTAAAAAGAAAAGAAAGCAAAAGGTTTACCTTATGACCAAAATACATTCGGCTAAGAGGAGTAAACAAATTAGAGAGAAATACAAAAATGACCCAAAAGAAAGATGTGCTCAACTAGCACTAATTCTACCAAAACTAACACCAAACCATACCAAAAGCTAACCAAAAATTCGGCCAATCCCCCTAGACACCCATACCATCCATATTCATGGACAATTAGCCATAGAATAATTTCCAAAACACTCTCCATCATCCAAGCCCTTTGTCCCCCCATCCTACCATAATCTTAAGATTCTTATCCCCAATTACAAGCTTTCCTAAACTAATATTCAACTTGCCATAATATTCAAAAGTCCAACCTATCATAATTAGAGCTTGACCGTCCATTAATGCTAGGATACATAAAAATAAAGTCTTCAAAATGCTAATCATGCTACTCGAACCACTTCCCTCAAGCAACTCTTCATGCATCTTAACCACCTTGCCACTAACTCCACATGTGCTAGATTTTAACACTTAAATTAACTTAAGTGTCAAGTTCACCTAATCCACTTCACTAAATTCTTCAAACTAAAAACTATTCTAACTTCATAAATAACTCCAAACCTTCACAAGACTATGCTAAGCACACAAACAATCCTACCCGAGCTAACACAAGTAACAAAATGATACTCAAAATTTTCCTAAAACCCAATTAAACCCTAGAATTCATAAAAACCTCGTAACCTTCCAAATCCACTTAACTAATAAAATCCAATTTGCAAAAACACCATTCTCAAATTCTTAAAGGTTTTAAACTCTCCTAAACCCAAGGCCCAATCGGCCCAATCCTACTAGGCCCAATTTCGGGATATTACAAACTAAAAGTACTAGTACTAACTTTCTTTTTATTATTTAGCCTAAAATAAAGTGAAGTTGCTTTAATCTAAATTAACGACTACTAAGCTAAAGACACAAAGACAAAAAGAATGAATTGGGAAATAACTTGAAGAAAAACTTAGTTGATCACGACGATACCCTCAGGAAGAATCCACCTAGACTTCACTTGTTATCTAACACTGAACCATACGATTTATTCATTTAGTTTGATCCGTAGGACTCGCTAACGTATATTAAACCCTCTATCGAGGTGAATAATGTCTAACCCTAGGTTAATTAGTAGAACTCTCGTTCTCTTATAATAACCCCCTAGAATAGAAGTAAATCGATCTATGGATTCCCATATTAGGTTTCACCCTAATCCGGTAAAATCTCGTCACCCTATCTCTAGGCATGCGATCAACTCCGCTTAATTATGCTAGATCTACTCTTAGGCAGGGTCTGTTCCTCCTCCACCTAACCACATCAAATTTGGATTAAGCACACAAAATTAAGAACAAACTAAGTATTTATCATATAATTCAGAAAACAATAACAAGATTCATCTGGGTTTCATCCCCTTCAGGTATCTGAGGGGTTTAGTTCATAACAAATAAAGAAAACATCTCAAGAGAAAAGATAAAACAAAAACATAAGAAATCCCTAAAAGTCCCTGAAGGAATTGAAGGAGAAATTCACCGTCTTGAGTAGAATTTCGACTTCTTAGGATGGATCAAATGGCTAACTTCGAGTGATTCCCACAAATCTGACCTTCTCGGCTTGGCTCCTAGGCCTAGCTAACCGCCCTCTCAAAGGTGGTACTTAGGGGGTTATTTATAGGCTCTTGGAATGCGATTCTTTCTCCCTAAGTATCCCTTTCCGACTGAAATTCTCTAAAGCCACGACAGGGGCATGGCCATGTCACAGGCCCGTGGGACTCGTCTTCAAGCCGTGTTCAGATTTCTAAGTTGAGGCACGACCGTGTAGATCGGGGGTGAGGCCGTGTTCTAGATGCATGACAAGGCACGGTCGTGTGCTCTTTGGGCCACACTCTATCAATTTCACGACATGGCCCATTTACTCTGTTTTGGGCCCGTTTTATGTTCTTTTCATCCTCGGGTGCTTTCCTGGGTATAAGACATGAAAAGAAAGGATTAAGAGCACCTTTTTACATAAATTGAGGAATAAATCATCCAAAAATAAGCTAAATGTGGAATTGAAATATACTATAATTACGGTTTATCAAAATTTATAAAAAAAAATGATCGAGCCTAGAAACTAACTATGACAACGATGGAGGCAAGTGCACCTATCGAATAGTAGTATAGCTTAGTGGCAAGACCGGATTGTCAAACCCAGATGAACCAAAAGTACTAATACTAACTTTCTTTTTATTATTTAGCCTAGAGATTAAAGGATTTATTATTTAATCTAAAATTAACTAACTATTAAGCTAAAGATGCAAAGACAAAGAGAATGAATCGGGAAAATACTTGTGGGAAGAACCAATTGATTAAGATGATACACGAGGAAGAATCCACCTAGACTTCACTTGTTATTTAACTCTGAACCAGAGGATTTATTCACTTGACTTGATCCATAAGATTCCCTAATTTATATTAATACCTCTTTCGAGGCTACTAACATCTAACCCTAGGTTGATTAATTGAAATCTCTTTCTAATTAAAACCCCTAGAATTGCATTAACTCGATCGATGGACTCCCATATTAGGTTTGACCCTAATCCGGCAGATTTTCGTCATCTATTTCTAGGGTTGCGATCAACTCCGCTTAATTATGCTCGATCTACTCTTAAACAGGGACTTTTGCTCCACTGCCTAAGCACATCAATAGTTGAATCAATATCCTGAAATA
Source organism: Gossypium australe (assembly GCA_005393395.2). Lineage (NCBI taxonomy): Eukaryota > Viridiplantae > Streptophyta > Magnoliopsida > Malvales > Malvaceae > Gossypium > Gossypium australe. The sequence continues at coordinate 130,951,218 of CM016619.1, forward strand.
TCAAAGCAAGAATTAAGAACACATAATTAAGAACAAATCAATTATTTATCATATGGTTCAGAAAACAATAACAAGATCCGTCTTAGGTTTCATCCCCCTCAAGTATTTGAGGGGTTTAGTTCATAATCATAAAAGAATACATCTGAGTAGAAAATATAAAACAAAACATAAGAAAAACCCTAAAACCCTTGAAGGAATTGAAGAGAAGATCCTCTGTCTTGAGTATAACTCTAGCTTCTTGATATGAATCAACTGGCTTTCTTTGGGTAAATTCCACAATTCTGGCTTCACTGGCTCGGCTCTTCGGCCTAACTGGACACCTAACTGGACCCCCTGAAGGTTGGCCTCTAGTGTGTTTATATAGGCTTTTGGAATAGCTTTCTTTGCCTCTAAGTACCCTAATCCAAATGAAACTCTTCTTTGTCACGACAGGGACACGCCCATGGCACACTCCAGTGTGAATCGTGGCCAGACCGTGTTCGGGTCTGTTAATGAGGCACGCCCGTGTGGTCTTGGGCCCAGGCCATGTTCATTTTGTGATATGGCCCATTTACTCCGTTTTGGCCCCGTTTCTCGTTCTTTTCATCATCTGGTGCATTCCTGAGTATAAAACATGAAAACAAAGGATTAAGAGCACCAAATTCCACAATTCAAGGCTTAAATCATCCAAAAGTATGCTAAATGTGGGATTAGAATATGTTTATTTTACGGTTTATCATTAATCTAAAATTTACTTACAACTAAGCTAAAGATGCAAAGACAAAGAGAATGAATTGGGGAAATACTTGTGGGGAAAACCAATTGATTAATACAATACCCGAGGAAGAATCCACCTAGACTTCACTTGTTATTTAACTCTGAACCAGACGATTTATTCAGTTGACTTGATCCGTAGGATTCCCTAATTTATATTAATACCACTCTCGAGGCTACTAACGCCTAACCCTAAGTTGATTAATTGAAATCTCTTTCTAATTAAAACCCCTAGAATTGCATTAACTCGATCTATGGACTCCCATATTAGGTTTGACCCTAATCTGTCAGATTTTTGTCGTTCTATCTCTAGGGTTGCGATCAACTCTACTTAATTATGCTAGATCTACTCTTAGACAAGGACTATTCCTCCTCTATCCAAGCATACCAGTACTTGAATCAATATCCTGAAATATCAAAGTAAGAATTAAGAACACATAATTAAGAACAAATCAAGTATTTATCATATAGTTCAGAAAACAATAACAAGATCCGTCTTAGGTTTTATCCCCCTCAGGTATTTGAGGGTTTAGTTCATAATTATAAAAGAATACATCTCAGAAGAAAATATAAAACAAAACATAAGAAAAACCCTAAAACCGCCTGAAGGGATTGAAGGGAAGACCCTCCGTCTTGAGTATAACTCTGGCTTCTTGAGATGAACCAACTGGCTTTCTTCGAGTAAATTCCACAATTTTGGCCTTTTTGGTTTGGCTCTTCGGCCTAACTGGACCCGCTGAAGGTTGGCCTCTAGGGTGTTTATATAGGCTTTTGGAATGGCTTTCTTTACCTCTAAGTACCCTAATCCGAATGAAATTCCTCTTTGTCATGGCAGGGACACGCCCATGGCACACGCCCGTGTGAATCGTGGCCAGCCGTGTTCGGGTCTGTTAAGGAGGCACGGCCGTGTGGTATTGGGCCCAGGCCGTGTCGATTTCATAAGTTGTCCCATTTACTCTGTTTTAGGCCCGTTTCTCGTTCTTTTCATCCTCTAACGCTCTCCTGAGTATAAAACAAAGGATTAAGAGCACCAAATTCCACAATTCAGCGAACAAATCATCAAAAAGTGTGCTAAATGCGGGATTAAAATATGTTTATATTATGGTTTATCATGCATCAAACACATAAGTAACATCATAAACTTATACTCATCACATAAGGGTATTTTTGTCATTTCACAACCCAAGGGTATTTCCGTAAATCTACTCTACAGGGGTATCTAGGCAATTTTACAAATCAGAGGTACTTTGGAAATTTTGTAAATCAGGGATGTTTTGGTAATTCTGCAAATTAAGGGTATCCTAGTAATTTCATAATTCGGGGCTATCTTAGTGATTTTTCAAACCAAGGGTATTTTGGTAATTTCAAATCAGGGGTATTTTAGTAATTTTACAAATCTAGGGTATTTGGTCCCTCTCAGGTTTTAGTTATGAACTTTGGCCAATTAACAAGTCCTTGCGGCTAAAGTGAACAGACACTATGCACCAGGTAGGATTCCAAAAAAGAGGAGGTGGGCCGCTAGGGCCGCTTAAGTACCAAGCTCTCCCTAGATCCAATCGTAGACATGCATATGCCCGTTAGCACACTATGCATATGCCCGTTACCACACTCTAACCTAGCGACTTGTCCACGGGCATGTTTAATTATTTAAAAGTCTTATGCGGTTTAAGAGTTGTTCAGTACTAAGCCTAAAGTCCATAAAACCCTAGCATACTAGTCTACGTCCCCATAAAGCCCATCAAACCCATTTCACGTTCATATAACCCATAATGGCCACGTCACATCTTTATGGCCCACTAGGCCCAAGTCTAAGTCATATGGCTCATTAGGCCCAAAACAAATCCAGATCATGTAACATGCATGCCTAACCCAATTCATATAATCAAATTAATCTATTTCATCAAACTTAGCCTCAGGGACCACCGAGCCCATTTAACCACTTTAAGCTTTTCGATTTTCTGGCATTGTCGACATCATGTGTGTGTAGTTTTTGTACACACCTAGATACCGCGACGTGCTATTCTATCCTTAGCCTTGATCCTACAACCAACCAACCTTCAATGAACTACTCATACTTAATCAAAATATTTACTCAAAAGCCGAAACCTTACTGTAACCTTACCGTGTGCCACCGGGTTCTAATGGCCCTTCCTTCGCTACTAATCACAAGTGTTCCCTAGATTTGCACTGACACATACACCATCAAAATTTGGGTGACTCGTATTCCACACAAGTCATCCACACATTCGACCATTCACTTCAACCATAATCGAGTTGAGTATCCTTACCCTTGCTAATGATCCTACCACTCTTGCGATCTCTGATCCTTACCCTTGTTAATATAGGATCACTGATAATGAAAAATTAGATCGCCCTTCGGCTTTTAACAAAACATACTAAGGGGAGTTAACAGAATACTTACCGAATCCAACCTTAGATCTTGCGGCCTAGATAACTGCCGAGAGATTCGGCTTTTAACCTTGACTGAGAGTAGCTACCAACTTATTTGTGATAGAGAAAAACAACAAAGATTCGGCACTAATGGGAATTATGGCAAGGAAGGATGATGGTAATTCGGCAAAGAAGAGAATTTGGCTATAGGGGAATTTGGCTTTCAAAGAAAGAAGAAGAACACAACTCTAATAGGAATTTCGGCAAAAAAGAATGATGGCTTTTCTTTTCGGAAAATGAAAGAATTTAACTGAGGGGGAGAAAAGGAAGAAATAATAGAACCCAAGGAACCCTTCAATGAATTCGGCACCCTCTTTTTATAGCCAAAGCCGAATCCTACCTTCCCCCCACAGTCCCAATCGGCACTAACTCCTCCCTCTCCTCATCTCTTGACTTTTCTCCCTGATAACACCTTAATCTTATCCGAAATTTCCTCCACATCCAACACACCTGTTTACTTCAAACTCTCCACAGCAAGAGATCTAAACCAACACAACTCTGGCCGCCCATTCAGTAAAATAAACACTCTACAAAATACCACTCCTAAGCCTCGAACCTTGGACCTCTTCAGCTTACAACACGCCACCTTATAGCTCCCAAGTGACGCCACTTACAACTGGACTACAAGCCCATTTGTGTCCTATTTCTTCTTCATTTATTAAAAAGGCCTACTAACTAAAGTCACTGTTCCCTAAGGCTAAAACCAAAATTTTTCCTTTATCCATACTTGATCCCAAGACATCTCCAACACCCCTAGACATTCCAAATTCATTAATCCTCAAAGCCCACATTCCAATTGTCATTTTTCTCATTCACTTAAAAAAATTCTGAAATCCAAAGCCCAAAGCCCAATAGGCCTAATTCTTCTAGGCTCAAATTCAGGGCGTTACATGTTTGTGCAGTTTGATGGTTTGCAGGATGAAGATCCAAATAATCACTTGGCGAATTTCCTAGAATTTTGTGATACTTTCAAAATAAATGGCATTTCTGATGATGCCATCCGTCTGCGATTGTTTCCCTTTTCTGTGAGGAATAAAGCCAAACAGTGGTTGAATTCTCTTCCACGAGGATCAATCACTACATGGGAACAAATGACTGAAAAATTTTTGTTAAAATATTTTCGGCCGGCTAAAATGGCTAGTTAAGGAATGATATCTCTTATTTTGTGCAGATGGATTTAGAGACACTTTACAATGAATGGAAGAGATACAAGGATCTATTGAGAAGGTGCCCACACCATGGATTACCCTTGTGGCTACAGGTCCAAACTTTTTACAATGGTGTGAACCCTTTAACTAGGCAGTTGATTGATTTAGCCACCGGCAGAACCTTGAATAACAAAACACCTGAGGCTGCCTACGTATTCATTGAAGAGATGTCACTGAATAACTATCAGTGGCAAGTCACGAGGACAAGGCCAACGAAAGCAGCCAGTGTTTTCAACCTCGACGCAGTAACATGCTATCAAACCAGGTAGAACTTTTGACTAAGAAAATTGATGGTTTATGTGGTTCTTCGTAGGTACATCTAGCTATGCAATGCGAAATGAATGGAAGAGGGATGAGCAATACAGAATATCAACCTTACAACCCGAGCACTGAAAATGAGCAAGTTCACTATATGGGTAACAGTTTTAGATCTCAAAATAACCCTTATAGTTACAATTATAATCCAGGTTAGAGGAACCACCCCAATTTTTCATGGGGTGGTCAAGGAAATCAGAGACAACAACCCCCTCCAAACTTCCAGCAACAACCCTACTCATAGGAAAAGAAGCCGAAACTTGAGGAGATGCTAACAAAATTCATAGCGGTGTCAGAAGCACTTTTCTAAAACACCGAAACAACACTTAAAAATCAACAAGCATCGATTCAAGGGATCGAGAACCAATTAGGACAACTTACCAAGATCATCTCTGAATGAGCACAAGGAAGCCTACCAAGCAACACTAAAACTAACCCAAAGGAGCAACTTCATGCCATAACAGCTCATGATAGTGAAGGGTTAGATACGCCCAAATTAAGGCAAGAGAAAGTGGTAGAGGAAGGAAAGGTTGAGGTAAACCATGACAAGATAAAACCGGTAATTAAAGAGTACCAACCTCGTATACCATATCCCGATTCGATGAAGAAAGACAGCACAGAGGAACAATTCGGTAAATTTCTTAAACTCTTAAAGAAATTGCATATTAACTTGCCGTTTCTTGAAGCTCTTTCTTAGATGCCAGATTCAAGGAAATTTTTAAAAGAGATTCTTACAAACAAGCAAAAGTTAGACGTGGAATCGCATGTGGAACTAAACGCAGTGTGCTCAGCAATATTGTAAAATAAACTACCACAAAAATTAAAAGATCCAGGGAGTTTTACAATTCCATGCTTAATTGGTAGTTTATCTGCTGATAATGCTTTAGCTGATTTAGGGGCAAGCATTAATGTCATGCCTTATAAAATGTTTAAACAGCTAGGTATAGGGAAACCCAAACAAACTAGGATGAGCATTCAATTAGCTGACAAGACTATTAGAATTCCTAGCTGTATAATCGAAGATGTTTTAGTAAAAATTGATAAATTCGTATTCCCAATAGGCTTTGTCGTTTTAGACATGGACGAGGACAATACGGTTCCTTTAATTTTAAGAAGGTCCTTTTTAGCAACTGCTAGATCTAAAATTGATTGGGACAGGAGAACTTATACTTCGTGCAGGTGACGAAACGATCACTATCCAAGCTCTTGACACGGCTAGAACATCAAGCAATAAAGGTGAAAACATGAATTCTATTAATGATCATTTAGTTCAACCTTCTTCACAAGAAACACCGCGAAATCACACAACTAAGTCAAATAATAGACCTTGTGCTAACAAAGAAGTAATTTATGAGGAACGAAGGCTTTAGATCAATGCACTAGACGGGTGGAAGACACATTTCAAGGAGAAACTAGGAACACACGAAGCGAAATCGAGGGAACCCCCAGACCAGCTTATAGGAACAACAAATCACTTCAAAATTGGAGATCAGGTAAACGCCACTCAACTCGAAACATATAGTGATCATAGAACTAATGGCAAAGGAGAGGAGTTTCAACTCCTCAAACCACCATCAATACGCGAATGCGAGGTAAGTCTAGCTTAAGACTTTAAACGAGCGTTTCTCAGGAGGCAACCCAAGCACTAACCCTACTAATTATTTTAGTTTTATTTCTTTTCATATTTTGGGGCAGGTTTCCATACCCACAAGGCCTTGCACAGGGCCGTGGCCGTGGCTGTGTGGACGCTACCAGTAGGCACATGGGCATGGATCGTTTTAATTATTTACTTTTATTTTTATTTTTACATCCTTTATTATTTTCTTCTTATTCTTCATGCCAATTAGATTTAGCTTAGGATACAATAAAACCAGGCCGGCTACTTCGAGGAGTCAATTTCAAACGATTTGAGGCGCTCCCCCACCTCTACCTAACCCTATCCTGTTTCTTTTCATTTGACTTCATCCAAAATTCAGGAAGTTTCACTTATCTCCCTATCTTTTAATTTTCTCACTATATTGTCATCTATCTTTTAATTTTCTCTCCCTATCTTTTAATTATGTCTTGTTCTTAAGTAATTTTCTCATGTTACTATTAGAATGAAATTTCCTTTGACTCATGATTTCTATTGATATGTTTCGAATTAAGTCATTGTTAATTGTGCAGTGATGATTTAAACTTTAGGAGACTAGAGAATCAAGCATGATGAGTCTATTTTCAAAAATTAAATTTTGGTTAGGTAGTCTACCTGAATCTAATTATTACCTTGAAGTGTGAAATTTACAAAGTTGATATCAAAAACCCATAATTTTTGTGAGACTTTGAGCCTTTTAGAGCATACATTCTTTCGTGATCACTTTTTGATTATGAGTGTGTCAATATTGATTTGTTATTCTAGAACTTGCTTCGATTATACATGTCAAGACCACATTATTGATATGATATACTGAAATGAGAAAGGCACTTAGGATTGAACCCACTTACTCCACCAAAAGCCTACCTTCACAATTAACCCTTAGTGAACCCTTTTGATCCTAACAACCCTTTTATTGACTCACCTACTAATATTAACCCAAAACCCATCTTGTATTTGTTATTACCATTTCTTTACTCCTTTATTGTTAAGATTTGATTGCAGTTGCCTAAATATGTTCTATATTTCAGTTGTTAAAGTTCTTTCTTATTATTGTAAGTATTATTTACTTGATTTGTTCTTAACAAAAATCGAAGTATATTCATTATTAGTTTTATAACTATGTGAGCTTATACGTTTAAATTCCACATCTTAAAGAAGAAGCTCGTATTAATAGTATTTCATGTTTTCAATTATTTGGGATTAGTTCATTTTTCTGGTTATGTAAATTGTCAAATCAATCTCGATTCTAACCCCTTAATTCAGCCTTTATCCACACCTTTAACCCGAGCCCCATTACAACCCTTTTTAAAGACCTTTTGATTTGTGTATCATATCATTTTATGGTGGTGGAAATTCGATTTTCATGCAAGCCGATGGGATTAACTTCTCATGTTCGACTTTTGAGTGATTAATTTTGAACCTTAAACACTTTGAGTAATTTGAGTGAATCTTTAGTGAGGATGTCAACTCTTGTTGATTTTGAATTAAAGGTGATTATTTAGGTAAGGGGAAACACCTATATTTTCATGCTACAAAAACTATGACTTTGATTGTTTGAATCTTTAGGACCCTTCTACTTAAATTATCAATGTATGAATTACCTTTGAATTATGATGAAACACTATTGATGAATATTATGAATTGAGGAAGTTCATTTTAATTGTGAGTTGATAATTTTGCTTGAGGACAAGCAAATGCTTAAGTGCGGGGGTATTTGATAAACCATATAATGTACATATTTTAATCCCACATTTAGCATAACCATATAATGTACATATTTTAATCCCACATTTAGCATACTTTTGGATGATTTATTCCCTGAATTGTGGAATTTGGTGCTCCTAATGCTTTAATTTCATGTTTTATACTTAGGAAAGCACTGGAGGATGAAAAGAACGAGAAATGGGCCAAAAATGTAGAAAATGGGTCAGAGTACGAAATCGACACGGCCTGGGCCCAAGCGACACGGTCATGCCTCCATTAGCAGACCCAACCACGGCCTGGCCTCGACTTACACGGGCGTGTGCCACGGGCATGTCCCTGCTGTGACCTGTTTTAATTTCACTTGGATTAGGATACTTAGGGGCAAAGAAAGACATTATGAAAGCCTATATAAACACCCTAAGTGTGACCTAAAAGAGGGCGTCTAGTTAGGCCGAAGAGCCAAGCCAGAGAGGCCAAAATTGTGGGATTTACTCGAAGAAAGCCAGTTGATTCATCTCAAGAAGCCAGAGTTATACTCAAGACAAGTATCTTCCCTTCAATTTCCTTAAAGGGGTTTTAGGGTTTTTCTTATGTTTTGTTTTATATTTTCTTCTGAGATGTATTCTTTTATTATTATGAAGTAAACCCCTTAAATACCTGAGGGGGATGAAACCTAAAACAGATCTTGTTATTGTTTTCTGAACTATATGATAAATACATGATTTGTTCTTAATTATATGTTCTTAATTCTTATTTTGATATTTCAAGATATTGATTTAAGTATTGATGTGCTTAGGCAGAGGAGAAATATTCCCTGTTTAAGACTAAATCTAATATAATTAAGAGGAGTTGATCGCAACCCTAGAGATAGGATGACAAAAATCTACCGGATTAGGGTCAAACCTAATATGGGAATCCGTAGATCGAGTTAATCGATTCTAGGGGTTTTAATTAGAAAGAGATTTCAATTAATCAACCTAGGGTTAGACGTTAGTAGCCTCGAGAGAGGTATTAATATAAATTAGGGAATCCTACGGATCAAGTCAAGTGAATAAATCATCTGGTTCAGAGTTAGATAACAAGTGAAGTCTAGATGGATTCTTCCTCGGGTATTGTCTTAATCAATTGGTTTTTCCTACAAGTATTTCCCCAATTCCTTCTCTGTGTCTTAGCATCCTTAGCTTAGTAGTTAGTTAAATTTAGATTAAATAACAAATTCCTTTAACTCTTAGGCTAAATAATAAAAAGAAGGTTAGTATTAGTACTTTTGGTTCATTTGGGTTCGACAATCTGGTCTCGCCACTAAACTATACTACTGTTCGATAGGTGCACTTGCCTCAATCGTTGTCATAGTTAGTTTCTAGGCTCGATCACTCTTTATATAAATTTTTAAGAATGACACACGATCAATACTTGCCCCTAGATTAGCTAAAGCATTATTAATAGATAAACCACCAATTAAGCAAGGAATTGTAAAACTCCCTAAATCTTTTAACTTTCGTGGTAGTTTATTTTGTAAAATTACCGAGCACACTGCATTTAGCTCCACATGCGATGCATCATCTAACATCCGTTTGTTTGTCAAAAGCTCTTTTAAAAATTTCCTTGAATTGGGCATTTGTGAAAGAGCTTCAAGGAACGGTAAGTTAATATGTAATTTCTTTAGAAGTTTAAGAAATTTACCAAATTGTTCATCCGTGTGGTCTTTCTTCATCGCATTGGGGTATGGCACACGAGGTTGGTACTCTGTACTTACCAGTTTTGGTTTCTTATTGCTTACCTCAACCTAACCTTTATCTTCCATGTTTTCTTGCCTCGGTGTAGCAGCCCGATTTAGGGCCTAGCCCGAATAGTGGTCAAGACCACAAATCCAAGTTAGTAAAATGAGTTTTTAAGGTATTTGAGATGTTTGCATGATGATATGAAAGTTTCATGTAGAAATTTTATGGAAAATTCCATTAAAGGGTCCATTAGGACTAAATTACAAAAGTTGCAAAATATGAGTTTCTAGAAGCTTTTTGTATTAAATTACTTTAGAATATTAATTAGAAGTCCTTAAATAGCAATTTGCCCAAATTATAATTTTTGGACAAAATTGGACATGAGTTAGAAATTTGTAAAAGTTTAATAAGAATGGCATTTTGGTCATTTATCTATTAAATGATTAAAATAGGAAAAAGATGACAAAAATTAGTTCTCCAAAATAGACTTGAGATCGGGGTACTATCAGTTGAGAGTAAAGGATACAGATGTTTCCTAGACCGCTTTTCGAACAAGATGCGGGCATTATGAGTTTTTAGTCATGCCCTTTTGGTTGACCAATGCTCCTGCAGTATTCATGGACCTAATGAAAAGTATCTTTATGTAACAGACCGAATTTGACCCTAATCGGAACGGTGGTTTTGGGACCATGAATCCGAGTTCGAGAAATATTTTAATATTATATTTTGTGTTTATTATATGTGAATTAATGTGTGTGAAAATTTCGTAGAAAAATTTTATCGTTTGTGTGTTCAATTTGACAAAAGGACTTAATCGCGTAAAGAGTAAAAGTTGCATACTATAGTGAAAAGTGCTAGAACGATGATGGATTTTTAATATGAGGTATTAAAAGGGCAAATAGCCCATTTTTAAGTTAGTGGGTGGCATATGACAAGATTGACCTTAATTTATATGTTGTTTTTTATTTTTATTAAAGGTTAAAATAGTAAAACATTAAAAATGTTATTATATGTTTAATAATATGAAATTAAAAGCCATCATATTTGTTATTTCTTCTTCATTGCCGTATGTGAGCTAGGAAATAAGGGTTTAAAGGTTTTGAGCATTCAGTCATACATTCAAGCTAAATCGGGTATGCATTTTTAGTCGATTTTTGATAATTTTTACGTTTTTGTGATCGTTGCTTCGTATACTATCCGACCCATGCTAAAATTTTTGAGATTAATGTGTATATGACATTCGGCCATTGATATGTTCATGAGGTTTTTGATGATTAATGTTTTTAAATTAAAGCTATGTTAAAGATTAGTATATTTTGTATTAGGAATTTTAGTGAATTTAAATATTTTGGGCTAAATTACAAAAATGAAATTTTGGGGGGACTAAAATGCAAAATAAATGAAAGAAATGGATTTGTATGGTCCTTGTGAACATTCAGCCCTAAGGTGTTGTAGTGAAATTTTGTGTATTTTGTGTTTTTTGCAAATAGGACTAAATTGTAAAAATGTGAAACCTTAGGGGTAAAATGGTAATTTGCCCATTTATGAAATGAAACGTACTTGAATGAGCTGATTTTTATTTGTTTAGATCAAGAACAAAGAAAAACGGATTTGGATCTGGGAAAGACGAAGGTTATTGAATAGCCGGTCTACGCGATCCGTCGACAGTCGAGGTAAGTTCTTAAGCAAATATACTATAAAGACTTATTTATGAACATAGCAAATGATGAAATTTAGAAGATTTAAATATAAATGTGAATGATAGCCGAATTGAGTGGAGGTTAATATTGAGTTGAAATTCATTTTATTATTTGTACGTAAATAAGCTTATTCGGTTTGAAATGTGGAAGTGAAATGAAGTATGCATAATGTTTATGACTTACAATTTAATAATGTGTATTGAAATGTTGAAAATGTTGATATTCGGGCTTTGAGCCTAGCAGGCCTAGTGCCGGTGACTTATTTCGGGCTTCGAGCCTAGCAGGCCTAGTGCCTGTGACTTATTTCGGGCTTTGAGCCTAGCAGGCTTTATGCCGGTGTTACATATCGGGCTTTGATGCCTAGCAGGCTTAATGCCGGTGATACTTTTTAAACGGAGAAACCATAAATCATTCGAGGTGAAACATAGTCAATGTATTGAGTTAAAAACTCAGGTAAGCATAAATTCCTTTTGAATTTATCAGAAGTATGGTAAGTTGTGTTTAATACTACTTGAGTTGGAATAATATGATAAGAGCGGTGTTATGTGCAATTGAGCTTATAATCAATGTGTATGAATATTATATAACAGAATTTTGAGTGTGATAATATAGTTGATATGAATGTTGTACTTATATGATTAAAAGCATGTGATTCATGTAATATATGTACTGTAATATCCTGAAATTGGGCTTATGCATTTTTGCTTAAATTATATGAGATAGCATGTCTTATGTGTTATGAATGTGTTGTGTGCATTTTTTTAGAACCTTGGAAATGTAAGGAAATGCCTTAGAAAATATTAAGTTTAAAGTTTAAAAGAGGGAATTGAAGGAAGGTGGCTTTAAGAAAATTTATAGAGGAAAAATGACATGAAATTGGGCTTGGTAATGTGGCTACAAGGCGCCACTTAGGGCCTTAGTGTGTGACACCACATGCTAGGGGAAAGGACTTGTGTTCGAGTCGCGTGGGAAACAAAATGTTGATGTTTTTATTTTGCTTGTGACGTCAACAAGAGGAGAATAGGGGGACGGCACCAAGGCTAGATTTTAGGAGTTAAATTCTTTTATTTTTTTGAGATAAATAGGGGATAATTGATGGATTATTCTTATTAATTTTAAATGAGGAGATAAAGAGGAAAATAAGGATATGAGAGTGATGGCCAATTAAGGGACTCTAGGTTAGTAATTTCGGCAAAAGGAGGAAAAATAAGGGCCTTCATCATTTTTCTTTCTTTCTCCTTTTCTCTCTGCCGAATTTTCTCTGCCACTATTCTTCTTTTCTTTTCAATTCTTCAAGAAGCCGGAAGTTCTTTTCTTTCATCATTCTTGCCAAAAATTTCAAGCATCATACACTTCTTCTCCATATTTTGTTAAAGGCCGAACCACCATATCACTCTCTCTTTTCCACTAGAGCCGATTCTTCACTTGGTCACCATTTCCAAAATTGTTGATCCACATCCTAGCCATAGCCGATTTCAATACAAGGGGATCTTTCGGGAAATTGTCTATAGTCGACTACTCTCCAAGTCTCAAAACCGAATTATTGTGGTGTCTGGCATAGGTGCTATCGATTTCTTCAAGTAAGGGTAAGATCCAAATTCGATTTCCATTATTCTTTTAGGCCTGTCGAAATTCAGGAACTAATCCCTCATATTGTTCTTTGGCCGAAACTATGAAGGAAGTTTCGGGATTTAGGTGTTGTCGACTTCAGGGAAGGATCTTTCGGGATTTCTAAGATTCAAGGTAAGATGATATTCGACCATAGGCCATTGTTAATGTGTTTAAATGTTAGAAGTGGATCTAACATGTACCCTGTAGGTTTCGACAACTCCATAGCCAAGAGATTACTTTCGGGATTTGAAAGCCGTAAGGAAGGTATACTTTCACATTCAGCCAAGGTCTATTTTAGTATTTAGATTTGTTCCTTAAATGTTCAAAAGCCGAAAACTAACATGTGAGGTGATCTAGTATAGGCCGATGGCAAGAAGAGCCAACACAACGTTTTCGGGATTTGGTTAGTAACCAAATCGGCAACAAGGTAAGTTTCGGGATTTGATTAATTGGCCGAATGGCCTTTAGCTAAAATATTGCATGTTGGCTGAATGTAGGAACTTGAGATCTAAGGCTTTAGATCGGGCTTTTTGGGATTTGGAGTGAATTTGCTAAGTGTACCATGTGTGTACCCCACCCTAAGTTCTAATAGTTTTATGGTATTGATTATATGCATGGGCTAATATGAATGTGAAAAATATGGCTAAGTACCATGCGATGGTACAAAGTACTCAGGTACGTTTCCTACTCCTACTGTGAGTATGATTTATGGCACATAAATAAATGTGATAAGAATGTGAAATAAAGCATAGGGCATGAAATTGTATGATATGTATGACATGGGGCATTTGGGTGATTATGAAAGGGGAAGTGAATGTGGTGACTTATGTCACGATATAAGAATGTGGTGATTTCGGTCACATTATCTGAATGTAGTGTCACATGACACAAATTATTATCTGGTGGCTATGCCACGAATTTTATAAGGGCGATGAGCACGTCGACTGCAGCGACTGCCTTCGATGGTGTGTAGCGGATGGAGGGTTGACTTAGTAGTCCCCATGGTGTGCAGGTTGGTACGGGTGATGTGTAGCGGATGGCATTTAGGAATGGGTTCAGAAATGTATCATTTATCGTGAATTATGATATGTAAATCTGTATGATTTGATATGCCTGAATCTATTTGGACTTAGTGTTTGTGTACACATTGAGTCTGTTTGACTCACCCCTTGTGGGAACATTTTTCAGGTGACGATCAGTGATGGACCGGGCCGGCAGGAGCTTAGTGGTGGCCATGCTCAGCAAGGAAATTTATTTTACTTGGACATTTTATTTTATTTACGTATTTTGGATTTATTTGGGTTTGTTTCGATGTAATAAGGCCATAGTACGAACTTTATTTTATGCATGCATGTTATTTATTTTCTTATCATACAAAAATTTGTGTCAAATTAAAGACTAAGCAAATTTTTATATAAGAATGAATTCTCAATGTTTTGTCACTTAAAGTAAATAATTTTTAATTTAAAGATAAAACCTAAATCGACATGGCTTTGTAATTTTAAAAGCAAAGTTTTAATAAAACCCTGATTTGAAAAGCTTAAATTGGTTTCCAACTTAAGCCCAACCCAATTCGAGTTTTCTCCCCGAAATCACTTAATGTTTTTCAAAGAATAAACGAATTTGAACCGGTTTTTCCTAAGGAACATACCAAATCTGGTCGAGGCTCGTGAGCCGGGTTTGGGGTGTTTTAGCTTGGTATCAGAGCCCAGTTTTTAAACTCTCGGCCTTGGGTTTAAGGCCCAAAACATTTCCAAAAGTTAAGCCCAAAAGAATTTTTGTGAAAGTAGCAGGATTACTGGCATGGCACCAAAGTCTCCGTCCCGAAGTCCACCAGGTAAGTACCCCTATCTTTTGTGTGATTTATATTGTGATTGGTAGAAGGGTAGAAGTGGAATGGAACGTAGATTGGCATGATAGGTACTTGAACTCTAAGACTAGTTTACCCCAACAGTTACATAAAATTTTAAATGCCTAATTAAACAAACCTGTGACTAAGTCGCCGAGTTAGGGTGTGGTAACCATTGTGCGCATGTCTAGGATTGGTATTCGGTGGGAGCTTGGTACTTAAGCAGTCCGCGTGACTCACCTCCTCTCCACTCGAATCCTACCTGGTGCGTAGCTTCGGTTCACCCTAACCAAGAGGACTTATTCATGGGCTAAACCCAATAACTAAAACCCGAAAGGGACTAGCCGTATTTATATAAAAACCTTAGTTTTAAAACTCTTAAAATTTCCCTTTTAATTTGTAAAGACTATTTTTTATAAATCTTTCTGAAATATTTTCGATTTCTAGAATTACTAAAATACCTCTAGTGGTAAAATTACTAAAATACCCTTGGTTTCTAAAAATACTATACTAGCCTCAATTTTAATAAAATTTCCCTATTTTGCAAAAGTATCCATGAAACCCTAACTTGTGAAAATTCGAGGTACCCTGATTTGGAAATTTACCAAATTACCCCTGGTCTACTAAAATTACCAAAATGACCCTGCTTTCCAAAATTTTGACCATACCTTTGATTTGGAAAATCTTTCTTCCAAAATACCCATGAGTTTGGAAATTTTTGAAATGACTTTTGTAATTTTCAAATTGACCCTGATTTAATTACCAAAATACCCCTGTAGGACAAATGACGAAAATACCCCTGGGATAGGAATGGACAGAAATGTCCGAAGAGTGAATGTGTATGGGAGGTATTATGGAATGGATGTGCTTTTCTGTGAATGAGGATAGAAAACTTGAAATTTTGAATGATCAAAAGAACCCCTATTAAGCTCCTTCCATAAAACTATTCGCGAATAATCAGTGGAATAAAAGATAATTCATAAAATTTCTTAATCAGATTAAAGCGCGAACGTAGATATGAGCTCTAGGGGACGTGGTCGTAATGTGCGCGGACGCGGTAGAGGCAGAATGGCCGTGTCGGAACCCGTTAGATCGGGTCAAGGGTCTGACAATGAGGTACCACCACCAGCTATTGGTGTCGAGCAGCAAGCTCAGACGGGGGATGATGCTGTGTCGCAGGCTGTGCTGCGAGTTTTGGAGATGGTGGCTAGCGCAGGTGGGAATATGGGAGCTCGGAAATCTGTACCCGAGCGACTCCGAGCCAATAGAGCTGAAATGTTTCGTGGAGTATCTGGGGTGGCACCCAGTACAGTTGAATACTGGTTGAAAGCGACGGAGTGAATCATGGATGAGTTGGATCTGACCCCTGAGGAGAATGTGAAAGGAATGGTGGCGCTGCTACGTGATGAAGCGTATCAATGGTGGCTCACAGTTCGGGATGGTGCCACAGCTGAGGATTTGACATGGGAATATGTTAAGGCAGCTTATCAAAAGAAGTATGTTGGGACCAGATATACCGATGCGCAGAGGAAGGCTTTTCTGGGGCTGGTTCAAGGGAACAAGTCCGTTGCGGAGTATGAGGCTGAATTTCTGAGGTTGAGCCGATATGGTCGAGGAGTAGTGGCTACGGAGCATGAGCGATGTGTCCGGTTTGAGGACGGACTAAAGGATGACCTGAGATTGTTAGTCGCACCACATCAAGAGTGGGAGTTTCCTGCTATAGTAGAGAAAGCTAAGATAGCGGAAGGGATTAAGGACCCTGTAAGGCAGCACTCTGATTGGAATAAGCAGAAAAGAGGATTTGGGCCGTCAGGGTCAGCTGGGAATGTTCAGAAAAGGCTAGAGTTGATGGGCCGCGAGGTTAGCAATCTGGTACTGGAAGGCAATATCGTACTTGTGATCAGTGTGGGAAGAAACACTTAGGGGAATGCTGGAAAAAGACAGGAGGATGCTTCAAGTGTGGGTCAAAGGACCATATGATTAAGGATTGCCCTATGATGCCGGATGGGAATCGACCAGCAGCTCAGAATGTTAGTCAGGCTAGTAGAGGCGGACAGCAGCCTCAACGGGGCCGTGGTCCGAATGGCCGATGTAATGGTGCTGGAAGAGGACGTGGAACACCTGGCAGAGGTGCTGGTAATGCAGAGGCAAGGCAGCCGGGTCTAGTGTATACGGTTTACTGTAGAGAGGATGGAGACGCACCGGACGTTATAACCGGTACGTTCCTTGTTTGTGGCAAGCCTTATTTTGCTCTGATTGATGTGGGCTCGACCCATTCTTATGTTGCATGGAGAGTAGTTGAAACTCTAGACATAGCCTCTGAACTTTCTAATAGGGAGATGACTGTAGTAAGTCCACTAGGTCAAACTGTAATAGTGAATAAGATGTTTCGGAGAGTGCCTCTAGAAATTCAAGGAGTAGTATTTTCCGCCGACTTAATGGAATTACCTTTCGGAGAGTTCGATCTCATACTTGGAATGGACTGGCTAGTAGAGCATCGAGCCATACTGAATTGTGCGGCTAAGCGAATGGAGTTGAGGACTCCAGAGGATAAGGAAGTTGTTATGATTGGAGAAAGAAGAAACTACTTGTCTAACGTAGTTTCTGCTCTAAAGGCTGATAAGATGGTCCAGAAAGGATGCAAGGCATTTCTGGCCTTTGTTAGTGCATTGGATAAGAAGGGAGAAGGTGTTAGTGGAGTTCGAACCGTGAGGGACTTTGAAGATGTGTTTCCAGAGGAATTACTGGGAATACCCCCAGATAGGGAGGTGGAGTTTGGAATTGATTTGCTGCCGGGAACAGCTCCTGTGTCAATCGCTCCATACAGAATGGCACCAAAGGAGTTGGTTGAGCTCAAGGCTCAAATTCAAGAGTTGCTTGATCGTGGGTTTATCCGACCCAGTGTGTCTCCATGGGGAGCACCGGTCTTGTTCGTGAAGAAGAAGGACTGAACTATGCGTATGTGCATAGATTATCATCAATTGAATAAGCTTACCGTCAAGAACAAGTACCCCTTGCCAAGGATAGACGACTTGTTCGATCAGCTTAAGGGGCAGCGGTATTCTCAAAGATAGATCTAAGGTCTGGATATCATCAGCTTAAGGTGAAGGAAGTGGATATACATAAGACAGCTTTTCGGACAAGATATGGGCATTTTGAGTTAGTTGTAATGTCGTTTGATTTGACAAACGCCCCAGCTGCGTTCATGGATATGATGAACCGGGTTTTTCAACCCTACTTGGATAGGTTCGTCGCGGTGTTTATCGACGATATCTTGGTGTATTCCAAAACTGAAGAGGAGCATGATGAGCATCTCCGAGTTGTGCTGTAAGTGTTAAGGGAGAAGAAACTATATGCCAAATTCAGCAAGTGTGAATTTTGGCTTAAGGAAGTTGCGTTTTTAGGACATGTGGTGTCTACAGAATGAATAAGGGTGGATCCTAGGAAGATTGAGGCGGTGTTGGATTGGAAACCACCCAGGTCTGTGGCTGAAATTCGTAGCTTCTTGGGATTGGCAGGCTACTACAGAAGGTTCGTGGAAGGGTCCTTATCGATAGCCGCGCCTTTGACCAAGTTATTAAGGAAGGAAGTGCCTTTTGTATGGACAGAAAAGCAACAAGAGAGCTTTGAGAAGCTCAAGAGGGTCTTGACTGAAGCTCCGGTTTTGATTCAGCTAGAGGCAGGGAAGAATTTTGTGGTGTATTGTGACGCGTCCCATACAGGTTTGGGATGTGTTTTGATGCAAGACGGGAAAGTGGTCGCTTATGCGTCTCGGCAACTAAGGCCACATGAGGTTAACTACCCAACTCATGATTTGGAATTGGCGGCAGTGGTCTTTGCTCTTAAGGTGTGGAGGCACTATCTCTATAGAGAAAAGTCAGTGATCTACACGGACCACAAGAGTCTTAAGTATTTGTTGACTCAGAAGGAGTTGAACCTGAGACAGCGAAGATGGGTGGAATTACTGAAGGATTATGACTGTTCGATAGAGTATCACCCGGGCAAAGTGAATGTGGTCGCAGATGCCCTCAGTCGGAAGGTTGTATTGGATCTGAGGGCGATGTTTGCACATCTGAGCTTGTATGATGATGGAAGTCTGCTGGCAGAACTGCAAGTTAAGCCGACGTGGTTGAATGAAGTAAAAGAGGGACAGTTGGTTGATGATGAATTAAGTGTTAAGTTACAAAAGTACAGAATGAGGAGTTGGAGGATTATGGCGTGAATGACGAGGGAATGTTGTGCTTCAAGGGTAAGGTCTGTATGCCTCAGGATCAGGAGTTAAGGCAGAGAATTCTTCAGGAATTGCATAATAGCCCTTATGCTATGCATCCTGGAGGAAGTAAGTTGTACAGAGACTTAAGAGAACAGTTTTGGTGGCCTGGTCTTAAGAAAGAAGTTACTGAATTTGTATGCAAGTGCTTGACGTGTCAGCAAGTTAAGGCTGAACACCAAGTTCCGTCAGGACTACTTCAACCGATAATGATTCCGCAGTGGAAGTGGGAAAGAATCACCATGGACTTCGTTAGTAGATAGGTTGACTAAGTCCGCGCATTTCATCCCAGTAAGAGTTGACTATTCTCTGCAAAAGTTGGCGAAATTATATGTGGCGGAGATTGTAAGGTTACATGGAGTTCCACAATCGATTATTTCGGATAGAGACCCAAGGTTTACTTCGCGGTTTTGGAAAGCTCTACATCAGGCTTTAGGTACTAAATTGGATTTCACTACGGCTTTTCATCCACAGTCAGATGGGCAATCTGAACGAGTAATCCAAGTGTTGGAGGATATGTTGAGAGGCTGTGTGATAGATTTCAGAGGAAGTTGGGAAGAGTATTTGCCATTAGCGGAATTTGCGTACAACAACAGCTATTAAGCTAGTATTCGGATGGCACCGTATGAAGCACTGTATGGGCGGAAGTGTCGCACTCCTAGTGTTGGACAGAATTAGGAGAACGTCGAGTTTGGGTCCAGAGTTAGTGGGCAGAATCTGAGGAAAAGGTTGAGATAATTCGGGCACGGTTGAAGGAAGCATCTGATAGACAAAAGTCATATGCAGATCTCAAACGGAAGGAAATAGAATTTGATGTGGGAGATCAAGTGTTCCTTAAAGTGTCGCCTTGGAAGAAGGTAATGAGATTTGGTCGCAAAGGGAAGTTAAGCCCAAGGTTTATAGGACCTTATAAGGTTTTGAAGCGAATTGGACCAGTGGCATATCAGTTGGAGTTGCCATCGGAGTTGAAGCAGATGCACGACGTATTCCATGTGTCCATGCTACGTCGATATCGATCGGATCCATCGCATGTAGTACCGGTTGAAGAGGTGGAGCTAAGGCTAGATTTATCCTACGAGGAAGAGCCGATTCAGATTCTAGAACGAGATGTGAAAGTGTTACAGAGGAAATCAGTTCCTCTAGTCAAAGTGTTATGGAGAAATCATGGATCGGAAGAAGCTTCGTGGGAGCCGGAAGAAGCGATGCGACAGCAGTACCCTCACTTATTTCAGCCAGGTAATTTCGAGGACGAAATTATTTTAAGGGGGGTAGAACTGTAATAGCTTGAAATTGGGCTTATGCATTTTTGCTTAAATTATATGAGATAGCATGTCTTATGTGTTATGAATGTGTTGTGTGCATTTTTTTAGAACCTTGGAAATGTAAGGAAATGCCTTAGAAAATATTAAGTTTAAAGTTTAAAAGAGGGAACTGAAGGAAGGTGGCCGTAAGAAAATTTATAGAGGAAAAATGACATGAAATTGGGCTTGGTAATGTGGCTACAAGGCGTCACTTAGGGCCTTAGTGTGTGACGCCACATGCTAGGGGAAAGGACTTGTGTTCGAGTCGCGTGGGAAGCAAAATGTTGATGTTTTTATTTTGCTTGTGACGTCAACAAGAGGAGAATAGAGGGACGGCACCAAGGCTAGATTTTAGGAGTTAAATTCTTTTATTTTTTTGAGATAAATAGGGGATAATTGATGGATTATTCTTATTAATTTTAAATGAGGAGATAAAGAGGAAAATAAGGATATGAGAGTGATGGCCAATTAAGGGACTCTAGGTTAGTAATTTCGGCAAAAGGAGGAAAAATAAGGCCATTCATCATTTTTCTTTCTTTCTCCTTTTCTCTCTGCCGAATTTTCTCTGCCACTATTCTTCTTTTCTTTTTAATTCTTCAAGAAGCCGGAAGTTCTTTTCTTTCATCATTCTTGCCAAAAATTTCAAGCATCATACTCTTCTTCTCCATATTTTGTTAAAGGCTGAACCACCATATCACTCTCTCTTTTCCACTAGAGCCGATTCTTCACTTCGTCACCATTGCCGAAATTGTTGATCCACATCCTAGCCATAGCCGATTTCAATACAAGGGGATCTTTCGGGAAATTGTCTATAGTCGACTACTCTCCAAGTCTCAAAACTGAATTCTTGTGGTGTCTGGCATAGGTGCTGTCGATTTCTTCAAGTAAGGGTAAGATCCAAATTCAGTTTCCATTCTTCTTTTAGGCCTGTTGAAATTCAAGAACAAATCCCTCATATTGTTCTTTGGCCGAAACTATGAAGGAAGTTTCAGGATTTAGGTGTTGTCAACTTCAGGGAAGGATCTTTCGGATTTCTAAGATTCAAGGTAAGATGATATTCGGCCATAGGCCATTGTTAATGTGTTTAAATGTTAGAAGTGGATCTAACATGTACCCTGTAGGTTTCGACAACTCCATAGCCAAGAGATTACTTTCGGGATTTGAAAGTCGTAAGGAAGGTATACTTTCACATTCGGCCAAGGTCTATTTTAGTATTTAGATCTGTTCCTTAAATGTTCAAAAGCTGAAAACTAACATGTGAGGTGATCTAGTATAGGCCGATTGCAAGAAGAGCCAACACAATGTTTTCGGGATTTGGTTAGTAACCAAATCGGCAACAAGGTAAGTTTCGGGATTTGATTAATTGGCCGAATGGCCTTTAGCTAAAATATTGCATGTTGGCTGAATGTAGGAACTTGAGATCTAAGGCTTTAGATCGGGCTTTTTGGGATTTGGAGTGAATTTGCTAAGTGTACCAGGTGTGTACCCCACCCTAAGTTCTAATAGTTTCATGGTATTGATTATATGCATGGGCTAATATGAATGTGAAAAATATGGCTAAATACCATGCGATGGTACAAAGTACTCAGGTACGTTTCCTACTCCTACGGTGAGTATGATTTATGGCACATAAATAAATGTGATAAGAATGTGAAATAAAGCATAGGGCATGAAATTGTATGATATGTATGACATGGGGCATTTGGGTGATTATGAAAGGGGAAGTGAATGTGGTGACTTATGTCACGATATAAGAATGTGGTGATTTCGGTCACATTATCTGAATGTGGTGTCACATGACACAAATTATTATCTGGTGGCTATGCCACGAATTTTATAAGGGCGATGAGCACGTCGACTGCAGCGACTGCCTTCGATGGTGTGTAGCGGATGGAGGGTTGACTTAGTAGTCCCCATGGTGTGCAGGTTGGTACGGGTGATGTGTAGCGGATGGCATTTAGGAATGGGTTCAGGAATGCATCATTTATCGTGAATTATGATATGTAAATCTGTATGATTTGATATGCCTGAATCTGTTTGGACTTAGTGTTTGTGTACACATTGAGTCTGTTTGACTCACCCCTTGTGGGAACATTTTTTCAGGTGACGATCAGTGATGGACCGGGCCGGCAGGAGCTTAGTGGTGGCCATGCTCAGCAAGGAAATTTATTTTACTTGGACATTTTATTTTATTTACGTATTTTGGATTTATTTGGGTTTGTTTCGATGTAATAAAGCCATAGTACGAACTTTATTTTATGCATGCATGTTATTTATTTTCTTATCATACAAAAATTTGTGTCAAATTAAAGACTAAGCAAATTTTTATATAAGAATGAATAATCAACGTTTTGTCACTTAAAGTAAATGATTTTTAATTTAAAGATAAAACCTAAATCGACATGGCTTTGTAATTTTAAAACCAAAGTTTTAACAAAACCCTGATTTCAAAAGCTTAAATTGGTTTCGAACTTAAGCCCAACCCAATTCGAGTTTTCTCCCCGAAATCACTTAATGTTTTTCAAAGAACAAACGAATTTGAACCGGTTTTTCCTAAGGAACATACCAAATCTAGTCGAGGCTCATGGGCCGGGTTTGGGGTGTTTCATGTACTTTGTACTTTGATGAGATGCAGGTTGATGGTAATGAAGTGCAATTACTTGGGTTAATATACTACTAGTATTCGGCCCTGTATAAATCACATATTGAAATATTCATATCCAATGTCCTAGATTTAATGATTAAAAATGTTCAAGTGCTTGATTATTGTATTATCATTTGCTTGAGACTTACTAAGCTAGTAAGCTTACTCTCTGTGTGTTTATTGTTCTATCTTATAGATTCTGATCAAGCTACGAGCTCCGGGGATCGTCACTGAAGTCACTCACACTATCGACTCACGTTGGTACTTAAAATGTTTAGCTTTTGTTCTTAAGGCATGTATAGACTAGTATTTATTTTGGATTAGTTTTGAAGTTGTATATATAAATTAAGCCATGCGAATATGGCTTGATTATCTTTATATATATATATATATATATATATAAATATATGTTGGCTTTAGTATATTCGATCATGATTTAAGATTGTTTTGGAAATGTGTTTTATGCTATAAATTGTGAAATGGATGTATGTTTGTTTTGGAAAAGTGAGATAATATGTATGATTGAATAATGTGAATTGATTATATAGGTTTGGTTATGAATGGATAATTGATAAAAGTGTTTTAGGTTCATTTTGCTAACCGAATTGATGAAAAGCCATTTGGATTTGTGTGATATTATGGTACAATGCACAATACATGTAATAGACATGATTTAATTTGAATTTGTACTTATTAAATTGAATTTCATGAATCATATTATAAATAGGTTGTATTAGTTCTATGATTACTTATTAAGTCAATTAAATGCATGGTTATATTCGACTGGTGACATTTATTTTTAGCTATGCCTACGAATTCAATAGTTGTGGAATAATTTACTTCGTTATGTTTAGGAAGTGGCATAATTTGTACTTGCTATGTGGATAACTTGGATAGTCAAATTAATAAGGTAATGAATTTGCTAAGTATGTATAAAGTTTGATAAGGTGGTTAGCCTATACTATTTTTATGGATAGCTTTGCATTGAAATTTATTATTGATTTGGTATAAATAAATATTAGATACAGTTTTGACATTAGCAAATGTGCATATGGTATAATGATATACTAAGTATGTTTGGTCATATTTTATGTCACCAATGCTGTGTAAATGGATGGGCAATTTAGTAGTGAAATATGATTTGATTGAAGTCTAAATTTTACATGTGCGAAAGCTTGTTAATAATGGATTGTTATATAACTAATGAAAGAGTTGTTTCACTATATGTCTTGTATATGATATGTTTTGATATATGTTAGAATATGTTTTAAATATGAAGTGTTATGATTGCTATGTTTTGGTAAAACTCGATAAATTGATTAAGTTATGAGCTTTGAGATGATTAAATTTAAGTTAGGAAAGCAATGATTTTCTGTGTAAACTATGATATGACCGGTAATGCCCCGTAACCTTAATTTGGCGATGGATACGGGTTAGGGGTGTTACATTTGATTGGTATCAGAGCTTACGGTTTAGTCGATTCTAGGACTACCGTAGCGCGTAAGAGTCTAGCTATACATGCCTTAAATTGTATATACGACAGTGTGGTGACTTCTGACATTTTCAATTGTGTTTTATATAGTAAATGGATTCCGATCCTAATAGAGCTGTAGCCGATGATGTAGAGAGCGTCGCGCCTGGTCCCGCACGTGGATCAGCGCCATTAGACTCTCGACCAATTTCGGGTAGCCATGAGGGGGAGGCTAAACAAGCCTTCTACCAGATGATGAACGAATGGTTTACCCAGTTTATTCAGACTAATCCGGCTGTACAACAACCTTCACCCCTGAATAATCCAACTCCGGTACCTTCAGCATCCTCGATGATAGATCCGATGAGATCTAGTAGGCCTCCTGTTGATAAAATCAGGAAATATGGGGCCGAGGAATTCAAGGCCAATGATGATGTTGACGCAGAGCGAGCCGAGATGTGGCTTGATAACACTATTCGGGTACTCGATGAGCTATCCTGTACTCCAGATGAATGCCTAAAGTGTGCTATATCTCTACTTCGGGACACTACCTATCATTGGTGGAAAACACTAGTATCAGTGGTTCTGAAAGAAAAAGTAACTTGGGACTTCTTCCAAATTGAGTTCCGTAAGAAATATATCAGTCAGAGATTCATTGATTAGAAACGAAAAGAATTTCTAGAATTAAAACAGGGTCGCATGACTGTGACGGAATATGAGCAGAAGTTTGTCAGATTGAGCCGTTATGCCCGAGAGTGTATATCTACTGAGGCCATTATGTGTAAAAGATTTGAAGACGGCCTGAATGAAGATATAAAGTTACTTATTGGCATTCTTGAAATCAAAGAGTTCGTGACACTAGTCGAGCGAGCTTGTAAAGCCGAAGAGCTCGGAAAAGAGAAAAGAAAGGCTGAAATAGAAGCTAGAGGCACTTGTAAAAGATCATCGAGTAAGACTTTTCATTCAGTGCATAAGAAGTTCAGAGATGACTCCAGTCGACATAAAGTTACTCCAGACTTGTCTAGACGTGATCGACCTCCAGTGAATTCCCGAGCCACTTCGATGGCTAGTGTTGGTAATGTTCCGCAGAACCGGGCTGAGTGCAAACATTGTGGAAAATGGCATTCTGGGAGTTGTAGAGTTCGTGATTGGTCCTGCTTTAAATGTGGATTGTCGGACCATTTTATTCGAGAGTGCCCGATGTTAGCTGAACAGAATACGACACAGAACACTAGACCGAGCAGCGCACCAGCACGGGGCAGACCACTCAGACATTCAGGCAATGTAGGTGGCAGTCAGAGAGGGACGAAGGACACTGCAGTACAATCAGAGGCTAGAGCTCCAGCTAGAGCTTATGCTACACGAGCTAGAGAGGATGCTTCTACCCCAGATGTCATTATCGGTACTTTCACCCTTTATGATACTACTGTGATTTCATTGATTGATCCTGGTTCAACTCATTCATATGTGTGTGAAACTCTAGAATTCAGTAAGACTCTACCAGTTGAGTCTACTGAGTTTGTGATTCGTGTGTCCAACCCTTTGGGTATATGTGTACTTGTTGATAAAGTGTGTATAGGTTGCCCGTTGATGATTCGGGATTCTTGCTTTCCAGCCGATTTAATGTTGTTGCCTTTCGATGAGTTCGATATAATTTTGGGAATGGACTGGTTAACTTCGCATGATGCAGTGGTGAATTGCAAAAAAAAGCTTATTGATTTGAGATGTCAGAACGGTGAGATCATCAGAGTTGAATCCAGTGATTTAAGTGGGTTACCTACAGTAATATCCTCGATGTTAGCCCGAAAGTATGTGAGATAAGGGTGCGAAGCTTATTTGGCCTATGTATTGGATAATAAAGTGTCTGAAAAACAGATTGAATCTGTACCGGTTGTGTGTGAATACCCAGATGTGTTTCCTGAAGAATTACCGGGTTTACCACCAGTACGAGAGATTGAGTTTGGCATTGAATTAGTACCGGGGATGACTCCGATCTCGATAGCTCCGTATCGGATGGCACCTACTGAGTTAAAAGAGTTGAAAGCACAGTTGCAAGAGTTAACAGATAGGGGCTTTGCACGATCGAGCTTTTCTCCTTGGGGTGCACCAGTTCTTTTTGTGAAAAAGAAAGATGGAACGATGCGAATGTGTATTGATTATCAGCAACTGCATAAGGTAACTATAAAGAATAAGTGCCTGTTACCTCGAATTGATGACTTGTTTGATCAGTTGAAAGGGGCTTCAGTATTTTCGAAGATAGATCTGAGATCGGGTTATTATCAGTTGAGAGTCAGAGATACAGATGTGCCAAAGACTGCATTCCGGACGAGGTACGGACATTTTGAGTTTCTGGTTATGCCTTTTGGACTTACTAATGCACTTGCTGTTTTTATGGATCTGATGAATCGAGTTTTTAGACAGTTTTTAGATCGGTTTGTAGTAGTGTTTATTGATGATATACTGATCTACTCCAAAGATGAAGCTGAGCATGCCGAGCATCTGAGATTGGTGCTACAAACTTTGCGAGATCAACAGTTGTATGCAAAGTTTAGTAAGTGTGAATTCTGGATGAATGAAGTCAGCTTTTTGGGACACATTGTTTCAGCGTCAGGTATTTGGGTTGATCCAAACAAAATATCGGATATACTTGATTAGAAACCACCAAAGAATGTTTCCAAGATTCGAAGCTTTCTGGGACTTGCGGGATACTACAGATGGTTTGTGAAAGGTTTTTCTATGATAGCTACACCTTTGATAAAGCTATTACAGAAAGATGTCAAGTTTGAGTGGTCGGAAAAGTGTCAGAAAAGTTTCGATCAGTTGAAAGCCCTTTTGACCGAAGCTCCAGTGTCAGCTCAGCCTGAATCGGGAAAAGAATTTATCGTTTATAGTGATGCTTCTTTGAATGGTTTGGGTTGCGTTTTGATGCAGGAAGGCAAAGTTATAGCCTACGCTTCGAGACAATTGAAGCCACACGAAAGAAATTATCCAACTCACGATCTGGAATTAGCAGCCATTGTTTTCGCATTGAAAATTTGGCGTCATTACTTATTCGACGAGAAATGTCACGTTTATTCGGATCACTAAAGTCTAAAGTATTTGATGACTCAGAAAGATCTGAACTTGAGACAACGCAGATGGTTAGAACTGTTGAAAGACTATGAGTTGGTGATTGACTACCATCCGGGGAAAGCTAACATTGTCGCAGATGCGTTAAGTCGAAAATCATTGTTTTCTCTCCGTACATTGAACGCACAGATGGTTATGTCTTGTGATGGTTCGATCATAGCCGAGTTAAAAGTAAGACCGATGTTTATTCAGCAAATTTGTGATGCACAGAAATTAGACAAGGATTTGATTGCTAAACGAATTTAGTGTGAAAAACATGTGGAATCAGAGTTTCAAATTGATGCAAATGATTGTTTAAACTTTTAAAGCCGAATATGTGTTCCGAAGAACTCGGATTTGATTCAGATGATTCTGAATGAGGCTCATAGTGGTCGAATATCGATACATCCAGGTAGCACAAAAATGTATAATGATTTGAAACAGTTCTATTGGTGGCCTGGCACGAAACGAGATATATCTGAATTTGTTTCAAAGTGCTTAATCTGTCAGCAAGTAAAAGTCGAGCATCAAGTGCCTTCTGGATTGCTTCAGCCGATCATGATACCTGAATGGAAATGGGATAGAATCACTATGGATTTTGTATCTGGTTTGCCTATGACACCGAGCAAGAAAGATGCAGTTTGGGTTATAGTAGATCGACTGACCAAATCAGCTCACTTTGTACCGATTCGTACGGACTATTCACTCGATAAACTTGCTGAGTTGTATACATCTCAAATTGTGAGATTACATGGTGTGCCGAGTTCTATTATTTCAGACAGAGACCCGAGATTCACATCGCGATTTTGGAAGAAGTTACAGGATGCTTTAGGTACTAAACTTCATTTTAGCACAGCTTTTCACCCGCAGACAGACGGTCAATCTGAGCGAACCATTCAGACACTTGAGGACATGTTGAGATGTTGCGTTCTTGAGTTTGAAGGTACGTAGGAAAAGTACTTACCTTTGATTGAATTTGCTTATAATAACAGTTTTCAATCAAGTATCAAAATGGCACCCTATGAAGCTCTATATGGCCGCAAGTGTCGTGCACCCTTGTACTGGACCGAGCTCAGTGAGAATAAGATACAAGGGGTTGATTTGATTAAAGAGACTGAACAGAAAGTGGCTATGATCAGAGGTAGTTTAAAAGCTGCATCAGATCGTCAAAAGTCTTACGCTGATTTGAAACGTAAAGATATTGAATTTCAAGTCGGAGATCGGGTATTCTTGAAAGTATCTTTGTGGAAAAAAATACTTCGATTTGGTCGGAAAGGCAAACTGAGTCCGAGATTTATCGGACCGTATGAAATCATCGAACGTATCAGGCTTGTTGCTTATAGATTGAAGTTGCCCTCTGAATTAGAAAAGATACATGACGTATTTCACGTTTCGATGCTTCGTAAATATAGATCAGATCCATCGCATGTGATCACTTCGTCTGAGATTGAAATCCGACCCGATATGACGTACAAGGAAGAACCAATCCGTATTTTAGCTCGGGAAATGAAAGAGTTAAGAAACAAAAGAATTCCATTAGTGAAAGTACTATGGAGTCGGCACGGAGTTGAAGAGGCTACGTGGGAGCCTGAGGATTCAATGAGGCAACAATATTTGACTTTGTTTAACGGTAAGATTTTCGGGGACGAAAATCCTTAAGGGGAGAGAGTTGTAACAGACCGAATTTGACCCTAATCGAAACGGTGGTTTTGGGACCACGAATCCGAGTTCGAGAAATATTTTCATATTATATTTTGTGTTTATTATGTGTGAATTAATGTGTGTGAAAATTTCATAGAAAAATTTTATCGTTTGTGTGTTCAATTTGACAAAAGGACTTAATCGCGTAAAGAGTAAAAGTTGCATACTATAGTGAAAAGTGCTAGAACGATGATGGATTTTTAATATGATGTATTAAAAGGGAAAATAGCCCATTTTTAAGTTAGTGGGTGGCATATGACAAGATTGACCTTAGTTTATATGTTGTTTTTTATTTTTATTAAAGGTTAAAATAGTAAAACATTAAAAATGTTATTATATGTTTAATAATATGAAATTAAAAGCCATCATATTTGTTATTTCTTCTTCATTGCCGTATGTGAGCTAGGAAATAAGGGTTTAAAGGTTTTGAGCATTCGGTCATACATTCAAGCTAAATCGGGTATGCATTTTTAGTCGGTTTTTGATAATTTTTACGTTTTTGTGATCGTTGCTTCGTATACTATCCGACCCATGCTAAAATTTTTGAGATTAATGTGTATATGAAATTCGGCCATTGATATGTTCATGAGGTTTTTGATGATTGATGTTTTTAAATTAAAGCTATGTTAAAGATTAGTATATTTTGTATTAGGAATTTTAGTGAATTTAAATATTTTGGGCTAAATTGCAAAAATGAAATTTTGGGGGGACTAAAATGCAAAATAAATGAAAGAAATGGATTTGTATGGTCCTTGTGAACATTCAGCCCTAAGGTGTTGTAGTGAAATTTTGTGTATTTTGTGTTTTGTGCAAATAGGACTAAATTGTAAAAATGTGAAACCTTAGGGGTAAAATGGTAATTTGCCCATTTATGTGTTTAGGGAATAAATTGAAATGAAACGTACTTGAATGAGCTGATTTTTATTTGTTTACATCAAGAACAAAGAAAAACAGATTTGGATCGGGGAAAGACGAAGGTTATTGAATAGCTGGTCTACGCGATCCGTCGACAGTCGAGGTAAGTTCTTAAGCAAATATACTATAAAGACTTATTTATGAACATAGCAAATGACGGAATTTAGAAGATTTAAATATAAATGTGAATGATAGCCGAATTGAGTGGGGGTTAATTTTGAGTTGAAATTCATTTTATTATTTGTACTGTAAATAAGCTTATTCGGGTTGAAATGTGGAAGTGAAATGAAATATGCATAATGTTTATGACTTATAATTTAATAATGTGTATTGAAATGTTGGAAATGTTGATATTCGGGCTTCGAGCCTAGCAGGCCTAGTGTCGGTGACTTATTTCGGGCTTTGAGCCTAGCAGGCTTTATGCCGGTGTTACATA
The DNA here is from genome assembly GCA_005393395.2 of Gossypium australe. NCBI lineage: Eukaryota > Viridiplantae > Streptophyta > Magnoliopsida > Malvales > Malvaceae > Gossypium > Gossypium australe. The sequence goes on from CM016619.1 coordinate 130,982,012, forward strand.
TCGGGCTTTGATGCCTAGCAGGCTTAATGTCGGTGATACTTTTTAAACGGAGAAACCATAAATCATTCGAGTGAAACATAGTCAATGTATTGAGTTAAAAACTCAGGTAAGCACAAATTGCTTTTGAATTTATCAGAAGTAAGGTAAGTTGTGTTTAATACTACTTGAGTTGGGATAATATGATAAGAGTGGTGTTATGTGCAATTGAGCTTATAATCGATGTGTATGAATATTATATAACAGAATTTTGAGTGTGATAATATAGTTGATATGAATGTTGTACTTATATGATTAAAAGCATGTGATTCATGTAATATATGTACTTTGTACTTTGATGAGATGCAGGTTGATGGTAATGAAGTGCAATTACTTGGGTTAATATACTACTAGTATTCGGCCCTGTATAAATCGCATATTGAAATATTCATATCCAATGTCCTAGATTTAATGATTAAAAATGTTCAAGTGCTTGATTATTGTATTATCATTTGCTTGAGACTTACTAAGCTAGTAAGCTTACTCTGTGTGTGTTTATTGTTCTGTCTTATAGATTTTGATCAAGCTACAAGCTCCGGGGATCGTCACTGAAGGCACTCACACTATCGACTCAAGTTGGTACTTAAAATGTTTAGCTTTTGTTCTTAAGGCATGTATAGACTAGTATTTATTTTGGATTAATTTTGAAGTTGTATATATAAATTACGCCATGCGAATATGGCTTGATTATCTTATATATATATATATATATATGTTGGCTTTAGTATATTCGATCATGATTTAAGATTGTTTTGGAAGTGTGTTTTATGCTATAAATTGTGAAATGGATGTATGTTTGTTTTGGAAAAGTGAAATAATATGTATGATAGAATAATGTGAATTGATTATATAGGTTTGGTTATGAAAGGATAATTGATAAAAGTGTTTTAGGTTCATTTTGCTAACCGAATTGATGAAAAGCCATTTGGATTTGTGTGATATTATGGTACAATGCATAATACATGTAATAGACATGATTTAATTCGACTTTGTACTTATTAAATTGAATTTCATGAATCATATTATAAATAGGTTGTATTAGTTCTATGATTACTTATTAAGTCAATTAAATGCATGGTTATATTCGAATGGTGACATTTATTTTTAGCTATGCCTACGAATTCAATAGTTGTGGAATGATTTACTTTGTTATGTTTAGGAAGTGGCATAATTTGTACTTGCTATGTGGATAACTTGGATAGTCGAATTAATAAGGTAATGAATTTGCTAAGTATGTATAAAGTTTGATAAGGTGGTTAGCCTATACTATTTTTATGGGTAGCTTTGCATTGAAATTTATTATTGATTTGGTATAAATAAATATTAGATACAGTTTTGACATTAGCAAATGTGCATATGGTATAATGATATACTAAGTATGTTTGGTCATATTTTATGTCACCAATGCTGTGTAAATGAATGGGCAATTTAGTAGTGAAATATGATTTGATTGAAGTCTAAATTTTACATGTTCGAAAGCTTGTTAATAATGGATTGTTATACAACTAATGAAAGAGTTGTTTCGCTATATGTCCTGTATATGATATGTTTTGATATATGTTAGAATATGTTTTAAATATGAAGTGTTATGATTGCTATGTTTTGGTAAAACTCGATAAATTGATTAAGTTATGAGCTTTGAGATGATTAAATTTAAGTTAGGAAAGCAATGATTTTCTGTAAAAACTATGATATGACCGGTAATGCCCCGTAACCTTAATTCGGCGATGGATACGGGTTAGGGATGTTACACTTTAGGCCATTTAACGACAAGTTTGTAGTCATTTTTATTGACGACATATTAATTTATTCTCAAGATGAGACTGAGCATACTGAGCACCTAAGGATAATTTTTCAGATTCTACGAGAAAATCAGTTGTATGCCAAGTTCAGTAAAAGTGAATTTTGGCTTAAGGAAGTAGGATTTCTGGGACATATTGTCTTGGGAGAAGGAGTCCGAGTAGACCCAAGTTAGATTTCGGCTATAATGGACTGGAAACCACCGAGGAACATCTCTAAGATTAGAAGTTTCCTAGGCCTAGCCGGCTATTACAGACGATTTGTTAAGGGGTTTTCCATGATTGCAACCCCAATGACTAAATTATTAAGAAAAATGTGAAGTTTGAGTGGACAGAAAGATGCCAAGAAAGTTTCGAGAAACTGAAAGTATTGTTGACAGAAGCTCCAGTTTTAGTACAACCTGAGACGGGGAAAGAATTCATAATTTACAGTGATGCATCCTTAAGTGGGTTAGGCTGTGTGCTTATGCAAGAGGGCAAACTAATTGCTTATGCCTCAAGAAAGTTGAAGCCTCATGAGAAGAACGATCCGACACACGATCTAGAGTTGGCTGCCATAGTCTTCGCATTGAAGATATGGAGACACCATCTATATGGTGAAAGATGTCGAATTTTCACCGATCACAAGAGTTTGAAATACTTGATGACGCAAAAAGAGTTGAACTTAAGACAACGGAGATGGTTAGAGTTAATAAAAGACTATGAGTTGATCATTGACTATCATCTAGGAAAGGCGAATATGGTCGCCGATGCTTGAAGCAGAAAGTCCCTATTTGCATTAAGGGCAATGAACTCACGAATGACTTTATTCAGTAATGGTTCTATTTAGCTGAGTTGAGAGCTAGAGCAGTATTCCTACAAGAGATCTTTGAGGCTCAAAAAGAAGATAGCAAATTGCAAGCCAAGAGAGCCCAGTACGAGTCAGATGTTGAATCTGACTTTCGGATTAATTTCGATGGATGTTTGATGTTTAAAGATAGAGTTTGTGTACCGAGAAAGGAAGAGCTTATTTAGATATTTTCGCACGAGGCACATAACAGATGTTAATCTGTACATCTGGGTAGTACCAAGATGTATAATGACTTGAAGCAACAGTATTGGTGGCCGAGAATGAAGAAAGATATTTCAGAATTTGCTTCCAAATGTTTGATTTGCCAACAAGTAAAGACTGAACACCAAGTACCTTCGGGTTTGCTTCAACCCATTTTGGTTCCCGAGTGGAAATGGAATTGTATTACCATTGATTTTGTAACAGGTTTTCTGTTGTCTCCGAGCAAGAAAGATTCTGTATGTGTTGTGGTTGATAGACTCATGAAGTCAGCCCATTTTATACTTGTACGAGTGGATTACTCACTCGACAAGCTGGCAAGCTTGTGTGTTTCTGAAATAGTAAGACTTCACGGAGTTTCATTGTCAATCATATCTGATAGAGATCTGAGATTCACATCCAGATTTTGGAAGAAGTTACAAGAGGCCCTGGGTAGAAAGTTGAGCTTTAGTACAACTTTTCATCCTCAAACCGATGGACAATCAGAGAGGTTAATACAGGTACTCGAAGATATGCTTCGGTGTTGTATTCTTGAATTCCAAGGTAGTTGGGAAAAGTTTTTCCCATTGGCAGAATTTGCCTACAATAATAGCTTTCAGTCGAGCTTAAATATGGCACCTTATGAGGCTCTATATGGGCGTAAGTGCCGAACGCCTTTATTTTGGACTAGACTAAAAGAAAATCAAATTCACGGAGTTGAATTGGTTAGAAAAGCTGAAGAGAAAGTGAAACCGATACGAGAGTGTTTAAAAGTCACCTCCGACAAACAGAAATCCTACTCGAATTTAAGAAGAAAAGAGATAGAGTATCAAGTCGGGGGTAAAGTTTTCTTGATAGTGTCACCATGGAGAAAAGTTCTAAGATTTGGCCTGAAAGACAAGTTGAGCCCACGTTTCATTGGACCATATGATATTACTGAGAGAGTTGGGCCAGTAGCTTACTGGTTGGCTCTGCCTTCTGAGTTAGAAAAGATACATGATGTGTTTCACATGTCTATGTTGAGGCGCTACCGATTAGATCCCTCACATGTAATTACCCCGTCAGAGATAGAGATTATCCCGATATGACTTATGGTGAAGAATCAGTCAGGATTTTAGCTCGGAAAGTCAAGCAACCAAGGAATAAAAGTATTGCCCTAGTGAATGTATTGTGGAAAAGACATGGAATAGAAGAAGCTACATGGGAACCAGAAGAGAGCATGAAAAACCAGTACCCAAACCTAATTGATGGTAAGATTTTCGAGGACTAAAATCCCTAAGAGGGGGGAATTGTAACAGCCCGATTTAGGGCCTAGCCGGAATAGTGGTGCGAGACCACAAATCTTAGTTAGTAAAATGAGTTTTTAAGGTATTTGAGATGTTTGCATGATGATATGAAAGTGTCATGTAAACATTTTATGGAAATTTCCATTAAAAGATCCATTAGGACTAAATTGCGTTGCAAAATATGAGTTTCTAGAAGCTTTTTGTATTAAATAGCTTTAGAATATTATTAGAAGTCCTTAAATAGCAATTTGCCCAAATTATAATTTTTGGACAAAATTGGACATGAGTTAGAAATTTGTAAAAGTTTAATGAGAATGGCATTTTGGTCATTTATCTATTAAGTAATTAAAATAGGAAAAAGATGACAAAAATCATTCTCATCTTAGCCTCGTTTTTATTATTCTTCGTGTTTTTGGGGTCCTCGTAACATGAATTAGCTATTTTTAGCTATAAGTTGAGCTAAGATGCATGTTCTAAAATCTACCCATGTATGACATGTTTGTAAAATGATGTTTTATGGAAGATTATGAGAGTTTGATGTTAGATAAACATCTTTTTCTAAATGAATTTCATGAGAAATACTAGTAAGGACTAGTTTGTAATTATTATAAAATTTGCCATACATGGTAGAAATAGTGAGATTTTGTTATTGCTATAGTTGAGAAAATGAATCAGCTAAGCATGAAGTTTACAAAAGATCAATATAAATCACTTTACGAGCCTTGGGGAAAAAGTGTATTTATGAGAAAGTTTAGGGGCAAAATAGTAATTTTTGCCAAAGTATGTGTTAAGAGTCATTTTTAATCAATGTGATTATTAAATGATTTAAACTATTATTATAGGTCAAGAAAAACGAAGCCCGGATCGAAACCAAGGCAAGAACAAAGTCGAGGACTAAATTGCATATGTACATACATTCTGTATATCGAGGTAAGTTTGTATGACTTCTAAGCTTTATGATTACTATCAATGAATTGCTTAGTATAATGTACATTATTACCATAGAAATGCTTAATGCTATGTTAAATAAAGAAATCAATGAGATTAAGCATGAGAAAGTCCCGATTGAAGTTGAATTACTTAGGATACTTGATCTACCACATGAGATAAGAAAGTCCGCATAAGACCAAGCCAAGGCATGACATCGGCAATCAAGAAAAGTTATCATGTAAGTCCAAGACAAGTCTTGGCATTGAAGAGTTATTATGAAATGAAGACCCATGTAAGTCCAAGCCAAGGCATGACATTGGTGAGTCTCCAAGCAAAGATGTCATGTAAGTCCAAGACAAGTCTTGGCATTGAGAAGCTATCATGAGATAAAGATCCTATGTAAGTCCAAGCCAAGGCATGGCATTGGTGAGTATAAGGAAGATTTCAAGTAAGTCCAAGCCAAGGCTCGGCATTAACCAGTTCATGAGTAAAGATACCAAATAAGACCATGTCAAGACATGGCAATGGTAAGTTCCTAAGGGAACACACAAGGAAGACTTTGAGTAAGTCCATGTCAAGACATGGTATCGATACCAAGATGAGAGATCCTATGTAAGACCATATCTAGGATATGGCTTTGGCATCGAGTTATATGTGGGATGAGGTTTAGTATCCTTGGTTATTCATAGAAATTCATCGGGCAATTGAGGAAAGCTTAAATGAGATAGCAAGAAAATTAAGTAAGCAAAGCTATTATCAAGTTGGAAATGAGTATTATTGATGTTATGAATGATGAATTAGAGATTATGATTATTATAGTAAAGCATGTTGATCTATTTGCTCAAGTGATACAGGTACCTTGTTTACCTCACGAGCATGAGACTAGTAAGTATCATGAGATATGTAAGAATCAGTAAGAGTAAGTAAGCTTAAATAGCTGAAATTATGATGCCATTGTTTATGCCAAATGGGTTATGTTAAACAAGTACGATGTTATGTGAATTGTATGCAAACTTACTAAGCTAAATGCTTACGTCTTTTATTCTTTCTTTCCATGTAGTCCCGCCAAGCTAATCTCGTGGATCATCGTCATCAGAGCTCGAAGCACACTATCATTCGCTATTTTGGTATAGCCAAGATGTTTATATTAAGTATGGTATGTATAGGAACATTTCATTTTGAGAATATGTCTAAAAAAAAAAAGGGGGCAAAAGTATGGGGTATCATGTTTATTATTCTTTTGTATATGGCTAAGTGATTGGCCAAGATTGACTAAGTATGTATGTTTATCGATATCAATGAAGCATGTAGTTTTTTTCATGAAAGATGTAGTAATTTGAGTTGTTGGATTGAATATGAGATTGATCTTGATTTCAGGGTGGCAATTGGCTTAGTAAATAGCCTTCAAGTGCCCACACGGATAGACACACGAGCGTGTGTCTAGGCCATGCGTCCCCTGCACCTTAGTACTTTAAGTTAGATTAGAACACAGTCTAAGTCCACGGGCGTGTCAAGGCCGTGTGAATATAATTAGTGTTGACCACGGTCTAAGTCCACGGGCGTGTCAAGGCCGTGTGAATATAGTCAGTGTCGACCATGATTGGAAGACATGGGCGTGTCTTAGGGGTACACGGGCATGTCCCAAGCCACATGGGCGTGTGACCCCTATTTTAAGGAAAGGTTTTCGATTGAATTCTGAAAGTTTCCAGATATGTGTTTAAGGCCTTGTAGGCCTATGAGATGTATGAGTTGTTTAAGAAAGAGAAGTTTTTAATTCAAAACGAAATTTTATAGCCCGTAAATACAAGTTTAAGCAAGTTCAAGCATAGTAATGTCTCGTATCCAGTCTTAGCCTCGGACTCGGGTATGGGGTGTGACATTTAGTGGTATCAGAGCTACGGTTTAGTCGGTTCTAAGACTAATGTAGCACGAGCACGAGTCTAGCAATACATGCCATACGTAAGAATGTTGTTATAATGATAGTGTGACGACTCTTGACGACTTAAATTATGTTTATACATATAGTAAATGGATCCTGAAAGAGCTGTGGCGGATGACGTAGAAAGTAACGCGCCGGCTCCCGCTGAAGGGATGGTGCTAAATGAGAATGAGAATAGACCCACTACGGTGAGTCAAGGAGGAGGAGAAGAGGCTAGAGAAGCCTTACTCCATATGATGAACACATGGTATACGGAGTTCGTTCGTACGAACCCGAATGCACAACCCCCTCCACCCCCGCCTTTTTCGCAATCTATTCCTATAGCCCCTCAAGTAGTAGAGGTGGTAAGAGGAGACAAACCTCCAGTTGATAGGATCAGGAAACATAGGGTAAAAGAGTTCCGGGCTAAAAGAGATGACGATCCAGAGAAGGCTGAATTCTGGTTAGAAAATACCATCAGGGTATTTAATAAGTTGTCATGCACATCTGAAGAATGCATGAAGTGTGTAGTTTCTCTTTTAAGAGATTCTTCCTATCAATGGTGGAACACCTTGGTATTGGTAGTACCAAGAGAGAAGATTACTTGGGAATTCTTTCAAGAATCAGTCAAAGGTTTGTGGACCAGGAAAGAAAGGAATTTCTAGAACTAAAGCAAGGCAAGATGTCTGTGACTGATTATGAGTGCGAAGTTGTACGACTCAGAAAATACGCTCGAGAATGTGGGTCCACTGAGGCCATCATGAGTAAAAGATTCGAAGATGGACTAAATGATGACATCAAATTATTTGTTACTGTCTTAGAACTAAAGGAATTCGTTGTGCTAGTAGAGAGGGCTTGTAAAGCCGAAGAGCTAGTAAAGGAGAAGAGAAAATCTGAAATGGAGTCTCGTGACTCTAGAAAGAGACAGTGGAATAAGTCATTCCAATCCTCATCCAAGAAGTCAATAGATTTCTCAACCTAATCGGCTACTTCCACTGGGTTTTCAAGGAAGGACAAGAGTAAGCAGTATTCGGGAAATAAGGCATAGACGACTTCAGGTGCTAGTGTGGGGAACATCCGGTCGTATAGACCCGAATGCCCACAGTGTGGCAGACGTCATCTGGGAGAATGCCGAGCCCATGAAAATGCATGTTTTGATGTGGTTCCTAAGACCACTACATAAAGGACTATCCTCAAACGACAAAAGAAGAGAGAACTCAGAACCTGAGATCAGGGAGTATGATCAGAGGAAGACCGCAGAAGAACCCGGGAAGTGGGGCAAGTGGAAGAGGTAACCCTAGAGAGCAGGCCACGAGACCCGAGGGTAGGGCGCCTACAAGAACTTATGCCATTTGTGCTCGTGAAGAGGCATCATCTCCTGATGTTATCACGATTACCTTTTCTCTTTATAATATCAAAGTTATTGCTTTAATAGATCCCGAATCCACACACTCTTACATTTGCATGAAACTAGTATCCAGTATGAGTATGCCTATATAGTCTACAGAACTTATGATTAAGGTTTCTAATCCTTTAGGCAAGAGTGTGTTAGTTGATGAAGTTTGTAAAGATTGTCCATTAATGATTAAAGGCCATTGTTTTAAGGCAAACCTTATGTTGCTGCCATTTGATGAGTTTGACATCATTCTTAGTATGGATTGGTTGACCACCCATGAGGTAATAGTTAATTGTGGGAAGAAATACCTTGAGATGAGATGTGAGGATGGGAACTTTCTCCATGTAGAATCAGATGAACAAAGTATATCGCCAGTAGTAATTTCTCATATGACGGCAGAGAGATACGTAAGAAAAGGGTATGAGGCAAATCTTGCCTATGTGATGAATACTAGAGAAACAGGGCAAAAGATTGAGTCAGTACCAATAGTATGTGAGTACTTGGATATTTTTCCTGAAGAATTACCAAGACTACCACCAGTTAGAGAAGTTGAGTTCAGTATTGAGCTAGCACCCGGTACTGTACCAATATCTATTACTCCTTACAGAATGGCTCCAACGGAGTTAAGAGAATTGAAGTTACAGTTGCAAGAGTTAACAGATAAAGGCTTTGCAAGATCATGTTGTTCTCCATAGGGTGCTCCAGTTTTATTTGAGAAAAAGAAAGATGGCACCATGATATTGTGCATAGATTACCGTCAGCTTAATAAAGTGACAGTGAAGAACAAGTACCCATTGCCTAGAATCGATGATTTGTTAGATCAATTGAAAGGAGCCACTGTGTTCTCCAAAATAGACTTGACATCGGGGTACAGAATTCAGATGTTTCCAAGACCGCTTTTCGAACAAGATACGGGCATTAGGAGTTTTTAGTCATGCCCTTTGGGTTGACCAATGCTCTTGCAGTATTCATGGACCTAATGAACAACATCTTTAGGCCATTTCTCTACAAGTTTGTAGTCGTTTTTATTGACGAAAAATTGATTTATTCTCAAGATGAGACTGAGCATACTGAGCACTTACGGACAACTTTATAGATTCTACGAGAAAATCAGTTGTATGCCAAGTTTAGTAAAAGTGAATTTTGGCTTAAGGAAGTAGGATTTCTGGGACATATTGTCTCGGGAGAAGGAGTCCAAGTAGACCCAAGTAAGATTTCGGTTATAATAGACTGGAAACCACCGAGGAACATCTCTGAGATTAGAAGTTTCCTAGACCTAGCCGGCTATTACAGACGATTTGTCAAGGGGTTTTCCATGATTGCAACCCTGATCACTAAATTGTTACAGAAAAATGTGAAGTTTGAGTGGACAGAAAGATGCCAACAAAGTTTCGAGAAACTAAAAGCATTGTTGACAGAAGCTCCAGTTTTAGTACCACCTGAGATGGGGAAAAATTCGTAATTTACAGCGATGCATCCTTAAATGGGTTAGGCTGTATGCTTATGAAAGAGGGCAAAGTGATTGCTTATGCCTCAAGACAGTTGAAGCCCCATGAGAAGAATGATCCGACACACGATCTAGAGTTGGCTGCCATAGCCTTCGCATTGAAGATATGGAGACACAATCTATATGATGAAAAATGCTGAATTTTCACCGATCAAAAAAGTTTGAAGTACTTGATGATGCAAAAAGAATTGAACTTAAGGCAACGGAGATGGTTAGAATTAATAAAAGACTATGAGTTGATCATTGACTATCATCCAGGAAAGGCGAATGTGGTCGCCCACGCTTTAAACAGGAAGTCCCTATTTGCATTAAGGGCAATGAATTCATGAATGACTTTATTTAATAATGGTTCTATTTTAGCTGAGTTGAGAGCTAGACCAGTATTCCTACAAGAGATCTTTGTGGCTCAGAAAGAAGATAGCGAATTGCAAGCCAAGAGAGCCCAGTACGAGTCAGATGTTGAATCCGACTTTTGGATTAATTCCGATGGATGTTTGATGTTTAAAGATAGAGTTTGTGTACCGAGAACGGAAGAGCTTATTCAGAGAATTCTGCACAAGGCACATAACGGATGTTTATCTGTACATTCGGGTAGTACCAAGATGTATAATGACTTGAAGTAATAGTATTGGTGGCCGAGAATGAAGAAAGATATTTTAGAATTTGTTTCCAAATGCTTGATTTGCCAACAAGTAAAGGCTGAACACCAAGTACCTTCGGGTTTGCTTCAACCCATTTTGGTTCCCGAGTGGAAATGGAATCGTATTACCATGGATTTTGTAACGGGTTTACCGTTGTCTCTGAGCAAGAAAGATTCTGTATGGGTTGCGGTTGATAGACTCACGAAGTCAGCCCATTTTATGCCTGTATGAGTGGATTACTCACTCGACAAGCTGGCAAGCTTGTATGTTTCTGAAATAGTAAGACTTCACGGAGTTCCATTGTCAATCATATCTGATAGAGATCCAAGATTCACATCCAGCTTTTGGAAGAAGTTACAAGAGGCCCTGGGTACAAAGTTGAGCTTTAGTACAACTTTTCATCCTTAAACCGATGGAAAATCAGAGAGGTTAATACAGGTACTCAAAGATATGCTTCTGTGTTGTATTCTTGTATTCCAAGGTAGTTGGGAAAAGTTTCTCCCATTGGCAGAATTTGCCTACAATAATAGCTTTCAGTCGAGTTTAAAGATGGCGCCTTATGAGGCTCTATATGGGCGTAAGTGCCGAACGCCTTTATTTTGGACTGAACTCAAAGAAAATCAAATTCACAGAGTTGAATTGGTTAGAGAAGCTGAAGAGAAAGTGAAAGTGATACGAGAGTGTTTAAAAGCCGCCTCCAATAGATAGAAATCCTACTCAGATTTAAGAAGAAAAGAGATAGAGTATCATGTCGGGGACAAAGTTTTCTTGAAAGTGTCACCATGGAGAAAAGTTCTAAGATTTGGCCTGAAAGGCAAGTTGAGCCCACGTTTCATTGGACCATATGATATTATTGAGAGAGTTGGGTCGGTAGCTTACCGATTAGCTTTGCCATCTGAGTTAGAAAAGATACATGATGTGTTTCACGTGTCTATGTTGAGACGCTACTGATCAGATCCCTCACATCTAATTACCCCGTCAGATATAGAGATTCATCCCGATATGACTTATGGTGAAGAACCAGTCAAGATTTTAGCTCGTGAAGTCGAGCAACTAAGGAATAAAAGTATTGCCCTAGTGAAAGTATTGTGGCAAAGACATGGAATAGAAGAAGCTACATGGGAACCAGAAGAGAGCATGAGAAACCAGTACCCAAACCTATTTGCTGGTACGATTTTCGAGGAAGAAAATCCCTAAGGGGGGAGAATTGTAACAGCCAGATTTAGGGCCTAGCCGAAATAGTGGTGTGAGACCTCAAATCCGAGTTAGTAAAATAAGTTTTTATGGTATTTGAGATGTTTGCATGATGATATGAAAGTTTCATGTAGAAATTTTATGGAAATTTCCATTAAAGGGTCCATTAGGACTAATTGTAAAAGTTGCAAAATATGAGTTTCTAGAAGCTTTTTGTATTAAATAGCTTTAGAATATTAATTAGAAGTCCTTAAATAGCAATTTGCCCAAATTATAATTTTGGACAAAATTGGACGAGTTAGAAATTTGTAAAAGTTTAATGGGAAGGGCATTTTGGTCATTTATCTATTAAATAATTAAAATAGGAAAAAGATGACAAAAATCATTCTCATCTTCTTGCTCAAGTGCCGAAAATTTGAAGGAAGCCATAGCTAGGGTTTTTCAATTTTTCAAGCTTGCTAGTAAGTTCATCTTAGCCTCGTTTTTAATATTCTTCGTGTTTTTGGAGTCCTCGTAACATGAATTAGCTATTTTTAGCTATAAGTTGAGCTAAGATGCGTGTTCAAAAATCTACCCATGTATGACATGTTTGTAAAATGATGTTTTATGGAAGATTATGAGAGTTTGGTGTTAGATAAACATCTTTTTCTAAGTGAATTTCATGAGAAATGCTAGTAAGGACTAGTTTGTAATTATTATAAAATTTGCCACACATGGTAGAACTTTTGAGATTTTGTTATTGCTATTGTTGAGAAAATGAATCAGCTAAGCATGAAGTTCACAAAAGATGAATAAAATCACTTTACGAGCCTTGGGGAAAAAGTGCAATTATGAGAAAGTTTAGGGGCAAAATAGTAATTTTTGCCAAAGTATGTGTTAAGAGTCATTTTTAATCAATGTGATTATTAAATGATTTAAACTATTATTATAGATCAAGAAAAACGAAGCCCGGTGATAAACTGTAAAAGTAACATATTTTAATCCCACATTTAGCATATTTTCGGATGATTTATTCCTTTATTCATGTAAAAAGGTACTTTTTACATGTCTTATACTCAAGAAAGTACCCGAGGATGAAAAGAACGTAAAATGGGCCCAAAAGAGAGTAAATGGGCCATATCCGAAATCCACACAGCCTGGGCCAAAGTCCACACGGCTGTGCCTCATTGATCTACTAGAACACGGCCTAATCATGATCCACACGGCCGTGCCCCATTCAACAGGTTCGAACACGGCTTGGCAACGATTCACACAGGCGTGTACCATGGCCGTGTCCCTGTCATCAGAAAACAGAATTTCACTCGGAAAAGGATACTTAGGGGCCAAGAAACCTATTTCGAAAGCCTATATAAACACCCTAAGTATAACCTTGAAGGGGCGGTTAGCTAGGCCGAGCCAGAAAGGTCAAGATTTGTGAGAATCACTCGAAGATAGCCAGTTGATCCATCTCAAGAAGCCAGAATTCTACTCAAGACGGCGGATCTCTCCTTTAATTCCTTCAGGGGGTTTTAGGGATTTCTTATGTTTTGTTTTATCTTTTCTTTTGAGATGTTTTCTTTTATTGTTATGAACTAAACCCTTCAGATACCTGAAGGGGATAAAACCTAAGATGGATCTTGTTATTGTTTTCTGAACTATATGATAAATACTTGATTTGTTCTTAATTATGTGTGCTTAATTCTTGTGTTAATATTTTCGGGATATTGATTTAAGTTGGATGTGCTTAGGTGGAGGAGCAAAAGTCCCTGCCTAAGAGTAGATATAGCATAGTTAAGCGGAGTTGATCGCGCGCCTAGAGATAGGGTGACGAGATTTTGCCAGATTAGGGTGAAACCTAATATGGGAGTCCATAGATCGAGTTAATGCGATTCTAGGGGTTTTAATTAGAAAGAGATTTCAATTAATCAACCTAGGGTTAGACGTTATTCGCCTCGAGAGAGGGTTTAATATAACTTAAGGAATCTTACAGATCAAGTCAAGTGAATAAATCGTCTGGTTCAATGTTAGATAACAAGAGAAGTCTAGGTGGGTTCTTCCTAAAGGTATCGTCTTAATCAACTGAGTTTTCCCAATAGTATTTCCCCAATTCATTCTTTTTATCTTTGTGTCTTTAGCTTAATAGATAGTTAAATTTAGATTAGATAACAACTTCACTTATTTTAGGCTAGTTAATAAAATAAAAGTTAGTATTAGTACTTTTAGTTCCTTTGGGTTCGACAATCCGGTCTTGCCTAAGCTATACTACTGTTTGATAGGTGCACTTGCCTCAATCGTTGTAAGAGTTAGTTTCCAAGTTCGATCATTCTATTTATAAATTTTAAAACTTGACAAAATAACGATCACCCGAATCGAAACCGAGGCAAGAACAAAGTCTAGGACTAAATTGCATATGAACATACATTCTGCATATCGAGGTAAGTTTGTATGACTTCTAAGCTTTATGATTACTATCAATGAATTGCTTAGTATAATGTACATTATTACCATAGAAATGCTTAATGCTATGTTAAATAAAGAAATCAATGAGATTAAGCATGAGAAAGTCCCGATTGAAGTTGAATTACTTAGGATACTCGATCTACCACATGAGATAAGAAAGTCCGTATAAGACCAAGCCAAGGCATGGCATCGACAATCAAGCAAAGTTATCATGTAATTCCAAGACAAGTCTTGGAATTGAAGAGTTATTATGAGCTGAAGACCCATGTAAGCCCAAGCCAAGGCATGACATTGGTGAGTCTCCAAGCAAAGATGTCATGTAAGTCCAAGACAAGTCTTGGCATTGAAAAGCTATCATGAGATAGCGATCCCATGTAAGTCCAAGCCAAGGCATGTCATTGGTGAGTACAAGGAAGATTTCAAGTAAGTCCAAGCCAAGGCTCGTCATTGACCAGTTCATGAGTAAAGATACCAAATAAGACCATGTCAAGACATGGCAATGGTAAGTTCCTAAGGGAACACACAAGGAAGACTTTGAGTAAGTCCATGTCAAGACATGGCATCGATACCAAGATGAGAGATCCTATGTAAGACCATATCTAGGATATGGCTTTGGCATCGAGTTATATATGGGATGAGATTTAGTATCCTTGGTTATTCATAGAAATTCATCAGGCAATTGAGGAAAGCTTAAATGAGATAGCAAGAAAATTAAGTAAGCAAAGCTATTATCAAGTTGGAAATGAGTATTATTCATGTTATGAAGGATGAATTAGAGATTATGATTATTATAGTAAAGTATGCTGATCTATGTGATCATGTGATACAGGTACCTTGTTTACCTTACGAGCATGAGACTAGTAAGTATCATGAGATATGTAAGAATCAGTAAGAGTAAGTAAGCTTAAATAGCTGAAATTATGATGCCATTGTTTATGCCAAATGGGTTATGTTAAACAAGTATGATGTTATGTGAATTATATGCAAACTTACTAAGCTAAATGCTTACGTCTTTTATTCGTTCTTTCTATGTAGTCCCGCCAAGCTAATCTCGTAGATCATCGTCATCGGAGCTCTGAGCACACTATCAATCGCTATTTTGGTATAGCCAAGATGTTTATATTAAGTATGGCATGTATAGGAACATTTCATTTTGAGAATATGTCTAAAAAAAAGGGCAAAAGTATGGGCTATCAAGTTTATTATTCTTTTGTATATGGCTAAGTGATTGGCCAAGATTGACTAAGTATGTATGTTTATCGGTAGTTTTGTTCATGAAAGATGTAGTAATTCGAGTTGTTGGATTGAATATGAGATTGATCTTGATTTCAGGGTGGCAATTGTCTTGGTAAATAGCCTTCAAGTGCCCACACGGATAGACACACGGGCGTGTGTCTAGGCCGTGCGTCCCCTGCACCTTAGTACTTTAAGTTAGATTAGACCACGGTCTAAGTCCACGGGTGTGTCAAGGCCATGTGAATATAGTCAGTGTCGACCACGGTTGGAAGACACGGGCGTGTCTTAGGGGTACACGGGCGTGTCCCAAGCCACCTGGGCGTGTGACCCCTATTTTAAGGAAAAGTTTTCGATTGAATTCTGAAAGTTTCCAGATATGTCTATAAGGCCTCGTAGGCCTATAAGATGTATGAGTTGTTTAAGAAAGAGAAGTTTTTAATTTAGAACAAAATTTTATAGCCCGTAAATACAAGTTTAAGCAAGTACAAGCATAGTAATGTCTCGTATCCGGTCTTAGCCTCAGACTCGGGTATGGGGTGTTACATCGGTCTTTGTGCATCTAACCCTTCACTTTCGTGAGCTGTTATGGCATGAAGTTGCTCCTTGGGGTTAGTTTCAGTGTTGCTTGGCAAGCTACCTTGTGGTCGTTCAGAGATTGGCTTAGCAAGTTGTCCTAATTGGTTCTCGAGCCCTTGAATTGATGCCTATTGATTTTTAAGTGCTGTTTCGGTGTTTTGAAAATGAGTTTCTGACACCGCGATGAATTTTGTTAGCATCTCTTCAAGGTTCGGCTTCTTCTCTTGTGGGTAGGGTTGCTGTTGAAAGCATTGAAGGGGTTGTTGTCTTTGATTTCCTTGACCACCCCATGAGAAGTTGGGGTGGTTCCTCCAACCTGGATTATAAGTGTTACTATAAGGGTTATTGATACGGTCCATCTCGGGTTTGAAGACGAATCGTAAATGTTGCCTGATCGTAAATTAGGTAGTTTTTCTTTTAGTTAACAAAAGGGATAATTTTATTGGAAATAATATCTTCGAAAGGTAAAAATAGGTGAGAGGATGAGATGGATACGTATTTGAAACAAGAAAGAACCTTTAATAAAAATTAAAGACCCGAATCTTATAACTTTCAAATTGATGAAATGAGTTTTGAAATAAAACCGAGACCCACTATCTAGCAAGATAGGAACCAACGGTATAGATAAATGAACGCCACACCCGAAAGGATGATAAGTTCGAAACAAGGATAGAATGACGCCACTAGAAACTAGATAAGTCAATTCAAACCTTGAGAATTAGGAGAGTGAGTACTCACCAAAAGAAATTCTTCTTTCATTAAAATTCAAAAGTCCCTTACAAATGGGAAAACAGCAAATACTTATAGGCTAAATCTCGGTAGCCCAATGTCTCAAACAAATTAAAGGAAATTAAAAATCATTTAAATTGTGGCCGTCCCATGCTAGGTGCCAACCAAGAAATCAATTCATATTATTATTCCTTCAGGTTGTTGTGCCGTTTTGCTCCACTAGGATCATCATGTTGATTAATCAATTGCTTGTGCCATTTATACACTACTCACCCAAATACTTGATTTTATTCCCCACTATAGCCGTCCATCATGTTATAAAAAGACAAGGACTATGTTTATTTTATTCAACAAGCATGCCGTCCAAGCTTCCACCTTGTGTATCCTCCCATTTGTTTATTCACTAATTTTTCATGTCGCCCATGCACTTACACAACCAAACCTTGTTGCCGTTTGTTCTAAGTGTCAACATGTTAATTTAAAATGTTCCAATTCCATTCCCACTAGCCGTCCAACATGTTCACAAAAGACAAAGTTTGCTTATTTTATGCTCCATCATCTCATCATGCCATTGCCGTCCCACTCCCCCAAATGCTAGGACTTTAAATTCCCTTTCATCATGCTCCAATCTTTGGAAGCTAGTGCCGCATGTTCATCTTTAAAACCCACCATGGTAATTAATTTAATTCAAAGTCAATGCTTGTGCCGTTTATGCTTCAATTAATTTGCACATGCATTTCCACTATCACACACTTGCACATTTGTTAATTCTTCAATTGTTTATACCCACCATGCCGTCCATGCACTCACCCATGCCTTGGTGGTCTTCAATTATTTATTCCTTTAATTCCACCATGATGCTTTATGCCTTGCCGTCCCATGCCTTGAGTAAAAATTGATTTTGTGCTTTCCATTTGTTTGTCTTTCAGCTACCATCTTTCATGACATCTTATAAAAAAAAACGTGGAGCACTACAAAATGTATAAATCACATTAATTAAAATTATAACTAAACATAGTTAGAACAAAATTTTAATCACCTTATTTAAACATTAGGTAAGAGCATACTAACATTCAACTTCGACAAGGACTAATTAAAAACTTGTACTATCTAAACAAATAAATATGAAATAAGAAAATGAAGCTACTACTGAAAATAAAACATGCGTAATTTAAAGTGTTAAATAAACTAGCAGTCGGACTAGCTAGTATATTCAACTTCAAATAAGTTGTAAGAGTTCAGCATGTTTTTGGGCTCTTTTCTATCGTCATTCCAAATTTGTGCCACCAAAACCATTGCGGCATCTTTGAATTGTTTGGTACGGGAACGTGTAATTGGCCTATTAGGTAGCTCAATTGGGTCATGGTTGACGTCCGTCACAGGCTTCGTAGGTGAGTTCGTATCATCCCCTCCCTCTTTAAGTGGATTCGTCCTCCAATCGTCATCTACATCGAAAGGAGAAAGATCAGAAACATTAAAACTCGCGCTCACGTTATAGTCACCTGGCAAGTCCAATTTGTATGAGTTGTCATTTATGCGTTCAAGGACTTGAAATGGACCGTCCCCCCTTGGGAGAAGTTTAGATCACCTTTGCGTGGGAAACCTTTCTTTTCACATATGAACCCAAACCCAGTCCCCTGGTTCAAAGAGAATGCGTCTACGACCTTTGTTAGCTCGTTGGACGTATTGCTTGGTTCTTGCTTCAATATTCTCGCGCATCTTTCGATGCAGTTCCTTTATGTATTTCACCTTTTTCCTAGCATCAGAATGGATAAATTTATCTGAAGGCAATGGCAATAAATCAAGAGGAGTGAGAGGGTTAAACCCATAAACAATCTCGAAAGGCAAAAATTTAGTTGCAGAATGAACAGCTCGGTTGTAAGCAAATTCGATGTGGGGCAGACAGTCTTCCCACGTTTTGAGGTTTTTTTGTACCAATGCTCGTAACAAGGTTGATAGGACTCGGTTCACTACTTCGGTTTGTCCATCCGTTTGAGGATGACAAGTGGTCGAAAATAGCAATATCGTCCCTAACTTTCCCCACAGAGTTCGCCAAAAATGACTTAAAAATTTTTCGTCCCGATCAGATACGATCGTCTTCGGAACTCCATGCAATCGTATGATTTCCCTAAAAAACAAGTTTGCAATATGCACAACATCGTCAGTCTTATAACAAGGGATAAAATGGGACATTTTAGAAAAACAATCAACTACAACAAAAATCGAGTCCTTCCCGGTTTTTGATCTCGATATTCCAAGGATGAAATCCATGGAGATGTCGGCCCACGGAGTGTCTGGAATAGGAAGGGGTGTATATAAACCATGAGGCTGGACCTGCGATTTTGCTCGTTTGCAAGCTATGCAACGTTTGCAAATCTGTTCGACATCCTTTCTCATCCCTGGCCAGAAAAAATGTTCTTGAAGAGTGGACATTGTTTTGTCTCTTCCAAAGTGACCCATAAGGCCACCACTATGTGCCTCTAATACAAGCATGTCTCGCATAGAACCTTGCGGTATACATAACTTGTTTTCCTTGAAAAGGAATCCTTCATGCTTGTAAAACTTATCAAAAGCACCACTCTCGCAAGCATTATAGACGTTGCCAAAATCAGCATCATTAGCATACAATTCCTTAATGTGATGAAAACCAAGTAATTTAGAATCAAGAAAGGTTAATAAAGTGTACCTTCGTGATAACGCATCCGTTACTACATTCTCCTTACCTTTCTTATACTTAATTACGTACGAAAATGATTCTAAATACTCGATCCATTTCGCATGCCGTTTGTTGAGCTTATGCTGACCTTTGATGTACTTGAGCGCTTCATGATCTGAATGAATAACAAACTCTTTAGGCCTCAAGTAGTGCTGCCACGTTTCAAGCGATCTTATTAGAGCGTACATCTCTTTGTCATACAAGGGGTAATTAAGTGCAGCTCCGCTCAGTTTCTCGCTGAAGTACGCCATCGATCTTCCGTTCTGAGTTAGAACGGCTCCGATCCCTACACCTGATGCATCACACTCAATTTCAAAGGTTTTGGTAAAGTCAGGAAGGGATAACAATGGAGCTTTAACAAGACATTCTTTAATGGCATTAAAAGATCGTTCTTGCTCATTGGACCAATGGAAAGCTGAATTCTTCTTGATCACGCTCGTTAAAGGAGCAGCTATCGTGCTGAAGTTGGGCACGAATCGGTGGTAAAAACTAGCCAACCCATGGAAACTTCGTACTTGGCTAATCGTTGTAGGACGGGGCCATTCTTGGATTGCTCGAACCTTCTCTTGGTCCACCTCTAAGCCATTCGCACTTACGACGTATCCTAAGAAAACAACCTTGTCAGTACAAAAAGAACATTTCTTGAGATTGGCGTACAATACCTCTTTCCGCAGTGTTTCTAAGATCGCACGTAGATGTTGGATGTGATCCTCCAAAGATTTAATGTACACTAAAATGTCATCAAAATAAACAACACATGATTTGCCAATGAAAGCTCGTAAAACATGATTCATAAGTCGCATAAAAGTACTTGGAGCGTTTGTAAGTCCGAATGGCATTACCAACCATTCGTACAAACCTAACTTTGTTTTGAAAGCCGTTTTCCATTCATCACCTTCTCGCATCCTAATTTGGTGATAGCCACTTTTGAGATCAATCTTTGTAAAGATTCGAGCTTCGCTTAACTCGTCGAGCATGTCATCAAGTCGGGGTATCAGGTGTCGGTATTTGACGGTAATCTTGTTGATGGCGTGACAGTCGACACACATCCGCCACGAACCATCTTTCTTTGGCACTAGTAACACCGGTACCGCACATGGACTAAGGCTTTCTCGGATATATCCCTTTTCTAGCAATTCAGTGATTTGCTTTTGGAGCTCTTTTGTTTCCTCGGGATTACTCCGGTATGCAGGTCGATTGGGCAGAAAAGCTCTCGGCACCAAGTCAATTTGGTGTTCTATGCCTCGAATGGGCGGTAAACCACTTGGTATCTCATCTGGAAAGATGTCCTCGAATTCCTGAATCAGAGACAACACAGAAGAAGGAAGATTCTCGGGTAAGTCGTTAGTGTTCAAAAATGATTCCTTGTATAGTAGGACATACATCGGTTGTCTCACACACAAAGCTTTTCGAATATCTCTTCCTTTTGCAAAAACACTCATTTTTCCACTTTCTTTTTCATTCTCTTCCTTCGTTTCCTTTTCTTTTTGTTCCCACTCTCTTTTTTTATCACTTATTTTCTTGCCCCTCTTTTTTTTTGAATTCTATTCTTTTTCTTTCTCATTTTTCCGCTCGCTTTCTTTTGATTTTTCCATTGATGCCTTCATCTTCAACTGATCTTCGTAAACTTGCTTGGGTGTTAGCGGAGCTAGTGTCACGTTCCGGCCCAAGTATTTAAAAGTGTACCGATTAGTGTAGCCGTCATGGATTGCTCGCTTGTCAAATTGCCAAGGTCGTTCAAGCAGGAGATGTCCCACTAGCATCGGAACCACATCGCACAATACCTCATCTTGATACTTCCCTATTGCAAAGGAAACCAAAACTTGCTTTGTGACCTTAAGTTCTCCCGCGTCGTTAAGCCATTGTAGCTTATACAGATGGGGATGTTTGGTGGTAGACAATCCGAGTTTCTCCACCAATATGGTGCTGGCCACATTAGTACAGCTTCCTCCATCAATAATGATGCAACAAATCTTCCCTTGCACTTGGCAACGCGTATGGAAGATGTTTTCTTGTTGTTGTTCATTTTCAACACCTTGTAAGGTAAGACTCCTTTTTACCACCAAGATCTCTCCATTTTCGGCTTGTTCTACTTCTTCCTCGTCTTGGGACGTCTCACTGGCATCATCTTCGTTTTCACTTTCGGATTCGATCTCGCCATTATCTTGAATAAGCATAGTGTTTCGGTTTGGACTTTGACTTGCAATATGGCCTCGTCCCAAACATTTGAAACACTTAATGTCTCGGGATCGATTCGGAAGAGCTTCCATTTTGCCCTTGCTCGTTTCACTGATCGGCTTGTTAAACTTGGGTGCGCCGCTTGTTTCTTTGGCTCGGTTCGGTATGTCCCGTTTGTTGGTCACTTGCCCCCACTTAGATGTTGAAGCATGATTGGGGGTTACTCTAGGCGTAGCTTTTCGTTTTAGCTGTTTTTCGACCTTTATTGCCATGTGAACCATTTCGATGATATCGATGTAATGGTGTAATTCTACAATATTTGTGATATCTCGATTAAGGCCAGTGCTAAAACGTGCCATGGTGGCTTCTTGTTCTTCTTCTACATTGGCTTGGATCATGGCCACTTCCATTTCCTTGTAGTAATCCTCCACGCTTCGGTGACCCTAAGTTAGGCTTTGCAACTTTTGATGCAACTCGCGGTGATAGTAGGTTGGGATGAATCTTTACCGCATTAATGCCTTCATTTCCGCCCATGTGGATATTGGGCGTTCACCATTCCGTCTTCGACTCGTTGTTAATTGATCCTACCAAATAATGGCGTAATCAGAAAATTCGATGGCAGCAATTTTCACGTTCTTATTTTCTGAATAATTATGGCATTCGAAGATTAACTCCACCTTCTTTTCCCACTCAAGGTAGGCTTCCGGATCGGACCGCCCTTGGAAAGCAGGAATCGCCATTTTAATATTCTTTAAGTCGTCATCGGCCCATTCTCGATCTCTTCGCTCACGGACTCGTGGACCTCCTCTCCGTTCATCTTGTTCGAAAGCCGGGTTGCTGTCGGCTTCACTCGACTCGTAGATGTCGTTGTCATGTAACCAAGGCTGTTCTCGTCCCCTTCTCGAAATTGGAGGGGTGTTTGCTCGAGGCCTTCGTTCATCTCGTTGATCCAATCGTTTGTTGATTGATTGGAACAAACGTGTGATTTCTCGCATTACTGTTTGCAAATCCGGATCTCTCCCTTCAAGATCATTCCTTCGGGGTTGCAATCCTCTTCCACCTCCGGTGGCGTCGGATGCTTCGTCGCTTATTATTCGATGTTCAGGGCTCCTAGACATGTTAAACAAAATTAATGAATCCTCACTTGTTCACTCACAAAGAAATTATCAACACTCACACTCGTGTTTTCACTCAATTTCTGGCTTTTTCCTTAATGTAAATACTCTTGCCTTTTACCGCTCAAATTCACTCTTCTAGATTCGAGATGGTTGTCTTCGACTTACTAGCAACTCGTAGGTCGTTTCAAGAGTAAAAAGGTTAAAATTGGTTTCGGAAAAAGGTAGGCTTTGAAAGGGTAGAAAGGTTGATAGGTTAGAGGTGGTAAATTATAAAGAGTTTGAAAATCAAGATACTACGATACTTTTTTTTTAAACTTACTCAGAAAAACTCGAGATGATCAAAATGTGCCTAATTTAATTGGCTCTAATACCAACTGATACGGTCCGTCTCGGGTTTGAAGACGAATCGTAAATGTTGCCCGATCGTAAATTAGGTAGTTTTTCTTTTAGTTAACAAAAGGGATAATTTTATTGGAAATAATATCTTCGAAAGGTAAAAATAGGTGAGAGGATGAGATGGATACGTATTTGAAACAAGAAAGAACCTTTAATAAAAATTAAAGACCTGAATCTTATAAGTTTCAAATTGATGAAAGGAGTTTTGAAATAAAACCGAGACCCACTATCTAACAAGATAGGAACCAACGGTATAGATAAATGAACGCCACACCCGAAAGGATGATAAGTTCGAAACAAGGATAGAACGACGCCACTAGCAACTAGATAAGTCAATTCAAACCTTGAGAATTAGGAGAGTGAGTACTCACCAAAAGAAATTCTTCTTTCAGTAAAATTCAAAAGTCCCTTACAAGTGGGAAAACAACAAATATTTATAGGCTAAATCTCGGTAGCCCAATGTCTCAAACAAATTAAAGGAAATTAAAAATCATTTAAATTATGGCCGTCCCATTCTAGGTGCCAACCAAGAAATCAATTCATATTATTATTCCTTCAGGTTGTTGTGCCGTTTTGCTCCACTAGGATCATCATGTTGATTAATCAATTGCTTGTGCCATTTATGCACTACTCACCCAAATACTTGATTTTATTCCCCACTATAGCCGTCCATCATGTTCATAAAAAGACAAGGACTATGTTTATTTTATTCAACAAGCATGCCGTCCAAGCTTCCACCTTGTTTATCCTCCCATTTGTTTATTCACTAATTGTTCATGCCGCCCATGCACTTACACAACCAAACCTTGTTGCCGTTTGTTCTAAGTGTCAACATGTTAATTTAAAATGTTCCAATTCCATTCCCACTAGCCGTCCAACATGTTCACAAAAGACAAAGTTTGCTTATTTTATGCTCCATCATCTCATCATGCCATTGCTGTCCCACTCCCCCAAATGCTAGGATTTTAAATTCCCTTTCATCATGCTCCAATCTTTGGAAGCTAGTGTCGCATGTTCATCTTTAAAACCCACCATGGTAATTAATTTAATTCAAAGTCAATGCTTGTGCCGTTTATGCTTCAATTAATTTGCACATGCATTTCCACTATCACACACTTGCACATTTGTTAATTCTTCAATTGTTTATACCCACCATGCCGTCCATGCACTCACCCATGCCTTGGTGGTCTTCAATTATTTATTCCTTTAATTCCACCATGATGCTTTATGCCTTGCCGTCCCATGCCTTGAGTAAAAATTGATTTTGTGCTTTCCATTTGTTTGTCTTTCAACTACCATCTTCCATGACATCTTATCAAAAAAAACGTGGAGCAATACAAAATGTATAAATCACATTAATTAAAATTCTAACTAAACATAGTTAGAACAGAATTTTAATCACCTTATTTAAACACTAGGTAAGAGCATACTAACATTCAACTTCGACAATGACTAATTAAAAACTTGTACTATCTAAACAAATAAATATGAAATAAGAAAATGAAGCTACTACTGAAAATAAAACATGCGTATTTTAAAATGTTAAATAAACTAGCAGTCGGACTAGCTAGTATATTCAACTTTAAATAAGTTGTAAGAGTTCAGCATGTTTTTGGGCTCTTTTCTATCGTCATTCCAAATTTGTGCCACCAAAACCATTGCGGCATCTTTCAATTGTTTGGTACGGGAACGTGTAATTGGCCCATTAGGTAGCCCAATCGGGTCATGGTTGACGTCCGTCACAGGCTTCATAGGTGAGTTCGTATCAATTATTTTGAGGTCTAGAATTATTACCCATATAGTTCATCTGTTCCCTTTCTAAGCCATGGTTGTAGGATGGATATTCTGTCTTACTCATTCCTCCTCCATTCGTATCGCATTGCATAACTGGATGTACCTGCAAAGAACTATACAAACCATCAATCTTTGTACTTAAAATTTCTACTTGATTTGATAGCATGGTTACTATGTCGAGGTTGAAAACACTGGCGGCTTTTTTTGGCTTTGTCCTCGTAACTTGCCACTGATAGTTATTCGATGACATCTCCTCTATAAACTCATAAGCCGCTTCAGGGGTCTTGTTATTTAGGGTTCCACCAGCGACTGAATCAATCAACTGCCTAGTTTAGGGGTTCACACTATTGTAAAAGGTTTGAACCTGTAGCCACAAGGGTAACCCATGGTGAGGGCACCTTCTTAGTAAATCCTTGTATCTCTCCCATGCATCATAAAGTGTCTCTAAATCCATCTGTACAAAAGACAGATATCATTTCTCAACTTAGCCATTTTAGCCAGCGGAAAATATTTTAACAAAAATTTTTCGATCATTTGTTCCCATGTAGTGATTGATCCTCGTGGTAATGAGTTCAACCATTGTTTAGCTTTGTTTCTCAATGAAAAGGGAAACAACCGAAGGTGAATGGCATCATCAAAAATGCCATTAATTTTGAAAGTGTCGCAAAACTCTAGAAAATTTGCCAAATGATTGTTTTGATCCTCATCCTGCAAACCATCAAACTAAACAAATTGCTAAATCATCTGAATAATGTTAGGTTGCAGATCAAAATTATTTGCAGCAACAACAAGTCTAACAATACTTGATTCAGTTCCTGCTAAATTAGGCTTAGCATAATCATACATAGTATGAGGAGCAGGATTTTGATTCACCAGATTTGCGGCAACCACAGGAGGTAGCGGATTATTATCAGCCATCTCTTCTATAGTATTGGTTTCGTCTTCTTGTTCTTCTTTTATGTATTGTATGCTTCGCCTTATTTCTCTTCGGTTTCTGCGAGCGGTATGTTCTATCTCACTGTCAAAAATCAAGGGTCCTGACGGGTTTCTTCTAGTCATAAACCTAAATTACCTGCCAGAAACAAATAAAAGAAAAATTAGCAAAGTTAAAATAAAATAAAAATAAATTATAAATAAATAAAATGGCTAAAGTAATAAAAATTTAGTGTTCCTAATATCTTAGTCCCCGGCAACGGCGCCAAAAACTTGATGGGCTCGAAACTAGCTAATATTTCGACAAAGGCAAGTGCACCTATCGAACAGTAGTATAGTTGTGGTGAGTCCGGAATATCGTATCCTCGAGGACTAAAATTACTAGTAATTACTATCTTTTTTTTATCTAGCCTAAGAATTAGAGTGATTTCTTTTTAAACTAAAACTTAACTAAAAGCATGATAGAGAAAGAATTAGGAAAAATACTTTTAGACAACTTATATGAGATAGGCAATACCTAAGGAAGAATCCACCTAGACTTCACTTATTACTTTTGATTCATACGATTTATTCACTTGACTTAATCCGTAAAACTCCCTGACTTATGTTAATATCTCTTTCAAGACTGAAAACAACTGACTCTAGGTTGATTAATTGAAATCTCTTTCTAATTAAAACCCCTATTGTCGTATTAACTCGATCTATGGATCCCCTTATTAGATTTGACTCCAATCCGATGAATTTATGTCGCCCTATTTCTAGGGTTGCAATCAACTTCTCTTAATTGTTGATAGTGTGTCAGAGTCTTAAAAATTTATAAAGAGAATGATCGAGCCTAGAAACTAACTATGAAAATGATGGAGGCAAGTGCACCTATCAAACCGTAGTATAGCTAAGTGGCAAGACAGGATTGTCGAACCCAAAGGAGCCAAAAGTACTAACACTAACTTTCTTTTTATTAATTAGCCTGAGAGTTAAGGGAATTATTAATTAATCTAAAATTAACTATCTATTAAGCTAAGAATGCTAAGACAAAGAGGATGAATTGGGGAAACACTTGTGGGGAAAACCAATTAATTAAGACAATACCCGAGGAAGAATCCACCTAGACTTCACTTGTTATTTAACTCTGAACCAGACGATTTATTCACTTGACTTGATCCGTAGGATTCCCTAATGTATATTAATACCTCTTTCGAGGCTACTAACGTCTAACCCTAGGTTGATTAATTGAAATCTCTTCCCAATTAAAACCCCTAGAATTGCATTAACTCGATCTATGGACTCCCATATTAGGTTTGACCCTAATCCGGCAGATTTTCGTCATCCTAATTCTAGGGTTGGGATCAACTCCGCTTAATTATGTTAGATCTACTCTTAAACAGGGACTTTTGCTCCACTGCCTAAACACATCAATACCTGAACCAATATCCTAAAATATCAAAGCAAGAATTAAGAACACATAATTAAGAACAAATCAAGTATTTATCATATAGTTCAGAAAACAATAACAAGATTCGTCTTAGGTTTCATCCCCCTCAAGTATTTGAGGGGTTTAGTTCATAATTATAAAAGAATACATCTCAGAAGAAAATATAAAACAAAACATAAGAAAAACCCTAAAACCCCCTGAAGGAATTGAAGAGAAGATCCTCCGTTTTGAGTATAACTCTGGCTTCTTGAGATGAATCAACTGGCTTTCTTCGAGTAAATCCCACAATTTTGGCCTCTCTAGCTCGGCTCTTCGGCCTCACTGGACACCTGACTCGACTCCCCTTGAAGGTTGGCCTCTAGGGTGTTTATATAGGCATTTGGAATGGCTTTCTTTGCCTCTAAGTACCCTAATCGGAATAAAACTCTTCTTTATCATGGCAGGGACACGCCCATGGCACACGCCCGTGTGAACCGTGGCCAGGATGTGTTCGGGTCTATTAAGGTGGCACGGCCGTGTGGCTTGGGCCCAGGCTGTGTTGATTTCGTGATATGGCCCATTTACTCCATTTTGGGCCCGTTTCTCATTCTTTTGATCTTCTGGTGCTTTCCTGAGTATAAAACATGAAAACAAAGGATTAAGAGCACCAAATTCCACAATTCAAGGTTTAAATCATCCAAAAGTATGCTAAATGTGGGATTAAAATATGTTCAAATTACGGTTTATCAAATACCCCCACACTTAAGCGTTTGCTTGTCCTCAAGCAAAATTATCAACTCACAATTAAAATGAACTTCCTTGATTCATAATATTCATCAATAATAGTCCATCATAATTCAAAGATAATTTATACATTGATAATTTAAGTAAAAGGATCTGAAAGATTCAAACAATCAAAGTCATGGTTTTTATAGCACGAAAACATAGGTGTTTTCCCTTTACCTAAATATTACCCTTAATTCAAAATTGACAAGAGTTGACATCCTCACTAAAGATTCACCCAAATCACTCAAAGTGTTTAAGGTTCGTAATTAAGCACTCAAAAGTCGCACATGAAAAGTTAATCCCATAGGCTTGCCTGAAAATCAAATCTCCACCACTGTAAAATGATATGATACAGAAATCAAAAGGTCTTTAAAAAGGGTTGTAATGGGGATCGGGTTAAAGGTGTGGATAAAAGCTGAATTAGAAGGTTAGAATCGAGATTGAATTGAAAATTTACCTAACTAGAAAAATGAACTAATCCTAAAAGATTACATTAATTGAAAACATGAAATACTAATAACATGAGCTTCTTTTCAAGATGTGGAATTTAAATGCATAAGCTCAATTACATAGAGCTAATATTGAATATACTTCATTTTTTTTCTTTTTTTAAGAACAAATCAAATGAAAGGATGAATTTAACTACTAAAATAAAGATTATAGTTAAGCAACTGATCAAATCAATTCTCGATATAAGGGTGGTCAAGAGGAATGGTGATAACAAATATAGACCGGGTTTTTGTGTTAATATTAGTGGGTGAGTCAATAAAAAGGGTTGTTAGGATCAAAGGGGTTCACTAAGGATTAATTGTGAGGGTAGGCTTTTAGTAGAGTGAGTGGGTTAAATCCTAAGTGCCTTTATCATCTTAGTATCTCAAATCAATTAATGTGGTCTCGAGATGTATAATCGAAGCAAGTTCTAGAATAACAGCTCAATGTTGACTCACTCATAATCACAAGGTGAGCACGAAAGAATGTATGCTCTAAAAGGCTCAAAATCTCACAAGAATTATGGGTTTTTGATATAAACCTTGTAAATTTCAAACTTCAAGATAATAATTACGTTTAGGTAGACAACCTAATCAAAATTTTAATTTTTGAAAATAGACTCATCATGCTTGATTCTCTAGTCTCCTAAATTTAAATCATCGCTGCACAATTATCAATGACTTAATCCAAATATCAAAGAAAATTCTGGATCACAGGAAATTTCATTCTAATAGTAATATGAGAAAATTACTTAAAGACAAGATATCATTCAGGGATTTGAAAATAATGCAGAAAGTTAGGCACTTTCTTGAATTAAATATTCACCCCCCACACTTAAGATGTACATTGCCCTCAATGTACAAAGATATGTATGAAGTTTAAGAGAAAGGGAGAGGTAAAAATTCTTGAATTTGGATGGCTTTCTTGAGTTGTGAGTGTCGTGGTGTGGTGGCCGCCAACAATCTCTACGCTAGACGAAGAAATTGGGAAGCTCGTGAAGAATTAGCCAGGAAATAATAAGAATAATTCTAAATATACGGAATATATATATTTAAAGAAAAGAAAAATAAAAAGAAAGAAAATAGAAAGTAAAATAAAATTAAAAGAAAAGATTAATGGACTGAAGAGTCCTTATTGTTAGATGGTTCGGGAGGTGGGTGTTATTTCTAGGGCTGTGGTCTCGTGGCTATGGTCGTGGTCGTGGTGATTCCCAAGCAGCCTTTAGAACCTAAAACCAAGAAACTAAAATAGAATAAACTTAATTAAGCATAATAGAAATAAAGATAAGGAAAATAAAGAAGAAGAGAAAAAAAAATAAAAACTAAATGGCCTCAAATATCCTTGGTTTGTCGAGTGGAGGAAGGGGCCGGCATAAACTTATGTAGATCAGTCTCCCATAGGAAGACTGTGTTTGGATTCTTCTTCGACATTGGGATGGTGAAAATGGAGAGTTTGGAGCAGGAAATTGAGAGAAAATTAAAAAGGGGAAAGGTGAAAAGGTATGGAAGAGGGAAAGTTGGGGTAGGTAGGGAGAGGAAGAGGGGTATTTAAATAGAGTTTTGTTTTTTGGGGACACCCCCACGCCTATACACTGTGGGTGTGTCGAGTTACACAGTCGTGCTGCACGGCCGTGTTTTAATTTGTTCATTTGTCCCACGATCATGTGCAGGTCACCACGCCCGTTTTGGGAAAACAGTGTCCGTGACGGCCGCATCGCACGGCCGTGGTGTTTAGGAGGGGGCCGTGGCTTGAAGATATTTTTTGTCCTATTTCGTACTATCTCTGCCATGTCAGTACGTACTTTCCTAATATCCACACGGCCACGGCCGTGTGTAAGGCCGTATGGTGTAGAAGTTTACACTTTGTTAGTTTAAAGTTAGGTGCTAAAAAGGAAAAATAAAAAAATAAAAACATTAATTGGGTTAGTGCTTGGGTTGCCTCCCGAGAAGCGCTCGTTTATAGTCTTAAGCTAGACTTACCTCTCATTGGCACGTTCATGGTGGTTTGAGGAGTTGAAAGTCCTTCCTCTTGTTACCAGTCCTATTATCAGTATGTAATTCGAGTCGAGTAGCGTTTACTTTAAAAGTTCTGAAAGTAGGATTACTTACCTCGACTGTTCCATATGGGAAAACATTTATTACCTTAAAAGAGATTTCTTTGTTTGTATTAGGGTTAGGAGGAAGTATTCAAGGGTCTGTCTTATCTATCAATACGTGATCTCCGATCTTGAATTTGTTTGTCCCATGGAATGGCGTTGGTTCTGCTTTGTGTATTCCTAATTTCTCCTTGAAGTGTGTCTCCCACTCGTCTATTTCATCGATCTGAAGCCTTCGTTCCTCATGAGTTATTTCCTTGTTGGTATGAGATATAGGCTCCGACTCAGTTCTGTTGTTCTTTGGTGCTTCCTGAAAAGAAGGTTTAACCGAATGGTTATTAATGAAATTAATTTTCTCACCTTGATTACTCGATATCCTAGCCGAATCAGGAGCCTGGAGACTGATTGATTCGTCACCTACACAAAGTATGAGTTCACCTGCGCTGACATCAATTTTAGTCCTGGCAGTTGCTAAAAAGGGTCTTCCTAAAATTAAGGGATACTATTGTCCTCATCCATGTCTAAAACGACAAAGTCTACTAGGAATACGAATTTATCAATTTTCACAAGAACATATTCAATTATACCCCTAGGAATTCTAACAGTTTTATCAGCTAATTGAATGCTCATCCTAGTTTGTTTGGGTTTCCCTAGACCTAGTTGTTTAAACAATTTATAAGGTATAACGTTTATGCTTGCCCTTAAATCGGCTAAAGCGTTATCAACAGATAAACTACCAATTAAACATGGAATTGTAAAACTCCCTGGATCTTTTAATTTTCTTGGTAGTTTGTTTTGCAACATTGCTGAGCATATTGCATTAAGTTCCACATGCAATTCCTCGTCTATCTTCCGCTTGTTTGTTAACAGCTCTTTTAGGAATTTTGTTGAGTCTGGCATCTGTGAAAGAGCTTCAAGAAATGGTAAGTTAATATGTAATTTCTATAAAAGTTTAAGAAATTTACCGAATTGTTCGTTTGTGTTGTCCTTCTTCATCGCATTAGGATAAGGTATACGAGGTTGGTACTATTTAATTATCGGTTTTGGCTTCTCGTGACTTACCTCGACCTCACCGTTCTCTACCAAATTCTCTTGGCTTAATTTACGCTCATCTAACCATACACTATCCTGAGCTATTATAGCTTGAAGTTGCTCCTTTGGGTTAGTCTCAGTGTTGCTTGGCAAGCTGCCTTGTTGTCGTTTTGAGATAATCTTGGCAAGTTGTCCTAATTGGTTCTCGATCCCTTGAATCGATGCCTGTTGATTTTTAAGTGTTGTTTCGGTGTTTTGAAAATGTGTTTCTGACACCACTATAAATTTTGACAGCATCTCCTCAAGGTTCGATTTCTTTTCCTGTGGGTAGGGCTGTTGTTGGAAGTTTGGAGAGGGTTGTTGTCTCTGATTTCCTTGACAACCCCATGAAAAATTGGGGTGGTTCCTCCAACCTGGATTATAAGAATTACTATAAGGGTTATTTTGAGATTTGAAATCGTTTCCCAGATAGTGAACTTGCTCATTTTCAGCGCTCGGGTTGTAAGATGGATAGTCTGTGTTGTTCATCCCTCCTCCATTCGTATCACATTGCATAACTGGATGTACCTGCAAAGAACCACATAAACAATCAATCTTTTTATTTAACATCTCTACCTGATTTGATAGCAAGGTTACTACGTCGAGGTTGAAAACACTGGCTACTTTTGTTGGCTTTGTCCTTGCAACTTGCCACTGATAGTTATTCAGTGACATCTCTTCAATAAATTCATGGGCAGGCTCAGGTGTTTTATTATTCAATGTTCCACCGGCGGCTAGTTGAGGGGTTTACACCATTGTAAAAAGTTTGGACCTGTAGCCACAAGGGTAATCCATGGTGTGGGCACCTTCTCAATAGATCTTTATATCTCTCCCATGCACCGTAGAGTGTTTTTAAATCCATCTGCCCAAAGAAGAGATATCATTCCTTAACTTGGTCATTTTAGCTGGCGAAAAATATTTTAATAAAAACTTTTCGGTCATTTATTCCCATGTAGTGATTGATCCTCGTGGAAGAGAATTCAACCACTGTTTGGCTTTATTCCTAAAAGAAAAGGGAAGTAACCGAAGACGGATGGCATCATCAGAAATGCCATTTATTTTGAAAGTATCGCAAAATTCTAGGAAATTTGCCAAGTGATTATTTGGCTATTCGTCCTGCAAACCATCAAACTGAAGAAATTGCTGTATCATCTGGATTGTGTTAGGTTTCAGTTCAAAATTATTTGCAGCAATAGCAGGTCTAACAATACCTGACTTAGTTCCTATTATTAGGTTTAGCATAATCATACATAGTTCGAGGAGCATGATGTTTGGAAGCCTCTAGAGGTAGCGGATTATTCTTGGCCATCTCTTCGATGGTATTGGTTTTCATTTCTTACTCTTCTTCTATGTAATTTAAGCATCGCCTTATTTCTCTACGATTTCTGCGAATAGTACCTTCAATATCACTGTCGTAAATTATGGGTCCTGTCGGGTTCCTTCTAGTCATAAACTAGAGGTACCTGCTAAGAACAAATAAAAGAAGAAAAATTAGCAAAGTGAAAATAAAAATAAAAATAAAAATAAATTGCAAAAATAAAAATGGCTAAAGTAATAAAAATTGAGCGTTCTTAATATTTTAGTTCTCCGGTAATGGCGCCAAAAACTTGATCGTTATGTCAGAGTCTTAAAAATTTATAAAGAGAATGATCTAGCCTAGAAACTAACTATGACAACAATGGAGGCAAGTGCACCTATCGAACAGTAGTATAGCTAAGTGGCAAGACCAGATTGTCGAACCCAAAGGAACCAAAAGTACTAATACTAACTTTCATTATATTATTTAGCCTAAGAATTAAGGGAATTATTAATTAATCTAAAATTAACTATCTATTAAGCTAAAGATGCTAAGACAAAGAGGATGAATTGGGGAAACACTTGTGGGAAAAACCAATTGATTAAGACAATACCCGACGAAGAATCCACCTAGACTTCACTTGTTATTTAACTCTGAACCAGACGATTTATTCACTTGACTTGATCCGTAGGATTCCCTAATGTATATTAATACCTCTTTTGAGGCTACTAACGTCTAACCCTAGGTTGATTAATTGAAATATCTTTCAAATAAAACCCCTAGAATTGCATTAACTCGATCTATGGACTCCCATATTAGGTTTGACCCTAATCCGGCAGATTTTCGTCATCCTATTTCTAGGATTGCGATCAACTCCGCTTAATTATGTTAGATCTACTCTTAAACAGGGACTTTTGCTCCACTGCCTAAGCACATCAATACTTGAATCAATATCCTAAAATATCAAAGCAAGAATTAAGAACACATAATTAAGAACAAATCAAGTATTGATCATATAGTTCAGAAAACAATAACAAGATTCGTCTTAGGTTTCATCCCCCTCAAATATTTGAGGGGTTTAGTTAATAATTATAAAATAATACATTTGAGAATAAAATATAAAACAAAACATAAGAAAAATCCTAAAACCCCCTGAAGGAGTTGAAGAGAAGATCCTCTGTTTTGAGTATAACTCCGGCTTCTTGAGATGAATCAACTGGCTTTCTTCGAGTAAATCCCACAATTTTGGCCTCTCTGGCTCGACTTTTCAGCCTCAATGGATACCTGACTCGACTCCCCTTGAAGGTTGGCCTCTAGGGTGTTTATATAGTCATTTGGAATGACTTTTTTTGCCTCTAAGTAGCCTAATCCGAATGAAACTCTTCTTTGTCACGGCAGGGGCACGCCCATGGCACACGCCCGTGTGAATCGTGGCCAGGCTGTGTTCGGGTTTGTTAAGGTGGCACGGCAACACCCCTACCTGTATCCATTGCTGGAATAAGGTATGAGGCATTACCGAGGAGTACGGAATACTCACAGACAATTTAAGCCATTTATCGCTCAAATACCGAAATTGACTATAAAAGTTTCTTTACACATATAATGCACTTGAGGTGCACCATTCCATAATTATTAATGAACACATTTATCAAACATATGTCATGTTTTTTTATATATATCATAGTCTCATATTTTCATGTATCAATTACCATGATTTCCTCGTATTTCGTCAAATACGTGTAACAATTCATAAACATGCAATTCACTAACCCTTCCTGCCAATCACAATTTAAATTGACAAATCACTTATTGAGCCCAGTTTCAATGTTCACTACAATCTACCATATAAATTTGGATATACGTATCCACAAATAAATTCCATGTACAGGTATCATCATCTTATATTTCCACATACATTACTTTACACATTATGAACTCAAATATAATATATACAAGACATACCAATGTATTTCAAATACGTTTTCATAATATTTCATTTAGAATTAAGATTATTTCATATTAGAACTCTTCTCATTAACTCATTTGGAATACCAATTCATACAGATAATAGACTCAAGGATGTACAAATATATAATCACAAATGAACTCATTCGTCAACCAAGTTCTACGTTCATGTCTCATCAACTCGTATTTCCTTATATCACATAATATATACCATGATTTCCATTCCCTTGATATTTTTCCATATTTATCCCGTTGAATTTCTTGGAATTTTTGATGGATTTTCAGAGGTACACTTTAGTGTACAAATCCAGGTCCGTCAATTCATGTTCATGTGCGCACATTTCCATTTCAGAGAGCACACTTCCGCGAACCTCATCCTTACAGCGGGATTACCAGTCCAGGCTAAATCCCCTGCAACGACAATTACTCTAATGAGCTAGGATCCGAATTACCAGTCCAGGCTAAATTCAGACCCTGATTCGGATTACCTGTCTGGGCTAAATCCATTTTCCACATATTCTTCGGGAGGGCAATATCAGGATAGGATCACCCGTCCGGGCTAGATCCTCTTTATCGTCAATTCCTTTTCAGAGATCCATTGAATTTTCCTTTCATTCAACCGGGATTTCTTCCCCCTTTTTATCAAATATATCAATGTTTCATCAATCTTCATACAATGAATATTCAAATTATATTCACATCAATAACATATATTTAAAGCATTTAAGAATATAATTCAAGTTACATGAACTTACAATTCGATTTTTATACCATAACGATAATCTTATTTTCATAATAAATATTTGAAATAAAACATTATATCATTTCTACCTCAATGTTTATCAATTATAATCGAGCATGTGATCAATTTATACACAAGTCATTCATTTATTATTTTTCCTCCTCCTCCTCTCCATCCACATCCTTAGTATAAACAACACACTTGTAAGTAACATTATCTATAATTTTCACTATTTACTTATGTGAATATACAAGCTGTTCATCGGTGTCATAGTCACTAAATTATTTTCATCTTGAGCTACAGAACTCCAAATTAAGATCCGTAAATTTTATTTGAAACTAGACTCACATATCTTCTTACCATAATTTTCCAGAATTTTTGGTGTGGCCAATTAGTACAGTTTATTAATTAAGTTCTCCCCTGTTACACAGTCCTACTACTCTGACCTCTCTTCACTAAAAATCAATTATCTCATAGTACAATTTTCGTATAGTGTTTTCGATTATTTCTAATTAAAATAGGCTCACTAAGGAATACAGACATATAAATTATAACTCATAATTCTTTTTGTACAATTTTTAGTGAATTTATAAAGTAAGAATTATTCTAAACCAGTCTTACCAAAATTTAAATATCTCAAAATGTAGACTTCCTTTGCTTTCTCTATTTCTTTTATATGAAAATAGACTCAACAAGATTTAATTCTATATCTCACTCAACTTCTAATTCAATTTATACCATTTTTGATGATTTTTCAAAGTTAGACAACTGCTGCTGTCCAAAACTGCTTTAGTATAACATGTTGATTTCTATTTTGTCTCAAATTCCACATTTCATACAATTCAATCCTTGCTCAATTAACCCATCAATTGAGCTAATTTTCTCATTTAATACTTTTCTCTATCATTTTAAACTACTTCATAACCTTTGAAAATTAGAATTTCAACACTAGGCCTTAATTTCAACTCTTTCACAATTAGGTCCTAAAACCAATTTCCATCAATTTTACTTGATAAAATCATCATATAACAAAATTAAAGCTTCAATTCAATATTTATTCATCATATTCTTCCAGCACTAATCCACATCAACTTTAAAAATTAGCCATAGAATCAAAAACTAATGACATAGTAAGTTGGACCCAATTGTAAAAGTCTAAAAACATAGAAATTTCAAGGAGAAAGCAAGAATTAAACTTACATGAAGTTTGAGTATGAAAACCAGCTTGAAAATCTCTCCCATGCTGTTTTTCAGCTGAAGAAAATGAAGAGAAATGAAGAGAATTCTAGATATTCCAATTTGGTCCCATTTTTATTTAACTAGTTTTGGCAATTTTTCAATTTTGCCCTTATTTCACCCATTTCCTGATTTTTCTCAGCTATTGCCGCCCAAAATATCTCCTTTGGCTTATTTTCACTTTAGGTCCTTCCTCATTTGACAATTAATCTATTTAATCCTTCTAGCAAATTTTACACCTTTTTCAGTTTAGTCCTTTTTATTTAATTAACCACCCAAACGTCAAAATTTTCTAACAAAAATTTAATACTAACTTATTGACATTCCGTAAATATTCATAAAAATACTTATGACTTGGTTTATAACACCGAGATCTCGATACCTCTTTTTCTCGATTTCTTGACCAAATAAATCTTTATAAAACATAATTTACTATTTTAAAAATATTTTAAAAGCTACATTTGACTTGTAAATATTAAATAATATGGTCTACGAGTTCATTTGTCAGATTTGGTGGTCTTGAGTCACTATTTATGACACCGCTGAAATTTGGGCTATTACAACTCTCCCCCTCTTTAAGAATTTTCATCCTCGAAAATTCCTTCAGTGGAGAGATTCAAATATTTTTCACTACTTATACCTTTTCCGATGTCAACTCCTTACACGAAAATTAGAGAAATCTAGATACCAGAATCACCACGTTTCTACGATCAAACCAAAAGCATAATCATAACAGACATAGTTATCACAAGCTGAAGAACACACTTTAAAGATAAGCCATGATTAATAATTTACAAAGTATGAATTATAGGAAAACCAAGATAAGGAAATTCAAGATACAATACCATACCAGAAATCTGAGAACATAACTCAAAAAAATAATAAAGATACTAATGATTCCTCAGAGAAAGCCAGAAGAAAAACATTGCTTACCGACTCTGGACTTCCATCATAACAGAGTTAATACATTTCCAAATATTTATATATATATGACAGAATAATATCCAGTATAAACGGAAGAATAGTCCAACATAATTTTTTTTTACCATCGACTTTATTCCGACATAATAAAATAGAATTCCGAAGAGATAAAGAAATACCGATCATAAACCGACTTGACCAACAGGGCTTTCGTCTAACATCATAGTTAGCTAGTATTCTCATAACATAAGAACCCCATCAGAGCTGGACAATCACACACATATCTCTGAGGATAAAAGAATATATATAGAATACCCAAAAAGATCATCATATTCATCTCAACTATAACTATCACACACAAACATCTTTACTAGTCAATTATTATTTCTCTAACTAATTCTATCTTCATGTACCCCGTATCATTCCATTCACTAACGAAAACCAATTCAGGAAGAATCTTAGCAAACACATACTTTAGATTTCATACTCAATTGAGGCAATAGTCGAGACTAACTTCTTCTTTATCCGTGACATTGCATAATCTGTGTAATCATTAAAATAATATGATATTTCTTCTAAAACTAAGCTCATTTGTCACATTATACTCAACTCTTTTTGCATTACTAATTATTCACCACTGAACTCTTTAGTTTCCCACTTATGAACTTATTCAACATAATTCTCGTGAACTTTCATCATAAAACAACACTGGTAAAAGGGTGAGGTCGTAAAGCCTCTAACTTGACTCTTATAAATGCACACATATGACTTAGCATTCATCATCAACATAATATCATCATAATCACATAATTCACTCTAAGCAAATTTTCATACTTAGTCATGTGACACAAACTTTTCGATTATCTTATTTAAACAAGTGTACTTAAACATACATTCCATGAAACTTGAGTAAATTTACTCATAACACTCACTTAATCAAGCATGTTAGGCACATAATATCATATGAATACCAACATACATGGATGAGTTTATCACAACATAGACTTCCGTTTCATTTCACTTTTCCACATTTCTCAACTTATGGTTATCTCATTAAGAACATTAACAGATGCATATCATGAACTTCTATTCATACCTTTCTATATTTCAACATATCGTAAGCACATTTCAATCATCTCAATATCATTTTTAGCATTATCGACAATAGCTCGGTTAGAAGTCATTTCTATCTTAACAAAACAATTTCGTTAGAGCCGAGAGATATCACAGGTTGTGTTGATTTCGTGATATGGCCCATTTACTCTGTTTCGGGCCCGTTTCTCATTCTTTTCATCATCCGGTGCTTTCCTGAGTATAAAACATGAAAAAAAGGATTAAGAGCACAAAATTCCACAATTCAAGGTTTAAATCATCCAAAAGTATGCTAAATGTAGGATTAAAATATGTTCAAATTACGGTTTATCAATTGTGTTGATATACTCTTAAACAAGGACTTCTGCTCCACTTAATAAGCACATTCGACTTGAATCAATAACCTGAATTATCAAAACAAGAATAAGAACTCACAATTAAGAATAATAGCAAGTATTTATCTTATAAATCAAATAATAATAAGATCTGTCTTAGGTTTCATCCCCTCAGGTATTTGAGGGATTTAGTTCATAATGATAAAGGAAAACATCTTAGTATAAAGAAAACAAAAAAAACATAAGAAAAACTAAAAACTTCAAGAGAAATTGATAGGAGATCTTCAGTTTTGATGGAGATCCTTTTCCTAAGCTGCTCTCGATGGCTGTCTTCGAGTATTTTCTGCCTTCTACTCTGTGTCTACTCGACATCCTGTTGACCTCCCTTTTAGGTTGCCCCATAGGGTGTTTATATAGGCTTTGGAACGCCTTTCTTAGCCCACAAGTAACCTTTTTCGAATAGGAATAAACTTGGGCTCGGTAGGGACACGCCTGTGGTGGACTCCTTCGATTCTGCTCTTCACACACGGCTGTGTGATCTGCCCGTGTGCGGCCTTCCAGGCTGTGTTTGATCCTGCTCGTAACACACGGTCGTGTTCAATGGTCCAGGCTGTGTTGATTTTCTAGCTAAGCCCATTTTGCCCCTTTTTGGCCCGTTTCTCAATCTTTTCGACTCCCTAAGCTCTCCTGAGTATAAAACATGAAATTAAGGGATTAGGACAATTGAATTCATCAAATCGAATGAAAATTCATCCAAAAGTAAGCCAAGCATAGGGTTAAAATATGTATAAATTATGGTTTATCACACACTTGCATGATTTGTGTTGATAAATTATGATGTTAAAGCATGTTAGATGTTAGCATGTGGATGTGATGTTAATACCTTGGTTGTGGATGTTTTGGTTACCTAAGTATGCTTGAATTGGTATTATATGATGTTGTGTAGGTATGTGCATAGAAGGGTGGCAAAAGGCTTGGTAAATAGCCTTATTTTTTTTACACAGGTAGACACACGTGCGTGTGTCTAGGCTGTGTGCGACACACGGCTTAACCCACGAGCGTGTGTATTGGCCATGTGTCCCATGCACCTTAATTTTGAGAAACAGAATGCTCATAATTGAGCAACGAGTATAGACACGGGTATGTGTCTTGACCGTGTGAGGACACGGCCTCAGGCACGGGCGTGTGTCCCTGGCGTGTGAAGTCTACACCTATTTTATGAAAAATAATGAAAATTAAATTGACCACACGGCCTAGCACACGGGCGTGTGACTTGGCCATGTGACTTCAATTTGTTCATGAGTTATAAATAGAGAGTTACACGGGTTAGGGACACGGGCGTGTGTGACCACACGGCCTGCGCACACATGCGTGTCTCAAAACCACACAGTCGTGTGACCCCTGTTTATAGCAAAACTTTTCTAAGTTTTGTAAAAATTTCTAAAGTTCTCGGTTTAGTCTCGAACCATTACTAAAGCATATTTTGGGTCTCGTAGGCTTGCATTAGGGACTTTATGATTGAGTATGAATGGTTTTAATTTGGACAAAAATTTATGACTCAAAATTGTATGTTTGCTTGTGATATAAGTTTGGTAATGCCTTGTACCCTGTTCCAGTGTTGAATGCATGTAAGAGGTGTTACATTTAGTGGTATTAGAGCTACGGTTTAGTTGATTCTTAGTGTGTGTAAAATTCTAGCTATACATGCCATAAATAAACCATGATAGTGTGTTAACTCCTGACAACTTTAAATTGTGTTCTTATATAGTAAATGGATCCCAATTGAGCTGAAGCTGAGGACTTAGAAAGTAATGCGCCGGCTCCCGCTCAAGGGATCGTGCCATCCGAAAGTATACCAGTGACAATTGGTCAAGGAGAAGGGACTAGGGAAGCCTTCCTCCACATGATGAATGAGTGGTATACAAAGTTTGTTTCAACAAATCCAACTACTCAACCCCCTCTACCCCCACCTATTCCTCAGTCGGTTTCTATAGCTCCACAAGGTCTGGAATTTGTAATATTAAGTAAACCTCCGGTTGATAAGATCTAAAAGCATGGGGCTGAAGATTTCAGAGCTAATGTCGATGATGATCCCGAGAGAGCTGAGTTTTGGCTTTAAAACTCCATCAGGGCATTTGATGAACTGTCTTGCACACCGGATGAATGTCTAAAATGTGCTGTGTCACTTTTGAGAGACTCAGCATACCGGTGGTGGAAAACTCTTGTGTCAGTAGTACTGAGAGAGAGGGTTAATTGGGAATTCTTCTAAGATGAGTTTAGGAAGAAATAAATCAGCCAACGTGTCCTTGATCAGAAACGTAAGGAGTTTTTAGAGCTAAAATAGGGCTGAATGTCTGTAACCGAGTACGAACGAGAGTTTGTCAAGCTCGGTAAGTATGCTCAGAAGTGTGTTTCCACCGAGGCTATCATGTGTAAAAGGTTCGAAGATGGGTTGAATCAGGACATCCGATTGTTAGTTGGAGTTCTTGAGTTGAAAGAATTTGTAGTGCTATTCGACTGAGCTTGTAAAGTTGAAGAATTAAGCAAGGAGAAGAGGAAAGCCGAGTCCAAGGCTAGAGATGCAAGAAAAAGGCTGATAAGTCATTTCAATCTTAGTCTAAGAAATTGAGAGATTTGTATGCTCGTTCAGTGCTTCATCTAGGTATTCCAACAGAGATCGTGGGAAGCAATACTCGGGTTCTAAAGCCCAAACTACATCAGTAGTGACTGTTGGTAACCTTAGGTCTGGTAGGCCTGAATGTCAGCACTGTGGTAGACGACATCCCGGTGAATGTAGAATGAATGACCAAGCATGTTTTAAGTGTGGCTCTCAAGACCACTTTATTCGGGACTACCTTGAGATGGCTGAGAAAGACAAGATTCAAAATGCAAGATCAGGTAACACTGCCACTAGATGGAGACCCTCGAGGAATACAGGGAATGCGACCAGTAGTAAAGGTGTAACTAAAGATTCAACTATAAGATCGGAGGCTAGAGCACCTGCTAGAGCCTATGTTATCTGTGCTCGCGAAGAAGCGACATCTCCCAATGTTATCACTAGTATTTTTTCTCTCCATAATACTAATGTAGTTTCATTGATTGATCCTGGATCAACTCATTCTTATGTTTGCATGAAATTGGTAGCTAGTAAGAGCTTGCCTATTGAGTTCACTGAGTTTGTGATTAAAGTGTCAAACCCCTTAGGCAAACATGTATTAGTTGATAGAGTTTGCAAGAATTATCCTTTGATGACTCGAGTTCATTGTTTTCCAGCTGATCTAATTTTTTTTCCATTTGATGAGTTTGTGATAGACCATAATATATACATATTTTAATCCCACATTTAGCATACTTTTGGATGATTTATTCCCTGAATTGTGGAATTTGGTGCTCCTACTCCTTTACTTTCATGTTTTATACTTAGGAGAGCACCGAAGGATGAAAAGAACGAGAAACGGGCCAAAAATGGAGAAAATGGGCCAAAGTACGAAATTCACACGGTCTGGGCTTGAGACACGCGGTCGTGCCTCTTTAGTAGACCCTCACACGGCCTAGGCTTGATTCACACAGGTGTGCCACACGGGCGTGTCCCTGACATAACATGTTTTAATTCTATTTGGAACAGTGTACTTAGAGGAAAAGAAAGACATTCCAAAAGCCTATATAAATACCCTAGATGGCAACCTAAAGGAGGGCGTTCAGGTAGGCTGACGAGCCAAGCCAGAGAGGTCTGAATTGTGGGATTTACTCGAAGAAAGCCAGTTGATCCATCCCAAGAAGCCGGAATCATACTCAAGACGGAAGATCTTCCCTCCAATTTCCTTCAGGGGGTTTTAGGGTTTTTCTTATGTTTTGTTTTATACTTTCTTCTGAGATGTATTCTTTATTAAATATGAACTAAACCCCTCAAATACCTAAGGGGGATGAAACCTAAGACGGATCTTGTATTGTTTTGTGAACTATATGATAAATACTTGATTTGTTCTTAATTATGTGTTCTTAATTCTTGTTTTAATATTTTAGGATATTGATTCAAGTATTGATGTGCTTAGGCAGTGGAGCAAAAGTCCCTGTTTAAGAGAAGATCTAGCATAGTTAAGCGGAGTTGATCGCAACCCTAGAAATAGGATGACGAAAATCTGTCGGATTAGGGTCAAACCTAATATGGGAGTCCATAGATCGAGTTAATGCAATTCTAAGGGTTTTAATTAGAAAGAGATTTCAATTAATCAACCTAGGGTTAAACATTAGTAGCCTCGAAAGAGGTATTAATATAAATTAGGGAATCCTATGGATCAAGTCAAGTGAATAAATCGTCTGGTTCAGAGTTAAATAACAAGTGACGTCTAGGTGGATTCTTCCTCGGGTATTGTCTTAATCAATTGGTTTTTCCCAAAAGTATTTTCCCAATTCATTCTCTGTGTCTTAGCATCTTTATCTTAATAATTAGTTAGTTTTAGATTAAACAACAATTCCCTTAAGTCTTAGGCTGAATAATAAAAAAATATTAATTACTAGTACTCTTGGTCCTTGAGGATACGATACTTCCGGTCTTGCCATAGCTATACTACCAAACGATAGGTGCGCTTGCCTCAATCGTTGTCACAAGTTAGTTTCTAGGCTCGATCATTCAATATATAAATTTTAAGACTTTCTGACATACGATCAAGTTTCTGGCACCGTTGCCGGTGACTAAGATACTAGGAACACTTTATTTTTATTACTTTCGCCATTACTTTTATTTATTTGCAATTTTATTTTAAATTTTTTTTTACTTTTGTAATTTTTCTTTTCTTTTTCTTTGCTTTTGATAGGATTTTCTAGCTTATGACTAGAAGGAACCCGTTAGGACCCTTGATTTTTGACAACGAAATAAAAGGTACCGTTCGCAGAAACAGAAGAGAAATAAGGTGAAGCTTACAATACATAGAAGAAGAGCAAGGGAATAAAACTAATACTACCGAATAGATGGCTGATAATAATCCGCTACCTCCGGTGGTGGCTGAAAATCATGCTCCTCGTACTATGTATGACTATGCTAAACCTAATTTAACAGGAAATGAGTCAAGTATTGTTAGACCTGCTATTGCTGCAAATAATTTTGAACTGAAACCTAAAACAATTTAGATGATACATCAATTTGTTCAGTTTGATGGTTTGCAGGATGAAGATCCAAATAATCACTTGGCGAATTTCTTAGAATTTTGCGATATTTTCAAAATAAATGGCGTTTCTGATGATGCCATTCGTCTTCGGTTGTTTCCATTTTCATTGAGGAACAAAGCTAAACAGTGGTTGAACTCGTTACCACGAGGATCAATCACTACATGGGAACCGATGACCGAAAAATTTTGTTAAAATATTTTCCGCCGGCTAAAATAGCTAAGTTGAGGAATGATATCTCTTCTTTTGTACAGATGGATTTAGAAACACTTTATGATGCATGGGAGAGATATAAAGATCTACTGAGAAGGTGCCCACACCATGGATTACCCTTGTGGTTATAGGTCCAAACTTTTTACAATCGTGTGAACCCCTCGACGAGACAATTAATTGATTCAGCCGCCGGTGGAACCTTGAATAACAAAACACCTAAGGCTGCCTACGAATTCATTAAAGAGATGTCACTGAATAACTATCAGTGGCAAGT
This sequence comes from Gossypium australe, assembly GCA_005393395.2. Taxonomy (NCBI): domain Eukaryota; kingdom Viridiplantae; phylum Streptophyta; class Magnoliopsida; order Malvales; family Malvaceae; genus Gossypium; species Gossypium australe. Next base: position 131,026,951 of record CM016619.1, read on the forward strand.
CACAAGGACAAAGCCAACAAAAGCCACCAGTATTTTCAACCTCGACGCAGTAACCATGCTATCAAACCAGGTAGGACTTTTGACTAAGAAAATTGATGGTTTATGTGGTTCTTCGCAGGCACATCCAGCTATGCAGTGCGAGATGAATGGAGAAGGGATGAGCAATACAGAATATCTGCCTTACAAGCCGAACACTGAAAACGAGCAAGCTCACTATATAGGTAACAATTTTAGACCTCAAAATAACCTTTATAACTTAAAATCCAGGTTGGAGGAACCACCCCAATTTTTCATGGGGTGGTCAAGGAAATCAGAGACAACAACCCCTCCCAAGTTTCCAACAGCAATCCAACCCACAAAAGAAAAAGCCAAACCTTGAGGATATGCTAGCAAAATTCATTTTAGCGTTAGAAATTCATTTTCAAAATACCGAAACAAAGTTGAATAATCAACAGACATTAATTCAAGGGCTTAAAAATCAACTAGGACAGCAGACCAAATTAGTTTCTAATCGCTGCAAATCAGAGCTTTAAATATTTATAAAAGAATGATCAAACCTAGAGACTAACTCTGACAACGATATTAAGGCAAGTGTACCTATCGAACAGTAGTATAGCTTAGGCAAGACCGGTTATCGAACCCAAAGGAACTAGAAGTATTAATACTCACTTTCTTCTTATTATTTAGCCTTAAAGTTAGAGTGAAGATTACTTGGCCTAGCGTTATTCCTCGCTTTATTCTCTAACTTTGACCTTCTCGGCTTGGCTCCTTGGCCTAGCTTTCGCCCCTTTTCAAAGGTCGTACTTGGGGAATATTTATAGGCTCTTCGAACTCGATTCTTTCTCCCTAAGTATCCTTTTCCGACTGAAATTGCTCTTTCCATCGATAGAGGTACGGCCATGGCATACGCCCGTGTGGATCGAGACCTGACCATGTTCAGATTTCTCTTGAGGCACGGCCGTGTGTGACGGAGTTGAGGCCGTGATCTAAGTGTTTGTCGAGGCACTACTGTGTGTGCTTTGGGCCAGGCCGTGTCAATTTCATGCTAAGGCCCATTTACTCCGTTTTAGGCCCATTTTGTGTTCTTTTCATCCTTGGGTGCTTTCCTTGGTATAAGACATGAAAAGAAATGATTAAAAGCACCTTTTTATATAAAACAAGGAATAAATAACCTAAAAGCATATTAAATGTGGGATTAAAATATGTTACTTTTACGGTTTATCAAATACCCCCACACTTAAGCTTTTGCTTGTCCTCAAGCAAAATTCTCAACTTACAATTAAAACGAGCTTTCCATGATCTATAATTCTTATCAACAATGTCTTATCCTAATTTATAGAGAATTCATACATGAATAATTTGATTCAAAGCGTCCTAAAGATTCAAACGAGATAAGTCATAATTCTGTACCTCGAAACATAGGTGTCTTCCTTCTTTTAAATGATTACCTTTTTAATTCAAAATCGACAAGGATTGATATCCTCACTTAGGATTCACTCAAATCACTCTAAAGTGTTTAAGGTTCAGAAAAAGATCGCTCATAAGTCGAACCTGAAAAGTTAATCCCATAGACTTGCCTGAAAATCAAATCTCCACCACTGTAATATGAGATGACAAACAGATCAAAAGGTCTTTGTTAGGGTTGTAATGGGGCTAGGGTAAAAGGTGTGGTCATAGGCTGAAATTAAAGGGTTAGAATCGAGATTGAATTGACAAGTACCTTTCCTAAAATTTTTCCAAAACTTCATTAATTGAAAAGTGAAGATCCTACTAATATGAGCTTTTCTTTTGAAAACAGTCTTTTGATTGTGTAAACTCTTTTCATACTACTAATATTGAATACCTTGAGTTTTTATTTTTATTTTTTTTAGAACAAACTAACAATATATGATAAATTTATCTAAAAGAATAATAAACTTCGGTAACTGGTCAAATCAAGTCTCAATTAAGGTGTGATCAAAAGAAAGGGTTTTAACAAATACAAGGGTTTTGGGTTAATATTAGTAGGTAAGTTAATAAAAAGGGTTTGTTAGGATCAATGGGGTTCACTAGGGGTTAATTGTGAAGGTGGGCTATTTAGTGGAATACCTAGGTGCCTTTATCATCTCTGTATATCAAATCATAACTGTGGTCTCGATACGTAAAAACGAGGCAAGTTCTAGAATAACAGTTCATGGTTGACACATTCATAACCAAAAAATTGAGCACGAAAAAGAATGTATGCTCTATAAGGTTCAAATACTCACAAAACTTATAGGTCCTTTGACATCATCCTTATGAATTTTAAATTTCAAGGTAGTCTTTAAATTTAGGTCAACAACCTAGCAAAACTTTTAATTCCTGAAAAAAAAGACTTATCATGCTTGATTCTCTAGTATTCTTTAAATTAAACATCAATGTATAATTAACTATGACTTATTCTAAAACATGTCAATAATCATCACAAATCATTAGAAATTTCAACCTAATTAGTAATATGACAACTTTGCATAAAAACAAGACTAAATCAGGGATTTGAGAATAATGAAAAAAGTTTGGCACTTTTATTCCACTTTTACCCTCAGGGATTTGAGAATAATGTAAAAAGTTAGGTCCTTTTACCCCCCACACTTAAGATGTACATTGTCCTCAATGTACAAAGATAGATAATGCATTTATATTTAAAATCAACAGGGAGGGGATAGAATACTCCCTGAGGTGTGGATTGTTTCCTTGGAGGAGAGTAGGGGTCGTGGAGGGTATGGTGGCGAAGGCGTCAGTATGGTGGTGGTGTTGGTTCCCGAGCTCTGCGCTAGATGAAGAAATTGGGGAACTCGTGAAGGATTAGCCAGGGGTTATTAAGACATGATATAAATAAACTAAATAAAAGATTAAAGAAAAGCAAGCTAAAGGGAAGGAGACTAAGAAGAAAACTGAAATGACAAGAAAATACTAATGGACTATGAAGTCCTTATTAAAGGATGGTTCGCAAGGTGAGAATCAATGCTAAGATTAGGGATGTTGCGGCGGTGGTGATAGTGGTGAGGTTGTCGTGGTGGTCGGCGTGATTCCCTAGCAGCCTGGCGACCCTGACACTAAGAAACTAGAAGAAAATTAAACGAAAAGAGCAGTAAAGAAGCTTAGATAAGGAAAATAAAGGAGAAGAGCAGGAAATTGAAACAAAAGAGAAAGCAAAGATTAAAACTAATTGGTCTCAAAGACCCTTGGCTTGGTGTTGAGACGAAGCTGCCGGCATGAACTCATGTTGATCGTTCTTGTGGTTCCTCGGGTTTTACTTCTAGCTCTCCTTTGATCTCTGTCTTCTGCTTCTCTAAATTGTCAACCCTAATGCTTTGTTCCTCGTGTAACTTTACTTTATCGATATGGGTCGGCTCTAGGTTTAGGCCTTGTGATGTTTCCTGTGATGAAGCTTGAATAATATGTTTCCTCGTGTAACTTTACTTTATCGATATGGGCCGGCTTTGGGTTTAGGCCCTGTGATGTTTCCTGTGATGAAGATTGAATAATATGATTATCAACTTAAATGGCTTTCTTACCTTCATCGACTATTGTTCTGGCCGAGTCGAGAGCTTGAAGATTGATCGATTCATCTCCTACACGAAGTATGAGCTCAACTGTAGCAACATCAATTTTTGTTCTGCTAGTTGCTAGAAAAGACCTTCCTAAAATTAAAGGGATTGAATTATCCTCATCCATGTCTAAGACAACAAAGTCTACTGGGAAAACAAATTTATCGATTTTGACAAGAACATCTTCGATAATGCCCCTAGGAATTCTAACAGTTTTATCAGCTAATTGAATACTCATCCTAGTTTGTTTGGGTTTCCCTAGACCTAGTCGTTTAAATAGTAAGGCATGACGATTATGCTTGCCCCTAGATCAGCTAACGTATTATCAATATGTAGACGACTAATTAAACATGGAATTGTAAAACTTCCTAGATCTTTTAGTTTCTGTGGTAGTCTGTTTTGTAACATCACTGAGCATGTTGCGTTTAGTTCCACGTGGTGCTCTTCATCTATTTTGCGTTTGTTGGTCAAGAGCTGTCTTAAAAATTTTCTCGAATCTGGCATATGAAAGAGAGCTTCAAGAAGAGGTAAGTTAATATGTAATTTCTTTAAAAGTTTAAGAAACTTACCGAACTGTTCCTCTGAATCATCTCTTTTTAAGGCTTCAGGATAAGGTATGCGAGGTTGATACTCTTTAGTTGTCAGTTTTGGCTTCTCTTGTGGTACCTCTATTTTACTTTCGTCTACCTTTTTTTCGGTATTGGATCAGGTTCAGCTAATCCGTTACTGTCCTGAGCTGTGATTGCTTGAATTTGCTCCTTAGGATTAACTTCAGTGTTACTTGGTAGACGTCCTTGCGGTCGTTCAGACATTAGTTTTGCGAGTTGTTCTACTGCATTAGTCACTTCCTTGACTGATTTAGCAATTTCATCAAGTCGTCTCTCATTGCTTTTGACTGCTCTATCAGTTTCTTGGAGATGTTCCTCGAGGGTTGGTTTCTTTTCTTGTGGATAGGGTTGATTACGGAAGCTTTAAGGAGGTTGTTGCCTTTGATTTCCTTGGTTTCGTTGTCCTCCAACCTGGATTGTAAGTATTACTATAAGGATTATTATTAGATCGAAAATTATTACCTATATAGTTCATCTGTTCATCTTTTGCTTCCGGTTGGTAGGGTGGGTACTCAGGATTCGCCAGAGTTCCACTTGCATCGCACTGCATGACTGGATGTACCTGTGAAGAACACAAATTATCGAGCTTTTTATTCATCATCTCTAGCTGTGTTGATAGCATGGTCATGGCATCGATGTTGAAAACTCCTGCCGATTTTGTCGGTTTGGTCCTTGAAGCTTGCCACTCATAATTGTTTAATGACATCTCTTCAATGAACTCGTAGGCTGCTTCTGGAGTTTTATTGTTCAGCGTTCCAACGGTGGCTGAATCTATCAGTTGTCTCGTTGAGGGGTTTACACCGTTATAAAAGGTTTGGACTTGTAGCCACAAGGGTAGGCCATGGTGTGGGCACCTCCTCAAGAGATCTTTGAATCTCTCCCATGCATCGTATAGCGTCTTTAAATCCATCTGCACAAAATAAGAGATATCATTCCGTAATTTGGCCGTTTTGGCCGGTGGAAAATATTTCATCAAAAACTTTTCGGTCATCTGATCCCATGTAGTGATTGACCCTCGTTGTAACGAGTTTAACCACAGTTTCACTTTATTCCTTAATGAAAAAGGGAATAACCGAAGACGTATGGCATCATCAGAAACGCCAGTTATTTTGAAGATATCGCAGAACCCTAAAAAGTTAGCTATGTGCGTGTTTGGATCTTCGTCCTGCAAACCATCAAATTGAACAAACTGTTGAATCATTTGTATTACGTTAGGTTTTAATTCAAAATTGTTAGCAGATATAGCAGGCCTAACAATACTAGATTCTGCTCCTGTTAAATGCGGTTTCGCATAATCGAACATTGTGCGTGGAGCATTGTTATCCCCCACATCGCGTGGTTGTGGGTTGTTTTCGTCCATCCCTTCAGTAGGATTGGATCTTTTTTCTTCCTCTCTCTCTGTATAATCTAGGGCTCGCCTGGTTTCCCGATGATTCCTACGAGCGGTAGCTTCGATTTCGTTGTCGAATATCAAAGGTCCTCTCGGATTCCTTCTAGTCATAAACTAGAGGTACCTCTCGGATACCTCTCGGATTCCTTCGACTTCGTTTGTCAATCCGAACGGCATCACTAAAAACTCATAATGACCGTAGCGTGTTCGAAATGCCGTCTTATGAATGTCTCCTTCCTTCACCTTTAACTGGTGATATCTCGGCCTTAGATCAATCTTAGAAAAAACCGAAGCTCCTTTGAGCTGATCGAACAAATCGTCGATTCTCGGTAATGGATACTTGTTCTTTATCGTCAACTTATTCAATTGACGATAGTCCACGCACATACGCATGGATCCGTCCTTCTTCTTCACGAATAGGACCGGCGCTCCCCATGGAGACACACTTGGCCGAATAAACCCACGATCCAACAGTTCCTGAATCTGAGCTTTGATGTCCACCAGTTCCTTCGGCGCCATTTGATAAGGAGCAATGGATACAGGAGCCGTACCCCGGAGTAGTTCTATTCCAAACTCCACATCGCGATCAGGGGGTAATCCTGGCAACTTCTCTGGAAATACATCCACGAAATCCTTGACTGTTCGAACCTCATTGACAGTCACCTCTTTAGCATCCAAAGCACTAATAAAAGCTAGAAAGGCGTTACATCCCTTCCGAATCATCTTAACAGCTTTCAAGGCCGATACTACGTTGGACAAATAGTTCCTTCTTTCTCCTAACACAACCACCTCCCCGCCTTCCGGGGTACCTAACACCATGCGCTTAGACCCACAATCCAACTTAGCTCGATGCTTTGACAACCAATCCATTCCTAGGATAAGATCGAACTCTCCAAATGGCAATTCCATTAAGTCTGCCGGAAACACTACCCCTTGAGTCTCTAAAAGTACATCCTTAAATAGCTTGTCCACTGCCCTAGATTGTCCTAGGGGACTAACCATAGTCATCTTCCTAGTAGTTGTTTCAGAATCTATTCTTAAGGTCTCAGATATCGAACATGCAACATAGGAGTGGGTTGACCCAATATCAATCAAAGCAAGCAAAGGCCTATCAGCAATAAGAAACGTACCGGTTATAACATCCGGTGCGTCACCATCCTCCTGTCGACGAACTGCATAAACTAGACCCGGCTGCCTTGTATCTATATTATCGGCACCTCTACCAGGTGATCCACGACCACGACCAGCCCCATTTCCTCCTCTACCTGCACCCCGACCCCTTGGTCCAGGCTGATCACCTCTCCTCACTTGATCGGCACCTCGGCCCGCTGGCTGTACCCGATCCATCTGGGGACAGTCCTTAATCAGATGTTCTGTGGATCCACACATAAAGCATCCACCTGTTTTTATTCTGCACTCCCCATAATGCGTCCTCCCACATGTAGAACATGCTTGGTTTTGACTTGTCGGAGCATGAACTGGCCCATCAGCCCTAAGCCTCTTCTGAAAATTCCCAGATGCTCTTGATGGCCCAAAACTCCTCTTATTCTTACCCCGATCCTTATCCCTTTCTTATCTCTCAACCCGTTTTACTTCCTCAGCTATTTTAACCTTATCTACCAAAACAGTAAAAACTCTCTCTCGTTGCGGTGCTATCAGAACCCTTAACTCATTTCGCAGCCCATCCTCGAACCGAACACAACGTTCATACTCCGTTGCTACCATTCCTCGAGCGTAACGGCTCAAGCGCAGAAACTCGACCTCATATTCAGCCACAGACTTACTTCCCTGTACCAAGTTTAGGAATGCCTTCCTTTGGGCATCTATATAGCTGGCCCCGACATACTTCCCCTGAAATGACTCCCTAAAGAAGTCCCAGTCAATCCGGTCTGCCGCAATACCTTCTTTCACTGTGAGCCACCACTAGTAAGCCTCGTCTCGGAGGAGAGACACGACCTCTTTCAACTTTTCCTCTACCGTAAAGTCTAAGTCGTCCATTATGCGCTCAGTCGCTTCCATCTAGTACTCAGCTGTGTTAGGGGCTACACCAGAAACTCCCCTAAACACTTCTGCCCTATTGGCTTTAAGCCGCTCCGGCACAGATTTCTGGGCTCCTGTGCCCATGCCTACTCCAGCAACTCTCTCAAGGGCTCGCAACATCGCCTGAAATACAGCATCATCTCTGGTCGCCTGATCTCGCAACTCTCCCTCCACAGCTGGAGGATCTGGCAGTTCGTTTCCTGAGCTGTGGCCAGATCTTACTGGCTCAGACAAGGTCATCCTACCCCTACCGCGTCCACGCGGCGGACGTCCTCGACCCCTTGTACTCATTCTTCCAATTTACGTTTATCTGATTAAGAATTTTATGAATCATTAATTCTTTCCACTGATTTATCGCAAATAGTTTTATGGATAATAGTTTTAAAAAGTAGTTCTTTCGAATTCATACTCACAATACAGTCTCAAGTTCATACATTCAATCATCAACATTCATGAGCTCACGTTCATTACAGAAAGGTGTTGTTGTTGTTTTCCACTACCCAGGGGTATTTTCGTAATTTTATCCTACAGGGGTATTTTCATAATTTTTCAAAATAGGGTCCTTGGCCATTTTGTGAAATAGGGGTATTTTGGTAATTTTGCAATCCCGGGGGTATTTCAGTAATTTTGAAATTCGGGGGTATATCTGTAATTTGGAAATTTGGGAGTATTTCAGTAATTTTAAAATCCGAGGGTATTTCTGTAATTTTACCCACTAGGGGTATTTTGGTCATTTTGCAAAATAAGGGTAGTTTGGTAATTTTTCAAACTTTGATGTTGTTTATTTTATTTTATTTTTAAACCGGGGTACTTTTGGTAAAATCAAGTTTCATGGTCCGGGTTATTCTTGTAAACGTGAGATTTTCGGGTAAATTTTCGAAACATAGGTATTTTATAAGTTCATGGTTGATTGGAAATTTTCACAAATAAAAATTGTTTTGAAAATTTTACAAAGCCTGGTCCCTTTCGGGTTTTAGTCATAGGGTTTATCCCATCAACAAGTCCTTGTAACTAGGGTGAATAGTCACTACGCACCAGGTAGGATTCTAGTGAAGAGGAGGTGAGTCACTAGGACTGCTTAAGTACCAAGCTCTCCCTGAATCCACTCCTAGACATGCGTATGCCCATTGCCACACCCTAACTTGGCTAAGGTGAACAGTCACTACGCACCAGGTAGGATTCCAGCGAAGAGGAGGTGAGTCACTAGGACTGCTTAAATACCAGGCTCTTCCGGATCCTTCCTAGACATGCGTATGACGGTTACCACACCCTAGCCTTGCGGCTCGTTAACGGGTTTGTTCAGTGAAATTAAGTTTTATGAAATTTTAAGAAGTAGTTTGTACTAAGCCTAGAGTCCATCAAGTTCTAATTCTAACTTAATCTACGTCCCATAAAGCCCATTAAGCCCACATAAATATATCACACAATGGTTCAGGATACTTACCTGGCGGACTTGGGCCGGAGACGCAGGTGGCATGCCGAGCTAAAAACCTGTTATTATTTAAAAACATGTATATTTCAAAAGCCCATCTTTAGAAAACATTTTGAGCCCAAAAACCCCTAGAGTCGAGTTTTGAACCGAGCTCTGATACCAATTTGTAACACCCCAAACCCGGCCCAAACACTACAACCGGATCTGGTATGTCACTAAGAAAAATTTTGTCAAACATGTCGTACTTTCAGAAAAGCCCAAACATATTTTATATAGAATATGCCTTTGTAAAATAAAACCCAAACTTAATTACATGCCTTAGTTTAATTAAAATAAAAATTTAAATAACTAAAAGTAATAAAAGCCCATAATAAAACAAAATATAAACTAGTGGCCCATGGCCTTATTACATCGAAGTTTAAAATCCATTAATTAAAATACAATATAAAATAATTAACTGGAGTCTTTTTGTCAAATCTTCATATTCTTCTGCATGGCCACCTTGCGTTCCTCTCCAGCCCGGTCCGAAGCACTAGGTATCACCTGAAATGTTAATTAAAAGGGTGAGTCGTGAGACTCAGTGTGCAACCCTCATGCACCACTAGATTTTGGGCCTTAGGCCCATAAAATAGATTAATAATTTCATTCATTTAAATAACAAATAATATGCAAGGCCCAACCCGTTTGCCTAGGTTTCCATCCGCTACACGCCCCCGTACCAACCGTTCACACCATTGGGGATTTCTACAATCAACCCACACCGCTACATGCCAAGATGGCAGTCATGCTGCTCATCAACATATCATGGCCGAAGCCCTTATAACAGATCACGACATTAGCCGCTACAACAGATCACGGTAGAAACCGCTACACATATAACGTATAACTTCCTCCTGCCATCAACCCAACCCATGCAATCACATACAAGCAATTTACTTTTAACATTTAATCAGATTACCCTCTTTGGCTTTCGTCATTAAACCGAGACTTCAGCATTTATCATAACATATAAAACTTATGAACATATATTAATAATCAGTTCTAGATGGTGGGGAAGTATTACACACCTGATTAATGCAGATACCCCTTGCTAAACCGATCTACACTTTGCTTCTAAAAGCCGAAAAAGATGTGGAAATAGGCCTCTCCTATATTCGGCCATAGTATTCTACCTGGTTTTATATACTAAAATCAATAAAATTTCTTACCTTGAAATCCCGAAAGTATCACGATTCTACAACAAAAAGATCTATGCAATTGACTCCCTCTTCAAATCCCGGAATGCTGAAAAGAAGACACAAAGTTAGTTCCATATAGCCAATCGACTATGGCCTCCAAAAGCCGAAAAATTAAAAGAAATCCAAATCGCCACTTACCCTTTTTGAAATCTATGAGTTTCGGCTTCTAGGAAAAATCCCGGGAAGAGAATCTGTCGCGCTTTCGGCTTTTTGAAAGAACTAAAAGTTGAAGGGATAACCAAGGGAGATTCGGCCAACTTGAAGAAAACAGAAGAGAAAAGATAGCAAGGAGAATTCGGCTTTTAGATATGAAATATTTAGGAGAGGAGAAAAACAACTAGGAAATTTCGGTTTTGAGAAGGGACTAAAGCAAATGGGAGAAGAGAATTTTGGCTAGGTGAGGAAGAAGAGAAAAATAAAAGAAAAGATGATCACTTGGCTATTAATTTCGGCAAATCAATCCCCCTCCAGAGTTAGATTTTCGGCCAACTCTGCTGTCATCTGATAGCTTTTATCCCACCTATTATCTTAATCCCTTAGCTCCTCAAAAATAGCCCTCATCTTCCTCTTCATTATCTTCCTATTTCTCAAACAAAATAAAAGAATTAAAACCCCTAAATTATAGCAAGTGTGCGGTCCCACCTAACTCCCCTAGGCTGCCAAATTTTTGACCCAAAACTTGGGCCTAAATCAACCAAAATTTGGGCCTTCATTAAACACAATTGACGCCACCCTCTCCTACCTCGTGGCACTCCTAAACTTTGGGCCCCAAGCCCACATTTGACATTATTATTTCTAGCTCCCTTCCTATTGACCCAAACATAAATATTTTACTGAGATTTTAGCCCACTCCTGAGCCCAATTAGTACCCTAAATCCTCAATTTAATACTTTAATCAGTCAAACACATAAAATGCACAGACCCAAATATTCAGGGTGTTACACAGATGATGATACCGATGAGTTGAATTCTAATACATCTTCCTCCAGTCAAAAGAAAGAAGAGGGCCTTGAAATCAACGAACTAAAACAAAAACCCTCAATTGATGAGCCACCGAAATTGGAATTGAAACACTTGCCAAATCACGTAGAATATGCATTCCTCGGGGATAATTCTACGCTACCAGTAATCATCTCTTCAGAACTGGAACCCGAAGAGAAAGACGAGTTGCTACAGGTACTAAGGGAACATAAAAGAGCCATAGCTTGGAAAATTTTTGACATTAAAGGAATAAGCCCATCATTTTGCACCCACAAAATTTTAATGGAAGATGAGTATAAACCATGTGTGCAACCTCAAAGACGATTGAATCCCTACGTGAAAGAAGTTGTTAAAGCTGAGGTAATTAAACTTCTAGATGCTGGAATAATTTATCATATTTCTGACAGTACTTGGGTAAGTCCTTGCAGGTCATTCCAAAGAAATGAGGCATGACTGTTGTAGCTAATGAAAAGAATGAATTGATTCCTACAAGAACAGTCACAGGTTGGAGAGTCTGTATTGACTATAGAAAGTTGAATGATGCCACCAGAAAAGATCACTTCCCTTTGCCCTTTATTGATCAGATGTTAGTAAGATTATCTGGGCATATGTACTACTGCTTCCAAGATGGACTCTCCGGCTACTTCCAAATCCCAACAGCCCCTGAGGATCAAGAAAAGACAACATTGACATGTCCATAGGTACTTTTACTTATCGTAAAATGCCTTTTGGATTATGTAATGCTTTTGCTACTTTTCAGCCCTACATGCTGGCAATCTTTGATGAACTTGTGGAAGACACTATGGAGGTATTTATGGACGACTTTTCGGTATTTGGTAATTCTTTCCATCTTTACCTTAAAGCTCTAAAATGAGTTTTAATGAGATGTGAGGAGACGAACCTTGTGCTTAATTAGGAAAAGTGTCACTTTATGGTTCGAGAAGGGATTGTGTTAGGACACAAAATTTCTAGTAAAGGGATTGAGGTTGATAAAGCAAAGGTTGAAACCATAGAAAAATTACCTCCTCCTAGTTCAGTTAAGGCTATTCAAAGCTTTTTAGGACATGCTAGATTTTATCGAAGATTAATTAAGGATTTTTCTAAAATAGCAAAGCCTTTAACAAAACTACTAGAAAAGGATGTGCCTTTCGATTTTGATCAGGAATGTTTAGATGTATTTAACACCCTTAAAATTAAATTAATAAATGCCCCAATTATAATTGCATCTGATTGGAACTTACCCTTTGAACTAATGTGTGATGCGAGTAATTTTACAGTAGGTGCAGTTTTGGGACAGCGGAGAGACAAGCATTTTCAGCCAATTTATTATGCTAGCAAAACATTGACGGCCGCACAAGAAAACTACACCACCACAGAAAAAGAATTGCTAGCTGTGATTTTTGCATTTGACAAATTCAGACAGTATTTGATATTATCTAAAGTTGTCGTTTACACTGACCATTCAGCTCTTCGTTATCTTTTAACTAAATCCAATGCAAAAACTCGACTCATAAGATGGATTTTACTCTTACAAGAATTTGATTTGGAAATTCAGGATAAGAAAGGAGCTAAAAATCTTGCAGTAGATCATCTTTCTAGGCTTGAAAATTCACATATCAAAGAACTAGATGAGAGTGAGATAAATGACTCGTTTTCTAAAGAACAACTATTCGCTATATCTAACTCTAAGGTACACTGGTTCGCAGACATTGCAAATTACTTAGCTGCTAATGTCTTACCAAAAAGGTTAATACATCATCAAAAGATGCGATTCTTTGCTGATGCAAAAAACTATTTTAGGGAGGATCCTTTTCTTTTCTGTATATGTGTAGATCAAGTAATTCAGAGATGTGTTACAAAAGCAGAAGCAAGCAAAATCATAGAACATTTGTAACATCATGGTTTTTGGGGTTCTGTTTTGGTGTGTGTTGTGTGTGTAGGCTATGTTTTGTTGTGGTTTGGATGTGTTTGGGGGTCCTGGGAAGGCTTGGGGATAAGCTTGGGCCTTGCTGAAAATTCCTGGCTTAGGCATTTTTAGGGGAAAGCTAACTGGGGGCAGGCTTTAAGAGGTATTGCTTATGGTTAGTTGACACAATAGTGGAGTTGGTGAAGTGACAAGGAGGCGCCACTTAGTGTGCTTGAAGTGACGCCACAAGGAGAGGGAACAAGTTCGAGTAGCATAGATTACATTTTGGGAAATTCTTTTTGGCGTCAGGTGGGAGGTGGTGGATTCGGCTAGGGACCTTGAAGAGAGGGTGTGGAATGAGTCAAAGGTGTTTGAATGAGTGAATGAAAGGTGATGGGGGAGAGTTGAAGTGGTCAATCAGTTTGAATGGGTGTTAGGGAGCACTTTGTGGAGAAAAATAAGGGATTTGGAGTGGGGTGAAGATGTTGGCCGAATGTGCGGTCTTAGAGGAGGGAATTTCGGTCATGTAGGGGGTGTGTGGGAGTGTTTCGATTTTGGGGAGTGTGTGCCGAAAGTATGCTTACTTTTAGTGCCATTTTGGAAAAAAGGAGTGGTTTAACCAAAACAAATTTAGAAGCCTCTTTCTCTTTTGGCATTGGGAGTTGTCATTCATTTCTTTCACCAAAATCGTAGCATCTTGTTTCTCTCTTGTTCTCCTTCTTGATTTAGTGTAAGCCGAACCTCTCTTGCATCTACTACAACTTGATTCTTCACCTTAACTGAAACCTTTCTCTTCCATTACTCTACATCCTTCATTATGCCGATTTCTCTTGAAGCCACCCTAAGCCGATTTCTCTTGAAGCCACCCTCTGCTGAAACTTTCTTTTTACTTAATAGCCAGAACTCTATTCTTCTTCTTTACTTCTCTACCTTCTCTTTTTGGACCAAAATCCCATAGCCGAATTGGGTTCTTTATTTACTATTATTCCTTCTTTTCTTTTCTATTTTTCTAAAGCCAAATCTCCCTGGTGTGTTCACCTCCATTCATTCGTTATTGTTTCAGAGGACTACCGTCACTCTTTCTCCCAACATTCTCAATTGGTTTTCCTATTAGGGTGGTAAGTGTTTCATTTCTTTCTTCTCTCTTTGGTTGTTAACTGAAGGCTTTAACTTTGGTGCTTTGGGTGTTTTGGCCGATTGTAGAGGGCAGTGGATTTAACATCTCTGTTCGTGTGGCAAGTTGTGAAAAGGGCCTTGGTAAGTGGTATTGGCCGAAAGGCCATCTCTCCTAATCTATTTTCTTTCAACCGATTCCCACTTGGTATTTGCATAGGTACTCAATCGACCCCATAATCCAAGCCTTCTAATCTCCGAATTCTATCGATCTAGGTAAGAAATCTTTGCTTGGAACGTATATTCTTATTTTTCTCTGTTCCAATGTTTTAACTCGGTCTTCTGACCAAGATCTTATCATGGAATCAAATACCAGTCAAGCAAAGGAGGGGGTTGGACCCGTAATCCCAGCCTCTAAGTTTAAAAAGCGTGCGTTGTCTTCCGTTCGTGACTTTCCACTGGGTTGTGGGCCGGCTTTAGAAAGGGATAAGCAGATCGTTTTGATCCCTGCTAGTGAGGACGTTAGCGGGATCGATAGTTTAGTTCTCTGGGTTTACAGGTGTGTAATTACCACACTATTCCTTAATTGTATAAATGTGTATGTGTTATGTTTGAAAGCCGAAAATCGCGACAATGGTGATTGAGTTACCCATGTTGGGTAAAACCGAAACTCCAGGTCAGTATATTTTAATTAAGTCTTATAATTATTATTGATAGCATGATTGTGTGTGTATACTAAATACTGTATGTATGACATCATATGACCTGTTTATTATGCTATGTGCATGTGCATGGGATATTGGGATGTTAATGATATGAAGGGGAAGTGTATATCGGTGACACTGTCACATTAAATGATGGCTTGGTTCCTCATTATCGTATCGGTGATTTGATCACGTGTTTATCGGTGGCTAGACCACATTATATTGACTTTGAGCAGTGTGTCTGTCAGCATGACTGCCAAAGAGGTGTGTAGAGGATGGAGGGTTGATTGTAGAAATCCCCACAGGTGTGTTGAGGATGGACATATGGAGCGGAGTGTAGAGGATGGAACATTAGACTGGGTTGGGCTATCATGTTGATTACTTGGTTATGCTATAATGATTGGGCTTCGGCCAATGGTGTTTTGGGGCTTAGGCCCACTAGTGGATTATGTGGACTAATTGCACACTGAGTCTTGTGACTCACCCTATTTGCTTAAACAAATTGCAGGTGACTCTTAGTAGCAAGGACTGGGCTGGAGGGGGCTCGAGGTGGCCACGCAAGGGTGATTTAATTAAGACTTTATTTTAGCTATTATTTACTACTTTTGGATATTTTGATTTGGAATAAGGCCAATTCAATTTGATAAATCATGATTTTAATTTTTGGACACATTAATTACAAACTACTCAATGGGACGTTTTGCAAAATATAAACGAAAGTTTTCATTACAACCTGACAAACGACACTGCTCATAAAAAGGGATTTTGCTAATAATCAAATGATAAAAAAAAATGATAAGTGTTTTAAATGTCACCTAATCGCAAGGCTTGGCTAGTTAATTTCTAAGTTAAATGAATAATGGGTTTCCAACTGAGCCACGACACTTGATTTTTTTTTAAAATAAAAAAAATGGCTTAGAATTCTTCTGAAGCTCGTGAAACTTTCTAAACTCTTTTCTAGTGACATGCCAGATCCGGTCGTGGTGTTTGGGCCGAGTTTGGGGTGTTACAACATTGCCATTCAGGACCTTCAGGAGGACATTACAGCAGGATCAGGACAACACACAAAACACTCGAATTAGGTTTTTATTGGCCCACCTTGTTCAAAGACACTAATAGGTATGTTGCTTCATGTGATAGATGTCAGAGAACAGGTAATATCTCTAAAAGCGATGAAATGCCTCAAACATACATGCTATCATGCAAAATTTTTGATGTATGGGGTATTGATTTTATGGGCCCATGCCCTAGCTCATTTGGGAATAAATAAATCTTAATAGCAGTAGTATATGTCAAAATGGGTGGAAGCTCAAGCTTTACCTACTAATGATGCCAGAATGGTAGTGAGATTTCTTAAAAAACTCTTCTCTCGATTTGAAACACCCAGAGCAATTATTAGTGATAGGGGTAGTCATTTTTGTAATACTCAATTTGACAAGATCTTAAAGAAATATGAAGTACAGCACAGAACAGCTACCCCTTATCACCCTCAAACTAGTGGACAAGTGGAAGTAGCAAATCGAAAGCTCAAGCGTATTCTAGAGAAAATTGTTGAATCAAACAGAAAAGATTGGGCATTAAAAGTAGACGATGATTTATGGGCCTATAGAACAGCATTTAAAACTCCCATAGGAACATCCCCATACAGACTTGTGTACGAGAAAAGTTGTCATCTACCATTTGAATTACAACATAAAGCTTTTTGGGCTATAAAATTTTTGAATTATGATCTTAATCTTGTAGGTGAGAAAAGAATGATGCAGTTGAACGAGCTAGATAAGTGGCGAGCTAATGCCTACAAAAACTTACGTTTATACAAGGAAGCAACAAAGTGACGCCATGATGCTCGCTTAAAGCAACCAAAGCAATTCAAAGTTGGAGATCTAGTTCTATTATACAATTCAAGGCTCAAATTGTTCCTTGGAAAGCTGAAATCAAGATGGTCAGGCCCTTTCGTAATCAGAACTATCTTTCGCTATGGCACAGTCGAGGTAACTCATCCGAATTATGGCACATCCAAGGTAAACGGGCAACGATTGAAAATTTATAATCGAGAGGATTTTAGAGATGTGAGAGAGGAGCTTCAGCTCTGTGAACCTTCATTTAGAAACAAAAACAGGGAAAGTCTAGCTTAAGACTTTAAAAGAGCGCTTTTCGGGAGGCAACCCGAGCACTAACCTTATTTACATTCGCATTTTTTTATCAGCATATAATTAAGAACTAACTATTCATAAGCGCAGGATTTCTTTCCCACACAGCCTAGAACACGGGCGTGTCCGTGACCGTGTGGACGCCATGGGAAGAGACACAGGCGTGGTGGTAGCCGTGCGAGTCAAGGATGAAAAATTTTCCCAACACGGGTCGTAATAAAAGGGCCACGGCCGTGTGATGCCGCTGTGGTCGACATTAAGTAAATAACACGGGCGTGAGACACACCCGTGCCTCCAAACCATGGTAGATTCTGAGTAAACGACACGGGCGTGAGCCACGCCCGTGCCTCAAGGCTGTGGTTGACACTGATTAATGAACATGGGCGTAGGACCCTCTACACGAGCGTGGGAGAAGTGAACTAAATAGCACATGGTCGTGTGATATGGCCATGTGTCTCAACACACCCAAGTAACACGGGTGAGGGCTACACCTCAAACGCGCCTAAATTTAAAATTCTCGAAACACACGGGCCAAATAAAGGGAACACGGGCGTGGCGCCTGACTATGTTCCCTACTCTCTATTTAAAGCAGCCCACGCTCATCTTCCCCAAGGAAAATTCACCCCCACACCCACAAGAGGAGCCAACACCGAGCCATCGCCCAGTTCGTACGGCAGCTTCTCTTTCGGACCTATCTGAGTGCCTCACGCGATTTGAGCAGCAATGCTTCCAACGTTTCGACAACATCGACGCCACCCTCCACCAGATATGTTAGCACCTTCACATTTCAATGCCGCCCCCACCACGAGACCCATCCGGTGATAAAGACTTCTGAGTCCTTTTTCTTTTACCTTTATAATATTTTCATGTTTAAAATGTTAATTTTCATTTTATCTTTTACCTTTGGCTAATGTTTATTTTAGTTATTTTAGTTCATAAACTCTATTATCCAATTTACATTTCCTGGCAATATTCGAGTAATCCTTCCAATGATAACAAACTGACTGCTTTTATCACAGTTAAAAAAGCATAAAATAGCACCATGGAATACCCAACTTTAAGAGGAAAATCACCACACCGTGACACTCCCAAGTCAAGGAATCCATCCAAGATTCAGAAAGTTTCATTTCTCCCTATCGCTTCTGATTTCATATATATCTTTGTACATTGAGGGCAATGTACATCTTAAGTGTGGGGGGTGAATTTTATTTTGAAAAGTTCCTAACTTTTTGCATTATTCTCAAATCCCTGAATTATGTCTTGTTCTTAAGTAATTTTCTCATATTACTATTAGAATGAAATTTCCTTTGATTCATGATTTATATTGATATGTTTTGGATTAAGTCATTGATAATTGCGCAGTGATGATTTAAACTTTAGGAGACTAGAGAATCAAGCATGATGAGTCTATTTTCAAAAATTAAAATTTTGTTAGGTTGTCTACCTGAATCTGATTGTTACCTTGAAGTTTGAAATTTACAAGGTTGATATCAAAAACCCATAATTTTTGTGAGATTTTGAACCTTTTAGAGCATACATTCTTTTTTTTTTGCTCACTTTATTGATTATGAGTGTGTCAACATTGATTTGTTATTCTAGAACTTGCTTCGATTATACATGTCAAGACCACATCATTGATTTGATATAAAGAGATGATAAAGGCACTTAGGATTTAACCCATTTACTCCACTAAAAGCCTACCCTCACAATTAACCCCTAGTGAACCCCTTTGATCCTAACAAACCTTTTATTGACCCACCCACTAATTTTAACCCAAAACCCATCTTGTATTTTTTATCACCATTTCTCTTGACTACTCTTATATCGAGATTTGATTTGATCAGTTGCCTAACTACATTCTTTATTTCAATTGTTAAAATGTAAATACTTGATTTGTTCCTAAAAAAATGAATTATATTTATTAGTTCTATGATTAAGTGAGCTTATAAGTTGAAATACCACATATTTGAGAAGAAGATAGTATTATTAGTAATGAAATTTTAATTGATGTAATTATTCGAGTCTTAGTTCATCTTTCTAAGTTAGGTAATTTGTCAATTCAATCTCGATTTTAAACCTATAATTCAACCTTTATCCACACCTTTAACCCAAGCCCCATTACAACCCTTAAAAGACCTTTTGATCTGTGTATCATTTCATTCTATAGTGGTGGAGATTTGATTTTCATGCAAGCCTATGGGATTAACTTTTCATGTTTGACTTTTGAGTGCTTAACTTTGAACCTTAAACACTTTGAGTGGTTTGAGTGAATCTTTAGTGAGGATGTCAACCCTTGTCAGTTTCGAATCAGAGGTAATTATTTAGGTAAGGGGAAACACATATGTTTTCGTGCTATAAAAACTATGACTTTGACTGTTTGAATCTTTAGGACTCTTCTACTTAAATTATCAATGTATAAATTATCTATAAATTATGATGAAACACTATTGATGAATATTATGAATTGAGAAAGTTCATTTTAATTGTGAGTTGAGAATTTTGCTTGAGGACAAGCAAATGCTTAAGTGTGGGGGTATTTGATAAACCATAATATATACATATTTTAATCCCACATTTAGCATACTTTTGGATGATTTATTCCTTGAATTGTGAAATTTAGTGCTCCTAATCCTTTACTTTAATGTCTTATACTTAGGAGAGCACCGGAGGATGAAAAGAACGAGAAACAGGCCAAAAACAGGGAAAATGGGCCAAAGTACAAATTTCACACGGTCTGGGCTTGAGACACACGGCCATGCCTCTTTAGTAGACCCTCACACGGCCTGGGCTTGAGACACACGGTCGTGCCTCTTTAGCAAACCCTCACACTGCCTGGGCTCGATTCACACGGGCGTGTCCTTGGCGTGACCTGTTTTAATTATATTTGGAATAGGGTACTTAGAGGCAAAGAAAGACATTCCAAAAGCCTATATAAATACCCTAGATGGCAACCTAAAGGAGGGCGTTCAGGTAGGCTGAGAAGCCAAGCTAGAGAGGTCAGAATTGTGGGATTTACTCGAAGAAAGCCAATTGATCCATCCCAAGAAGCTGGAATCATACTCAGGACGGAAGATCTTTCCTTCAATTTCCTTCAGGGGGTTTAGGGTTTTTCTTATGTTTTGTTTTATACTTTCTTCTAAGATGTATTCTTTATTAAATATGAACTAAACCCCTCAAATACCTGAGGGGGATGAAACCTAAGACGGATCTTGCTATTGTTTTCTGAACTATATGATAAATACTTGATTTTTTCTTAATTATGTGTTCTTAATTCTTGTTTTAATATTTCAGGATATTGATTCAAGTATTGATGTGCTTAGGTAGTGGAGCAAAAGTCCCTATTTAAGAGAAGATCTAGCATAGTTAAGCGGAGTTGATCGTAACCCTAGAAATAGGATGACGAAAATCTACCAGATTAGGGTCAAACCTAATATGTAGTCCATAGATTGAGTTAATGCAATTCTAGGGGTTTTAATTAGAAAGAGATTTCAATTAATCAACCTAGGGTTAGACATTAGTAGCTTCGAAAGAGGTATTAATATAAATTAGGGAATCCTGCAGATCAAGTCAAGTGAATAAATCGTTTGGTTCAGAGTTAAATAACAAGTGACGTCTAGGTGGATTCTTCCTCGTGTATTGTCTTAATCAATTGGTTTTTCCCAAAAGTATTTTCCCAATTCATTCTCTGTGTCTTAGCATCTTTAGCTCAATAATTAGTTAGTTTTAGATTAAACAACAATTCCCTTAATTCCTAGGCTGAATATTAAAAAGATAGTAATTACTAGTACTCTTGGTCCTTGAGGATACGATACTTTCGGTCTTGCCATAGCTATACTACCAAACGATAGGTGTGCTTGCCTCAATCGTTGTCATAAGTTAGTTTCTAGGCTGAATCATTCATTATATAAAATTTAAGACTTTCTGACATACGATCAGTTTGATGTTATTTTGGGTATAGATTGGGTGACACTGCACGATACTGTAGTGGATTGTAGACAGAAAGTTATTGAATTGAAATATGAAAATGGTGAAATTCTTCAGATTGATTTCGATGAGTCGGGTGAGTTACCTATTGTAACAGTTCAGTTTAGACCCTAGTCAGAACAGTGGTTTTGGGACCACAAATTCGAGTTCGTATAATATTTTTAATATTATTTTTTGTGTCGTCGATATGATATTAAGCATGTGTTAAAGTTTTGTATGTTAATTTGTTCGTCTGTGCGTTTAATTTGACCAAAAGGATTGAATTGCATTAAATGCAAAATTTGCATGCTATATGCTAAAGTACCTTTGTGATGTGGCTATTAAAAGTGGAGGCCTTATGAGGCAATTATGCCAATAATTAGATAGTGGATGGAAATGGTCACTAATGACCTTGTGTGTTTATGTTCTAAATATTTATATGAAAGGCTAGTTTTGTAAAATAATAATTATGTTAATTATAATAAAAAAAGCTTGAAATTAGTAATTATGTGAGTGTTCATCCATCGGATTTTGTAAGAAAAGAAAAAGGGTTTAGCTTGGTTATATTTGGCCATTTCAAGCCTTGATTGAAGGTATGTTTTTAATCAATTATTGATAATTTCTACGTTTTTTTGCAATCGTTGCTTCGTATACTTCAAAACCCATGTCTCAATTTTGTATATTGATGTTTTTTATGAAATGTGTCATTAACGAAATGGTGAGCTTTGTGATGAGTTTAGGTGTTTAATGAAAGTTATGTGTTAAATGAACATGTTTTGTTCTTGAATTTTTGATGGGTTTAGCTAATTAGGGCTAAATTGTGAAAATAGTAATTTGAGGGACTAAATTGTGAATTTGATGAAATGTTTAGACTTGTATGAGATACATGGGCATTCGGCTAAGCATGGTTATATGGTGATTTTGTATATTTGATGTTTTAAGAAAAATGGACTAAATTGATAAAATGTGCAAATGTGTGGGTTAAGTTACAAATAGCCCTAAATGTGTATTTTTGGATTGAATTGAATGTGTTGGTAAATAAATGGGTTAAATCTGAATATGTATAAATCAAGAATGTAACATCCGGGAATTAGGGGCTTTGCATTTATTATGTTTCTGTGTGTTTGTTGTGCTCTATCTATTAATTTGTTATGTTTGGGGGCCCTAGGAAGGCTCGGGGTTAAGCTGAAGCCTTGGTGAAAATGTCAATTTTGGGCACTTTAGGGGAGAGCTAGCTGGGGCAAGCTTTAAGGATTATTGCCGGTGTTTGAAGACACAAGAAGCTCAGTGGTAAAGTGGCAATGAGACGCCACATAGGATGCAGGTAAGTGACGCCACAGGGGAGCAATAAGGGAGCAGGTTCGAGTCGCATGGTTTGCCTTTTTGGTGTTTATTTTGGCGTCAGGAGGGGAGGTGATGGATTCGGCTTGGGACCTTGAAGAGTGGGAGTGGACTAATTCAAATATTTCAAATGGAAGGCCAAGAGTGAAAGGTGGAAGTTGAATCTTTCAAATCGATTCAAATTGGGGGATGGGAATGAAAGTAGGAGATGATCAAGGAGTTGGTGGCTTGTTGGAAGTTGTTGACCGAATGTGCCTTGGTTGAAGGAGGGAGTTTTTGATTTTGGGGACTAAGCAAGGTGCAGGTGCCGAAAGTTGTCTAGGCACTTCATCCATTCTTTTCTTGTGTGTACTTTGGGTTTTAGGTGTGTGTGAGCCGATTCTTCCAAAGGTCTTGGTGAGAGAAGTGATAGCAAATCAACCTTAGAAGTCTATTATTCTCCTTTGGCAATCGGTGAGCAATTGTTTTCTCCTCTCATTCACCAAAGCCGAAATTACCTCTTGGGAATTCACTTTGGGCATTCTTTCTTCTTTCAACCAAAAGCCGAAACCTCAACTCTCTCTTTTTCTTTGGTTCATACTTGTTTTACATTTCTTAACCCCTTAACTGAATCCTCCTATCACCCTCCTCATTTCATCATTTTCTCTCATTTGTTTCTTCTTAGCCGAATCTTCATCTCATACCCTGGTAATTCATCTTTTGTTCTCTCATCTACTCAAAGCTGAAACACCCTCTTGTTTCTTATATTTTCCATTTGTTCCTTTTCAAAGCCGAAACTTGTTCCTCCTCCTTCTCTCTGAGTTTGTTCTTATTTTTCTTGGTTAGCCGAATCTCTCTGGTGTGTTTATACCTCTTCATTCGTTCTTGTTTCAGTGGATTGCCGTCACTCTTTTCCCTGACCTTCTCGAACCAGTTTTTTCTTGTTGGTGGTAAGTGTTCTTCCTTTCTTTCGATTCATTCTTTTCCCTTATTGGTTTTTAAACCAAAAGGTGTTAACTTAGTGCTTTAGGTGCTTTAGCCGAATGTAGGAAGGGCTTCGCTTTCGTGCTCTTGTCTGCATCGGGCCAATTCTTGGAAGATTGTTGGTAAGTGTGGTTGGCCGAATAGTGGTAAGGGATTCATCAACTCGTTTGGCCGAAAGGCCACTTCTTCTAATCTATTTTGGAGAACTGTTTCTAATGGGGGTTTGTGTAGGGACTCAGCTGATTTCTTAATCAAAGCCTGAAGCTTTCGGTTTCTGTCGATTTAGGTAAGGAAACCTCTTCGTTTGAGTGTGTGTTCTTACTTTCATCTTCTTCAATGCCTTAACCCGGTCTTCTGACCAGGATCTCTTTCATGGAATCGAATACCAGCCAAGCAGAGGAGGGGGTTGGACTCGTAGTCCCTACCTCTAAGTTCAAAAAGCATGCAGTATCTGCCGTTCGAGACTTTCCACCGGGTTGTGGGCTGGCTTTGGAGAGGGATAAGCAGATCGCTGTGATCCCTGCGAGTGAAAGTGTTAACGAGATTGATAGTATAGTTCTTCGTGTTTACATGTGTGTAATTACCACACTTTTCCTTTTTGTATAAATCATTTGTGTGGTATGTTTGAAAGCCAAAATCTCGGTAATGGCTATTGAGTTACCCATGGAGGGTAAAACCGTAACACCAGGTTAGTTGTTATTCGATTAAGCCTTATAAATATTGTCGATAGCATGATTGTGCACGTGCTCTAAAAATGATTGTATGATATTATATGATATGTTTATTATACTATGTCGCATGTGCATGGGATTTGGGAAATGATAATGATATGAAAGGGAAGTGTATATCGGTGACACTGTCACACTAATTTGATGGCTCAGTGCCTTATTGTATATCGGTGACTTGGTCACATAATTATCGGTGGCTAGACCACATTATATCGGCTTTGAGCAGCATGACTACCAAAGAGGAGTGTAGAGGATAGAGGGTTGATTGTAGAAATCCCCACAGGAGTGTTGAGGTTGGATATATGGAGCAGAGTGTAGAGGATGGAATATTAGGATGGGTCGGGTTATCATATTGACTATTTCGATATGCTATAATGATTGGGCTTTAGCCGATTGTGATATGGGGGCTTAGGCCCACTTGTGGTTTATGTGGACTAATTGCACATTGAGTCTTTATGACTCACAATTTTTGCTTAAACATTTGCAGGTGATTCTTAGTTCAGTGGATTGGGCTGGAATGGACTTAAAATGGCCATGCATGGGTTTAATTCAACTAAAACTTTGCTTTATTTATCGTCTTGTTTTTGGGGATTTTTTATTTGTAATAAGGCCACTATTATTTTGGGTTTAACTTTTGTTTAATTATTAAGACGTATATATCACAAATATGATTGACAAGGCGTTTTCTTTATCAAATGAAAAAGGGGGTTTCCCTCAAAACTAAATCAACGATTTTATGTACAAAAAAAAAACAAATTTGAAAGCAAACCTTATGATTATTAGAATGTCTCGTCTAGTGTTTTCAAACGTCACCTAAACACAAGAATTGGCTAATCAAAATTTTCCTAAACGTCACCCTATCTCTAGGCGTGCGATCAACTCCGCTTAATTATGCTAGATCTACTCTTAAGCAGGGACTTTTGCTCCTCCACTTAAGCACATCATACTTTAATCAATATCCCAGAAATATCAACACAAGAATTAAGCACACATAATTAAGAACAAGTCAAATATTTATCATATAGTTCAGAAAACAATAACAAGATTTGTCTTAGGTTTCATCCCACTCACGTATCTGAGGGTTTAGTTCATAATAATAAAAGAGAACATCTCAAAAGAAAATATAAAACAAAACATAAGAAATCCCTATAACTCCCTGAAGGTATTGAAGGAGAGATCTACTGTCTTGAGTAGAATTTCGGCTTCTTGAGATGGATCAACTGGCTATCATCAAGTGATTCTCCACAAATCTGGCTCTTCTGGCTCGGCTCCTTGGCCTCACAAGCCGCCCCCTTTTAGGTTATACTTAGGGGATTTATATAGGCTTTCGAAATATGTTTCTTTGCCCCTAAGTATCCAAGTCCGAATGAAATTGCTCTTTCTTGCGACAGGGACACGGCCATGGCACACGTCAGTGTAAGTCGTGGCCAGGCCATGTTCAATCCTGTTGAATGAGGCACGACCGTGTGAGTCGGGAGACGGCCGTGTTCTAGTAGGACAGGAGGCACGGCCGTGTGGTCTTGGGCCCAGGCCATGTGGATTTCGTAATATGGTACATTTACTCCATTTTGGGTCCGTTTTTTGTTCTTTTCATCCTCGGGTGCTTTCCTGGGTATAAAACATGAAAACAAAGGATTAAGAGCACCTTTTTACATAAATCGAGGCTTAGTTCATCCAAAAGCATACTAAACGTGGGCTTAAAATATGTTACCTTTACGGTTTATCAAATACCCTCACACTTAAGCTTTTGCTTGTCCTCAAGCAAAATTCTCAACTCACAATTAAAACGAACTTTCTATGATTCATAATTCCTATCAACAATGTCTAATCATAATTCATAGATAATTTATACATGGATGATCTAACTCGAAGAGTCCTAAAGATTCAAACAATATAAGTCATACATTTGTATTACGAAAACTTAGGTGTTTCCCCTTACCTGGATAATTACCTTTAATTCAAAACCTAGAAGGACTAACATCCTCACAAAAGATTCACTCAAATCACTCGAAGTGTTTAAGGTTCAGGGAAAAGAGCACTCAAAAGTCGAACCTAAAAAGTTAATCCTATAGGCTTGCCTGAAAATCAAATCTCCACTGCTGTAAAATGAGATGATAAACAGATCAAAAGTTCTTTAACAGGGTTGTAACGGGGTTAGGGTTAAAGGTGTGGATAAAGGCTGAATTAGAAGGTTAGAATCAAGACTGAATTGACAATTTACCTAACTAGAAAAAAAAATGAACTAATCAATTGAAAACTTGTAACATTAATAATAATACTCTAATACGAGCTTCTTTTTCAACAATTGGAATTAAAATGTATAAGCTCATTTAATGAATATGCTTCGTTTTTTTTTAAGAACGAACATTAACAACTGAAATATAGAACATAGTTAGGTAACTGCTCAAAATCAATTCTCGACAAAAGGGTAGTTAAGAAGAATGGAGATAACAAATACAAAGGGTTTTGGGTTAATATTAGTTGGTGAGTCAATAAAAAGGGTTGTTAGGTGGAACGGTGGAAATGTGCAAGTGTACACAATCGTAACAAGTAATAAAGTGACAAGTAAATGTCGAGTTATCGTACCCACAGGGAGTGTAAAAGGATTATTTATGAAAATGTTTCAAACACTTTGGTGACAGAAAAATATTTGGTTTTGAGGAATATTTAAAAACTAAAAGAAAAACAAAAAATAAAAATAAAACAAAGTTCTAATGCACGATTTCAAAAACTGATTTTAATCAAGATGACATAATTGTGTTGGATTAATCACATTTCTTACCTTAGAATTATTAAGCTCGTGCTTATACTTGTTAAAACATGGCAACTCGGTAATTTGCTAACTTATGAACATACTTACAAATAAAAATCCATTCATCTCTTGTACATATTTCTATGCAAATTCGAACGATTAAACAGACTTCTACAAGTAAGCATGTTATTGCACATACATACTTATTAAATTAAACAATCTCTCGCATATACCTATGTCGATTCAAACAATTAATTCAACCTAATAAGCCTATAAAAGATCATGTGAAGTAACAAAGTATTTTTACCTTGAAACAATTTAATAACAAAATCCTGCAAGTTATGCAAGGCATATGTATCGTCAAATACAATGCTAATTTAATCTTCAGCTACCTTAGAAGAATTAAACATGCACGGATTAAGTATTGTGTCCATTAATTATAATTTCAATGCGTTTAAATAATTAATTCATTAGCTATCTAAACAATTATAGTGCCAGATAACTTAGCATGATTTTACTTAACCAAACATTTTATCGAGGCCTTTAACAGCATAAACACAATTTTAATAACTTAAGAAATCGAAATGCAATCAACCCAACACTAATTAAATTCAAGCTAAATTGATTAAATTAATCATTCCAAGAGCATAATTATTCATAAACATGTTCGTCAAAACAACAACGAAATTTAAAGAGATAGGGAACAAGAAGCAAATCCGGTGTTTCTCCGTGGCTTGACTGATTGCTCCGTTCTACGTTCTTCGTTGGTCTCGGCTATCAAGGTGGCTTATGAACACTCCAATTGCTGCTCCAAATGGCTGGGAAAACACCTCTTTTCCAAGAGGAGAAATCGGCACAAGAACACACCAAAAAGAAAATGGAACAAAGGGAATTGAGAGAAAATGAGAGAGGAGAATGTTGGATGCTTGAGGTGTGTTTTGAATGAGCAGAAAAGGGGTGTATTTATAGCTGATCAAGGCTGCTAAAAATAGCAAATAGCAGTAGTAAAAGAGGCCTCCCTTGGCCGGCCATCCCATGTGGCAAAGTTGAAGAATTCAACTTTGCTAAATATAGCATGGGCAAATCTTTAAAGCCATAATATTTGGAGGGGTTTGAATGCAATTTGGAAAGGTCTTCAAGGGCTTCTTTGCAAGCTTAATTAATCAGATAATAAGCTGATTTGGGCCAGCAATGTGGACGGTTTGGGCTGCCCAACTCTTTGCTCGGTTCGGTTCAATCGGTTCGGTTCAACCAGTGCGGTTTGACTAGACCCTTTTTCCATAATTAATTAATGATAATTTATTTAGCCCAAGTTAAATTGGGAATAAATTAAAATTAATTATATTATGATTAAATCTTCATAATTGGACTGTCTTGGGCTGGAAATAAATTCACCTTGATACTTCAAATTGCTTCTCGGGTTTATTCTTTGAGCAGTGTCTGCCGAGCCGATTTTCGCCTTTTGTGCGAATCTGTCGAAAATAGTCAAAATTAATCAAAATTAACTATAAAATTAATTAAAATTCATCATGTTCATATTTTTAGCAGAATTTAATTATTTTATAATATTTAATTATTTTCCGACAAGAATTTACTCGAAACCGCATGAATTTGGGTCAAAAAGGGCATGAAAAAGTATATAAATTTTCGTGTTTCCATTAGGATCAACGGGGTTTATTAGGGGTTAATTGTGGAGGTAGGCTTTTTAGTGGAGTGAGTGGGTTAAAACCTAGGTGCCTTTATCATTTCTGTGTATCAAATCATAGGTGTGGTCTCAACATGTATAATCGAGGCAAGTTTTAGAATAGCAGTTCAATGTTGACACACTCATAATCAAAAAGTGAGCATGAAAAAGAATATATGCTCTATAAGGCTCAAAATCTCACAAAAATTATGGGTGTTTTTGACATCATCCTTGTAAATTTCAAAGTTCAAGGTAATATTCAAATTTAGGTTAACAACCTAGCAAAAATTTTAATTCTAAAAAATAGACTTATCATGCTTGATTCTCTAGTATCTTAAAATTTCAATCATCAATGCACAATTGACTATGACTTACTCAAAAACATTTCAATAAAAATCATAAATCATTAGAAATTTCATCCTAATTAGTAATATGAGGAAATTACTTAAAAACAAGACTAAATTCAGGGATTTGAGAATAATGCAGAAAGTTAGGCTGTAACATCCTAAAATTATGGGCCTATGCATTTAGTGTAGGGATAGAATTAATTTGTTAATTTAAGTGATAGGGGTCTAAATTTGGGCTTAGAATTAGGCAAAGGCCCAGATTAAATTATTTTAAGGTGGCATCATTAACAATTAAAAGGGAACAAGTTTTGGGTCGCAAGGAGCCCATGTTTTTGGGCCATTTTCGGCAATTAAATGGGAGCAAGGGTGACGCCACAACAAGTGATTTAAGGGATTTAAATTTAAGTTTAATGAAGCCCAAATCTTTTAATTTAAATGGGTTAAATTTTGGCATTTAGAATTAATGAGGTGGACGACTACAAGGCTTAAAAATAGGAAGATATATACGGATTTTTAAGTGATAATATCATATATAAAAAGGAGAAAAGTTAGGAGCTTATCTTCAAAGGAAGTGTTAGCCAAAAATCCACCACCTAGAGGAGTGTAAAATTCAGCTACTGCATGGCATAGAGGGTGCCAAAATTCTCCTCTCTTCTAGCTTAAATTTTAAGGGCGTTTTCGATATTTAGCAGTAGGTGTCAAATATCTATAAATAGGGGGGCTAGATCCTTGTTTCTGACATTGAAAAACCCTAAAAATCTCTCCCTTAGTGCCGAAATTCCCTAGCCTCTCCCTCTCCAAATTTCTTTCTTCAATTACTTTAAAAGCCGAAACTTTTCCCCACTTTCTTTTCCCTTGTGTCGATTTCTCTAAAAAGCCGAAGCATCCATCGCTTTTTCTTTTATTCATCCTATTTGAGAAATTATTCTATACTTCCGGCATTTAAATCTTCCATTGGCATTGCCGAATCCTCTCTCTAGTGCTAGCCGAATCTCCTAAGCTAAGGTAAGAGTCGATTTTTGTTTAGTTCTCATAATCTATTCCCGGTTTTTGAAAAGCAAAAGCCGAAAGCTAATAGTTTAATGGTTTTCGGGATTTGAAGGAAGCTTGGTCGACTAGATCTAAAAGCCGAAAATCATTAGTCTTCAATTTCGGGATTTTAAGGTAAGAAGAGTTGTTTATTCAAATACATAAAATTGGGTAGAACACTAACCATGGCCGAATATAGGAGAGGCCCTGCTATTCACATCCTTCCGGCTTTTTGAGCAAAGTTGTCGATCGGTTTAGCAAGGGTATCAACATTAATCAGGTGTGTAGATCTCTAACACACTACTAATAAACCTTCATGTAAATCTATTTATGTATGTTATGGGCTAAAAGCCGGAATAAGGCTGTATAAACAGTCGAATGGAACCCTAAAAGGGTTAGGCAAGGATGCCAGGTACGTAAACATAGAACTCCTTATGTGTATCGAAAACTATGTATGACTGCATGATGTTTTCTTTATGTATGTATGCATGGGATGGGATATTGATATGATGAAGGGGAAGTACATGATAGGTCACGCAGTGATCGGTGTAGAAAACCCACAAATATAAATGCTAGGTCACATTATGATCGGTGGCTATGCCACGTGTGACAGACCAATTTGGACCCTAATCGGAACGGTGGTTTTGGGACCACGAATCCGAGCCCAATAAATATTTTAACATTATATCTTGTGTCTATCATGGGTGAATTGATGTATGTGAATGTTTTGTAGAAAAATTTAACCGTTTGAGTGTTAGATTGGCAAAAAGGATTAAATTGCTAAGGTGACCAATGTTGTGAGCATGAAACAAAAAGGGCAAAGTGACTTGTTTGTTAAACTTAAGGACTTGCACGTCAAATTCCCCATATTTAATATGGTGGACGGTAAGCATGCATTATAAATTCCATTTTATTTTGTATGATTTCTTTTTAGGCATTATTATATTAAAAGCATGCCAAGGATATTATATTTTCTAAGTATATATATAAATTAAAGTAATATTATAAGGTAAGCATGCTATATTTTGTATTAAAAGATAAAACAAAAAGAAAATATTTCTCTCTTCCCTCATCCATCTTCTTGCCCGATTTTTACCTTCAAGAAAAGAGGAGAACATTCATCTTCTCCATTCGACCATTGCATGTACTAGGATAGGTAAGAATTTGAACTTTAATTTAATAACCTATCTTTGATTTGGCTTGATTTCTTGATCATTTTTCTTTTGAAACAAGTAAAGTTTGTTAATATTGGTATGATGAGATTCGGCCATGGGTGCTAAATTTGTAGCTTGTTGTGTTAATAAGTTAGATGAAATGAGAAGGGGTACCTTGAACTTGTAAGAAGAATTGTATTAATTTTTGCATGAAGATACCCTTATATTTGGCCGAATGTTAGGATGGCCATTCATGAAATTTTCCTATTAATTTGATGCTAGGATATATATATATGTATATTGTGAAATTGGTCAAGGATGAATGACTATATTTAGATAGGATTGTTGGGTGAAATGGTATGAGAAGTCAATTGCCTAAATTAAATAGAAGAAGGACTAAAATGATAAAAGGAGAAGAAGTAGTATGAGTTGTAAGAAAATTGTTTTAATTCATACAAGAAAATGCCCTACTATTCGGCTGAATGTGAGGTAGTCATTCATAAATTCTTTTCTTTTGTCTTGATATTCGGTTGTGCATATATAGTGAAATTAAGCATGGATGAATGGTCATACCTAGATATAGTTATTGGGTGAGCTAAGTAAGAGTAAATTTCTTGAAGTAAATTAGTAGAAGGGATAAGTTGATAGAAGGAAGAATTATAGAAAATCCTAAGGACCTAGTGACCATTCGGCCATTGAGGAGAAATCCCAATTAGATGAAATTTATATTGTGGTGTATTATGAGTTAAATTGAATAAGTTAAATGCTTAAATTTTGTGTGAATATTACCTTAAATTAAACGAAGGAAGTAAGAAATTCGGTTCTTAGTTTTCTCAAATTAAGTTATGTGCGTTTTGTTTTGAGTTGAGCAAATGGATACAATGTATATGAATAAAAATTACTTGACATTTTTTTTAGATCGGGAACAAAAAGAGAAAGAACAAGATCGAGGAAAAACAAAGGTTCTCGAAGAACCGATTTACACGGCCTATCGACAACCAAGTTAAGTCCTATAGCTAAGTTATATTAAAGAACTAATTATGAATATATCAAATACTAAAAATGGATAAATTTTAGTACTTGTTATGGTTATGGCCGAATGTATAAAGGAACACTAGATTGATGATTAAAATTGCTATGTGAGGTGAACAAATGTTCCTATGTTAATTGCTAGAGCGTATAAGGATATGATGATTTTATTGATTTAATGTGAGTTGTTCAATGGAATTAGATCTATTCATATTTATATAAAATAGTATATGAGGTATCTTGAATGTTTGATCACATTGACATGTTTCGGGCTTTTACACCTAGCAGGCCTTGTGCCGGTGTTACTTATCGGGCTTTTACGCCTAGCAGGCCTTGTGCCGGTGTTAATTATCGGGCTTTCACGCCTAGCAGGCCTTGTGCCGGTGTTACTTATCGGGCTTTTACGCCTAGCAGGCCTTGTGCCGGTGTTAATTATCGGGCTTTCACGCCTAGCAGGCTTTGTGCCGGTGTTACTTTTCAGGCTTTTACGCCTAGCAGGCCTTGGGCCGGTGTTAATTATCGGGCTTTCACGCCTAGCAGGCCTTGAGCCGGTGTTACTTATCGGGCTTTTACGCCTAGCAGGCCTTGTGCCGGTGTTAATTATCGGGCTTTCACGCCTAGCAGGCTCTGTGCCGGTGTTACTTTTCAGGCTTTTACGCCTAGCAGGCCTAATGCCGGTGATGTATTTTACAAGGGAGAAATCGAATCTTGTTTAAGGCAACTTAAAGCTAATTTTTTGAGTAAATGGTTCAGGTAAGTATGTAAGGTATGTTATGTTTAATATTACTTGAATCGAATTAATATTATGAGAATTGTGTTATATGTGTTTGAAGTTAATATTGAGGGGTGTGATATGATGGAATTCGAATTAGAATGCGCTATTATGGAAATGATTTCTACTTTACTTGGGTTAATGAATTACTAGTATACGGCCTTGTATAAGTAATTTACTTAAGTGCTTATGTGAAATGCTATAAGTTGAATGTTTTAATTGCTCAATTATTTGAACGTTTTATTATCATGAGTTTAGGACTTACTAAGCTAGTAAGCTTATTTGTGTGAAATGCTCTCTTTTGTTTTATAGAGTTTGGTCACGTTACGGGCTCGTGAAGGATCTTCAAGAAAGTCAACCACACTATCGCCATCTTTTGGTATTTTAAATTCTGGCTACGATTTAGTAGGCATGTATAAGCTAGATGAAGTTTTAGAAAAATACGATGTTTGATCTTGTACATGAATATAGCCATGTGAAAATGGCTATTTCCTTTGGTTATGTATCGTTTATATGTTTGAATTTTATAACTTGCTCGTATGTATATGTATGTTTTAAAATTAGATCATAGCCTAAATTACTTATGGGATTTGTTTTCGGTATATATATATGTATGTTTGGTTAAGGTATAGAGTTTAAATAAATTTGAGTAAGGAGGTTATAATCTAATTTGTTATATTTTGTAAAGAAACAGTTTTAGTTAGCAGCAGTTGTAGTTTTATGTTATGAGATATTTAAGATTTAGTGAGACTTGTCCTGAATGAGTTCGTGAGTCCCTGTCCTGTTTTGGAAAAATTGTTAAACATTGTACAAAAATAATTATGGAGCATGGTTTATATGCTTAAAATCCTTGATGAGTCTATTTTTGATTGGAATAAACAAGAACATTATTGGAAATTCGTGCTATGAGATAAATGAGTTTTTGTAATGACAGGTCAGAATTGTCAACAGTGAAATAGGGGAAACTTTGATGAATAAACTGTAATAATTGGCCACATGAAAAATTCTGAAAAAATTTTAGTAAATTCAGATATGAGTCTAGTTTCAAGGAAAATTTACGTATCTGAATTTCGAGTTTTGTAACTCGAGTTATGGTCAATTTAGTCAGCATGACGCAGTTTGACAGCTTTAAATTTTTATGTCCTGAACTTGTAGTCAAGTCTAGTAATGCCACATACCCGACTCCGGCGAAGGTCTCGGGTAAGGGGTGTTACATTTGATTGGTATCAGAGCTTACGGTTTAGTCGATTCTAGGACTACCGTAGCGCGTGTGAGTCTAGCTATACATGCCTTTATCATATATTGATAGTGTGGTGACTTCTGACAGCCTGAACTTTGTTTTATATAGTAAATGGATACCGATCCTGAAAGAGCAGTAGCTGATGATGTAGAGAGTGTAGCGCCTGACCATGCACACGGATCAGCGCCGGTAGACTCTCGACCTGTTTCGGGTAGCCACGAAGGAGAGACTAAACGAGCCTTTTATCAGATGATGAATGAGTGGTTTGCCCAATTTATTCAAAATAACCCGGCTGTACACCAACCTCCACCCCCGAATAATCCAACTCCGATTCCTTCAGTACCCCCGATGATAGATCCGATGAGATCTAGTAGGCCCCCAGTTGATAAAATTCGAAAATTTGGGGCCGAAGAATTTAAAGCCAATGATGATGATGACGCAGAGAGAGCCGAAATGTGGCTGGATAACACTATTCGGGTACTTGATGAGCTATCTTGTACTCCGGATGAATGCCTGAAGTGTGCTATATCCTTACTGCGGGACACGGCATATCACTGGTGGAATACACTAGTATCAGTGGTCCCGAAAGAAAAAGTGACCTGGGATTTCTTCCAGAATGAATTTCGCAAGAAATATATCAGCCAAAGATTCATTGATCAAAAACGAAAAGAATTCCTTGAGCTGAAACAAGGACGAATGACCGTGACGGAATATGAACAGAAATTTGTCAGGCTCAGCAGATATGCTAGAGAGTGTGTTTCTACTGAAGCTATTATGTGTAAAAGATTTGAAGATGGCCTGAATGAGGATATAAAGATGTTTGTTGGCATTCTTGAAATTCAGGAGTTTGTGACTTTAGTTGAGAGAGCTTGCAAAGCTGAAGAGCTCGGGAAAGAGAAAAGAAAGGCTGAGACTGAAGCTAGAGACATTCGTAAAAGATCTTCGGGTAAGGTCTTTCATTCCACAACCAAGAAGTCCAGAGATGACTACAGCCGACATAAAGCTACTACAGATCCACCTAGACGGGATCGGCCTCCTATGAGCTCTCGAGCTACCTCGATAGCCAGTGTTGGTAACGTTCCTCAGAATAGAGTTGAATGCGAACACTGTGGGAAATGGCACTCAGGGAGATGTAGATTTCATGGTCGGTCTTGCTATAAATGTGGATCGTCAGATCATTTTATTAAAGAATGTCTGAGGTTAGCTGAGCAGAATACAGTTCAGAATACTAAGCCGAGCAGCACGTCAATGCGAGGTAGACCACCCAGACATTCCGGCAATGTAGGTGGTAGTCAGAAAGGAACGAAGAACACTACAATTCGATCTGAGGCTAGAGCTCCAGCTAGAGCTTATGCTGCACGAGCCAGAGAGGATGCTTCCTCCCTCGATGTCATTACCGGTACTTTCACCCTTTATGACACTACTGTAATTGCATTAATTGATCTTGGTTCGACTCACTCATATGTGTGTGAAACTTTAGAATTCGGAAAGACTCTGCTAGTTGAGTCTACCGAGTTTGTGATTTGTGTGTCCAACCCTTTGGGTAGATGTGTGCTTGTTAATAAAGTGTGTAGAGATTGCCCGTTGATGATTCGGGATTATTTCTTCCCAACTGATTTGATGTTGTTGCCCTTTGACGAATTTGATATAATCTTGGGTATGGATTGGTTAACTTCACATGAGGTAGTAGTAGATTGTAAAAGAAAGCTTATTGATTTGAAGTGTCGAAACAGTGAGACCATCAGAATTAAATCTTGTGATGTAAATGGGTTGCCTACAGTAATATCTTCAATGTTAGCCCGGAAGTATGTGAGAAAAGGGTGTGAAGCTTATTTGGCTTATGTATTGAATAATAAAATGTCCGAGAAACAAATTGAATCTGTATCAGTTGTATGTGAATACCCCGATGTGTTTCCTGAAGAACTACCGGGTTTACCCCCAGTACGAGAGGTTGAGTTCGGCATTGAATTAGTACCGGGGACGACTCCGATTTCGATAGCTCCGTATCGGATGGCACCTACTGAGTTAAAAGAATTGAAAGCACAGTTGCAAGAGCTGACAGATAAGGGCTTCGCGCGACTGAGTTTCTCTCCGTGGGGTGCACCAGTTTTATTTGTGAAAAAGAAAGATGGGACTATGCGAATGTGTATCGACTACCGGCAACTAAATAAGGTAACTATAAAGAATAAGTACCCGTTACCTCGGATTGATGATTTATTTGATCAGTTGAAAGGGGCTTCAGTATTTTCGAAGATAGATTTGAGATCGGGCTATTATCAGTTGCGAGTTAGAGATTCAGATGTGCCAAAGACTGCGTTCCGATCGAGGTACGGACATTATGAGTTTTTGGTTATGCCTTTTGGACTCACTAATGCACCTGCTGTTTTTATGGATCTAATGAACCGAGTCTTCTGACAGTTTTTGGATCGGTTTGTAGTAGTGTTTATTGATGACATACTAATCTACTCCAAAAATGAAACGAAACATGCTGAGCATTTGAGATTAGTACTACAAACTTTGAGAGATCAACGTTTGTATGCAATGTTCAGTAAGTGCGAGTTCTGGATGAATGAGGTCGGCTTCTTGGGTCATGTTGTTTCAGTGTCGGGTATTCGGGTGGATCCCAACAAAATAGCAGCTATACTCGATTGGAGGCCACCAAAGAATGTTTCTGAGATCCAAAGTTTCCTAGGCCTTGCGGGATATTATAGACGATTTGTAAAAGGTTTTTCTGTAATAGCTACACCTTTGACGAAACGACTACAGAAAGATGTTAAGTTTGAGTGGTCAGAAAAGTTTCGAGCAGTTGAAAGCCCTTTTGACCGAAGCTCCAGTGTTAACTCAGCCTGAATCGGGTAAAGAATTTATTATTTTTAGTGATGCATCCTTGAATGGGTTGGGTTGCGTTTTAATGCAAGAAGGCAAGGTGGTAGCCTATGCTTCGAGACAATTGAAGCTGCATGAGAAAAATTATCCAACTCACGATCTGGAGTTAGCAGCCATTGTGTTCGCTTTAAAAATTTGGCGTCACTATTTATTCGGCGAAAAATGTCATATTTATTCGGATCATAAAAGTCTAAAGTATTTAATGACTCAGAAAGATCTAAATTTGAGACAACGCCGATGGTTAGAATTTCTGAAAGACTATGAATTAGTGATTGACTACCATCCGGGAAAAGCTAATGTTGTCGCGGACGCGTTAAGTAGAAAAACATTATTTGATCTTCGTGCATTGAATGCACAGATGGCTATGTCTGATGATGGTTCGATCATAGCCGAGCTACAAGCAAGACCGATGTTTATTCAACAAATTTGTGATGCTTACAATAATAGCTTTCAATCTAGCATAAAAATGGCGCCTTATGAAGCCTTGTACGGGCGAAAATGTCGCACGCCGTTGTATTGGACTGAGCTCAGTGAAAATAAGATACACGGGGTTGATTGGATTAAAGAAACAGAACAGAAGGTGGTTGTTATTAGGAGTAATTTGAAAGCTGCTTCGGATCGTCAAAAGTCCTATGCCGATTTGAAACGTAAGGACATTGAATTTCAGGTCGGAGATCGGGTGTTCTTAAAAGTTTCCCCGTGGAAGAAAATACTCCGATTTGGTCGGAAAGGCAAGTTGAGTCCGAGATTCATCGGACCGTATGAAATCATCGAACGTATTGGGCCTGTTGCTTATAGATTGAAATTGCCCTCTGCTTTAGAAAAGATACACAATGTATTTCACGTTTCGATGCTTCGCAAATACAGATCGGATCCGTCACATGTGATCACACCGTCAGAGATTGAAATTCGATCCGATTTGTCTTATGATGAAGAACCGATCCGTATCTTAGCTCGGGAAATGAACGCGTTGAGAAATAAGAGGATTCCATTAGTGAAAGTATTATGGAATAAACACGGAGTTGAAGAGGCTACGTGGGAGCCTGAGGAGTCAATGAGGCAACAATATCCGACCTTGTTTAACGGTAAAATTTTCGAGGACGAAAATTCTTAAGGGGGGAGAGTTGTGACAGACCAATTTGGACCCTAATCGGAACGGTGGTTTCGGGACCACGAATCCGAGCCCAACAAATATTTTAACATTATATCTTGTGTCTATCATGGGTGAATTGATGTACGTGAATGTTTTGTAGAAAAATTTAACCGTTTGAGTGTTAGATTGGCAAAAAGGATTAAATTGCTAAGGTGACCAATGTTGTGAGCATGAAACAAAAAGGGCAAAGTGACTTGTTTGTTAAACTTAAGGACTTGCATGTCAAATTCCCCATATTTAATATGGTGGACGGTAAGCATGCATTATAAATTCCATTTTATTTTGTATGATTTCTTTTTAGGCATTATTATATTAAAAGCATGCCAAGGATATTATATTTTCTAAGTATATATATAAATTAAAGTAATATTATAAGGTAAGCATGCTATATTTTGTATTAAAAGATAAAACAAAAAGAAATATTTCTCTCTTCCCTCATCCATCTTCTTGCCCGATTTTTACCTTCAAGAAAAGAGGAGAACATTCATCTTCTCCATTCGGCCATTGCATGTACTAGGATAGGTAAGAATTTGAACTTTAATTTAATAACCTATCTTTGATTTGGCTTGATTTCTTGATCATTTTTCTTTTGAAACAAGTAAAGTTTGTTAATATTGGTATGATGAGATTCGGCCATGGGTGCTAAATTTGTAGCTTGTTGTGTTAATAAGTTAGATGAAATGAGAAGGGGTACCTTGAACTTGTAAGAAGAATTGTATTAATTTTTGCATGAAGATACCCTTATATTTGGCCGAATGTTAGGATGGCCATTCATGAAATTTTCCTATTAATTTGATGCTAGGATATATATATATATATGTATATTGTGAAATTGGTCAAGGATGAATGACTATATTTAGATAGGATTGTTGGGTGAAATGGTATGAGAAGTCAATTGCCTAAATTAAATAGAAGAAGGACTAAAATGATAAAAGGAGAAGAAGTAGTATGAGTTGTAAGAAAATTGTTTTAATTCATACAAGAAAATGCCCTACTATTTGGCTGAATGTGAGGTAGTCATTCATAAATTCTTTTCTTTTGTTTTGATATTCGGTTGTGCATATATAGTGAAATTAAGCATGGATGAATGGTCATACCTAGATATAGTTATTGGGTGAGCAAAGTAAGAGTAAATTTCTTGAAGTAAATTAGTAGAAGGGATAAGTTGATAAAAGGAAGAATTATAGAAAATCCTAAGGACCTAGTGACCATTCGGCCATTGAGGAGAAATCCCAATTAGATGAAATTTATATTGTGGTGTATTATGAGTTAAATTGAATAAGTTAAATGCTTAAATTTTGTGTGAATATTACCTTAAATTAAACGAAGGAAGTAAGAAATTCGGTTCTTAGTTTTCTCAAATTAAGTTATGTGCATTTTGTTTTGAGTTGAGCAAATGGATAGAATGTATATGAATAAAATTTACTTGACATTTTTTTTTAGATCGGGAACAAAAAGAGAAAGAACAAGATCGAGGAAAAACAAAGGTTCTCGAATAACCGATTTACACGGCCTATCGACAACCAAGGTAAGTCCTATAGCTAAGTTATATTAAAGAACTAATTATGAATGTATCAAATACTAAAAATGGATAAATTTTAGTATTTGTTATGGTTATGGCCGAATGTATAAAGGAACACTAGATTGATGATTAAAATTGCTATGTGAGGTGAACAAATGTTCCTATGTTAATTGCTAGAGTGTATAAGGATATGATGATTTTATTGATTTAATGTGAGTTGTTCAATGGAATTAGATCTATTCATATTTATATAAAATAGTATATGAGGTATCTTGAATGTTTGATCACATTGATATGTTTCGGGCTTTTACGCCTAGCAGGCCTTGTGCCGGTGTTACTTATCGGGCTTTTACGCCTAGCAGGCCTTGTGCCGGTGTTAATTATCGGGCTTTCACGCCTAGCAGGCCTTGTGCCGGTGTTACTTATCGGGCTTTTACGCCTAGCAGGCCTTGTGCCGGTGTTAATTATCGGGCTTTCACGCCTAGCAGGCTTTGTGCCGGTGTTACTTTTCAGGCTTTTACGCCTAGCAGGCCTTGTGCTGGTGTTAATTATCGGGCTTTCACGCCTAGCAGGCCTTGTGCCAGTGTTACTTATCGGGCTTTTACGCCTAGCAGGCCTTGTGCCGGTGTTAATTATCGGGCTTTCACGCCTAGCAGGCTTTGTGCCGGTGTTACTTTTCAGGCTTTTACGCCTAGCAGGCCTAATGCCGGTGATGTATTTTACAAAGGAGAAATCGAATCTTGTTTAAGGCAACTTAAAGCTAATTTATTGAGTAAATGGTTCAGATAAGTATGTAAGGTATGTTATGTTTAATATTACTTGAATCGAATTAATATTATGAGAATTGTGTTATATGTGTTTGAAGTTAATATTGAGGGGTGTGATATGATGGAATTCGAATTAGAATGCGCTATCCTGGAAATGATTTCTACTTTACTTGGGTTAATGAATTACTAGTATAAGTAATTTACTTAAGTGCTTATGTGAAATGCTATAAGTTGAATGTTTTAATTGCTCAAATATTTGAACGTTTTATTATCATGAGTTTAGGACTTACTAAGCTAGTAAGCTTATTTGTGTGAAATGCTCTCTTTTGTTTTATAGAGTTTGGTCACGTTACGGGCTCGTGAAGGATCTTCAAGAAAGTCAACCACACTATCGCCATCTTTTGGTATTTTAAATTTTGGCTACGATTTAGTAGGCATGTATAAGCTAGATGAAGTTTTAGAAAAATACGATGTTTGATCTTGTACATGAATATAGCCATGCGAAAATGGCTATTTCCTTTGGTTATGTATCGTTTATATGTTTGAATTTATAACTTGCTCGTATGTATATGTATGTTTTAACATTAGATCATAGCCTAAATTACTTATGGGATTTGTTTTCGGTATATATATATATGTATGTTTGGTTAAGGTATAGAGTTTAAATAAATTTGAGTAAGGAGGTTATAATCTAATTTGTCATATTTTGTAAAGAAACAGTTTTAGTTAGCAGCAGTGAAGTGATTTTGAAAAATCACCAAAAATAGGATAATTTGAATTAGAAGGTGAATGAGGTATAGAATCAAAGTTTATTGTGTCTATTTTGACATGAAAGAAACAGAGTAGGCAAAGGAGTTTTATGTTATGAGATATTTAAGATTTAGTGAGACTTGTCCTGAATGAGTTCGTGAGTCCCTGTCCTGTTTTGGAAAAATTGTTAAAAATTGTACAAAAATAATTATGGAGCATGGTTTATATGCTTAAAATACTTGATGAGTCTATTTTTGATTGGAATAAACAAGAACATTATTGAAAATTCGTGCTATGAGATAAATGAGTTTTTGTAATGACAGGTCAGAATTGTCAACAGTGAAATAGGGGAAAATTTGATGAATAAACTGTACTAATTGGCCACATGAAAAATTCTGGACAAATTGTAGTAAATTCACATATGAGTCTAGTTTCAAGGAAAATTTACGGATCTGAATTTCGAGTTTTGTAACTCGAGTTATGGTCAATTTAGTCAGCATGACGCAGTTTGGCAGCTTTAAATTTTTATGTCCCGAACTTGTAGTCAAGTCTAGTAATGCCACATACCTGACTCCGGCGAAGGTCTCGGGTAAGGGGTGTTACACCACGTTTAATGATTCCTACTTAATAGGAATAGGCAGTACGGCTGTCGTTTTGGTGTGTAGCGGATGGAGGGTTGATTGTAGAAATCCCCAAGGTGTGATGGTTGGTACGGGTTGGTGTGTAGAGGATGGAAACCTAGGATGGGTTGGGTTTTTCATTCTTTATTATTTATTATGTGATTATGATTGATGC
This sequence comes from Gossypium australe, assembly GCA_005393395.2. Taxonomy (NCBI): domain Eukaryota; kingdom Viridiplantae; phylum Streptophyta; class Magnoliopsida; order Malvales; family Malvaceae; genus Gossypium; species Gossypium australe. Next base: position 131,068,957 of record CM016619.1, read on the forward strand.
CTTCCTGTATGGGCCAGGGCCCATATGTGTTTGTGGGCTCAGGTCGATGTGTGTTTTGAGATTTATACACTGAGTCTTTGTGACTCACGCTTTCCTTTTCTCTACTCTTCTAGATGAACAGTAGATCGTGGACATGGGAGCCGAAACGGACTCAAGGGGCCATCAAATTCTATTTCTACATGTTATTTTCTTTTGAGATTTCTTTAGGTTTAATTTATTTCAAGGTTATTTCGGGAATATTTATGTAATAAGGCCCCTAGTTTTCATTCAACTAAGTCGTTTTCAATGTTAAGCAACTTATGAATTTTATGATAAGGTTTATTTATACTTAATAATAAAAATACAAAGAGGTTTATTTTCAAAAAGTCTCTCCTTTATTCAAATTTAATTAATTTAACTTGTGTTTTCAAAATCCGATTTAATGTTATGTGTTGATAACATGCCAGATCCGGTCGAAACGCATGGGCCGGGTTTGGGGTGTTACATAGGCACTTTTACCCCCCCCCACACTTAAGATGTACATTGCCCTCAATGTACGAAGATAGATAATATCAGTTATTAGATAATCAAAAGAGGGGGAAAAAGTGACACTCCTTGAATTATGGATGGATTCCTTGGAAGATGTGTAGAATACGTTGGAGGTGTCGTCTTTTGTTGTGGCAGTTACTCACGAGCTCTGCGCTAGATGAAGAAATTGGGGAGCTCGTGAAGAAATAACCTCGAGTATTAAGACACATTTAAAATAAACTAAATATATAACTAAAGACAAGATAACTAAAGAGAAGGAAAATCGAAAATAAAATAGAGTTAAAAGAAAAGATGGATGGACCGAGGAGTCCTTATTGTTGGATGGTTCACGAGGTGGGTGTGACCTGTAACACCCCTAACCCGTACCCATCACCGGACTAGGGTTATGAGGCATTACCAAACTAAACTCAACTCCGAAAAGTCATTCAATTGTATTCAAGACAAGCAAATGGTACCTCTACTGATTCGTATAACATTATAATCTAGCAAATTAAACAAGGTACAATAAGTTTTATTTCTAGAACTCAATACATACAAAGGTCCACGTATTATGACTTAAATTTCCATGACATAAACATATACACATATAATCATATATAATATGCATTCAAACCTTAACTCAGTCAAAATCTTTTTATAACATATACCCGACATTTATACAAGATTCATGTAACAAAATCCGAATTTCAATCATGCTTCTATGTTACAAACATACGTGTGATAACCTCAACTAAACCATTAATACTACTTTGACAGCAATTTCATATATAGCAAAATTAAAGCCTCGCCTTAACCGAACATTCATTTTCACTTTTCGATTTACTAAGCAACTAACCAATCAAGAAACATATATATATACCCAACCTACCATTAACAATTGGATCTATAAAACCAACTTTCATATACATATCTCATTGAGTTCATAAATATCACATTTCTAAGTTCACCTATTCACATTTTCATTTCATGTTGCCAAACACATCAAGCTTACACTATTTACCATATTACCGAAACCCTTATCTAACTCAACTAGAATTCAATAAGCATGTTAGACAAGTAGCTCATAAATTCAACTTGATCACAACCAACCATACAGAATAACCTCAACAACCATGTTCGATATAAGTCCACCCAAAGTCAAATTCTTCGAAATCAAATACATATCATCTATATTATATAATCACATTTCAAACATAATTTAAACTATAACCGAACCTAACATTCATTAGTAATTGCATAGATCATTATACCGAAACACATAAGTGAAGCTTAACCAAAAGAAATAGCCATTTTCGCAAGGCTATACTTATACACAAAATTATTTACCAATAGTTACAACTTAGCCTAGCTTATACATGCCTTTCGAATCAAAAACTACGTTTATGAGTACCAAAATAGTTGATAATGAGGTTGACTTCTCCGACGATTCCCCGATCCCGTAGCTTGACCAAAATCTATAAACAGAATATTAAACATAAACGGAGTAAGCTTACGAGCTTAGTAAGTCTTAAGCCAATATAAAATATTATTCATACATTTAATCTTTTAGTCATTAAATTCATAGAAATGAATATGAACCTTATAATAAATAAAAATATCATGACCGAATGTCATCAACATTCCATACTTAATTATTAACACTTTACCATTATGTTCATATGTACTATTCCATCTTATAACTAACATAAATATACCTATTTTCTAGGTAATATGAATGTATCATAATATCAATCACATATTCTTCTTTTTGTACGCATATAAAATCACATCCCAATTCATTTCTAATTAATGGATTTATTTGTAGCCGAATCATCAAAACAACATGTAAACATTAGGCTCAATTCATACATAGCTATATATATATATATATATGGTTCACGTTCATCCTTTATAAACTCAACAGATATTTCACTTATTCACTTCATTCCATACTAAACTAGTAGGATAGTACTTACCTGAGCTAATAGCACATAACATTAAATAATATGTCGCACCTCGTTTATTACATGAGTTCTCGGTTTATAACTTATCACCGGCATTAAGCCTGCTAGGCATCAAGTCCCGACATATACACCAGCATTAAGCCTGCTAGACCAGAGGCCCAAAATTAATTCACCAGCACGAAGCCTGCTAGGCTCAAAGCCCGAAATAGATCACCGGCTCAAGGCCTGCTAAGCTCGAAGCCCGAAATATCAACATTTTCAACATTTCAATTCACATTATTTAGTGCTAATATCACAACCATCTCATACACTTCATGTCACTTTCACATATTAACCGAACATACTTATTAACATCACATTTAACAAAATGATTTCATTACAATCTCATACCCCTGTATTCGGCCAACATGTATTTTTATACTTTAAATTCCAAATTTTATAATATGCTACTATCTTAAATGATTCTTCGGCATAAAATTGCTTAAGGACTTACCTCGATTGTCGACGGACCGCGTAAACCGGCTATTCGATAACCTTCGTCTTTCCCCAGTCCAAATCTGTTTTTCTTTGTTCTTGATCTAAACACATTAAAATTCAGCTTATTCAAGTACATTTCATCTCAATTTAGTCCCTAAGCATATAAATAGGTAAATTACCATTTTACCCCTACTATTCACATTTTTACAATTTAGTCCTAATTGCACAAAACACAAAATACACAAAATTTCAATATAGTACCTTAGGGCCAAATATTCATAGGGACTATACTAGTCCATATCTTTCATTTATTTTGCATTTTAGCCCCCTCAAAAATTCATTTTTGCAATTTAGCCCAAAAATACTCAAATTCACCAAAATTTCCAATACAAAATCTACTAATCTTTAACATATCTTTAAAATAAAATCATCAAACATCAAAAACTACATGAACACATCAATGGCAAAATATCAAGCATGCTTAGATTCAAAAATTTCAACATGGGTAAGCTACCGTTTGAAGCAATGATCTTAAAAACGTAAAAATTATCAAAAACCGACTAAAAACTCACCTTGAATTTTAGCCTAGAATTGCCGAAAATCAGAAGGATTCAAAGCTTCTTTCTTTCTCCAATATTCGGCCAAGGAAGAATTAAAAGATGATAGCTTATTTTTTTATGTTATTTTAACATATAAAATGTACACCCCTAACCCGTATCCGTCGCCGGACTAGGATTTCGAGGCATTGCTAAACCCAACTCAGTTCATCGTGTCATTTATCGCAACTTATACTTAAATCAAAATAACAGAAATTTTAATCATAATTGTATATTCCAAGCATTTGAATCGACTCATATATATATATATCATTTAATAACTGATCACGTATTTACCATTCATCCTATAAATATACTAAATCTATTAAAACATACAAATTCGTAGCACTCTATTGTCAAACCGTTCGTATATGCGACACTATTACACTATAGATTAACCGAACAAGTTCGCTAAATTGCAATGAATTATAATCAAGTAATGATGCACCTATAAGCAAATAATTACTCATGCATGAAATGTACTTGACCTATTAAAACTAAATCACATACGGCACAAGCATAAACAAGAATAAACTAAACATTTCATATTACATTTTACTAGTATCTTATACTTACTCACTTAAAGAAGCCAATTATACTTGCATAGAAGATATTAGCATATGACCAAAACTGCTCGCTCAATACTTATCATTTAAATGCATATCTTCTTGACTAAGTTGACAAGACACACATATGTAAATACATGTATAATGCTTGCACCTTATTAAACCGAAATTTTCCATACATTATAAACATTACTTATCAATCACCACAAAACACTTTATTAAACTATAGGAGGACTTATTTGATCTATACTAATTACTTCAAACCAAGTATTCATGCTCAAGCTCGTATGTATATATAGTATCAAAATAATAACTTAGTTCAAAATGCCATTACTAACCAAACCATTCTATACCTATTATGAGCACATATACCTTAGCCGAACATAAACTAGCCAAAATCCACACATCTAATACATCGATGACATAACATATACACCATTTATCATTTAAAACCATATGTCTCAATTCCACACAACAAAAGATATAAGCCACATTCGCATGGCCAAAATATATACAAGGACAAGGTATTCAACCCCAACATGGACCTTAATAAAATCCTATACATGCCTTTATCCAAGAACCAAACGAAAAGAGTACCAAAAAGATGATAGTGTGGTTATTTCCTCTGACAATCCTCGGAGCCCGTAGCTTGATTTAAATCTATAAAACAAAACAAAAACACATGCGGAATAAGCTCACTAGCTTAGTAAGTCCTAAGCAAATAAAATACCACATTCAAACACTTGTGTATTTTAATTGATATAAATGACATTGGAAAATAAACAATTTGATGTCTAAATTCATACAAGCCCGAATACCACAATTCATTAACCTAGATAATTTTACTTCTTTACCATAAATTTGTATCTCTTCAAAATACAAGGTAAATGTACTACACGAATCACATTGCCTCAATTCATATAAATACCACATTCATATCAACCATGTTATCACACACAAAATTTTATCACTTTTAACATTTCTATTAGTAACCGAATTTACCAGAATAGCACTAGTAAAATCAACTTCAATCATATAATATTCCAGCACATCATACATAAGCTCATTTATACATAACACCATTCTTATCGTATTATCCAAAGTCAAATAGTGTTAAACACAACTTACCTTACTCTCGGTAACTGTAAAGGAACTTATGTTTACCCGAGCTTTTAACCGATGCATTGACTATAATTCACCTTGAACAATTTGAGGCTTCTCCATTTAAACGCATCACCGGCATCAAGCCTGCTAGGCATCAAAGCCCGATATGTAACACTGGCACAAGGCCTGCTAGGCTTTTAAGCCTGAAATAAGTCACCGGCACTAGGCCTGCTAGGCTTATAGCCCAAATTGATCACCGGCACGAGGCCTGCAAGGCTCGAAGCCCGATTATCAATATAATTAATCTTTCATTTCCCATTCTATAATCATATCTCAAACCAAATGCACTTATTCACATCACAATAAATAAAACTACAAGCAATCCAATTCATTATCATCACATTCAGCCAACACATGGTTTAATACTATAATTATACTAATTTCATCATTCATTTGATTCATAAATAATCTTTTAACATATGTTCGCTTAAGGACTTACCTCGACCGTCGACGAACCGCGTAAACCGGCTATTCGATCATCTTTGATTTTCCCCGATCCAAATCCAATTTTCTTTGTTCTTGATCTAAACACATTAAACTTCAGCTCATTCAAGTACATTTCATTTCAATTTAGTCCCCAAACACATAAATGAACAATTTACCATTTTACCCTACTATTTCACATTTTTGCATTTTAGTACTAATTGCACAAAACACAATATACACAAAATTCCCCTATTACCCCTTAGGGCCGAATTTGTATAGGGACTATAAAAGTCCATTTCTTTCATTTATTTCATGTTTTACTCCTTCAAGAATTTATTTTTTTCAAATTAGTCCCTAACATTCAATTTCACCAAAACTTCTAATTCTAAAAATGATGATTTAACACATACTATTAATAATCTACCATCAAACATTTCATGCCATGCATATGCAACCATAGCCGAATCTTATTGTGCCAAAATCTAAAAAATTACCACATGGGTTGTATAGTATTCAAAGCAACAATTCCAAAAGTGTAAAAATTATTAAAAACTAAGCAAAATACATACCCCAAATTAAGCTCCAAGTTGCCGAAATTTAAGCTTCAACAATGGAGTTTTCTTCCTCCCACATTCGGCCAAGAAGAAGAACAAGGTTTGTTCTCTTTCTTTCCACTTTGTTTCATTATTTTATGTCTTAAAATGTAAAAGTAATATTTGTTTAATTATCACCTAAAAACATATTATTATAAAAACAAAAATTTCATCTAATTTTCCCACATATGCCGTCCACTTTAGTAACATTGGATCAATTGTCCTTTAAGGACCTCACTTTAATAAAGCCATCACAATCTAGCACATAATCAATTAAAAAGGTCACTTTTAACAATTTTACAGTTTAGTTCTTTAGTCAAATTTAACACACAAACAAGCTAATAAATTCTTCGAAATTTAACACATGTTAACTCACTTATCAACAACATAGAAAATAATATTAAGATTTTATTCAGACTCAGATTTGTGGTCCCGAAACCACTATTCCGATTAGGGTCATCTTTGGACTGTTACATAATATGTTATTTAGCTAATTACTTACTTAACCTTATAATATAAAATTTCATAACATATAACTTAAGGCTATTCTTGTCATAAACCACCCACTAACTTAAAAATGGTTTATTTACCCTTTTAATACCTCATATTAAAATGCCACTATCATTCTAGCACTTTTCACTATTGTTTGTAACTTTTACATTTTATGCGATTAAGTCATTTTTCTAAATTAAACACACAAACGATTAAATTTTTCTACGAAACTTTCACACACATTAATTCACATATATTAAACATAGAATATGTCATTTAAAAAAATATTTCAGACTCGAATTCGTGGTCCTAAAACCACCGTTCTGATTAGGGTCAAATTCGGTCTGTTACAACTCTCCCCCTTAAGGACTTTCGTCCCTGAAAATTTTACCGTTAAACAAAGTCGGATGTTGTTGCCTTAATGAATCCTCAGGCTCCCACGTAGCCTCTTCAACTCCATGCCTATTCCACAGTACTTTCACTAATGGAATTCTCTTGTTTCTCAACTCTTTCATTTCCCGAGCTAATATACGGATCGGTTCTTCCTAATACGTCATATCGGATCGGATTTCAATCTCAAAGGGAGCGATTACATGTGACGGATCTGATCTAAATCTACGAAGCATCGAAACATGAAATACGTTGTGTATCTTTTCTAATTCAAAGGGCAACTTCAATCTATAAGCAACAGGCCCAATACGTTCAATGATCTTGTACGGTCCGATGAACCTCGGACTTAGTTTGCCTTTCCGACCAAATCGGAGTACCTTCTTCTACGGAGAAACTTTCAAGAATACCCGGTCTCCGACCTGAAACTGAATGTCTTTGCGCTTCGAATCAGCATAGGACTTTTGACGATCCGAGGCAGGTTTCAAACTATCTCTGATAATAGTTACTTTCTGTTCCGTCTCTTTAATCAAATCAATCCCGTATATCTTATTTTCACTGAGCTCGGTCCAGTACAACGGTTTACGACACATGCGGTGTAACACCCCAAACCCGGTCAATACACCACGGCCGAATCCAGTATGTTACAGGGAGAATCGATTTTTGGCTAAAATAGGTTTCCGTTTAAAAGTTTGATAAAAACCCTTTGATAAATTTCGTACTTGCAGAAATCTTGGGCATGATTGTTTGAAAACCGATGTTTTGTTTGAAAACTCAGAAATTTCGAAAACTTAATCAGTTATGAAGTTAAGACAGGTTTATCTCACTTTAGAACCCCAAGTTGTTTAATATTGTTACTAAAACGTTTTGACTTAGAAGAAAATCGAGTTTAAGTTAGAAAACATTTGAGCTCTCTTTATCCCAAATCATAGTGTGATACCCGATGGTATAATTTAAAACATATCGCTTTGTAGTTTTGAAATCGTTGTCTTTCCAAGTTTTAGCAAATTTTAACCCAATTAATTTGTTAAGGCATGATAAAAATCAACTTTAAGCATAAACATAGCAAAACATAATTTTAAAGGCCGTTTACAATCCAAAGTAAAACCAAATAGTAGTAAATAAACTAGAGTACCAATTTTATAAAAGTCTGAGCAAATCCTTATTAGGCATGGCATGAGCACCTCGAGTCCATCCCGGCTCCATGTCCGCGTCTAAGTGTCACCTGAAATGTCAAAGGAGAGGGTGAGTCGCAAGACTCAGTGCATAAATCCCCCTCCCGATAATACAACATGCTAACACACATCATAACAAAGCAATACAATTAATGCACCCGTTCCTAACCATCCATAACACCTTTTCTACCCCGTGTGGTACCAAACCACTGGTGGTGCCAAACCACTGGTGGTGCCAAACCACTGGTGACCCAAAGTCACGATATCCATCAATGTGGTGCCAAACCACTGGTGACCCAAAGTCACAAATAATCCAATGATGGGGCCAACCCATCGTGTGATACCAAATCACTAGTGACAATCCCGTATCTCTCAAGTGGGGCCAACCCACGGTGGTGTCAGACCACAGGGACGAGTCGCAATGAGGTGCCAAACCTCTGGTGTCCCAAAGACACAAGTGTGATACCAAATCACTGGTGACCGCAGTCACGAATCGGATGATGGGGCCAACCCATCGTGTGATACCAAATCACTGGCGTCAATCCCGCATAATCAACTGTGGGGCCAACCCACCGTGGTGCTAAGCCACTGGGACGAGACGCTGAGGTGCCAAACCTCTAGTGACCCAAAGTCACAAAATATCATCTGTGGTACCAAACCACTGGAGGTGCCAAACCTCTGGTGTCCCAAAGACACAGTGTCCCAAAGACACGGATATCATACTCCCTCCTCTCATATTACCCATACATGTGACTCATGTACAATATGCAAATCATGTAATTCATGCCAACATGCCCAACATTGCATCTCATAGCATACATAGCATAGATCATAATATTAAATGTATTAACAATTGAACTCATAATGCTACGGACTTACCCGAATCCGTGAACATACCCTATCGGGTATCATAACAATCATCAACTGTTTCACTTTTTACAACATAGGTTATTAACATATTACTAAGAAATCCGTGTGTTAGGTTACACACCTGGTATATCGCAAGCCTTAATCCTAAAGAACCCGATCCAAAACCCTCGATCTTCTTGCTCCTAAAACAATCGGCCAACCATGGGTTAATCACTTAAACCATTCGGCCATAACCATTTAAACCAAAAGGGTTTATCGATTAACCCTTACCTTGCAAACGTTTGGTTTCCTACCAAACCCGAACTACAATGGTTCCTCTTCCAACAATCGGCTACACCTTAAAAAGAGAACGATTAATCCTTTGAACCCTTAGACTTAATCGAAACTAAACGAATAAACTATGAACAAACATCTCACCATCACTTACCAATCAATCGAGTTCAGATAAAAGCTTTGCTGACTGCTTCGAATCCCGAATGCCCTATAACGAGATGTTTAAACAAATGGTTAACTCCTTCCAACCAAGAACATCATAGGCTTAACCAAACCGAAATCAACATAGCACTAGAGAGAAAAGAGAAATGGCCATTCGGCCAAGAACTTACCTAACTCCAAACGATTGAGAACACGACCCTAACACCAACAATATTCTGCCAACCAACACTAGGAGAGAAGGGAGATTCGGCCAAGGTGTCTAACACCCCTAAGATCGGCTTTGTGAAAAGGAAAAGAGGTGGGAAGAAATGGAGGTTACGACACACAAAAGAAATAGGAAGAAACCAATTGAAGAGAAATCAGTTAGCCTTTTGAGAGGGAGAAAGAAATAAAAGATAAATGGGAAAGCACCTTCGGCTATAAGGTTTTAAAAGAAGGAGAGATATGAAAATGGAATGCAAGGTTCGGCTTAGCTCCAAAAGAAAAAAGAAGAAGAAATGGAATGAGCATTCGGCCAAAAGAGACAAAAGAGCTAGAAGCTTGAGGTTCAACACATTCGGCTACAAGCACTCTAAGAGACAAAAATGCAAGCCTTCGGCAGCTTTTGGAGATTTGGTTTTACGGTTTCAAGAGTAAAAAGAAAGAGAGAAATTCTCTTGAAAATTCAATGACAAAAGAAAGAAAGAACAGCCTTACCAAAACTTGACCGAAAATGCCCAAAATTCCAAATGAATTTCGGCACAACCCACTCCCCCACAAACCAAGCCGTCCACTCCCCCCCCAAACTCTCCTAAAATTCGGCCACCATTCCAACATACACTCACAACCACTCATTCAAAGTACTTTGAACAAGTCCACCTCCACAAATCACTCCCCACCCACCATTCCACCATTTGACTAGGTCTTAGGCAGAGTTTGAACTGCCTACAACTCCTCCCCTCCATGCAGTCAAAATGGAACAAAAAGTGGGCATTCTGCAGCTTGAACTCAGGACCTCACCCCTTGTCCAAGGCGTCACACTCACAAGCCCTTAGTGGCGCCTATGCTGCCACTCCACCAACTCCTTTCTTGTGCTAAAAACCACCAAAGAATACCTATTAACCCCAGCTCCTTCAGCTCCTCTCACATAAAGCTTAAAACTAAAATTTTCCTACCTACTCAGGCTTACTCCTAGCCTACAACTAAGCCCCGAAACCTCACAAACAACAACATAGCAAGCCATTAACATGCAAACAGTGCCACAACAAAATAACCCCTAACCCAGGATATTACAGTTCTACCCCCCTTAAAATAATTTCGACCTCAAAATTACTTGATCAGAAGAGTTGCGGGTATTGCTGTCTCATCATATCCTCGGGTTCCTACGTAGCTTCTTCCACGCCATGATTCCGCCAAAGAACCTTTACCAAAGGCACAGACTTCCTACGCAGAACCTTCACATCCCGATCTAGAATCTGCACTAGTTCTTCCTCCAAGGTCAAATCTGGATTCACCTCGATCTCTTCCACTGCTACCACATGCGATGGATCCGAACGATAACGCCTAAGCATCGAAACGTGAAATACATCGTGAATCTGACTTAGCTCTGCAGGCAACTCAAGTTGATACGCTACTGGTCCCACTCGTCTCAATATCTTATACGGCCCAATAAACCTTGGACTTAACTTTCCTTTCCTGCCGAACCTCAACACTTTCTTCCATGGCGAGACCTTCAGAAAAACTTGGTCCCCCACAGCGAACTCTATATCTCTCCGCTTAAGATCGGCATAAGACTTCTGCCGGTCCGAAGCTTCCTTCAAACGAGTCTGAATCAACTTAACCTTGTCTTCGGTCTCAGCAACCAACTCGGGTCCCAACAACTGACGTTCACCTAACTCCGTCCAACACGTAGGTGAGCGACACTTCCTACCATACAATGCCTCATATGGTGCCATCTTAATGCTCGCTTGGTAACTGTTGTTGTAGGCGAACTCAGCTAATGGTAGAAACTCCTCCCAACTACCTCTGAAATCCAGAACACAACCTCTCAGCATATCCTCTAAGATCTGAATAACCCTTTCCGACTGCCCGTCGGACTGCGGGTGAAAACCAATGCTGAAATCCAAACGCGTACCCAAAGCCTGATGCAACGCTTTCCAGAACCTTGACGTAAATCTGGGATCCCTATCCGAGATGATTGACACTGGCACACCGTGCAGCCTCACTATCTCTGACACATACAGCTTCGCTAACTTCTGAAATGAGTAGTCAACCCTCACCGGAATAAAGTGAGCTGATTTAGTCAGTCGATCCACAATTACCCAAACTGAATCCTTCTTGCTTGGCGTAAGCGGTAATCCACTGACGAAATCCATGGTTATCCTTTCCCACTTCCACTGAGGAATCTTCACTGGCTGAAGCAACCCTGACGGCAACTGATGCTCAGCCTTGACCTGCTGACATGTCAGACACTTTCCTACAAACTCTGTCACTTCCCTTTTCAGACCAGGCCACCAAAACTGCTCTCTGAGATCCCTATACATCTTACTACCTCCAGGATGCATAGCATATGGACTGCTATGTGCGTCCCGAAGAATCCTTTGCCTCAGCTCAACATCCTTGGGCATACAAGCTTTACCTTGAAAACACAGCACCCCATCACTAGACAAACTGTAACCCTTCAAACCACTAACCTGCACCTGTAACCTCTGTGCACTCAGAACCTCATCCTCTAACTGTTTCTCCCTGATCTGCTCAACCCAAGTAGGCTTAACCTGCAATTCTGGCAGAATACTTCCGTTGTCATACAAGCTCAAATGGGCAAACATCGCTCTTAAGTCTGAAACAACCTTACGGCTCAACGCGTCTGCCACCACGTTAGCCTTGCCCGGATGATACTCAATCGAACAGCCGTAGTCCTTCAGCAACTCAACCCATCTGTGCTGCCTCAAATTCAAATCCTTCTGAGTCAAAAGGTACTTCAGACTCTTATGATCTGTGTAGACTATCGATCTCTCTCCGTACAAGTAGTGCCTCCAAATCTTCAAAGCGAAGACTACAGCCGCTAACTCCAAGTCATGCGTCGGATAGTTAACCTCATGTGGCCTCAGCTGCAGAGATGCGTAAGCCACAACCTTACCTTCTTGCATCAACACACAACCCAATCCCGTATGTGATGCATCGGAGTAAACTGTGAATTCCTTACCAGCCTCAGGTTGAATTAGAACCGGAGCCTCAGTCAAAATCTTCTTAAGCTTGTCGAAACTCTCCTGTTGTTTCTCAGTCCAAACAAACGGAATCCCTTTCCTTAACAACTTGGTCATCGGCGCTGCAATCAACGAGAAACCCTCTACAAACCTTCGGTAATATCCAGCCAAACCCAGAAAACTCCGAACCTCAGCCACTGACCTCGGCGGCTTCCAATCCAAAACTGCCTCAATCTTTCGAGGATCCACTCTAATTCTCTCAGCCGACACTACATGACCCAAAAAAGTCACTTCTCTAAGCCAGAACTCGCACTTACTGAACTTAGCATAGAGCTGCTTCTCTCTCAAAATCTGCAGTACTACTCGTAAATGCGCATCATGCTCTTCTTCTGTCTTTGAATACACCAAGATGTCGTCTATGAAAACCACGACGAATTGATCCAGATACTGCTGAAACACCCTATTCATCATATCCATGAATGCTGCAGGCGCGTTAGTCAACCCGAACGGCATTACCAGAAATTCGTAGTGCCCATACCGAGTCCGAAACGCTGTCTTATGGATATCCGCTTCCATTACCTTTAATTGGTGATACCCAGACCTCAAGTCGATCTTCGAGAATACCGCTGCACCCTTCAGCTGATCAAACAAGTCATCTATCCGTGGCAACGGATACTTGTTTTTGATCGTCAGCTTATTCAACTGGCGGTAATCTATGCACATCCGCATCGTACCATCTTTCTTCTTGACAAAGAGTACCGGCGCTCCCCAAGGCGAAACACTTGGCCTGATAAAACCCCGATCCAATAACTCCTGAATCTGAGCCTTAAGCTCCACCAATTCCTTTGGCGCCATCCTATACGGAGCAATAGACACTGGCGCGGTCCCGGGTAACAGATCTATCCCGAACTCTACCTCACGATCCAGCGGCAAACCCGGAAGTTCCTCAGGAAACACATCGGCAAATTCCCCAACTGTCCGAACTTTCTCTACAGCAGACTCTTTAGCCTCCAAGGCATACACATGAACCACATACGCTTCACAGCCCTTTCTGACCATCTTCTCAGCCTTCAGAGCAGACACCACATTAGATAAGTAATCTCTCCTATTACCTATCATAGCCACTTCATCACCCTCAATCGTCTTAAGAACCATGCGCTTAGCTGCGCAATCCAACCTTGCCTGGTACTTAACCAGCCAATCCATTCTATGAATCAGATCGAACTCCCCAAACGGCAGTTCCATCAGATCAGCAGCAAACACTACCCCTTGGAGTTCTAGATGTACATCTCTAAACAGCTTATCTACTACTACAGAGTGACCTAAAGGGCTAATTACAGTCATCTGCCTAGAAGATATATCAGAGTCTAAATCCATGGTCTCTACTATACTACTAGCAACGTAAGAATGCGTCGAACCCACATCAATCAAAGCTGTAAATGGAGAACCAAAGATCAAGAACGTACCGGTTATGACGTCCGATGCGTCGCCCTCCTCTCGGCGCCTCGCTGCATACACTAACCCAGGCTGTCTTGCCTCAGAACTACCTGCACCTCTGCCCGGTGCTCCACGGCCCCAACCAGAACCATTACCTCTGCCATTACCACGACCTCTCTGCGGTGGCGGTCCATTATTCCTGAACTGAGCACGACCCTGACCCTCTGACTGAAACCTAGCCAACTTACGCGGACAGTCCCTCACTCGATGATCCAAAGAACCACACTCAAAGCAACCTTTTCCACCGGTCCAGCAACCTCCCCAATGATATTTCCCACAATGGTTACACCGCGGCGGTCCCTGACTAGCAGCAACAAACCTACCAGACTGATTCGACCCACTCTGTCTAGCCCTTTTCTGAGGATTACCCGACGATCCCGAAGATCCAAAGCTCCTCTTATGCCTGTTCCTGTCCATGCCCTGCCTTACCGACTCCTTAACACCCTCGGCTACCTTAGCCTTCTCAACTAAGACAGCAAATTCACGCTCTTGCTGAGGAGCAATCAGCAACCTAAGTTCATCTCTCAGACCATCCTCAAAACGAACACACCTCTCGTGCTCTGTAGCCACAATGCCCCTAGCGTACCGGCTCAGCCTCAAGAACTCAGCCTCATACTCAGACACAGACTTACTCCCCTGGACTAGCCTCAGAAATGCTTTTTGCTGTGCGTCGATGTAGCTAGCTCCAATGTACTTTTTCTGGTACGCAGCCCTAAAATAATCCCATGTCAGATCCTCTGCTGCCACACTGTCCCGAACTGTGAGCCACCACTGGTATGACTCATCTCGAAGAAGCGATACTATGCCCTTCAGCTTCTCCTCAGCAGTCAAGTCCAGATCATCCATGATCCGCTCTGTTGCCTCCAGCCAATACTCAGCCGTGCTGGGAGCAACACCAGAAACACCTCGGAAGAATTCGGCCTCGTTTGCTCGAAGCCGCTCAGGAACAGATTTCCGAACTCCTGCACCTCCACCTACTCCAGTTACCCTTTCCAACACTCGCAGCATCGCCTGTGACACTGCGTCAACCCCAGTCTGATCTTGGAACTCACCACCTCCAGCTGGTGGCGGTACCGGTATCTCATTTTTTGACCCCTGACCAAATCTTACGGGTTCAGAAACCGTCATCCTACCACGACCTCGTCCACGACCACATCCACCTCGAGTACTCATAACTAAATCCTCTACGTATCCGATTTAGAAGTTTTATGCATCAGTATTTATTCCACTTGTTTTAAAGCAAAGTTTTATGAATAGTAAAGAAGCTTTGTTTTCGCGAGTTCACAGAATCCTATCAGTTTCAGTTTCTAATGTAATCCACTATTGCAATCATCCAAACACATCTCATCGATATCAAAATCACAAGTAATGGTGAGGGGTACTTACCTGTGCGAACTGGTGCCGGAGACTCGGTGTCATGCCTTTCAAAACCATGCTTTCAAAACAAAACTCTTTAAATCAGACTTTTAAAACATTTTGGGCCTCAGGCCCACAGCCGAGCCTTTGAACTTAACTCTGATACCACAATTGTAACACCCCAAACCCTGTCAATACACCACGACCGAATCCGGTATGTTACAGGGAGAATCGATTTTTGGCTAAAATAGGTTTCCGTTTAAAAGTTTGATAAAAACCCTTTGATAAATTTCGTACTTGCAGAAATCTTGGGCATGATTGTTTGAAAACCGATGGTTTGTTTGAAAACTCAGAAATTTCGAAAACTTAATCAGTTATGAAGTTAAGAGAGGTTTATCTCACTTTAAAACCCCAAGTTGTTTAATATTGTTACTAAAACGTTTTGACTTAGAAGAAAATCGAGTTTAAGTTAGAAAACATTTGAGCTCTCTTTATCCCAAATCATAGTGTGATACCCGATGGTATAATTTAAAACATATCGCTTTGTAGTTTTGAAATCGTTGTCTTTCCAAGTTTTAGCAAATTTTAACCCAATTAATTTGTTAAGGCATGATAAAAATCAACTTTAAGCATAAACATAGCAAAACATAATTTTAAAGGCCGTTTACAATCCAAAGTAAAACCAAATAGTAGTAAATAAACTAGAGTACCAATTTTATAAAAGTCTGAGCAAATCCTTATTAGGCATGGCATGAGCACCTCGAGTCCATCCCGGCTCCATGTCTGCGTCTAAGTGTCACCTGAAATGTCAAAGGAGAGGGTGAGTCGCAAGATTCAGTGCATAAATCCCCCTCCCGATAATACAACATGCTAACACACATCATAACAAAGCAATACAATTAATGCACCCGTTCCTAACCATCCATAACACCTTTTCTACCCAGTGTGGTACCAAACCACTGGTGGTGCCAAACCACTGGTGGTGCCAAACCACTGGTGACCCAAAGTCACGATATCCATCAATGTGGTGCCAAACCACTGGTGACCCAAAGTCACAAATAATCCAATGATGGGGCCAACCCATCGTGTGATACCAAATCACTAGCGACAATCCCGTATCTCTCAAGTGGGGCCAACCCACGGTGGTGTCAGACCACAGGGACGAGTCGCAATGAGGTGCCAAACCTCTGGTGTCCCAAAGACACAAGTGTGATACCAAATCACTGGTGACCGCAGTCACGAATCGGATGATGGGGCCAACCCATCGTGTGATACCAAATCACTGGCGTCAATCCCGTATAATCAACTGTGGGGCCAACCCACCTTGGTGCTAAGCCACTGGGACGAGACGCTGAGGTGCCAAACCTCTAGTGACCCAAAGTCACAAAATATCATCTGTGGTACCAAACCACTGGAGGTGCCAAACCTCTGGTGTCCCAAAGACACAGTGTCCCAAAGACACGGATATCATACTCCCTCCTCTCATATTACCCATACATGTCATACTGACTCATGTACAATATGCAAATCATGTAATTCATGCCAACATGCCCAACATTGCATCTCATAGCATACATAGCATAGATCATAATATTAAATGTATCAACAATTGAACTCATAATGCTACGGACTTACCCGAATCCGTGAACATACCCTATCGGGTATCATAACAATCATCAACTGTTTCACTTATTACAACACAGGTTATTAACATATTACTAAGAAACCTGTGTGTTAGGTTACACACCTGGTATATCGCAAGCCTTAATCCTAAAGAACCCGATCCAAAACCCTCGATCCTCTTGCTCCTAAAACAATCGGCCAACCATGGGTTAATCACTTAAACCATTCGGCCATAACCATTTAAACCAAAAGGGTTTATCGATTAACCCTTACCTTGCAAACGTTTGGTTTCCTACCAAACCCGAACCACAATGGTTCCTCTTACAACAATCGGCTACACCTTAAAAAGAGAACGATTAATCCTTTGAACCCTTAGACTTAATAGAAACTAAACGAATAAACTATGAACAAACATCTCACCATCACTTACCAATCAATCGAGTTCAGATAAAAGCTTTGCTGACTGCTTCGAATCCCGAATGCCCTATAACGAGATGTTTAAACAAATGGTTAACTCCTTCCAACCAAGACCATCACAGGCTTAACCAAACCGAAATCAACATAGCACTAGAGAGAAAAGAGAAATGGCCATTCGGCCAAGAACTTACCTAACTCCAAACGATTGAGAACACGACCCTAACAACAACAATATTCGGCCAACCAACACTAGGAGAGAAGGGAGATTCGGCCAAGGTGTCTAACACCCCTAAGATCGGCTTTGTGAAAAGGAAAAGAGGTGGGAAGAAATGGAGGTTACGACACACAAAAGAAATAGGAAGAAACCAATTGAAGAGAAATCGGTTAGCCTTTTGAGAAGGAGAAAGAAATAAAAGATAAATGGGAAAGCACTTTCGGTTTGAGAAAGAAAAGAATTTGTGGAGAAAAAGCTTTGAGGAGAGACTTTCGGCTATAAGGTTTCAAAAGAAGGAGAGGTATGAAAATGGAATGCAAGGTTCGGCTTAGCTACAAAAGAAAAAAGAATAAGAAATGGAATGAGCATTCGGCCAAAAGAGACAAAAGAGCTAGAAGCTTGAGGTTCAACACATTCGGCTACAAGCACTCTAAGAGACAAAAATGCAAGCCTTCGGCAGCTTTTGGAGATTTGGTCTTACGGTTTCATGAGTAAAAAGAAAGAGAGAAATTCTCTTGAAAATTCAATGACAAAATAAAGAAAGAACAGCCTTACCAAAACTTGACCGAAAATGCCCAAAATTCCAAATGAATTTCGGCACAACCCACTCCCCCCCAAACCAAGCCGTCCACTCCCCTCCAAACTCTCCTAAAATTCGGCCACCATTCCAACATACACTCACAACCACTCATTCAAAGTACTTTGAACATGTCCACCTCCACAAATCACTCTCCACCCACCATTCCACCATTTGACTAGGTCTTAGACAGAGTTTGAACTGCCTACAACTCCTCCCCTCCATGCCGTCAAAATGGAACAAAAAGTGGGCATTCTGCAGCTTGAACTCAGGACCTCACCCCTTGTCCAAGGCATCACACTCACAAGCCCTTAGTGGCGCCTATGCTGCCACTCCACCAACTCCTTTCTTGTGCTAAAAACCACCAAAGAATACCTATTAACCCCAGCTCCTATAGCTCCTCTCACATAAAGCTTAAAACTAAAATTTTCCTACCTACTCAGGCTTACTCCTAGCCTATAACTAAGCCCCGAAACCTCACAAACAACAACATAGCAAGCCATTAACATGCAAACAGTGCCACAACAAAATAACCCCTAACCCGGGATATTACATGCGGCCATATAGAGCTTCGTAAGGTGCCCTTTTGATACTAGATTGAAAACTGTTATTATAAGCAAATTCAATCAAAGGTAAGTATCTTTCCCACGTACCTTTAAACTCGAGAACGCAACATCTTAACATGTCCTCAAGTATCTGAATAGTTCGTTCAGACTGACCGTCTGTCTGCAGATGAAAGGCTGTACTAAAGTGGAGTTTAGTACCCAAAGCATCTTGTAACTTCTTCCAAAACTGCGATGTGAATCTCGGGTCTTTGTCTGAAACAATGGAACTCGGCACACCATGTAATCTCACAATTTGAGATACATACAACTCAGCAAGTTTATCGAGTGAATAGTCTGTACGAACCGGCACAAAGTGAGCTGATTTGGTTAGTTTGTCCACTATAACCCAGACTGCATCTTTCTTGCTCGGTAGGCAAACCGAATACAAAATCCATTGTAATTCTATCCCATTTCCATTCAGGTATCATGATTGGCTGAAGTAATCTAGAAGGCACTTGATGTTCGGCTTTGACTTACTGACATATTAAACACTTTGAAACAAATTCCGATATATCCCTTTTCATGCCAGGCCACCAGTAAAACTATTTCAAATCATTATATATCTTCGTGCTACTCGAATGTATCGATATTTGACTATTATGAGCCTCGTTTAAAATCATCTGAATCAAATCCACATTCTTCGGAACACATATTCGGCCTTTGAAATTCAAACAATCATTTGAATCAATTCGAAACTCTGACTCTGTATCATTTTCACACTGAACTAGTCTAACAATCAAGTCTTTGTCAATTCTTTGTGCATCACAAATTTGCTGAATAAACATCGGTCTTGCTTTCAACTCGGCTATGATCGAACCATCACCAGACATAACCATATGTGTGTTCAACGCACGAAGAGCAAATAATGATTTTTGACTTAAGGCATCTGCAACAACGTTAGCTTTCCCCGAATGGTAGTCAATCACTAATTCATAGTCTTTCAACAGTTCTAACCATCTGCGTTGTCTCAAGCTCAAATCTTTCTGAGTCATTAAGTACTTCAGACTTTTGTGATCTGAATAAACATGACATTTTTCGCCGAACAAGTAATGACGCCATATTTTCAAAGCGAAAACAATGGCTGCTAGTTCCAAATCATGAGTCGGATAATTTCTTTCGTGAGGCTTCAATTGTCTAGAAGCGTAGGCTATGACTTTGCCTTCCTGCATCAAAACACAACCCAAACCATTCAAAGAAGCATCACTGTAAACAATAAATTCTTTACACGATTTAGGCTGAGCTAACACTGGAGCTTCAGTTAAAAGGGCTTTCAACTGATCGAAACTTTTCTGACACTTTTTCGACCATTCGAACTTGATATCTTTCTGTAATAGCTTTGTCAAAGGTGTAGCTATCATGGAAAAACCTTTGACGAATCGTCTGTAGTATCCCGCAAATCCAAGAAAGCTTCAAATTTCAGTAACATTCTTTGGTGGCTTCCAATCAAGTATAGCCGATATTTTGTTCGGATCAACCCAAATACCTGATGCTGAAACAACATGACCCAGGAAGCTGACTTCCTTAATCCAGAACTCACACTTACTAAACTTTGCATACAACTGACGATCTCGTAAAGTTTGTAACACCAATCTCAAATGCTCGGCATGCTCGATTTCATCTTTGGAGTAGATCAGTATATCATCAATAAACACTACTACAAACTGATCCAAAAACTGTCTGAAAACCTGATTTATCAGATCCATAAAAACAGCAGGTGCATTAATAAGTCCAAAAGGCATAATCAGAAACTCAAAATGTCTGTACCTCGTCTGAAATTCAGTCTTTGGCACATCTGTATCTCTGACTCGCAACTGATAATAACCCGATCTCAGATCTATCTTTGAGAACACTGAAGCCCTTTTTAACTGGTCAAACAAATCATCAATTCGAGGTAACGGGTATTTATTCTTTATTGTCACTTTATTCAGCTGCCGATAATCAATACACATTCGCATAGTCTCGTCTTTCTTTTTCACAAACAGAACTGGTGCACCCCAAGGAGAGAAACTCGGTCGTGCAAAGCCCCTATCTGTCAACTCTTGCAACTGTGCTTTCAACTCTTTCAACTCAGTAGGTGCCATCCGATACGGAGATATCAAAATCGGAGTCATCCCTGGTACTAATTCAATGCCAAACTCAATCTCTCGTACTGGTGGTAAACCCGGTAATTCTTCAGGAAACACATCTAAATATTCACACACAACGGTACTGATTCAATCTGCTTTTCGGACACCTTATTATCCAACACATAAGCCAAGTAAGCTTCACATCCTTTTCTTACATACTTTCGAGCTAGCATTGAGGATATTACTGTAGGCAACCCATTCAGATCATTTGATTCGACCCGGATAATCTCACCATTTTGACATCTCAAATCAATAATCTTTCTTTTGTAATTCACCACTGCATCATGCAAAGTTAACCAGTCCATTCCCAAAATTATGTCGAACTCGTTAAAAGGCAACAACGTTAAGTCAACTGGAAAGCAGGAATCCCGAATCATCAACGGGCAACCTTTACACTCTTTATCAACAAGTACACAGCGACCCAAGGGATTGGTCACACGAATCACAAACTCAATAGACTCAACAGGTAGAGTCTTACTGAATATTAGAGTTTCACACACATATGAATGAGTCGAACCAGGATCAATCAATGCAATCACAGTAGTATCATAAAGTGTAAAAATACCGGTAATGACATCTGGGGAAGAAGCATCCTCTCTGGCTCGTATAGCATAAGCTCTAGCTGGAGCTCTAGCCTCTGATCGAACTGCAGTGTCCTTCGTCCCTCTCTGACTACCACCTACATTGCCTGAATGTCTAGGTGGTCTGCCCCGTGCTGGCGCGCTACTCGGTTTAGTGTTCTAAGCCGTATTTTGCTCGGCTAGCATCAGGCACTCTCGAATGAAATGGTCCGACGATTCACATTTAAAGCAGGACCTATCACGGAATCTACAACTCCTAGAATGCCATTTTCCACAATGTTTGCACTCTACCCCATTCTGCTGAACATTACCGACACTAACCATCGAAGTGGCTCGGGAGCTCGCTGGAGGTCGATCTCGTCTAGGCAGGTCTGAAGTAGCTTTATGTCGGCTGAAGTCATCTCTGAACTTCTTAGGCACTGAATGGAAAGTTTTACTCGATGATATCTTACGAGTGTCTCTAGCTTCTATTTCAGCCTTTCTTTTCTCTTTTCCGAGCTCTTCAGCTTTGCAAGCTCGCTCGACTAATACCACGAACTCTTTGATTTCAAGAATGCCAACAAGTAACTTTATGTCTTCATTCAGACCGTCTTCAAATCTTTTGCACATAATGGCTTCAGTTGATATACACTCTCGGGCATAACGGCTTAATCTGACAAACTTCTGCTCATATTCCGTCACAGTCATACGACCTTGTTTTAACTCCAAAAATTCTTTCCTTTTCTAATCGATGAACCTTTGGCTAATATATTTCTTACGGAACTCAATCTGAAAGAAATCCCACGTCACTTTTTCTTTCGGAACCACTGATACTAGTGTATTCCACCAGTGATATGCAGTGTCCCGTAATAGAGATACAACACATTTTAGGCATTCATCTGGTGTACAAGATAGTTCATCAAGTACCCGAATAGTGTTATCAAGCCACATCTCAGCCCGCTCCGCATCGTCATCATCATTAGCTTTGAATTCTTTGGCCCCATATTTTCTAATTTTATCAACAGGAGGCCTACTAGATCTTATCGGATCTATCATCGGAGGTGCTGAAGGTGCCGGAGTTGGATTATTCGGGGATGGAGGTTGTTGTACAGCTGGGTTAGTCTGAATAAACTGGGTAAACCACTTGTTCATCATCTGGTAGAAGGCTTGTTTAACCTCTCCCTCATGGCTACCCGAAACTGGTCAAGAGTCTACCGGCACTGATCCACGTGCGCGATCAGGCGCTACACTCTCTAAATCATCCGCTACGGCTCTATTAGGATCGGGATCCATTTACTATATAAAACACAGTTTGGAATGTCAGAAGTCACCACACTATCAAATGTACAATAAAGACATGTATAGCTAGACTCCCACGCGCTACGGTAGTCCGAGAATCGACTAAACCGTAAGCTCTGATACCAATCAAATGTAACACCCCTAACCCGTATCCGTCACCGGACTAGGGTTATGAGGCATTACCAAACTAAACTCAACTCCGAAAAGTCATTCAATTGTATTCAGCACAAGCAAATGGTACCTCTACTGATTCGTATAACATTATAATCTAACAAATTAAACAAGGTACGATAAGTTTTATTTCTAGAACTCAATACATACAAAGGTCCACGTATTATGACTTAAATTTCCATGACATATACATATACACATATAATCATATATAATATGCATTCAAACCTTAACTCAGTCAAAATCTTTTTATAACATATACCCGACATTTATATAAGATTCATGTAACAAAATCCGAATTTCAATCAAGCTTCTATGTTACAAACATACGTGTGATAACCTCAACTAAACCATTAATACTAATTTGATAGCAATTTCATATATAGCAAAATTAAAGCCTCGCCTTAACCGAACATTCATTTTCACTTTTCAATTTACTAAGAAACTAACCAATCAAGAAACATATATATATACCCAACCTACCATTAACAATTGGATCTATAAAACCAACTTTCATATTCTCATTGATTTCATAAATATCACATTTCTAAGTTCACCTATTCACATTTTCATTTCATGTTGCCAAACACATCAAGCTTACACTATTTACCATATTACCAAAACCCTTATCTAACTCAACTAGAATTCAATAAGCATGTTAGACAAGTAGCTCATAAATTCAACTTGATCACAACCAACCATACAGAATAACCTCAACAACCATGTTCGACATAAATCCACCCAAAGTCAAATTCTTCGAAATCAAATACATATCATCTATATTATATAATCACATTTCAAACATAATTTAAACTATAACCGAACCTAACATTCATTAGTAATTGCATAGATCATTATACCGAAACACATAAGTGAAGCTTAACCAAAAGAAATAGCCATTTTTGCAAGGCTATACTTATATACAAAATTATTTACCAATATTTACAACTTAGCCTAGCTTATACATGCCTTTCGAATCAAAAACTACATTTATGAGTACCAAAATAGTTGATAATGCGGTTGACTTCTCCGACGATTCCCCGAGCCCGTAGCTTGACCAAAATCAATAAACAGAACATTAAACATAAACGGAGTAAGCTTACGAGCTTTGTAAGTCTTAAGCCAATACAAAATATTATTCATACATTTAATCTTTTAGTCATTAAACTCATAGAAATGAATAAGAACCTTATAATAAATAAACATATCATGACCGAATGTCATCAACATTCCATACTTAATTATTAACACTTTACCATTATGTTCATATGTACTATTCCATCTTATAACTAACATAAATATACCTATTTTCTAGGTAATATGAATGTATCATACATATCAATCACATATTCTTCTTTTTGTACGCATATAAAATCACATCCCAATTCATTTCTAATTAATGGATTCATTTGTAGCCGAATCATCAAAACAACATGTAAACATTAGGCTCAATTCATACATAGCTATATATATATATATATGGTTCGCGTTCATCCTTTATAAACTCAACAGATATTTCACTTATTCACTTCATTCCATACTAAACTAGTAAGATAGTACTTACCTGAGCTAATAGCACATAGCATTAAATATTATGTCGCACCTCATTTATTACATGAGTTCTCGGTTTATAACTTGTCACTGGCAGTAAGCCTGCTAGGCATCAAGGCCCGACATATACACCGGCATTAAGCCTGCTAGACCAGAGGTCCGAAATTAATTCACCGGCACGAAGCTTGCTAGGCTCAAAGCCTGAAATAGATCACCGGCTCAAGGCCTGCTAGGCTCGAAGCCTGAAATATCAACATTTTCAACATTTCAATACACATTATTTAATGCTAATATCAGAACCATCTCATACACTTCATGTCACTTTCACATATTAACCGAACATACTTGTTAACATCACATTTAGCAAAATGATTTCATTACAATCTCATACCCCTGTATTCGGCCAACAAGTATTTTTATACTTTAAATTCCAAATTTTATAATATGCTACTATCGTAAATGATTCTTCGGCATAAAATTGCTTAAGGACTTACCTCGACTCTCGACGGACCGCGTAAACCGGCCATTCGATAAACTTCGTCTTTCCCCGATCCAAATCTGTTTTTCTTTGTTCTTGATCTAAACACATTAAAATTCAGCTTATTCAAGTACATTTCATCTCAATTTAGTCCCTAATCATATAAATAGATAAATTACCATTTTACCCCTACTATTCACATTTTTACAATTTAGTCCTAATTGCACAAAACACAAAATACACAAAATTTCAATATAGTACCTTAGGGCCGAATATTCATAGGGACTATAATAGTCCATATCTTTCATTTATTTTGCATTTTAGCCCCCTCAAAAATTCATTTTTGCAATTTAGCCCAAAAATACTCAAATTCACCAAAATTTCCAACACAAAATATACTAATCTTTAACATATCTTTAAAATAAAATCATCAAACATTAAAAACTACATGAACACATCAATGGCCGAATATCAAGCATACTTAGATTCAAAAATTCAACATGGGTAAGGTACCGTTTGAAGCAACGATCTTACAAACGTAAAAATTATCAAAAATCGGCTAAAAACTCACCTTGAATTTTAGCCTAAAATTGCCGAAAATCAAAAGGATTCAAAGCTTCTTTCTTTCTCCAATATTCGGCCAAGGAAGAATTAAAAGATGATAGCTTATTTTTTATGTCATTTTAACATATAATATGTTATTCTAGCACTTTTCACTATAGTTTGGAACTTTTACATTTTACGCGATTAAGTCTTTTTTCTAAATTAAACACACAAACGATTAAATTTTTCTACGAAACTTTTAAACACATTAATTCACATATATTAAACACAGAATATGTCATTTAAAAAAATATTTCAGACTCGGATTCGTGGTCCTAAAACCACCGTTCCGATTAGGGTCAAATTTGGTCTGTTACATGACCTCTAAGCTGCGGAGGTGCTGGCGGTGGCGGAAGTGGCGTGGTTATGGTCGTGGTTGTGGTGATTCCCTAGCAACGTTTTGAACCTGACACTAAGAAAGTAAAATATATTAAAATAAATTAAGCATAAGATTGTCGAAGGGAAGGAAATTGAAGCAAAAGAGAAAAGAAATGGTCTCAAAGACCCTTGGCTTGTTGTTTGGATGAAGCGGCCGGCATGAACTTATGTATAGGGGTCTCCCTTGAGGAGACTACGCTCGCCTTCTTCCGCTTCTTCGACATGGATATGTGTGGCTCAAGAGTCTGGAGACTTTGTTATGGAGAGGGGAGAAAAAGGAAGAAAAGAGGATGGGTGTGGGAAGAATGGGAGGGGGTGGTTTAAATAGAGTTTTGGAGTCTCACGTTCCCCCACGCCCGTGGACCGTGGGCGTGTCACTTCACACGGTCGCCTCGCACGGCCGTGTCTCTAGGCTTATTGACTCACCCACGCCCGTTTTACGGGTTACCACACCTATTCCTGAGAAGTCAGTGTCGACCACGGCTGCGTCGCACGGTCGTGGGCTTTTGTCGGTGCCCATGTTGGAGTGGTTGGGTTCGTGAACTTCAAATATTAGTTGAGTCTGATTCCTACCGCCTCTGCCGTGTTAGTACAAAGATTCTTAAGGTACACACGGCCACGGCCACGGCCGTCTGTAAGGCCGTGTGGCCTGGAAATCTGCACCCTTGGTTAGTTTAAAGTTAGGTGATAAAAAGAAAGAATAGAATAGATAAGATAAATAAAAATGTAGAAGTTAATGGGGTTAGTACTTGGGTTGCCTCTCAAGAAGCACTCATTTATAGTCTTAAGTTAGACTTATTTCTTATTCACCTATTCATGGTGGTTTTAGGAGTTGGTAGTCCTTCCTCATGCTAGCAGCTCCTTTATCGTGATAAAGTGTAATACGAGTAGCGTTGATTTTCAAAGTGCCAAAAATAGGATGACTTACCTCGATTGTTCCATATGGAAAAACATTAATTACCTTGAAAGGGATCTCCTTGCTTGTGTTAGGATCAGGTGGAGATATTCGTGGGTCTGCTTTGTCAATAATACCTGATCTCCAATTTTGAACTTGGGTGCCTCGTAGAGTGGCTTTGGTTCTGCTTTGGGTATCCCTAGTTCTCTTTTAAGGTTCGTCTTCTCCTCTTCTAGTTCATCGATCTGAGTCTCGTGTTCCTCATGAGTTATATCTTTGTTGGCACAGTGTTTAGGACTGGGTTCAATCGTGTCCTTTTTTGGTGCTTCCTGAAAGAAGGGTTAACCGAATGGTAATTAATAGAATTGACTCTCTCACCTTGGCTATTCAATGTTCTAGCTGAATTGAGGGCTTGAAGAGTGACTGTCTCGTCTCCTACATAGAGTATGAGTTCTCCTGCGTCAACATCAATTTTAGTTCTGGCAGTTGCTAAAAATTGATGTCCTAAAATTAGGGGGATCGTGTTGTCCTCATCCATGTCTAAAATAACAAAGTCTACTAGGAATATGAATTTGTCAATTTTCACAAGTACATCTTCAATTATACCCCTAGGAACTTTAATGGTTTTATCAGCTAATTGAATGCTCATCCTAGTTTGTTTGGGTTTCTCTAGAGCTAGTTGTTTAAACAATTTAAAAGGCATTACATTTATGCTTGCCCCTAAATCAGCTAACGCATTATCAATAGTTAAACTACCAATTAAGCATGGAATTGTAAAACTCCCTGGATCTTTCAATTTCTGTGGTAGTTTATTTTGCAACATTGCTGAGCACATTGCGTTCAGTTCCACATGTGATTCCTCATCTATCTTTCGCTTATTTGTCAACAGATTCTATAAAAATTTCCTAGAATCGGGCATTTGCGAAAGAGCTTCAAGAAACGGTAAGTTAATATGTAATTTCTTTAAAATTTTAAGAAACTTACCGAACTATTCCTCTGTGGCGTCTTTCGTTATTGCTTGGGGATATGGTATGTGAGGTTTGTACTTTTTAATTATTGGTTTCGGCTTGTTATTGGCCTCAACCATATTTTCTTCTACCACCTTCTTTTGTTCTGAATTAGGCGCGTCTAACCCTTCACTATCTTGAGCTGTTATGGCTTGAACTTGCTCCTTTGGGTTAGTCTCGGTGTTGCTCGGTAGTCTTCCCTGTGGTCTCTCAGAAATCTGCTTAGCAAGTTGCCCAAATTGATCCTTGAATTCTTGTGAGAATGCCTCAAGTTTTGTTTCTACCTTCTGGAAACGTGTTTCTGAAGCTGCTATGAAGTTTGTCAGGACCTCTTCAAGGTTCGGCTTCTTTTCCTGTGGGTAGGGCTGTTGTTGGAAGTTTTGGGATGGTTGTGATCTTTGATTTCTTTTGACCGCCCCATGAAAAATTGGGGTGGTTCTTCCAACCTGTATTATAAGTATTACTATAAAGGTTATTGTTAGATCAGAAATTATTACCCATATAGTTCATCTGTTCGCTTTCCATGCCCTGTCCGTAGGGTGGGTACTCAGGGTTCCCCACTCCTTCACTTGCTTCGCACTGCATTACTGGATGTGCCTGCGAAGAACCATAGAAACTATCAATTTTTTTATGTAGCAATTCTACCTGATTTGATAGCGTGGTTACTGCATCAATGTTGAAAACTCTGACTGCTTTAGCTAGCCTTGTTCTTTGTAGCTTGCCACTGATAGTTATTCAATGACATCTCCTCTATAAACCCATAGGCTGCTTCAGGAGTTTTGTTGTTCAAGGTTCCACCAGCAGCTGAATCGATTAGCTGCCTTGTTGAAGGGTTCACACCGTTGTAAAAAGTTTGGACCTATAGCCACAGTGGTAGTCCGTGGTGTGGGCACCTCCTTAAGAGATCATTGTATCTCTCCCATGCGTCGTATAATGTCTCTGAATCTATCTGCACAAAAGAAGAGATATCATTCCTTAATTTGGCCGTTTTGGCCGGTGGAAGATATTTTAATAAAAATTTTGTGGTCATTTGATCCCATGTAGTGATTGATCCTCGTGGAAGAGAATGTAACCACTGTTTGGCTTTATTTCTTAGGGAAAATGGAAATAACCGAAGACGGATGGCTTCATCAGAAACACCATTTATTTTGAAGGTGTCGCAAAATTCTAGGAAATTTGCTAAGTGTGTGTTAGGATCCTCATCCTGCAAACCATCAAACTGAACAAACTGTTGTATCATTTGTATATTGTTAGGTTTCAGTTCAAAATTATTTGCGGCAACAATAGGCCTAACAATACTAGATTCAGTTCCTGCTAAACTAGGTTTAGCATAATTATACATAGTACGTGGAGCATGATTTTCGACCATCTCTGGAGGTGGCGGATTATTTTCAGCCATCTCTTCTGCGGTATTTATTTCGGCTTCTTGCTCTTCGTCTATGTAGTTTAGGCTTCGCCTTATTTCTCTGCGATTTTTACGAACGGTACCTTCAATATCACTATCGTAAAGTAAAGGTCCTCTAGGGTTCCTTTTAGTCATAAACTAGAGGTACCTGAAAGGGACAAAAGAAAGAAAGAGAATTTAGAAAAAAACAAAAAAAAAATTTAATTGCAAAAAAAAATAAATATGGCTAAAGTAATAAAAATTAAGCTTTCTTAATATTTTAGTTCCTCGGAAACGGCGCCAAAAACTTGATCGTCGAAATCAGTGTCTTAAATTTATAAAGAGAATGATCGAACCTAGAAACTAACTCTGACAACGATTGTAAGGCAAGCGCACCTATCGAACAGTAGTATAGCTTAGGCAAGACCGGAACATCGAATCCCAAAGGAACCAAAAGTACTAATACTAACTCTCTTTCTATTATTTAGCCTAAGAATTTTTAACTATCAACTAAACTATAGACGCAAAGACAAAAAGAATGCATTGGGGAAAATACAGTTGGGAAAACTCAGTTGATTAAGACGATACCCTTAGGAAGAATCCACCTAGACTTCACTTGTTATCTAACACTGAACCAGACTA
Source organism: Gossypium australe (assembly GCA_005393395.2). NCBI lineage: Eukaryota > Viridiplantae > Streptophyta > Magnoliopsida > Malvales > Malvaceae > Gossypium > Gossypium australe. The sequence goes on from CM016619.1 coordinate 131,099,177, forward strand.
TGTATTCACTTGACTTGATCCGTAAGATTCCCTAAGTTATATTAAACCCTCTCTCGAAGCGAATAACATCTAACCATAGGTTGATTAATTGAAATATCTTTCTAATTAAAACCCCTAAAATCGCATTAACTCGATCTATGGATTCCCATATTAGGTTTCACCCTAATCCGGCAAAATCTCGTCACCCTATCTCTAGGCGTGCGATCAACTCTGCTTAATTATGCTAGATCTACTCTTAAGCAGGGACTTTTGCTCCTCCACTTAAGCACATCATACTTGAATCAATAACCCGGAAATATCAACACAATAATTAAGCACACATAATTAAGAACAAGTCAAATATTTATCATATAGTTCAGAAAACAATAACAAGATCTGTCTTAGGTTTCATCCCCCTCAGGTATCTGAGGGTTTAGTTCATAATAATAAAAGAGAACATCTTAAAAGAAAAGATAAAACAAAACATAAGAACTCCCTAAAACTCCCTAAAGGAATTGAAGGAGAGATTCGTCGTCTTGAGTAGAATTTCGGCTTCTTGAGATGGATCAACTGGCTATCTTCGAGTGATTCTCCACAAATCCGACTCTTCTGGCTCGGCTCATTGGCCTCGCTAACCACCCCCTTTCAGGTTATACTTAGGGGGATTATATAGGTTTTCGAAATATGTTTCTCTGCCCCTAAGTATCCAAATCCGAATGAAATTACCCATTCCTGCGACAGGGACACGGCCATGGCACACGCCCGTGTAAGTCGTGGCAAGGCCGTGTTCAATCCTGTTGAATGAGGCATGGCCGTGTGAGTCGGGAGACGGTCGTGTTCTAGTAGGACGGGAGGCACGACCGTGTGGTCTTGGGCCCAGGCCGTGTGGATTTCGTAATATGGCCCATTTACTCTATTTTGGGCCCATTTTCCGTTCATTTCATCCTCGTGTGCTTTCCTAGGTATAAAACATGAAAACAAAGGATTAAGAGCACCTTTTTACATAAATCGAGGCTTAATTCATCCAAAAGAATACTAAATGTGGGCTTAAAATATGTTACTTTTACGGTTTATCAGAGTTCAACAACTCCATATGGATAGATGTGATGAATCGTATATGGACCGGACCGACGTGATTTTAACTTACCTGGGAAGAACTTTAATATGGAACTAAATAACAAGACTTGCTAACCTGCTTCAAATTCTCTAACTCGAATGTGCTTGTCATACCATTTCTTGAGTCTTTCTTTGAGTAATTTGGCATTTTCATATGAAAACATTCGAAATTCCTTTAGCTCATTGAGTTGGAGCATCCGTTTCTCTCTAGCAAGCTTAAGATCCAAGTTGAGTCGTCATAGAGCCCAGTAAGCTTTGTGCTCTAACTCCAGAGGTAGATGATATGCTTTCCCAAAGACCAACCTGTAGGGTGACATTCCTAAAGGTGTCTTGTATGCTGTTCTGTAAGCCCATAAAGTATCATCTAGTCTTTTGGACCAATCTCGTTGGTTCGGGCAAACTACCTTCTTAAGTATGCCTTTGATCTTCTTATTCGCCAGCTTAGCTTGCCCATTCGTCTGCGGATTGTAAGCTATAACAACCTTATGTTTCACTCCATGTTTATCTAGCAACCATTTTAACCACTTGTTCACAAAATGGGTCCCTTCATCACTGATAATAGCTCCTGGGGATCCAAACCTTGTGAACACGTGTTTCTGCAAGAACTTCATCACAACCTTAGCATCATTCGTCGGATAAGCTTCAGCCTCAACCCACTTGGACATATAATCTACTGCTACCAATATGTACTTGTGACCAAAAGACGGAGGGAAAGGACCAAGAAAGTCAATACCCCAAACATCGAACTATTCTACCTCAATGATATTTGTTCAAGGCATCTCATTTCTTTTGGTGACATTTCCAACCCTCTGACATCGATCACAACTCTTTACGTAAGTGTATGCATCCTTGAATAGTGTGGGCCAAAAGAATCCAGCTTGTAATACTTTGGCCACAGTGCGAGTATCTCCAAAGTGTCCCCTACTCGGAGCTGAGTGACAGTGGTATAAAACCTTCGGTATTTCATCTTTTGCAACACATCTCCTGAATCATCTGATCTGCACACTTTTTAAACAAATATGGCTCTTCCCAGAAATAGTACTTCGCATCGTGAAAAAACTTTTTCCTTTGTTGATACGTTTTATTAATCGGCATCAAACCATAAGCTAAATAGTTAGCAATATCAGCAAACCAAGAAATATTATGGACATGATTTACCTTCAGTATGTGTTCATTTGGAAATGTCTCCTGAATTGGTACAAGTGGAGAATTTCCCTCTTGCGGCTCTGATAGTTGATGCAAAGTCTTAAAATTTACAACTACAATGATTGAACCTGGAAACTAACTATGACAATGATTTGAGGCAAGCGCACCTATCGAACAGTAGTATAGTTTAGGCAAGACCGGATTGTCAAACCCAAAGGAACCAAAAGTACTAATACTAAGTCTCTTTTTATTATCTAGCCTAAAATAAAGGGAATTTGTTGTTTAATCTAAAATTAACTAATTATTAAACTAATGATTCTAAGACAAGGAAGAATGAAATTGGGGAAACACTTGTGGGAAAAACCAATTGATTAAGACGATACCCGAGGAAGAATCCACCTAAACTTCATTTGTTATCTAACACTGAACTAGACGATTTATTTATTTGACTTGATCCTACGATTCCCTAAGTTATATTAATCCCTCTCTTCAAGGCGACTAACGCCTAACCCTAGGTTAATTAATTGAAACCTCTTTCTAATTAAAACCCTTAGAATCGCATTAACTCGATCTATTGACTCCCATATTAGGTTTCACCCTAATCCTACAAAATCTCGGCACCCTATCTCTAGGCGTGCGAACAACTCCGCTTAATTATGATAGATCTACTCTTAGGCAAGGTCTATTCCTCCTCCACCTAAGCATATCAAACTTGAATCAATATCTCAGAAATATCAACACAAGAATTAAGAACACATAATTAAGAACAAATCACATATTTATCATATAGTTCAGAAAACAATAACAAGATTCATCTTAGGTTTCATCCCCCTCAAGTATCTAAAGGGTTTAATTCATAATAATAAAAGAAAACATCTCAGAAGTAAAGATAAAACAAAAAATAAGAAATCGCTAAAACCCCCTGAAGGAATTGAAGAGAGATCCTCTGTCTTGAGTATGATTTCGGCTTCTTGAGATGAATCAACTGGCTATCTTCGAGTGAATCCCCCACAAATCTGCCTTCTTTGGCCTGGCTGGACGCCCCCTGACAAAAGCCTTGGGTTCCCTCTGATACGAACTCACCTAAGAAGTCTGAGACAGAAGTCAACCAAGACTCAATCAACCTACCTAATGGGCCAATTACGCGTGCCCGTGCTAAATAATTCAAAGATGCCGCATCGGCTTTGGTGGCACAAATTTGGAATACAGATAGAAAAGAGCCCAAGAACATGCTAAACCCTTATAATTTATTTGAAGTTGAATATACTAGCTAGTCCGGCTACTAGTTTATTTAACACTTTATTGCGCATGTTTGATTTATTTTCAGTCATTTAATTAGTTTGCTGCATTTTCTTAGTTCATGTTACTTTATCTAGATAATACGAGTTTTTAATATGTCTTTGTCGAAGTTGAATGTTAGTGTGTTTTACCTAGTGTTTTAAATAAAGCGATTAAAATTTGTGCTAAAGTCGAATTTTTAAAAATAATGTTGGTCTATATGTTTTTGTAGTTTGCTCCACGTTTTGATGCAAGTTGGATGATAGAATTCATAGAAGATGGTAGCTAAAAGAAACCATGATGGACTGCTAGCTTAAAATGGGCAAACAAATTCAAGTGGGAATTGAATAAACAAATGAGCATGAAGGCCGAAATTCATGGAGAAAGTATAGAAATTAAATAAAGTTTTTGTTGAGGGAATATACATGCTTGGACGGCACAAGGTGGAATATTAATGGAAGAATAAACAATTCCTGGACTTAAAAGATGAAAGAAGAGCATGTGGGTGAATTAAATAATTGAAGGGCACGATAAAGCATGGGACGGCAAATGGGAAGAATAAATGGAGCCTTGAATTAAATAAACACAAGGTATGTGGCTATGGATTAATTTAATCAACCATGTTGGCACTTACAAGGAGCATGCGGCAACAAGGCTTGGTGGAGCTTAAGCATGGACGGCTATAGTGGAATGAGTCATCAACAATTAAAGACATGTGCTTATGAAACATTAAAGAAATGGAGCAAGTGTGTGGCTAGTGAGGGATGGACGGCAATATGGGGATAAGAATAAGAATCTTATGGGTGAATGGAAGCATGGTTAAATGGGAATGTTTGACATGAATATAATAATGAAAACCCAATTGTTATTAGTGGAATATGGGACGGCAAGGAGGAGCATGTGGGATAATTTTTAATTGCTAGATTTGCTTTACAATTGAGCAACACATGCCAGATTTTAATCTTCATGAAATTATTATATTCTCAAAGCATGGGGGCGGCTAAGTGGTACATGCTTTGGCCAAATAATTATGCTTTCATGAACTTAAAATTCTTGAAGAGCATGGGACGGCCTAAGGCATTAAGAGTTGAGAAACATTTGTAATCCCGGTGCCCACTTGTCCTATAAATAGGTGGACCTTTGTCATTTGTAGGCACTTGTTGGAATTTTCATGAATGAATATTTTTCTTTTTTGTGAGTTTAATTCACTCTCCTAATTCTTCAAGGTTCGAATTGACTTATCTAGTTTCTAGTGGCGTCATTCTATCCTTGTTTCGAACTTATCATCCTCTCGGGTGTGGCGTTCATTTATCTGTACCGTTGGTTCCTATCTTGCTAAATAGTGGGTCTCGGTTTTTATTCAAAATCCTTTCACCAATTTGAAGCTTATAAGATTCGGGACTTTAATTTTTATTAAAGATTCTTTCTTGTTTCAAATTCGTATCCACCTCAACCACTTACCTATCTTTATTTTTCAAAGACATTATCAATAAAATTACCCCTTTTGTTATCTAAATGAAAAACTACCTAATTTACGATCGGGCAACATTTACGATTCGTTTTCAAACCCGAGACGATTCGTATCACACCCTTTATTGGTGATACTTAGTGTGTTTATATAGGCTTCGGAATGTGTTTCTTTGCCCCTAAGTATCCTAATCCGAGTGAAATTTTGCTTTGCCACGATAGGGACACGCCATGGCACACGCCCGTGTGAATCATGGCCAGGCTGTGTTTCTAATAGGTAGGAAGGCACGGCCGTGTGGTCTTGGGCCCAGGCCATGTGGATTTCGTGATATGGCCCATTTACTCCATTTTGGGCCCGTTTCTCGTTCTTTTCATCCTTTGGTGCTCTCCTGGGTATAAAACATGAAAACAAAGGATTAAGAGCACCAAATTACACAATTCAAGGCTTAAATCATCCAAAAGCATGCCAAATGTGGGCCTAAAATATGTTACTTTTACGGTTTATCAAATACCACCACACTTAAGCTTTTGCTTGTCCTCAAGCAAAATTCTCAACTCAAAATTAAAACGAACTTCTCTGATTCATAATATTCATCAATAATGTTTCATCATAATTCAAAGATAATTCATACATTGATAATTCAACTCAAAGAGTCCTAAAGATTCAAACAATCAAAGTCATACATTTATAGCACGAAAACATAGGCATTTCCCTTTACCTAAATAATTACCTTTGATTCAAAATCGACAAGAATTGACATCCTCACTAAAGATTCACTCAAATCACTCAAAGTGTTTAAGGTTCAAAATTAAGCACTCAAAAGTCGAACATGAAGAGTTAATATGTAATATCCTTAAATAGGGGTTATTATGTTTGAACAGTTTGCATGTGTATGGCTTGGTTGTGATATTAATTGAGGTGTTCTAGGGTCTAGGTATAAGCCAAGGGTAGGCCCGAGCTATAGGAAAAATTTTGTTTTTAAGCTTTGGTTAAGGGGAGCTGAAGGAGCTAGGGGTTAAATATATTTCGTTGTAAACTTTAGCACAAGAAATGCCTTGGTAAAGTGGTAAGGAGGCGCCACTTAGGGCCTTGGGAGGTGACGCCACAAGCAGGGGAAGGGAGCTCAGGTTCGAGCAGTGGAAATCCCATTTTCTGCTTACCATTTTGACGCCAATGAGGGAAGAGTTGTGCTCAGCTCAAACTCTATCAAATAACTGTTGATTAAGTCAAACTAGTTTAAACTGGTGGAGAAGAGAGAATTTAGGAGCTTGTGAAATTCAAACTCATTCGAGTTAGTGGCCAGGAGAAATTTGAGGTGTTTTCCGAATTTTGAATTGTGAAGGAGGAGTGTTCGGTTGGGGAGCTTGCTAGGTGTGCCGTCCCTCCATAGTCAACTTAGGAGGACATTATTATATTCTCAAAGCATGGGGGCGGCTAACTGTGCCGTCCCTCTATTTGTTTTACAATTGAGCAACACATGCCAGATTTTAATCTTCATGAAATTATTATATTCTCAAAGCATGGGGGCGGCTAAGTGGTACATGCTTTGGCCAAATAATTATGCTTGCATGAACTTAAAATTCTTGAAGAGCATGGGACGGCCTAAGGCATTAAGAGTTGAGAAACATTTGTAATCCCGGTATCCACTTGTCCTATAAATAGGTGGACCTTTGTCATTTGTAGGCACTTGTTGGAATTTTCATGAATGAATATTTTTCTTTTTGGTGAATTTAATTCACTCTTCTAATTCTTCAAGGTTCGAATTGATTTATCTAGTTTCTAGTGGCGTCATTCTATCCTTGTTTCGAACTTATCATCCTTTCGGGTGTGGTGTTCATTTATCTGTACCGTTGGTTCCTATCTTACTAGATAGTGGGTCTCAGTTTTTATTCAAAACTCCTTTCATCAATTTGAAGCTTATAAGATTCGGGTCTTTAACTTTTATTAAAGGTTCTTTCTTGTTTCAAATTCGTATCCACCTCAACCACTTACCTATCTTTATTTTTCAAAGACATTATCAATAAAATTACCCTTTTTGTTATCTAAACAAAAAACTACCTAATTTACGATCGGGCAACATTTACGATTCGTTTTCAAACCCGAGACGATTCGTATCAGTTGGTATCAGAGCCAATTAAATTAGGCATGTTTTGATCATCTCGAGTTTTTCCGAGTAAGTAAAAAAATTTGTTGTCGTAATATCTGGATTTTCAAACTCTTCATAATTCATCACCTCTACTATCGAGTCTTACTTCCCGACGCTACCTACCAACCTTTCTACCCTTTTAAAGCCTACCTTTTTTCGAAACAAATTTACCCTTTTTAACTCCTTGAAACGACTTACGAGTTGCTAGTAAGTTGAAGGCAACCTTCTAGAATCTAGAGGAGTGAATTCGAGCGGTAAAAGGCAAGAGAGCTTACATTGAAAGAAAAGCCAGAAATTGAGTGAAAACACGAGTGTGAGTGTTAATAATTATTTCCTTGTGAGTGAACAAGTGAGGATTGTAGTGAGGTTTCATTAATCTTGTTTAACATGTCTAGGAGCCCCGAATGAAGAATCGTAAGCGACGAAGCATCAGATGCTGCCGGGGGTGGAAGAGGATTGCAACCCCGAACGAATGATCCTGAAGGAAGAGATCCTGATTTGCAAACCGTAATGCGAGAAATGACACGTTTGTTCCAATCAATCAACGAGCGATTGGACCGAAGAAATGAACAGAGACCTCGAACAAACACTCCTCCAATTCCGAGAAGGGGACAAGAACAACCTTGGTTACATGACAACGACATCTACGAACCAAGTGAAGCTGACAGCAATCCAGCTTTCGAACACAATGAGCGGAGAAGAGTTCCACGAGTCCGAGAGCGAAGAGATCGAGAATGGGCTGATGATGACTTGAAAAATATTAAAATGGCGATTCCTGCTTTTCAAGGGCGGTCCGATCCGGAAGCCTACCTTGAGTGGGAAAAGAAGGTGGAGTTAATCTTCGAATGTCATAATTACTCAGAAAATAAGAAGGTGAAACATGCTGCCATCGAATTTTCTGATTATGCCATTATTTGGTGGGATCAATTAACAACGAGCCGAAGACAGAATCGTGAACGCCCAATATCTACATGGGCGAAAAGGAAGGCACTAATGCGGAAAAGATTCATCCCAACCTACTATCACCGCGAATTGCATCAAAAGTTGCAAAGCCTAACTCAGGGTCACCGTAGCGTGGAGGATTACTACAAGGAAATGGAAGTGGCCATGATCCGAGCCAATGTAGAAGAAGAACAAGAAGCCACAATGGCACGCTTTAGCGCTGGCCTTAATCGAGATATCACAAATGTTGTAGAACTACACCATTACATCGATATAATCGATATGGTTCACATGGCAATAAAGGTTGAAAAGCAGCTAAAACGAAAAGCTACGTCTAGAGCAATCCCCAATAATGCTTCAACATCTAAGTGGGGGCAAGTGACCAACAAACGGGACATACCGAGCCGAAACAAAGAAGAAAGTGGCGCACCTAAGTTTAACAAGCTAAGCGGTGAGACGAGCAAGGGCAAAATGGAAGCTATTCTAAATCGATCCCGAGACATTAAGTGTTTCAAATGTTTGGGTTGAGGCCATATTGCAAGTCAATGTCCAAACCGAAACACTATGTTTATTCGAGATAATGGCGAGAATGAATCTGAAAGTGAAAGGGAATATGATGCTAGTGAGACACCCCAAGACGAGGAAGAAGTAGAACAAGCCGAAAATGGAGAGATTTTAGTGGTAAAAAGGAGTATTAGCTTACAAGGTGTCGAAAATGAACAACAATGCGAAAACATCTTCCATACGCGTTGCCAAGTACAAGGGAAGATTTGTTGCGTCATTATTGACGGAGGAAGCTGTACTAATGTGGCTAGCAACATATTGGTGGAGAAGCTCGGATTGACTACCACCAAACATCCCCATCCGTATAAACTGCAATGGCTTAACAACGGGGGAAAACTTAAGGTCACAAAACAAGTTTTGGTCTCCTTTGCAATAGGGAAGTATCAAGATGAGGTCTTGTGTAATGTGGTACAGATGCAAGCGGGACATCTCCTACTTGGGCGACCTTGGCAATTTGACAAGCGAGCGATCCATGATGGCTACATTAATCGGTACACTTTCAAATACTTGGGCCGGAACGTGACACTAGCCTCGCTAACACCCAAGCAAGTTTACGAAGATCAATTGAAGATGAAAGCATCAATTGAAAAATCAAAAGAAAGTGAGCGGAAAAATGAGAAAGAAAAAGAAAAGAATTTAGTAAAAAAGAGGGGCAAGAAAATGAGTGATAAAAAGAGAGAATGGGAACAAAAAGAAAAGGAAACAAAAGACGAGAGTGAAAAAGAAAGTTTTTATGTTAAAGAGAAAGAAATCCAGAAGTCTATGTTGTTAAAACAGCCTCTGTTGGTACTTATGTACAAGGAAAGTCTCTTTGGAACTAACAATTTTGATGACAAGTTACCTTCCCTTATTTTGTCTTTGTTATAGGAATTCCGAGACGTATTCCCGGAAGAGATTCCAAGTGGATTGCCTCCTATTCATGGAATAGAACATCAGATAGACTTTGTGCCGGGGGCCACAATTCCAAATAGACCAGCTTACCGAAGCAATCTATAAGAGACGAAGGAACTTCAAAGACAAGTGAATGAAGTCCTTGAAAAGGGCTATGTACGCGAGAGCTTAATCCCTTGTGCTGTGCCAGTCTTGTTAGTTCCCAAGAAAGATGGAACATGAAGGATGTGCGTAGATTGCCGAGCCATCAACAAGATCACGATCAAGTACCAACACCCTATCCTGCGATTGGATGACATGCTCGATGAATTGAGTGGAACGAGCTTATTTTCAAAGATCGACCTTAAAAGCGGGTACCATCAAATACGTACGCACGAGGGTGATGAGTGGAAGACTGCTTTCAAGACGAAGCAAGGACTCTATGAGTGGCTCGTTATGCCATTCAGGCTAACAAATGCTCCAAGCACATTCATGCGACTCATGAACCACATGTTGCGATCATTTATCGGTAGATTTTGTGTCGTATACTTTGACGACATACTTGTCTATAGTAAAACTTTAGATGAGCACGTGAAACATTTAAAGTCTGTTTTAGAAGTTCTGCGAAAAGAAACCTTATATCAAAATTTGCAGAAATGTGATTTTTGTACTAACAAAATTGTGTTTTTAGGATTTGTTGTCAGTTCGGAAGGCCTTGAAGTTGATCAAGAGAAGGTTAAAGCAATCCAAGAATGGCCCCGTCCGACAAATATTTCCCAAGTTCGAAGCTTTCATGGGTTGGCTAGTTTTTATCGACGGTTCGTACCGAACTTCAGCATGTTGGCCGCACCATTAACCGGTGTAATCCGTAAGAACTCTATTTATTTGGGGGAGAAGAACAAGAGAAAGCATTTTTGAAAATTAAAGACTGTTTGACTCAAGCACCATTATTAGACTTACCAAACTTTGACAAAACTTTCGGGTTAGAATGTGATACCTCAGGATTAGGTATTGGCGCTGTACTTATGCAAGACGGACGCCCCATTGCGTACTTCAGCGAGAAGCTCAACGGTGCTGTCTTAAACTACCCGACATATGACAAGGAATTGTATGCTCTAATTCGAGCCTTGGAAACGTGGCAGCACTACCTACTACCCAAAGAATTTGTGATTCATACCGACCACGAGTCATTGAAGTATTTAAGGGGGCAGCATAAACTCAACAAGCGACACGCTAAGTGGGTAGAATTTCTCGAATCATTTCCTTATGTCATTAAATACAAAAAAGGTAAGGAAAATGTAGTTGCTGATGCACTATGCCAAAGGTATGCCTTGTTAAATGTGATGGATTCTAAATTGATGGGGTTTGTATTTCTTAAGGACCTATATGTGAATGATACTGACTTTGGTGAATTTTTCAAGTTATGTGAAAAAGGAGCCTACGAGAAATACTACCGCCATGACGGATATCTGTTTCGAGAAGGAAAACTGTGCATTCCACAAGGATCTGTGCGAGAGGTGTTAGTAGATGAAGCTCATAGTGGCGGATTGATGGGACATTTTGGAGTTGCTAAAACTTTAGCCACCCTCCAAGAACACTTCTTTTGGCCTAAGATGCGACGAGATGTAGAAAAATATTGTGGGAGATGCGTTACCTGTAAAAGGGCTAAATCTCGAACTAATCCGCACGGTTTGTATAAACCTTTACCCATTTCTGAAACTCCTTGGACTGATGTTTCTATGGATTTTGTACTAAGCTTGCCAAGAAGCAAGAATGGACGAGATTCGATATTTATGGTTGTGGATAGATTCTCTAAAATGGCTCACTTTATAGCTTGCCATAAAACTGATGATGCTGTGAATATTGCTAATCTTTTTTTAAAGAAGTGGTTAGGTTGCATGGCATGCCTAAGACGATCGTGTCCGATCGAGACGCAAAATTTCTTAGCCATTTTTGGAGGACACTGTGGGGACAATTAGGAACCAAGTTACTATTCTCTATCACCTGCCACCCGCAAACGGACGGTCAAACCGAGGTGGTAAATCGAATTTTTTCAACATTGCTATGGGCGATCATTCGGAAGAACTTAAAGACGTGGGAAGATTGCCTACCACACGTGGAGTTTGCTTACAATCACTCTATACACTCTGCTACTAAGTTTTCCCCATTTGAAGTTGTGTATGGTTTTAATCCATTAACACCGCTTGATCTAATACCTTTGTCTTCTAATCAACTTGTGCATATAGATGGAAAACACAAGGCTGAATATATTAAACAGTTGCACAAAAAGGTTAGGAACAACATAGAGGCAAAAACTAAGGAGTACGAGCAGCGAGCCAACAAAGGCCGTAGGCACATTCGCTTTGAACCAGGGGACTAGGTTTGGGTTCATATGCGCAAAGAAAGGTTTCCCGCGCAAAGACGATCCAAACTTCTTCCGAGGGGAGATGGTCCATTTCAAGTCCTTGAGCGAATAAATGACAACTCTTATAAATTGGACTTACCAAGTGAGTATAATGTGAGTGCAAGTTTTAATGTCTCTGATCTGTCTCCTTTCGATGTAGGTGATGATTCGAGGACGAATCAACTTAAAGAGAGAGGGGATGATACGAACTCGCCTAAGAAGTCTGAGACGAAAGTCAACAAGACTCAATCAAGCTACCTAATGGGCCAATTAGGCGTGCCCGTGCTAAACAATTCAAAGATGCCACATCGGTTTTAGTGGCACAAATTTGGAATACAGATAGAAAAGAGCCCAAGAACATGCTAAGCCCTTACAATTTATTTGAAGTTGAATATACTAGCTAGTCCGACTGCTAGTTTATTTAACACTTTATTACGCATGTTTGATTTATTTTCAGTCATTTAATTAGTTTGCTGCATTTTCTTAGTTCATGTTACTTTATCTAGATATACGAGTTTTTAATATGTCCTTTGTCGAAGTTGAATGTTAGTGCATTTTACCTAGTGTTTTAAATAAAGCGATTAAAATTTGTGCTAACTATTTCAGCCAAATTTTTACTAATAATGTTCGTCTACATGTTTTTATAGTTTGCTCCACGTTTTGGTGCAAGTTGGATGATAGAATTCATGGAAGATGGTAGCTAAAAGAAACCATGATGGACTGCTAGCTTAAAATGGGCAAACAAATTCAAGTGGGAATTGAATAAACAAATGAACATGAAGGCCGAAATTCATGGAGAAAGTATGGAAATTGAATAAAGTTTTTGTTGAGGGAATATACATGCTTGGACGGCACAAGGTGGAATATTAATGGAAGAATAAACAATTCCTGGACTTAAAAGATGAAAGAAGAGTATGTGGGTGAATTAAATAATTGAAGGGCATGATAAAGCATGGGACGGCAAATGGGAAGAATAAATGGAGCCTTGAATTAAATAAACACAAGGTATGTGGCTATGGATTAATTTAATCAACCATGTTGGCACTTACAAGGAGCATGCGGCAACAAGGCTTGGTGGAGCTTAAGCATGGACGGCTATAGTGGAATGAGTCATCAACAATTAAAGACATGTGCTTATGAAACATTAAAGAAATGGAGCAAGTGTGTGGCTAGTGAGGGATGGACGGCAATATGGGGATAAGAATAAGAATCTTATGGGTGAATGGAAGCATGGTTAAATGGGAATGTTTGACATGAATATAATAATGAAAACCCAATTGTTATTAGTGGAATATGGGACGGCAAGGAGGAGCATGTGGGATAATTTTTAATTGCTAGATTTGTTTTACAATTGAGCAACACATGCCAGATTTTAATCTTCATGAAATTATTATATTCTCGAAGCATGGGGGCGGCTAAGTGGTACATGCTTTGGCCAAATAATTATGCTTTCATGAACTTAAAATTCTTGAAGAGCATGGGACGGCCTAAGGCATTAAGAGTTGAGAAACATTTGTAATCCCGGTATCCACTTGTCCTATAAATAGGTGGATCCTTGTCATTTGTAGGCACTTGTTGAAATTTTCATGAATGAATATTTTTCTTTTTGGTGAGTTTAATTCACTCTCCTAATTCTTCAAGGTTCGAATTGACTTATCTAGTTTCTAGTGGCGTCATTCTATCCTTGTTTCGAACTTATCATCCTTTCGGGTGTGGCGTTCATTTATCTGTACCGTTGGTTCCTATCTTGCTAGATAGTAGGTCTCGATTTTTATTCAAAACTCCTTTCACCAATTTGAAGCTTATAAGATTCGGGACTTTAATTTTTATTAAAGATTCTTTCTTGTTTCAAATTCGTATCCACCTCAACCACTTACCTATCTTTATTTTTCAAAGACATTATCAATAAAATTACCCCTTTTGTTATTTAAATGAAAAACTACATAATTTACGATCGGGCAACATTTACGATTCGTTTTCAAACCCGAGACGATTCGTATCACCCCCTTTATTGGTGATACTTAGTGTGTTTATATAGGCTTCGGAATGTGTTTCTTTGCCCCTAAGTATCCTAATCCGAGTGAAATTTTGCTTTGCCACGATTGGGACACACCATGGCACACGCCCGTGTGAATCATGGCCCGTGTGAGTCATCTTTTCCCTGTCAATCGATTTCAGTAAGTCAGTGGTAAGGTTTCGTGCTGATTTAATCTGTCTCTTAGTTATTTGAAAAGCCGAAGGCTATTAAGATTAAGTGTTAATGTTGGCCGATTGTAGGGGAAAGATTAGTCTCGCATATCTCGGGTTGTGGCTAGTATTCGAAAAGCGTGAAGGTAAGGATTATGGTTGTGCGTTAACCCTTAGGGATGTGCTAGTATAACCGAATAGCCTTTGTTAATGATCTTGGTTTGGCCAAATGTAGGAAGAGGGGATCTAGTGCGTTAGATCGAGATCTTCGGGATTCAGTAATCGCATTAGTAACCAGGTGTGTATCTTACACACTTCATAACTTATGTAAATGCGCTAATAACCTAAACTATGTTAAAAGCCCAAACTGTGTAGATTTCGATATGGTACTCTTATGGGTATGAGCAAGGATTTCGGGTAAGTCCGTTTGATGAGTTAAGATACTTGATTCTGATGATATCGCATATGTTGTGTTTCACTATATGTTTAATAATTAAGCATGATGGCATAATATGTATATGCATTGCATTATTGTGGGTGATATGAGAGGAGGGGGAAGATTGATATCTGTGACTTTGGGTCACCAGTGGTTTGGTACCATAGTTGATTTCGTGACTTTGGGTCACCAGAGGTTTGGCACCTCATAGCGACTCGTCCTAGTGGCTTCGCACCACAGTGGGTTGGCCCCACATTTGATAAAACGGGATTGTCGCCAGTGAGTTGGTATCACAACGTGGGTTGGCCCCACAATTGGATTATTCGTGACTTTGGGTCACCAGTGGTTTGGCACCACAATTATATTGATATCAGTGACTTTGGGTCACCAGTGGTTTGGCACCACCAGTGGTTTGGTACCGCACGTGGTAGAAACAGGAGTTATGGATGGCTAGGTTGGGTGCATGAAATACTTACTTGGTTATGACTTGTGTGAGACTGTTGCTATATTCGGGAGGAGGATTATGCACTGAGTCTTGGTGACTCACCTTCTCCCTTATCTTTTCAGGTGATTCGTAGATTGCGGATGAGGAGCCGGGTGGACTCGAGGTGGCCATGCGACATTTGTTTTCGGTTTTACATGGACTTTTGATTTGGGTACTTTACTTTAAATTTCGGTTTCCATTTGGGTTGTAATAAGGCCATTGCCTGTTTTTATTTTGGGTTTCTATTTTATCTGCTTTAAGTTTTCAAACATGACTAAGTAAATTGCTTCACTTGTTTTAATAACCTGAAACACAAAGCTTTCTAAACTATAATACGAAATGGGTTTCTAGACTTTGCCATCGGGCAATACAATTCACATGATAACAAAGCCAACTTAAATGATTTTCAAATCCAAGTTTTCCAAAGCTCAAATACAAATGGTTTTAATTAATCAAGTTAAAAATCACTCGGGTTTTAATCGACATAAATGTTTTCTTAAGTAATGAATCACGAACGAGTTTTAAAGAGGCTTTTTGGGATTTCAAAAGCAACTTAACGTTTTCAACTATACATACACAGGATTTTCTCAAACACAAAGCAATCAAAGAGTTTTCACTAAAAATAAACCGGTAAGTTGCTCTCTTTGAAACGTTTTCACTCTGTGACATGCCAGATTCAGTTGTGGTGTGTTGACCGGGTTTGGGGTGTTACAATTTTGGTATCAGAGCCAGGTTTAAAGGCTCGGCTGTGGGCTCGAGGCCCAAAATGTTTTAAGGTAGGGTTTTAAAAAGTTTTGTTGGAAAATACATGGTCTAAAAAGCATGACACCGAGTCTCCGGCACCGATCCGCCCAGATAAGTACCCCTAACTATTGGTTGTAAATGATTATGATGATATATGCTATGATATGAGTAGTATTACTGGACTACCCTAGAGACTGAAACCTATGGGACTTTGGGAACTCACGAAAACAAAACTCTTTAATAAGAAATGTTCATAAGACTGTGCCTTAATAACAGTGGAATAAAGACTGACGCATAAAACTTTTAAACCAGATAAATCGGGAACGTTAGTCATGAGCACTCGAGGACGTGGTCGTAATACACGTGGACACGGTCGAGGTAGGATGGCTGTGTCTGAACCAGTGGGGTCTGGTCAGGGGTCAAAAAATGAGATACCACCACTACCAGCTACGGGTGGTGAGTTTCAGGATCAGACAGGGGACGACGCAGTGTCGCAGGCAATGCTGCGGGTTCTAGAGAGGGTAGCTGGAGCAGGTGGAGGTGCGGGAGCTCGAAAATCTATATCTGAGCGACTCCGAGCCAATGGAGCCGAGGTGTTCCGAGGTGTTTCTGGTATGGCGCCCAATACGGCTGAGTATTGGTTGGAGGCGACGGATCGAATCATGGACGACTTGGATTTGACTGCTGAAGAGAAACTGAAAGGGATAGTGTCGCTCCTTCGGGATGAGTCATACCAATGGTGGCTCACGATTCGGGATAGTGCTGCAGCGGATGATCTCACGTGGGACTACTTTAAGGCAGCTTATCAAAAGAAATATATTGGATCTAGCTACATTGATGCGCAGTGGAAGGCGTTTCTGAGACTGGTTCAGGGGAGTAAGTCCGTATCGGAGTACGAGGCAGAATTTTTAAGGTTGAGCCGGTATGCTCGAGGTATCGTGGCTACGGAGCAGGAGCGATGTGTCAGGTTCGAGGACGGATTGAGGGATGAGCTGAGGCTGCTGATTGCTCCACAGCAGGAGCGGGAGTTTGCAGTGTTGGTAGAAAAGGCTAAGATAGCCGAGGGAGTAAAGGAATCTGTGAGGCAGAATCAGGACAGGAATAGACATAAGAGAGCTTTTGGATCATCTGGGTCGGCCAAAAATTCTCAAAAGAGGGCTAGTCATGGTGGGCCGAATCAATCTGGGAGGTCTGTTGCTGCTAATCAGGGACCAGCGCAGTGCACTCGGTGTGGAAAATCTCATTGGGGAGAATGTTGGACTGGTGGGAAAGAATGCTTTGAGTGTGGGTCACTGGATCATCGTGTGAGAGTTTGTCCACGTAAGTTAGCCAGGATTCAGTCTGAGGGTCAAGGCCATGCTCGGTTCAGGAATGAGGGACCGCAACCGCAGAGGGGTCGTGGTACTGGTAGAGAAGGTAATGGTTCTGGTCGGGGCCGAGAAGCACCAGGCAGAGGTGCAGGCAACACTGAAGCAAGACAGCCTGGATTGGTCTATGCAGCGAGGCGTCGAGAGGAGGGCGACGCACAGGACATCATAACCGGTACGTTCTTAATCTTTGGATTACCATATACTGCTTTGATTGATATGGGTTCGACGCATTCGTATGTTGCTAGTAGCATAGTAGAGACCATGAACTTAGACTCTGTGATTACTTCTAAGGAGATGACAGTAATTAGCCCTCTAGGTCACTCTGTAGAAGTAAATAAGCTGTATAGGGATGTACCCCTAGAACTTCAAGGGGTGTGTTCTTGGCTGATCTGATGGAACTGCCATTTGGGGAGTTCGATCTAATTCTTGGGATGGACTGGCTGGTGAAGTACCAAGAAAGTTTGGATTGCGCGGCTAAGTGCATGGTTTTGAAAACGATTGAGGGTGAAGAAGTAGTGATGATAGGTAATAGAAGAGATTACCTATCCAATGTGGTGTCTGCTCTGAAAGCTGAGAAGATGGTCAGGAAGGGTTGTAAGGCGTTCGTGGTTCATGTGTGTGCTTTGGAAGCCAAGGAGTCAGCTGTAGAGAATCCGAACGGTGAAGGAATTTTTTGACGTATTTCCAGAAGAACTTCCAGGTCTGCCTCCGGATCGTGAAGTTGAATTTGGTATCGATTTGTTACCCGAAACTGCGCTAGTGTCTATTGCCCCGTATAGGATGGCACCGAAAGAATTGGTAGAACTGAAGGCTCAAATTCAGGAGCTGTTGGACCGGGGTTTTATCCGGCCAAGTGTTTCGCCTTGGGGAGCACCTATGCTCTTTGTTAAGAAGAAAGATGGTACAATGCGGATGTGTATAGACTACCGCCAGTTGAATAAGCTGACGATCAAGAATAAGTATCCGTTGCTGAGGATAGACGACTTGTTTGATCAGCTTAATGGGGCATCAGTTTTCTCAAAGATTGATTTAAGGTCAGGGTATCATCAGCTAAAGGTGAAAGAGGCTGATATCCACAAGACGGTGTTTCGCACTCGGTATGGGCACTACGAGTTTCTGGTAATGCCGTTTGGATTGACTAACGCACCGGCAGCATTCATGGACATGATGAACCGGGTGTTCCAGCAGTATTTGGACCAGTTTGTCGTGGTGTTTATAGACGACATATTGGTATACTCAAGGTCTGAGGAGGATCATGATGCGCATTTGCGGGTGGTGTTGCAGATTCTGCGGGAGAAGCAGTTATTTGCCAAGTTCAGTAAGTGTGAATTCTGGCTTAGGGAGGTGACTTTCTTGTGTCACGTGGTGTCAGCTGAAGGGATTAGAGTGGACCCTCAAAAGATTGAGGCAGTGTTGGACTGGAAACCGCCTAAGTCGGTGGCTGAAGTTCGGAGTTTTCTAGGTCTGACAGGGTATTACTGAAGATTTGTAGAGGGATTTTCTTTGATCGCAGCACCGTTGACCAAATTGCTGAGGAAAGGAGTTCCATTTGTGTGGTCTGAGAAACAATAGGAAAGTTTCGACAAGCTAAAGAAGATTCTGACTGAAGCTCCAGTTTTGATTCAGCCTGAGGCCGGAAAGGAGTTCACGGTATATTGTGACGCATCGCATACTGGCCTGGGATGTGTGCTGATGCAGGAAGGGAAAGTAGTGGCATATGCATCTCGACAGTTGAGACCGCATGAGGGTAACTATCCGACACATGACTTGGAATTGGCTGCAGTGGTTTTCGCCTTGAAGATTTGGAGGCACTACTTGTACGGAGAGAAGTCAATAGTCTACACGGATCACAAGAGTTTGAAGTACCTCTTGACTCAGAAGGATTTGAATTTAAGACAGTGCAGATGGATTGAGCTGTTGAAGGACTACGACTGCTCAATTGAGTATCATCCGGGCAAGGCTAACGTGGTGGCAGACGCATTGAGCCATAAGGTAGTATCAGATCTGAGAGCAATGTTTGCTCATCTTAGCTTGTATGACGACGGGAACTTATTAGCGGAATTGCAGGTTAAGCCGACTTGGGTAGAACAGATTAAAGAGAAACAGTTAGTGGATGAGGGTTTGAATGCTCGGAGGTTACAAGTTCAGAATGGTGGTTTGGGAGGTTACAGCTTGACCAATGATGGAGTGTTGTGTTTTCAAAGGAGAGCTTGTATGCCGAAGGACGTCGAGTTAAGGCTGAGGATTCTTCAGGATGCACATAGCAGCTATCCATCCTGGGGGTAGCAAGATGTACCGGGATTTGCGAGAGCAATTTTGGTGGCTAGGATTGAAACGGGAAGTAACTAAGTTTGTGAGTAAATGTTTGACGTGTCAGCAGGTCAAAGCTGAGCATCAGTTGCCGTCAGGTTTACTTCAGCCGGTGAAGATTCCACAGTGGAAGTGGGAAAGGATCACTATGGACTTTGTCAGTGGGCTACCCCTTACGCCTAGTAAGAAGGACTCAGTCTGGGTGATTGTGGACCGTTTGACTAAGTCAGCGCATTTCATACCGGTAAGGGTTGATTACTCGCTTCAGAAGTTAGCTAAGCTGTATGTGGCAGAGATAGTGAGGTTGCATGGTGTGCCAGTGTCGATTATCTCGGATAGGGATCCCAAATTTACGTCAAGGTTCTGGAGAGCATTGCATCAGGCGTTGGGTACGCGGTTAGATTTTAGTACAGTATTTCATCCGCAGATAGACGGACAGTCAGAAAGGGTTATACAAATCTTGGAAGATATGCTGAGGGGCTGTGCTTTGGACTTCAGAGGCAGCTGGGAAGAATTTTTACCGTTAGCGGAGTTTGCATATAACAATAGTTATCAGGCAAGCATTAAGATGGCACCATATGAGGCATTGTATGGTAGGAAGTGTCGTACACCTACATGCTGGACAGAATTAGGTGAGCGTCAGATGTTGGGACCAGAGTTGGTTGCTGAGACCGAGGATAAAGTCAAGTTGATTCAGGCTCGCCTGAAGGAAACTTCGGACAGGCAGAAGTCATATGCCGATCTTAAGCGAAGAGATATTGAGTTTGCAGTAGGTGACAGGGTTTTCCTGAAGGTTTCGCCATGGAAGAAAGTGCTGAGGTTTGGAAGGAAAGGCAAGCTAAGCCCAAGGTTTATTGGCCCATATAAGGTGTTGAGACGAGTGGGATCGGTATCTTATCAACTCGAGTTGCCAGCAGAGCTGAGTCAGATACACGATGTGTTTCACGTCTCCATGCTTAGGCGCTATCGTTCAGATCCATCGCATGTTGTATTGGTGGAGGAAATTGAGGTGAGACCAGATTTGACTATGGAGGAGGAACCAGTGCAGGTTCTAGATCGGGATGTGAAGGTTTTACGCAAGAAGTCGGTTCCGTTGGTAAAAGTGTTGTGGCAAAACCATGGCGTGGAAGAAGCTACGTGGGAGCCAGAGGATGTGATGAGACAGCAATACCCTCAACTCTTTTGACAAGGTAATTTCGGGGCCGAAATTATTTTAAGGGGGTAGAACTGTAATATCCTTAAATAGGGGTTATTATATTTGAACAGTTTGCATGTGTATGGCTTGGTTGTGATATTAATTGAGGTGTTCTAGGGTCTAGGTATAAGCCAAGGGTAGGCCCAAGCTATAGGAAAAATTTTGTTTTTAAGCTTTGGTTAAGGGGAGCTGAAGGAGCTAGGGGTTAAATATATTTTGTGGTAAACTTTAGCACAAGAAATGCCTTGGTAAAGTGGCAAGGAGGCGCCACTTAGGGCCTTAGGAGGTGACGCCACAAGCAGGGGAAGGGAGCTCAGGTTCGAGCAGCGGAAATCCCATTTTCTGCTTACCATTTTGACGCCAAGGAGGGAAGAGTTGTGCTCAACTCAAACTCTGTCAGATAACTGTTGATTAAGTCAAACTAGTTTGAACTGGTGGAGTAGAGAGAATTTAGGAGCTTGTGAAATTCAAACTCATTCGAGTTAGTGCACAGGAGAAATTTGAGGTGTTTGCTGAATTTTGAATTGTGAAGGAGGAGTGTTCGGTTGGGGAGCTTGCTAGGTGTGTCGTCCCTCCATAGTCAACTTAGGAGGACATTTTCGGATAGTCTAGGCTATAGTGCAATCAGTTGTGGGCTAAAACTGAAACTTCATTTGGCACTTGTCGATTTCCCCTTAATGCACCATGTTGAAGTAAAACCCGAAATCCCTTATGCACCTGTCGGATTCTCTTGAAAGCACCTAGCTGAATGCCCATTCCTTAGTTCTAGTTCTTTTTCTTCTTCTTCTCAAGTGCTTTGGCCGAATCTCCTTCTCTCCCATCTCCCTCTTTTCTTTCTCTCATATTTGTTCAAAACTGCATCAACATCTCTTCTTCTCAAATCAACAACTTTCTTTTCTCTCCATTCTCTCTTGTGCCGAAACCTTCTTCTTTTTCCTCCTTTTGCCGAAACTCCCTTAATCTCTTTTCTTTAAACCAAAGCCGAGTACCATTCATCTTTCTCCCATTCTCTCCTTCCACTTCGGCCGAATCCTAATTGTTTTTTCTGAAGCCATAGCCGAATCTCCTTTGTTTGCCCTCCACCATTGCCGAAATTTTTCAAACTCTCCCCTTCTCATTATTGGCCAAATATCAATCTAGCAGAGATCTCCCTAGATTTCTTCTCTAATCGGTTTGGTATAGGTAAGTCTGTCATGACCAAATTTCCTCTATTCTCACTTACTTTTCTCTAGAGACATGTATAGAACAAAAGCCAAATTACGGCATTTGTTTTGACTTTTAATCAACCATGCAATCGGTTTCTTTTAGGATCTCCGAGATTTTGAAGCAGTAGATCGGAGTCATCTTTTCCCTGTCAATCGATTTCAGTAAGTCAGTGGTAAGGTTTCGTGCTGATTTAATCTGTCTCTTAGTTAATTGAAAAGCCGAAGGCTATTAAGATTAAGTGTTAATGTTAGCCGATTGTAGGGGAAAGATCAGTCTCGCATATCTCGGGTTGTGGCTAGTATTTGAAAAGCGTTAAGGTAAGGATTATGGTTGTGCGTTAAACCTTCGGGATGTGCTAGTATAACCGAATGGCCTTTGTTAATGATCTTGGTTTGGCCGAATTAGGAAGAGGGGATCTAGTGCGTTAGATCGGGATCTTCGGGATTCAGTAATCGTGTTAGTAACCAGGTGTGTATCTTACACACTTCATAACTTATGTAAATGCGCTAATAACCTAAACTATGTTAAAATCCGAAACTGTGTAGATTTCGATATGGTACTCTTATGGGTATGAGCAAGGATTTCGGGTAAGTTTGTTTGATGAGTTAAGATACTTGATTCTGATGATATCGCATATGTTATGTTTCACTATATGATTAATGATTAAGCATGATGGAATAATATGTATATGCATTGCATTATTGTGGGTGATATAAAAGGAGGGGGAAGATTGATATCTGTGACTTTGGGTCACCAGTGGTTTGGCACCACCAGTGGTTTGGTACCACAGTTGGTTTCATGACTTTGGGTGACCAGAGGTTTGGCACCTCATAGCGACTCGTCCCAGTGGCTTCGCACCACAGTGGGTTGGCCCCACATTTGATAAAACGGGATTGTCGCCAGTGATTTGGTATCACAACCTGGGTTGGGTCACCAGTGGTTTGGCACCACAATTATATTGATATCAGTGACTTTGGGTCACCAGTGGTTTGGCACCACCAGTGGTTTGGTACCACACGGGGTAGAAACAGGAGTTATGGATGGCTAGGTTGGGTGCATGAAATACTTACTTGGTTATGACTTGTGTGAGACTGTTGCTATAATCGGGAGGAGGATTATGCACTGAGTCTTGGTGACTCACCTTCTCCCTTATCTTTTCAGGTGATTCGTAGATCGCGGATGAGGAGCCGGGTGGACTAAGGTGGCCATGCGACATTTGTTTTCGGTTTTACATGGACTTTTGATTTGGGTACTTTACTTTAAATTTTTGTTTCCATTTGGGTTGTAATAAGGCCATTACCTGTTTTTATTTTGGGTTTCTATTTTATCTGCTTTAAGTTTTCAAACATGACTAACTAAATTGCTTGACTTGTTTTAATAACCTGAAACACAAAGCTTTCTAAACTATAATACGAAATGGGTTTCTAAACTTTGCCATCAGGCAATACAATTCACATGATAACAAAGCCAACTTAAATGATTTTCAAATGCAAGTTTTCCAAAGCTCAAATACAAATGGTTTTAATTAATCAAGTTAAAAATCACTCGGGTTTTAATCGACATAAAAGTTTTCTTAAGTAATGAATCACGAACGAGTTTTAAAGAGGCTTTTCGGGATTTCAAAGGCAACTTAACATTTTCAACTATACATACACAGGATTTCCTCAAACACAAAGCAATCAAAGAGTTTTCACTGAAAATAAACCGGTAAGTTGCTCTCTTCGAAACGTTTTCACTCTGTGACATGCCAGATTCGGTTGTGGTGTGTTGACCGGGTTTGGGGTGTTACTTAATCCCATAGGCTTGCATGAAAATCAAATATCCACCACTATAATATAAGATGATACACAAATCAAAAGGTCTTTAACAGGGTTGTAGCAGGGCTTGGGTTAAAGGTGTGGATAAAGGCTGAATTAGCGGGTTAGAATCGAGGCTGACTTGACAAATCACCTAACTAGAGATATCGAACTGATAATAATTACATAAATAATATTCTGATATGAGCTTTTTCTTCAATAGTTTGGAATTTAATGTATAAGCTCGCTTAACCACAAAACCAATAGTGAATATTCTTTGATTTTTTAATTTTTTTATTTTTTTGGAACAAGTCAAATTACATAATAAAAGATGAATTCCACTAATAAAATAATTAGGCAACCGATCAAATCAGATATCGACAGAAAGGGTAGTCAAGGAATGGTGATAACAAATACAAAGGGTTTTGAGTTAATATTAGTAGGTGAGTCAATAAAAAGGATTGTTAGGATTAAACGGGGTTCACTAGGGGTTAATTGTGAAGGTAGATTTTTTGTAGGGTAAGTGGGTTAAATCCTAGGTGCCTTTATCATCTCTGTATATCAAATCAAAGGTGTGGTCTCGACATGTATAATCAAAGCAAGTTCTAGAATAACAAATCAATGTTGACATACTCATAATCAAAAAGTGAGCAAGGAAAAGAATATATGCTCTATAAGGCTTAAAATCTCACAAAAATTATGGGTATTTGATATCAACCTCGTAAATTTCAAACTTCAAGGTAATAACTAGATTCAGGTAGACAACCTAACAAATTTTAAATTTCTGAAAAATAGACTTATTATGCTTGATTCTCTAGTATCTTAAAGTTTAATCATCAATGTACAATTATCAATGACTTAATCCAAAACATATCAACAAAATCATAAATCAAAGGAAATTTCATTTTAATCATAATATGAGAAACTTACTTTAATACAAGATATCATTCAGGGGTTTGAGAATAATGCAGAAAGTTAGGCACTTTCTTGAAATAAATATTCACCCCCCAAACTTAAAATGTACATTGCCCTCAATGTACAAAGATGTATATGAAATTTAAGAGAAAGGGAGAGGTGAAACTTCCTGAATTTGGATAGTTTCCTTGAGTTGGGAGTCTGAGGTGTGGTGGCTGCTACCGAGCACTGTGCTAGATGAAGAAATTGGGAAGCTCGTAGAGAATTAGCCAGGAAATATTAAGATACATTTAAAATAAACTAAATATATAATTAAAGACGGGAAAGATAAAGAGAAAGAAAATAGAAGTGTAAATAAAATTAAAATTAAAGACGAATGGACCAAATAGTCCTTATTGTTGGATGGTTTGCGAGGTGGGTGTGACCTCTAAGGCTGCATTGAGGTGGTGGTCGTGGTTCCGGTGTGATTCCCTAGGAGCCTTTAGAACCTAAAATCAAGAAACTAAAATAAAATAAACTAATTTAATCATAAGAGAGTCAAAAAGAAGGAAAATAAAGGAGAAGAGTAAAGAAGAAGAAAAATTAAATAGTCTCAAAGACCCTTGGCTTGTCGAGTAGATGAAGCGGCAGGCATGAACTTCTGTAGATCGGTCTCCCACAAGGAGACTGTGCTTGAATCCTTCCGCTTCTTCGACATAGGTATTTTGGAGATCAAGGGTTAGAAAAAATATTGTGGAAGGGAGAAGGTCTTAAAAAGAAAAGGGAAAGAAAATGGTATGGAAGGAGGGGTATGGGGAGTAGGTTAGAAGAGGGGGTGGTTTAAATAGGATATTGAGGTATGGTACATCCCACGCCCGTGTACCCTGGGCGTGTCAATTTACACAGCCATGTCGCATGACCGTGTTGTGTTTTGTTCGTTTCTCCCACGCTCGTGGTTAGGGTCCCACGTCTGTATGTGATCTAACAGTGTTGTCCACGGCCGCGTCGCACGGCCGTGGGGTTTTTTCGGTGCCCGTGGTGTGGTGTTGGAGTCCGTGACTCGAAGATTTTATTTTTTCTGTCTCGTACTATTTTTGCCATGTCAGTTGAAGATTCAGGAGGTCCACACGGCCACGGCCGTGTGCAAGGTCGTGTGGCCTGGAAATCTGCACCTTTGGTTATTTTAAAGTTGGTGCTAAAAAGAAAGAATAAAATAAAATAGATAAGATAAATAAAAATGTAGAAGTTAATAGGGTTAGTACTCGGGTTGCCTCCCGAGAAGCGCTCGTTTATAGTCTTAAGCTAGACTTACCTCTCATTCGCATATTCATGGTGGTTTGAAGAGTTGAAAGTCCTTCCTCATGCTAGCAGCTCCATTATCATGATAAAGTGTAAGACGAATAGCGTTTATTTTCAAAGTGCCAGAAATAGGGTTACTTACTTCGACTGTTTCGGAACGGAAAACATTGACCACCTTAAAAGGGATTTGTTTGTTTGTGTTAGGATCAGGGGGAGGTATTCGTGGGTTTGCCTTATCTAACAATAATTGATCTCTGAGTTTGAACTTGTCTGTCTCGTAGAGTGGCTTTGGTTCTGCTTCATATATCCCTAGTTTTTCTTTGAGATGCGTCTTCCACTCTTCTAGTTCATTGATCTGAATCCCTTGTTCCTCATGAGTTATTTCTTTATTGGCATGGGGTCTAGGATTAGGATCATGCTGTGGTGCTTCCTGAAAAGAAGGGTTAACCGAATGGTTATCAATAGAATTTACTTTCTCACCTTGATTAATTGATGTCCTAGCTGAATCGAGAGCTTGAAGAGTGACTGTCTCGTCACCTACACAGAGTACGAGTTCGCCTGCATCGACATCGATTTTAGTCCTGGCAGTTGCTAAGAATGGTCTTCCTAAAATTAGAGGGATCGTGTAATCTACTGGGAATACGAATTTATCAATTTTTACGAGTACATCTTCAATTATACCCCTAGGAATTCTAACAGTTTTATCAGCTAATTGAATGCTCATCCTAGTTTGTTTGGGCTTCCTTAGACCTAATCGTTTAAACATTTTATAAGGCATGACATTGACGCTTGCCCCTAAATCAGCTAACGCATTATCAATAGATAGACTACCAATTAAGCATGGAATTGTAAAACTCCATGGATCTTTTAGTTTCTGTGGTAGTTTATTTTGCAACATTGCTGAGCACACTGCGTTATACGAGCACGCCCGGGGCACCAACGAATTTTAATTTGTGGAGCTCGTTATTAGCTCACCTCTTAGCTCATTTTAATTAGTTAATTGCTGGAATAAAAATTAGGTAACTTAGCTTAAGTTAATTAAACGAAATTTAATTAATTTAGTTTAAGTTAATTAAGTAATTTAGTCAAAATTAATTTGTGCAAGCTTTAATTAATTTGTCTTCTTTCGTGCATTAGTTTGTGTCAATAAATACTTGTCACTAATTAATTTAATTGGTGCTTGTTGATTTTTTTTTTTGATGTCTAATTGCCATTGTAATGTGCTCATTTTATAAATTAATGAGTTGGCTTAATGAGTTGCGGGTAGCATGAATCAAGTAGGAGCCTTGAATTAAAGAAACAACAAATGGAGCATGAAGCCCTTGACCTAATTGTTTAAAAATTTTAGAAGGCATGACATTGATGCTTGCCCCTAAATCAGCTAATGCATTATCAATATATAGACTACCAATTAAGCATGGAATTGTAAAACTCCCTGGATCTTTTAGTTTCTGTGGTAGTTTATTTTGCAACATTGCTGAGCGCACTGTGTTTAGTTACACATGTGATGCCTTGTCTATCTTTTGTTTGTTTGTCAATAGCTCCCCTAAGAATTTCCTAGAATCTGGCATCTGCCAAAGAGCTTCAAGTAACGGTAAGTTGATATGTAATTTCTTTAAAAGTTTAAGAAACTTACTGAACTGTTCCTCTGTGTCGTCTTTCGTTAGTGCTTCGGGATATGGTATACGAGGTTTGTACTCTTTGATTATCAGTTTTGGTTTTATCTCAACCTTTCCTTCTTCTACCATAGTTTCTTGCCTTAGATTGGGTTCTTCTACCCTTACGTTATCATGAGCTGTTATGGCTTGAATTTGCTCCTTAGGGTTAGGTTCAGTGTTGCTTGGTAGGCTTCCACGTGGTCTTTCAGAGATCTCCTTAGCCAGTTGTCCTAACTAATTCTCGATTCTTTGAATCGATCCTTGCTGATTTTTTAGTGTTGTCCCAGTATTCTGAAAACGTGTTTCTGTTGCTACTCATAAACCGTAAAAGTAACATATTTTAAGCCCACATTTAGTATGCTTTTGGATGAATTAAGCCTCGATTTATGTAAAAAGGTGCTCTTAGTCCTTTATTTTCATGTTTTATACCCAGAAAAGCACCCGAGGATGAAAAGAACAGAAAACGGGCCCAAAACAGTGTAAATGGGCCATATCACGAAATCCACACGGCCTGGGCCCAAGACCACACGGCCGTGCCTCCCGTCCTACTAGAACATGTCCATCTCCCAATTCACACGGTCGTGCCTCATTCAACAAGATTGAACACGGCCTGGCCACGACTTACGCGGGCGTATGCCATGGCCGTATCCCTTTAGCAGGAAAGAGCAATTTCATTCGAATTTGGATACTTAGGGGGCAAAGAAACCTATTTCGAAAGCCTATATAAACCCCCTAAGTGTTACCTGAAAGAGGGCGGTTAGCTAGGCCAAGGAGCCGAGCCAGAAAAGTCAGATTTGTGGAGAATCACTCGAAGATAGCCAGTTGATCCATCTCAAGAAGCCGGAATTATACTCAAGACGGCGGATCTCTCCCTCAGTTCCTTCAGGGAGTTTTAGGGATTTCTTATGTCTTGTTTTATCTTCTCTTTTGAGATATTCTCTTTTATTATTATGAACTAAACCCTTCAGATACCTGAGGGGGATGAAACCTAAGACAGATCTTGTTATTGTTTTCTGAACTATATGATAAATATTTGACTTGTTCTTAATTATGTGATCTTAATTCTTGTGTTGATATTTTCGGGATATTAATTCAAGTATAATGTGCTTAGGTGGTGGAGCAAAAGTCCCTGCTTAAGAGTAGATCTAGCATAATTAAGCGGAGTTGATTGCACGCCTAGAGATAGGGTGACGAGATTTTGCCGGAAAAGGGTGAAACCTAATATGGGAGTCCATAGATCGGGTTAATGCAATTCTAGGGGTTTTAATTAGAAAGACATTTCAATTAATCAACCTAAGGTTAGACGTTATTCGCCTTGAAAGAGGGTTTAATATAACTTAGGGAATCTTACGGATCAAGTCAAGTGAATAAATCATCTGGTTCAGTGTTAGATAACAAGTGAAGTCTAGGTGGATTCTTCCTAAGGGTATCGTCTTAATCAACTGAGTTTTCCCAATAGTATTTTCCCCAATTCATTCTTTTTGTCTTTGCGTCTTTAGTTTTGTTGATAGTTAAATTTAGATTAGATAAACAATCACTTAATTCTTAGCCTAAATGATAGAAAGAGAGTTAGTATTAGGATTCGATATTCCGGTCTTGCCTAAACTATACTACTGTTCGATAGGTGCGCTTGCCTTAAAATCGTTGTCAAGAGTTAGTTTCCAGGTTCGATCATTTTTATTATAAATTTTAAAGCTCTAATTTCGACGATCAGCTATTATGACTTTTGTCAGCATCTCTTCAAGATTCGGATTCTTTTCTTGTGGGTAGAACTGATTTTGGAAATTTGTAGGGGGTTGTTGTCTCTGATTTCCCCATGAAAATTTGGGATGATTCCTCCAACTTTTATTATAAGAATTACTATAAGGGTTATTGTTAGATCTAAAATTTTTACCCATATAGTTCATTTGTTCGCTCGCCATGCCCTGTTCGTAGGGTGGGTACTCAGGATTCGCCACACTTCCACTTGCATCGCACTGCATCACCGGGTGAACCTGCGAAGAACACAGACCATCAATCTTTTTATTCATCATCTCTATCTGATTTGATAGCATGGTTACTGTGCCGAGGTTGAAAACTCTGGATGTTTTTGTTGGCCTTGTCCTTGTAACTTGCCACTGATAGTTATTCAGTGACATCTCTTCTATAAATTCGTAGGCCGCTTCAGGGGTTTTGTTATTCAGGGTTCCACCGGCAGCTGAATCAATTAGTTGTCTTGTTGAGGGGTTCACACCATTGTAGAAAGTTTGGACTTGAAGCCACAAAGGTAATTCATGGTGTGGGCACCTTCTCAGTAAGTCCTTGTATCTCTCCCATGCGTCGTATAGTGTCTCTAAATCTATCTGCACAAAAGAAGAGTTATCATTCCTTAATTTGGCCGTTTTGGCCGGTGGAAAATATTTTAATAAAAACTTTTCGGTCATTTGATCCCATGTAATGATCGATCCTCTAGGAAGAGAATGCAACCACTGTTTAGCTTTATTCCTCAGAGAGAAGGGAAATAACTGAAGATGGATTGCATCATTAGAAACACCATTTATCTTGAAAGTATTGCAAAATTCTAAGAAATTTGCCAAGTGATTATTTGGATCTTCATCCTGCAAACCATCAAACTGAACAAATTCCTGTATCATCAGAATTGTGCTAGGTTTCAGTTCAAAATTATTTGGAGCAATAGTAGGTCTAACAATACTTGACTCAGTTCCTGTTATGTAATATCCCGAAATTGGGCCTAGTAGGATTGGGCCGATTGGGCCTTGGGCTTTAGGAAAAATTTTGAGTATTATTTGTGTTGGCTCGGGTATGAATTTTGTGTGTTAGCATAGTCTTGTGAAGGCTTGATTTTATTTAGGAAGCTAGAATAATTTTTAGTATAGTTTATTTATTGAAGTAGATTAAGTGAGTTTGACACTTAAGTTAATTTAAGTGTTAATTTAGAGCACAAGAGGAGTAAGTGGCAAGATGGCTAAGGCTCTTGAAAGGTTGCTTGAGGTTAATGGTTCGAGTATCAAGGAAAGCATTTTGAGGATTTTTTATTTCATCATAGCATTTATGGACGGTCAACTTATGTTTATGATAGGTTGGACTTTCATCTTTTGATAAGTTGAATATATGTTTAAGGAAAGCTTGATATTGGGGATAAGATTCTTAAAGTTAAGGAAGGTTGGGGAGACATAAGGCTAGACTTTAGGATGATGTTTTGGAAAGTTTTCCTAGGCTTTAGTGCATGTATGTGGATGGCATGGGTGTCTAGGTGGGTGGCCGAATTTTGTTAGGTGGTTTAGGGGGGAATATTTGGCCAATTCCTCTTTTGTGCATCTTTTTGCATTTTGCTTTTCCTCTCCAAAAACTCTTTCTTTTGGCCGAATGTTATTGTGCACTTTTGTGCAAATTATGTTTGTGTTTTAGCCTTTATTTTGTTTGAACCAAATACCATTTCCTTTCTTTCATTTAATCCTTTTGAACCGAAACAACATTGGTACTTTTGTGCACTTTTCTTTTTGGCAAATAAGGAGTTGACCAAATCTCTTAACCCATTTTTCTCTCTTATTCTTTTTCTTCCTTTTTGGCTGAATCTCTCCTCTCCAAACTTTCTTTTCTTTTCTCCATTGTTGCTAAAATCGAACTCTCTCTCTCTCTCTCTCTCTCTCTCTCTCTTTCATTCTCTTTTCTATTCACATATTTCTTCTCTCATAACCAAATTGCCGAAACTCCCTACTTCCTTTTAGTTTTTATTTGACCGAATATTCAAGGGTAGACTCTCTTGGTTTCTTCAATCGATTTTGGAAAAGAGTAAGTATTCTTGGCTGATTTTTCCTATTATTTCTTTCTCCTTTCTATATCACTTTCTTGTGGTCATAGGCCGAATCTTTGGGCATTGGTTTGCAAGGTTCTAATCATTCTAGGAATCGATTTCATTTAGGCTTCTCGGGACGTTGGAAGCAATCAATCTAAGCCTCGATTCTTTGTCAATAGATTTGGGTAAGTTTAGGTAAGACTTGGTATTTCGAAGTGATAACTCATTGGATTTAGTGTTATGGCCGAATGGCCTTTGTTTATAATATTGTAATATGACCGATTGTAGGACAAGGATCTAGTGCGGTAGACCGGATCTTCGGAAGTTAGTTTTGCTTTGGTGAAATGTGTGTATCTTACACACTTTATAACTTGGTTTATATATATGTATTTATGTGTGTTATAACTAATCATATTATGAAAGTGGGAAAAACGATGAGAATTGGATATGATACCATGATTGTATGAATGAGGATTCGGGTAAGTCCGTTCCTATACGTTGTTAATACTTGTGGATTGAAATCATGATCTATGATTTATGATATTTATTATATGATTCATAATAAAGTGTATTAACATGATTTGGTTATCTTTTGCATTGGTATGGGCAATATGAGAGGAGGGGGAAGATTATGACTTCGGTCACCAGTGATTTGGTATCACATTTGTGTCTTCGGACACCAGAGATTTGGTATCTCCAGTGATTTGGTATCACATTCGTGTCTTCGGACACCAGAGGTTTGGCACCTCATAGCGTCTCGTCCCTGTGGTTAATTCCACCGTGGGTTGGCCCCACTTTTGAGAAATGGGATCGACGCCAGTGATTTGGTATCACACGTGGGTTGGCCCCACAACTTGATGATTTGTGACTTCGGTCACCAGTGGTTTGGCACCACCGGTGGTTTGGCACCACCAGTGATTTGGTATCACATTCGTGTCTTTGGACACCAGAGGTTTGGCACCTCATAGCGACTTGTCCCTGTGGTTTTACACCACCGTGGGTTGGCCCCACTTTTGAGATATGGGATCGTCTGCCAGTGATTTGGTATCACACGTGGGTTGGCCCCATAGATGGATTATTCGTGACTTCGGTCACCAGTGATTTGGTATCACATTTGTGTCTTTGGACACCAGTGGTTTGGCACCA
This sequence comes from Gossypium australe, assembly GCA_005393395.2. NCBI lineage: Eukaryota > Viridiplantae > Streptophyta > Magnoliopsida > Malvales > Malvaceae > Gossypium > Gossypium australe. The sequence goes on from CM016619.1 coordinate 131,131,611, forward strand.
CCAGTGGTTTGGTACCACACGGGGTAGAAAAGGAGTTATGGATGGTTAGGTTGGGTGCATTATACATATATGTTGCTTTGTTATAATTTGTGTAAGTATGTGGAATTTACCCGGGAGATGGAATATGCACTGAGTCTTGGTGACTCACCTTCTCCCTTATATTTTCAGGTGATTCGTGAGATCGCGGAAATGGAGCCGGATGAACTCGAGGAGGCCATGCAATAAAAGTTGGTTTTATATGAACTTCCATTTGGGTATTTTATTTTAATTTGGTTTTCATATTTTATGGATTTGTAATAAGGCCTGTTTAATTATGTTTTAGATTATTTACTTAATGTTTTGAACATGTTTTAAATATGGTTATAAATTTCTTGATTATTATAATACATTGAGCACAAAGTTTTCTAAACTACACAACGCGATGGTTTTTAAAACGTTACCATCGGGTAACATAAATCATTTGATAATGTTAACAACTTAAGTGTTTTCGATAATTTAAATGATTTTCAAATATTAAGTTCTACATTCAAATGCAAATGGTTTCAAAGTAATAATTCGAGTTTTCTTAAAATGATATAGCCTTTTCTAACTTATGATTTATTTACTTATTTTAAAAGTTTTATGTAATTTCAAAGTAAATTTTCAGTTTCAACTTATACAATATGTAATTTCTACAAATATAGAATTTCAAAGGGTTTTTCACAAAAATTTAATTGTTAATTCGATTCTTTCAAAAATATTTTCCTCAGTGACATACCAGATTCGGTCGTGGCGTATTGACCGGGTTTGGGGTGTTACATGGTAAATTAGGTTTAGCATAATCATACATTGTTCGAGGAGCATGATTTTCCACCACAACTAGAGGTGGCAGATTATTTTCAGCCATCACTTTAGTAGTGTTGTTGAATTCGGCTTCTTGCTCTCCTTCTACGTAGTTTAAGCTTCGTCTTATCTCTCTGCGATTTCTACGAACGGTACCTTCAATATCACTGTCGTAAAGTAAGGGTCCTGTCGGGTTCCTTCTAGTCATAAAATAGTGGTACCTGTCAGGAAAAGACAGAAGAAGAAAAATTAGTAAAGTTAAAAATAAAGTAAAAATTAAATTAAATTGCGAAAAATAAAAATGGCTAAAGTAATAAAAATTAAGCTTTCTTAATATTTTAGTTCCCCGGCAATGGTGCCCAAAACTTGATCGTTGATGCAAAGTCTTAAAATTTACAACTACAATTATTGAACCTAGAAACTAACTATGACAACGATTTGAGGCAAGCACACCTATCGAACAGTAGTATATCTTAGGCAAGACCGGATTGTCGAACCCAAAGGAACCAAAAGTACTAATACTAAGTCTCTTTTTATTATCTAGCCTAAAATAAAGGGAATTTGTTGTTTAATCTAAAATTAACTAATTATTAAACTAAAGATTCTAAGACAATGAAGAATGAAATTGGGGAAACACTTGTGGGAAAAACCAATTGATTAAGACGACACCCGAGGAAGAATCCACCTAGACTTCACTTGTTATCTAACACTGAACTAGATGATTTACTCATTTGAATTGATCTGTAGGATTCCCTAAGTTATATTAATCCTCTCTTCAAGGCGACTAACGTCTAACCCTAGGTTCATTAATTGAAATCTCTTTCTAATTAAAACCCCTAGAATCGCATTAAATCGATCTATGGACTCCCATATTAGGTTTCACCCTAATACATAAATATATATATTAAGTAAAAATATTTATTTTAGACGCCTTTGGAAAATATTTACAAAAAGAGGCACCTAGTTTTTACGAAAATAGCAACTAAATTTTAAAATAATCCAATTAAGTCCCTAGACTTAATGAAAATTTGAAATTGAGTTGCAATTTAAAACATGGGTCAAAATTGACCTTTTTATTTGAAAAACCAAAAATTTATTTTTGTCATTTAGGGAATAATTTCTTGGAAAATTATGTAAAAATCAATTCCTAGGAAGATTGGAGGGGTCACAAGCGGTCCCACTTAGGTTCCAATCTCTTAGACAGAATTTATTTACACATAATAAACTCGAAAATATACCCTCAGTAATGTATTAAAAATAAGAAAACTTAAATATGTGATAAATTGAACAAGATTTGATCCCGTTCAGGTTTTTCTCCGTAGTAATGTTTCAAACGTTGAGCATTGACTTGAAAATTACCTCAATTACCTTGGAGTTCAACAACTCCATATGGATAGATGTGATGAATCGTATATGGACCGGGCCGAATTTTAACTTACCTGGGAAGAACTTTAATCTGGAATTAAATAACAAGACTTGCTGACCTGCTTCAAATTCTCTAACTCGAATGTGCTTGTCGTACCATTTCTTGAGTCTTTCTTTGAGTAATATGGCATTTTCGTATGAAAACATTCGAAATTCCTCTAGCTCGTTGAGTTGGATCATCCGTTTCTCTCTAGCAAGCTTAAGATCCAAGTTGAGTCGTCATAGAGCCCAGTAAGCTTTGTGCTCTAACTCCAGAGGTAGATGATATGCTTTCCCAAAGACCAACCTGTAGGGTGACATTCCTAAAGGTGTCTTGTATGCTGTTCTGTAAGCCCATAAAGCATCATCTAGTCTTTTGGACCAATCTCGTTGGTTCGGGCAAACTACCTTCTTAAGGATGCCTTTGATCTCCTTATTCGCCAGCTTAGCTTGCCCATTCGTCTGCGGATGGTAAGCTATAGCAACCTTATGTTTCACTCCATGTTTATCTAGCAACCATTTTAACCACTTGTTCACAAAATGGGTCCCTTCATTACTGATAATAGCTCCTGAAGATCCAAACCTTGTGAACACGTGTTTCTGTAAGAACTTCATCACAACCTTAGCATCATTCATCGGATAAGCTTCAGCCTCGAACGACTTGGACACATAATCTACTGCTACCAATATGTACTTGTGACCAAAAGACAGAGGGAAAGGACCAAGAAAGTCAATACCCCAAACATCGAACAATTCTACCTCAATGATATTTGTTCAAGGCATCTCATTTCTGTTGGTGATATTTCCAACCCTCTGACATCGATCACAACTCTTTACGTAAATGTATGCATCCTTGAATAGTGTGGGCCAAAAGAATCCAGCTTGTAATACTTTGGCCGCAGTACGAGTACCTCCAGAGTGTCCCCTACTTGGAGCTGAGTGACAGTGGTATAAAACCTTCGGTATTTCATCTTTTGCCACACATCTCCTGAATCATCTGATCTGCACACTTTTTAAACAAATATGGCTCTTCCCAGAAATAGTACTTCGCATCGTGAAGAAACTTTTTCCTTTGTTGATACGTTTTATTAATCGGCATCAAACCAAAAGCTAAATAGTTAGCAATATCAGCAAACCAAGGAATATTATGGACATGATTTACCTTCAGTATGTGTTCATCTAGAAATGTCTCCTGAATTGGTATAAGTGGAAAATTTCCCTCTTGCGGCTCTGATAGTTGATGCAAAGTCTTAAAATTTACAACTACAATGATTGAACCTGGAAACTAACTATGACAACAATTTGAGGCAAGCGCACCTATCAAACAGTAGTATAGCTTAGGCAAGACCGGATTGTCAAACCCAAAGGAACCAAAAGTACTAATACAAATTCTCTTTTTATTATCTAGCCTAAAATAAAGGGAATTTGTTGTTTGATCTAAAATTAACTAATTATTAAACTAATGATTCTAAGACAAGGAAGAATGAAATTGGGGAAACACTTGTGGGAAAAACCAATTGATTAAGATGATACCCGAGGAAGAATCCACCTAGACTTCACTTGTTATCTAACACTGAACTAGACGATTTATTCATTTGACTTGATCCGTAGGATTCCCTAAGTTATATTACTCCCTCTCTTCAAGCTGACTAACGCCTAACCCTAGGTTAATTAATTGAAACCTCTTTCTAATTAAAACCCCTAGAATCGCATTAACTCGATCTGTTGACTCCCATATTAAGTTTCACCCTAATCCTGCAAAATCTCATCACCCTATTTCTAGGCATGAGAACAACTCCGCTTAATTATGATAGATCTACTCTTAGGCAGGGTCTATTCCTCCTCCACCTAAGCATATCAAACTTGAATCAATATCTCAGAAATATCAACACAAGAATTAAGAACACATAATTAAGAACAAATCACATATTTATCATATAGTTCAGAAATCAATAACAAGATTCATCTTAGGTTTCATCCCCCTCAAGTATCTGAAGGGTTTAATTCATAATAATAAAAGAAAACATCTCAGAAGTAAAGATAAAACAAAACATAAGAAATCCCTAAAACCCCTGAAGGAATTGAAAGAGAGATCCTCTGTCTTGAGTATGATTCCGGCTTCTTGAGATGAATCAACTGGCTATCTTCGAGTGAATCCCCCACAAATCTGCCTTCTTTGCCCTAGCTGGACGCCCCCTGACAAAAGCCTCGGGTTCCCACTTTATTGGTGATACTTAGTGTGTTTATATAGGCTTCGGAATGTGTTTCTTTGCCCCTAAGTATCCTAATCCGAGTGAAATTTTGCTTTGCCACGACAGGGACACGCCCATGGCACACGCCCGTGTGAATCATGGCCAGGCTGTGTTTCTAATAGGTAGGGAGGCACGGCCGTGTGGTCTTGGGCCTAGGCCATGTGAATTTCATGATATGACCCATTTACTCCATTTTGGGCCTGTTTCTCGTTCTTTTCATCCTTTGGTGCTCTCCTGGGTATAAAACATGAAAACAAAGGATTAAGAGCACCAAATTACACAATTCAAGGCTTAAATCATCCAAAAGCATGCTAAATGTGGGCCTAAAATATGTTACTTTTACGGTTTATCAAATACCCCCACACTTAAGCTTTTGCTTGTCCTCAAGCAAAATTCTCAACTCACAATTAAAACGAACTTCTCTGATTCATAATATTCATCAATAATGTTTCATCATAATTCAAAGATAATTCATACATTGATAATTCAACTCAAAGAGTCCTAAAGATTCAAACAATCAAAGTCATACATTTATAGCACGAAAATAGGCATTTCCTTTTACCTGAATAATTACCTTTGATTCAAAATCGACAAGAATTGACATCCTCACTAAAGATTCACCCAAATCACTCAAAGTGTTTAAGGTTCAAAATTAAGCACTCAAAAGTCGAACATGAAGAGTTATTCCCATAGGCCTGCATGAAAATCAAATCTCCACCACTATAATATGAGATGATACACAAATCAAAAGGTCTTTAACAGGGTTGTAGCGGGGCTTGGGTTAAAGGTGTGGATAAAGGCTGAATTAGTGGCTTAGAATCGAGACTGACTTGAAAAATCACCTAACTAAAGATATCGAACTGATAATAATTACATAAATAATATTCTGATATGAGCTTTTTCTTCAATAGTTTGGAATTTAACGTATAAGCTCGCTTAATCACAAAACCAATAGTGAATATTCTTTGATTTTTTTATTTTTTTATTTTTTGGAACAAGTCAAATTACATAATAAAAGATGAATTCCACTAATAAAATAATTAGGCAACCGATCAAATCAGATCTCGATAGAAAGGGTAGTCAAGGAATGGTGATAACAATGAGTCAATAAAAAGGGTTGCTAGGATTAAAACGGGGTTCACTAGGGGTTAATTGTGAAGGTAGGTTTTTTGTGGGGTAAGTGGGTTAAATCCTAGGTGCCTTTATCATCTCTGTATATCAAATCAAAGGTGTGGTCTCGACATTTATAATCAAAGCAAGTTCTAGAATAACAAATCAATGTTGACACACTCATAATCAAAAAGTGAGCAAGGAAAAGAATATATGCTCTATAAGGCTCAAAATCTCACAAAAATTATGGGTATTTGATATCAACCTCGTAAATTTCAAACTTCAAGGTAATAATTAGATTCAGGTAGACAACCTAACAAATTTTAAATTTCTGAAAAATAGACTTATTATGCTTGATTCTCTAGTATCTTAAAGTTTAATCATCAATGTACAATTATCAATGACTTAATCCAAAACATATCAAAAAAATCATAAATCAAAGGAAATTTCATTTTAATCATAATATGAGAAACTTACTTTAAGACAAGATATCATTTAGGGATTTGAGAATAATGTAGAAAGTTAGGCACTTTCTTGAAATAAATATTCACCCCCCAAACTTAAGATGTACATTGCCCTCAATGTACAAAGATGTATATGAAATTTAAGAGAAAGGGAGAGGTGAAACTTCCTAAATTTGGATAGTTTCCTTGAGTTGGGAGTCCTGAGGTGTGGTGACTGCTACCGAGCTCTGTGCTAGATGAAGAAATTGGGAAGCTCGTAGAGAATTAGCCAGGAAATATTAAGATACATTTAAAATAAACTAAATATATAATTAAAGACGGGAAAGATAAAGAGAAAGAAAATAGAAGTGTAAATAAAATTAAAATTAAAGATGAATGGACCAAATAGTCCTTATTGTTGGATGGTTCGCGAGGTGGGTATGACCTCTAAGCCTGCATTGAGGTGGTGGTCGTGGTTTCGGTGTGATTCCCTAGGAGCCTTTAGAACCTAAAATCGAAAAATAAAAATAAAATAAACTAATTTAATCATAAGAGAGTCAAAGAGAAGGAAAATAAAGGAGAAGAGTAAAGAAGAAGAAAAATTAAATGGTCTCAAAGACCCTTGGCTTGTCGAATAGATGAAGCGGCCGGCATGAACTTATGTAGATCGGTCTCCCACAAGGAGACTGTGCTTGAATCCTTCTGCTTCTTCAACATAGGTATTTTGGAGATCAAGGGTTAGAAAAAATATTGTGGAGGGGAAAAGATCTTAAAAAGAAAAGGGAAAGAAAATGGTATGGAAGGAGGGGTATGGGGAGTAGGTTAGAAGAGGGGGTGGTTTAAATAGGATATTGAGGTATGGTACGTCCCACGCTCGTGTACCCTGGGCGTGTCAATTCACACGGCCATGTCGCATGATCGTGTTGTGTTTTGTTCATTTCTCCCACGCCCGTGGTTAGGGTCCCACGTCCGTATGTGATCTAACAGTGTTGTCCACGGCTGCGTCGCACGACCGTGGGGTTTTGTCGGTGCCCGTGGTGGGGTGGTTGGAGTCCGTGACTCGAAGATTTTATTTGTTCTATCTCGTTCCGTTTTTTGCCATGTTAGTACGAAGATTCGGGAGCTCCACATGGCCACGGTCGTGTGCAAGGCCGTGTGGCCTGGAAATCTACACCTTTGGTTATTTTAAAGTTGGTGCTAAAAAGAAAGAATAAAATAAAATAGATAAGATAAATAAAAATGTAGAAGTTAATGGGGTTAGTACTCGGGTTGCCTCCCGAGAAGCGCTCGTTTATAGTCTTAAGCTAGACTTACCTCTCATTCGTTTATTCATGGTGGTTTGAAGAGTTGAAAGTCCTTCCTCATGCTAGCAGCTCCATTATCATGATAAAGTGTAAGACGAATAGTGTTTATTTTCAAAGTGCCAGAAACAAGGTTACTTACCTCGACTGTTTCGTAATGGAAAACATTGACCACCTTAAAAGGGATTTGTTTGTTTGTGTTAGGATCAGGGGGAGGTATTTGTGGGTCTGCCTTATCTAACAATACTTGATCTCCGCGTTTGAACTTGTTTGGCTCGTAGAGTGGCTTTGGTTTTGCTTCATATATCCCTAGATTTTCTTTGAGATGCGTCTTCCACTCTTCTAGTTCATTGATCTGAATCCCTTGTTCCTCATGAGTTATTTCTTTATTGGCATGGGGTCTAGGATCAGGATCATGCTGTGCTGCTTCTTGAAAAAAAGGGTTAACCAAATGGTTATCAATAGAATTTACTTTTTCACCTTGATTAATTGATGTCCTAGCTAAATCGAGAGCTTGAAGAGTGACTGTCTCGTCACCTACACAGAGTATGAGTTCACCTGCATCGACATCGATTTTAGTCCTGGCAGTTGCTAAGAATGGTCTTCCTAAAATTAAAGGGATCGTGTTGTCCTCATCCATGGCTAAAACGACAAAGTCTATTGGGAATACAAATTTATCAATTTTTACGAGTACATCTTCAATTATACCCCTAGGAACTCTAATAGTTTTATCAGCTAATTGAATGCTCATCCTAGTTTGTTTGGGCTTCCCTAGACCTAATCGTTTAAACATTTTATAAGGCATGACATTGATGCTTGCCCCTAAATCAGCTAACGCATTATCAATAGATAGACTACCAATTAAGCATGGACTTGTAAAACTCCCTGGATCTTTTAGTTTCTGTGGTATTTATTTTGCAACATTGCTGAGTACACTGCGTGATACGAGCACGCCCGGGGCACCAACGGATTTTAATTTGTGGAGCTCGTTATTAGCTCACCTCTTAGCTCATTTTAATTAGTTAATTGCTGGAATAAAAATTAGTTAACTTAGCTTAAGTTAATTAAATGAAATTTAATTAATTTAGTTTAAGTTAATTAAGTAATTTAGTCAAAATTAATTTGTGCAAGCTTTAATTAATTTGTCTTCTTTCGTGCATTAGTTTGTGTCAATAAATACTTGTCACTAATTAATTTAATTAGTGCTTGCCGATTTTTTTTATGTCTAATTGCCATTGTAATGTGCTCATTTTATAAATTAATGAGTTGGCTTAATGTGTTGCAGGTAGCATGAATCAAGTGGGAGCCTTGAATTAAAGAAACAACAAATGGAGCATGAAGGCCGAAATTCATGGAGGAGTTGTGGGTATTGAATAAAGTTTTTGTTTGAGGAAATATTGTGGATGATTAAACAATGCCAACATTCAGCCGAAATGGTGAGAGGGAAGGCACAAAAACAAGGCATCCATGTTGCCCACGTGAAGAAGGAGCATAGTTGAATGAATTTCAAATTCTTCATAGTATTTGGACGGCAATGGACAGCAACTTCAAGCATGTCTTGGCCGAATATTGGGGAAATAATGTGGAGCATTATAGATTGGAGTAGGAAAGCCAAAAAGAGAGCATAATGGATGGAATTAAAATATACCAAGCAACATTCATCATATGTGAGGACGACATGAATAAATGGGCTGCACTTTGAAGGCAATTGGAGCATGGACGGCAACATGTGGTGAATAAACAAATTTGCAAGTATTTGAAATGGTGATTGGAAGCATAAACAATGGTGATGTGCATTAGTGGGAACAAGAAATAAGGAATGTGCAAGTGTGTTGATTAAAGGCATGGACGGCACTTGAATAAAATAAAGCATGTGGATGCATGAAATTAAAAATGTGCAATTGCTTAATGGAATATAAGCTTGGGTGGCAATGAGGACACATGATGGGATGAATTTCAAATCAATTAGTAAACAATGGCAACACTATTGGAATAAATAATTAACATATGAGTGGCTTAGAAGGTCAACCCCTTGGACGGCATGAAGAATATTTCAAAGGAATTGGAGCATGAAATGCATGTGTGAAACATAAAATAACAAAGCATGGAAGATAATAGTGGACGGCAAAGCACATTTGAAATTAAAATAATGGCCACATTGGGAGGTTACAAGAATATTATTTGGAGAATTATGACCATGAAGAGTTAAATAATAACACCATGGTGGACGGCAATTGAAGACAAAACTCTTGCTATTTTCTTTTATTTGTAAGGTAATTAAGCTATGTATTTGTACATTCAGCTACCTAGTTTTTAGGCTATAAATACCTGCTATTTTTATTTGGGAGGGAGGATTTTTATGAATGAAATTTTATGAACTTTGTTCATTTGAGTGAGTTTATCTCCTCTTCATTTTCGTACAAGTTTCGTTAGACTTATCAAGCTTGCTTGTGGCGTCTTCGACTTGTTTGAAATTATCACCAAATTTCGTTTGGTGTGGCGTTCATCAACCTATCTTCATCTATCCACCTTAACGATATAAGAAACAGGGTGACACTGTTATATAGTGTTGAATCTTTCTTAAGTTAAGTTCGTATTTCCATTTCCATCATCAATTCCATTTATCCACCTTAAAAATTATAGAACCCGGGGTGACACTCTTTAGTGTTGAATCGCTTCTTGTTTAAGTTCTTTTATCCATCTCCATTAAATTATCCTTTATCTATTTTATTTTATTTTTTATTTTCTTCCACCAAACCGAACCATCCCCTATTTTATTCACTTAAGCTTCCGCAAACTCATTTATATTTTCCGACTAGTTTCCAAAGGCTTGATTCCTCCTCGTAGACGATTGGGCAACCCGTATGCGTTTCGACTCATCCCGAGCCGGTTTGTATCACTACGTTCAGTTCCACATGTGATGCCTTATCTATCTTTTGTTTGTTTGTCAATAGCTCCCATAAGAATTTCCTAGAATCTGGCATCTGCGAAAGAGCTTCAAGTAACGCTAAGTTGATATGTAATTTCTTTAAAAGTTTAAGAAACTTACCAAACTGTTCCTTTGTGTCGTCTTTCGTTAGTGCTTCGGGATATGGTATACGAGGTTTGTACTCCTTGATTATCGGTTTTGGTTTTACCTCAACCTTTCCTTCTTCTACCACAGTTTCTTGCCTTAGATTGGGTTCTTCTACCCTTACGTTATCATGAGCTGTTATGGCTTGAATTTTCTCTTTAGGGTTAGGTTCAGTGTTGCTTGGTAGGCTTCCATGTGGTCTTTCAGAGATCTCCTTAGCCAGTTGTCCTAATTGATTCTCGATTCTTTGAATTGATCCTTGCTGATTTTTTAGTGTTGTCTCAGTATTCTGAAAACGTGTTTCTGTTGCTGCTGATAAACCGTAAAAGTAACATATTTTAAGCCCATATTTAGTATGCTTTTGGATGAATTAAGCCTCGATTTATGTAAAAAGGTGCTCTTAATCTTTTGTTTTCATGTTTTATACCCAGAAAAGCACCCGAGGATGAAAAGAACGGAAAACGAGCCCAAAACAGTGTAAATGGGCCATATCACGAAATCCACACGGCCTGGGCCCAAGACCACACGGCCGTGCCTCTCGTCCTACTAAAACACGACCATCTCCCGATTCTGTAACACCCCAAACCCGGTCAATACCCTACGACCGAATCTGGCATGTTACGGGGAAAATAGAGTTTAAGAGGTTAGGTTTCTGATTAAAAATTCGAAGAAAAACCCTTTGTTGTATTTATACTTGTAAAGATCTTCTATATCATTTAAAAAAACCGAATAGTTTCTTTTAGTTGCTTAAAACTCATTTTAACTTAATGTAGAAAAATCTTAAGTTTGAAAACCATTTGAGTTGCACTCATTTTCAATTACAGTGGGATACCCGATGGTAAAGTTTAAAACACATCGCTTTGTAGTTTTGAAAACCTTATTTTCCAAATTTTATCCAATATTAACTAATAATTTGTTAAGGCATATTTGAATTCAAATCCAACCATGTAAATAATCAAACATAATTTTAAAAGGCCTTTCTACAATCCCAACAAAACCAAATGGAAATAAATGAAATAAGGTACCAAATTTTCAAAATAGTGCAAGTCCGAATTTATTCATGGCATGGTCACCTCGAGTCTACCCGGCTCCATGTCCGCGATCTAAGTGTCACCTAAAATGATAAGGGAGAAGGTGAGTCACAAGACTCAGTGCATAAATCCCCCTCCCGATTAATGCAACATACTAACAAACACCATAACAAAGCAATACAATTAATGCACCCAACCCTAGCCATCCATAACACCTTTTCTACCCCCTGTGGTACCAAACCACTGGTGGTGCCAAACCACTGGTGACCCAAAGTCACGATATCCATCAATGTGGTGCCAAACCACTGGTGACCCAAAGTCACGAATAATCCATTTGTGCAGCCAACCCACGTGTGATACCAAATCACTGGCGACGATCCCGTAATATCAACTGTGGGGCTAACCCACTGTGGTGCTAAGCCACTGGGACAAGTCGCTATGAGGTGCCAAACCTCTGGTGACCCAAAGTCACAATATATCAATATCCAAGTGTGGGGCCAACCCACGTGTGATACCAAATCACTGGCGACGATCCCGTAATATCAACTGTGGGGCCAACCCACTGTGGTACTAAGCCACTGGGACAAGTCGCTATGAGGTGCCAAACCTCTGGTGACCCAAAGTCACAAAATATCAACTGTGGTACCAAACCACTGGAGGTGCCAAACCTCTGGTGTCCCAAAGACACGGATATCATCCTCCCCCTCCTCTCCTATCACCCGTCATCATGCAAATCATGCCAATCATGCAAATCATACTAACATGTTTAGTATTGCATCACATACACATAGGCCATAGATCATGATATCACATATCAAATAACAGAACTCATACTGAAACAGACTTACCCGAATCTGTGCACATACCCTTAGGGTATCATATCAATCTCCACTATTTCGGTTTAATTAACAATCAGGTTATTAACACATAATACTAGGTATAGAGTGTGTAAGTTTACACACCTGTTAAAACGCAAGTCCTAATCCCAGAGAACCGATCTAAGACCCTCGATTTCCTTGCTCCTATATTCGGCCAAACATGAATATCAGTACCAAGGCCATTCAGCCAAATCAAATAAACCAAAAGGTTAACGCTTGAACCCTTACCTTACAACCTATTTGGTTTCCTACCAAATCCCGAACCAAACGATGGTTCACCTTTGACAATCGGCCACACCCTAAAACGCAAACAGTCAGCCTCACAAGCCTTCGGCTTAACGAATACCAAAAGAATAGACTAATAAAACCAATCCTTACCACCACTTACCAACCGATTATTCAAGATGACGGCTTCACTTGATTGATTCCAAAAACCCGGAGACCCTACAACACATTGGTTCCAACAAGTGATTAAATACTTGCAATCAAATGCCGAAATCGGCTCTTACCTTTGTAAAAGTCGACAGAGAACAGAGAGGGGAAGAAATAGGCATTTGGCAGTAACCACTTACCTCCTCCAACGATTGAAAAAGAAAAACCCAAGGAGATCAACACCCCTCTAATATTCGGCCAAGGTGAAAACTAATAGGAGAGGAGAAATTTCGGCAACAAGAGGGGAAAATTCGGCTAGAGTCTTGAAAGTAAAAACAAAAGAAGAGTGATTCAAGAAGAAAGGAGAAATCGGCAATGGGAGATTAGAAGTGGGAGAGGGGAGATTCGGCTAGGATAAACATGTAAGTTTCGGCACCAAGGTTTCAAGAAAGAAAGAAAGCGAAAGTATGAGATGAAGTAGGTTATTAGTTTCGGCTTAGCACAAATGGAAAAGAAAAGAGAAAGATAGGGGGTATATGGTTTGGCCAAAGATCAAAAAGAAGAAGAGAAAGCAAAAAGAAGTAAAAGCTTGAGAACCCAAAGAGCATTCGGCTACCAATGAAAATTAAGAGAGAAACAAGTGAAGTTTCGGCAATGGCATAGGTTGCTTGGGTTTTCGGTTTCAAGAAAGAAAATGAGAGAACTCAACTTGCAAATTCGGCTAGGTGCACTAGACTAAAGTTGACCGAAAAACACCAAAATGCCTAAGAACATTCGGCACTCCCCACTTACTTACCTACCAAAACTGACCATTCCCCCCATGAAGACTCCAACATTCGGCCACCTCCCCAAAGTCTCTCCTAGCCACTAATTCAAACAACTTTGAACTAGTCAACCTCCTACATTTCCTCTCCACCCACCATTTGAATATTTTGACTAGGTCCAACTTCAACCACCTTGGGGTCAAAATGGAAAGCAAAAGGTGAGACTTTCGCAGCTCGAACATGGGACCTCCTTCCCCTGCAAGTGGCGTCAATCACAGGCTCTAAGTGGCGCCTCCCTGCCACTTTGCCAAGCCTCTTTCTTGTGCTAACATCCCCCTAAAAATACCTATAACCCCTAGCTCCTTCAGCTCCTTTCACTTAAAGCTTAAAAACTAAAATTTTCCTACCACCCGGGCTTACACCAGGCTTACAACTAAGCCTCAAAACATCAAAAACAACAACATCGCAGACCAAACACATGCAAACAATGCAAATACAAAATAGCCCCTATTCCAGGATATTACAGATTCACACGGTCGTGCCTCATTCAACAGGATTGAACACGGCCTGGCCACGACTTACACAGGCGTGTGCCATGGCCGTGTCCCTTTCGCAGGAAAGAGCAATGTCATTCGAATTTGGATACTTAGGGGGCGAAGAAACCTATTTCTAAAGCCTATATAAACCCCCTAAGTATTACCTGAAAGAGGGCGGTTAGCTAGGCCAAGGAGCCAAGCCAGAAAAGTCAGATTTTTGGAGAATCACTCGAAGATAGCCAGTTGATCCATCTCGAGAAGCCGAAATTATACTCAAGATGGCGGATTTCTCCCTCAATTCCTTCAGGGAGTTTTAGGGATTTCTTATGTCTTGTTTTATCTTTTCTTTTGAGATATTCTCTTTTATTATTATGAACTAAACCCTTCAGATACCTGAGGGGGATGAAACCTAAGACAGATCTTGTTATTGTTTTCTGAACTATATGATAAATACTTGACTCGTTCTTAATTATGTGATCTTAATTCTTGTGTTGATATTTCCGAGATATTAATTCAAGTATAATGTGCTTAGGTGGTGGAGCAAAAGTCCCTGCTTAAGAGTAGATCTAGCATAATTAAGCGGAGTTGATTGCACGCCTAGAGATAGGGTGACGAGATTTTGCCGGATTAGGGTGAAACCTAATATGGGAGTCCATAGATCGTGTTAATGCAATTATAGGGGTTTTAATTAGAAAGAGATTTAAATTAATCAACCTAGGGTTAGACGTTATTCGCCTCGAGAGAGGGTTTAATATAACTTAGGGAATCTTACGGATCAAGTCAAGTGAATAAATCATCTGGTTCAGTGTTAGATAACAAGTGAAGTCTAGGTGGATTCTTCCTAAGGGTATCATCTTAATCAAATGAGTTTTCCCAATAGTATTTTCCCCAATTCATTCTTTTTGTCTTTGCGTCTTTAGTTTAGTTGGTAGTTAAATTTAGATTAGATAGACAATCACTTAATTCTTAGGCTAAATGATAGAAAGAGAGTTAGTATTAGTACTTTTGGTTCCTTTGGGATTCGATATTCCGGTCTTGCCTAAACTATACTACTGTTCGATAGGTGCGCTAGCCTTAAAATTGTTGTCAAGAGTTAGTTTTGAGGTTCAATCATTTTTATTATAAATTTTAAAGCTCTGATTTCGACGATCAGCTGCTATGACTTTTTTCAGCATCTCTTCAAGATTCGGCTTCTTTTCTTGTGGGTAGGGCTGATTTTGGAAATTTGTAGGGGGTTGTTGTCTCTGATTTCCCCATGAAAATTTGGGATGATTCCTCCAAATTTGATTATAAGAATTACTATAAGGGTTATTATTAGATCTAAAATTGTTACCCATATAGTTCATTTGTTCGCTCGCCATGCCCTGTTCGTAGGGTGGGTACTCAGGATTCGACACATTTCCACTTGCGTCGCACTGCATCACCGGGTGAACCTGCAAAGAACACAGACCATCAATCTTTTTATTCATCATCTCTATCTAATTTGATGGCATGGTTACAGTGTCGAGGTTGAAAACTCTGGCTACTTTTGTTGGCCTTGTCCTTGTAGCTTGCCACTGATAGTTATTCATTAACATCTCTTCTATAAATTCGTAGGCCGCTTCAGGGGTTTTGTTATTCAGGGTACCACCGATAGCTGAATACATTAGTTGTCTTGTTGAGGGGTTCACACCATTGTAGAAAGTTTAGACTTGAAGCCACAAAGGTAATTCATGGTGTGGGCACCTTCTCAGTAAGTCCTTGTATCTCTCCCATGCGTCGTATAGTGTCTCTAAATCTATCTGGACAAAAGAAGAGATATCATTCCTTAATTTGGCCATTTTAGCCGGTGGAAAATATTTTAATAAAAAATTTTCGGTCATTTGATCCCATGTAATGATCGATCCTTTAGGAAGAGAATGCAACCACTGTTTAGCTGTATTCCTCAGAGAAAAGGGAAATAACTGAAGACGGATGGCATCATTAGAAACACCATTTATCTTGAAAGTATTGCAAAATTCTAAGAAATTTGCCAAGTGATTTTTTGGATCTTCATCCCGCAAACCATCAAACTGAACAAATTGCTGTATCATCTGAATTGTGCTAGGTTTCAGTTCAAAATTAACTGCAGCAATAGTAGGTCTAACAATACTTGACTTATTTCCTGTTAAATTAGGTTTAGCATAATCATACATTGTTCGAGGAGCATGATTTTCCACCACATCTGGAGGTGGCAGATTATTTTCAGCCATCCCTTTAGTAGTGTTATTGAATTCGGCTTCTTGCTCTCCTTCTACGTAGTTCAAGCTTCGCCTTATCTCTCTGCGATTTCTACGAACGGTACCTTCAATATCACTGTCGTAAAGTAAGGGTCCTGTCGGGTTCCTTCTATTCATAAAATAGTGGTACCTGTCAGGAAAAGACAGAAGAAGAAAAATTAGTAAAGTTAAAAATAAAGTAAAAATTAAATTAAATTGCGAAAAATAAAAATGGCTAAAGTAATAAAAATTAAGCTTTCTTCATATTTTAGTTCCCCGGCAACGGCACCCAAAACTTGATCGTTGATGCAAAGTCTTAAAATTTACAACTACAATGATTGAACCTAGAAACTAACTATGACAACGATTTGAGGCAAGCGCACCTATCGAACAGTAGTATAGCTTAGGCAAGACTGGATTGTCGAACCCAAAGGAACCAAAAGTACTAATACTAAGTCTCTTTTTATTATCTAGCCTAAAATAAAGGGAATTTGTTGTTTAATCTAAAATTAACTAATTATTAAACTAAAGATTCTAAGACAAGGAAGAATGAAATTGGGGAAACACTTGTGGGAAAAACCAATTGATTAAGACGACACCCGAGGAAGAATCCACCTAGACTTCACTTGTTATCTAACACTGAACTAGACGATTTACTCATTTGAATTGATCCATAGGATTCCCTAAGTTATATTAATCCCTCTCTTCAAGGTGACTAATGTCTGACCCTAGGTTAATTAATTGAAATCTCTTTCTAATTAAAACTCCTAGAATCGCATTAAATCGATCTATGGACTCCCATTGTAACATCCTGAAATTGGGCCTAGTAGGATTGAGCCCAATGGGCCTTAGGAGTTGTAGCGTTTAAAATTTTAGAGAACAGTATTAATGCAAGTTAGACTTGTTAGGTAAGTGATTTTGGAAGATTAGAGGGCTTCTATGAAGTCCCGGGATCAAATATTGGCTTTGGGGAAATTTTGGTTTTAGGTGAAAAAAACCCTGGAAGTTGGCAGGTAGGCCTTAAGAATAAAATATGGAGAAAATGACACAAGTGGAGTGTGTGGTGTAGTGGCAAAGTGACGCCACATAAGAGACAAGGGGGTGACGCCACAAGGAAGGAAGGAGGTCCAAGGTTCAAGTCTTGGCTTTTGCATTTTGGTTTCTTTTTACTTGGATCTTAGAATTTGGGTCATAGTTTATATTTAGTTGTGCATGGTTTAAGACACAAGAGGAGCTTGTGGCCAAGTGGTTAGCGGTGTGGATTATGCTACAGCGGAGCCTGGGTTCGAATCTCATGAGAAGCAAGGGAGTATTTATTTTGCGGATTGGACGGCAAGAGTTTCAGTTGAATTTAAACTCTACTGACGAAGGGATCCCACATCGGAAAGACACAAAGAAGAAGGGTGAAGAGCTAGCTATATAAAAAGCATTCCAGGAGGAGAGTTAACATACCTTGGTGGGCGTTTGGGCACAGCAGTGGGTGCAGTGCGGTTTAACACCAGAGTCCTATCAGGTGTGTAACTCTCTCTACTCTAGTTGTAGAGCGGCAAATGCCGAAGTGCTGATCACGGCAATAGTAGCCACACGAGCGTGCGAGCGCACGTGTGGGGCTTCGACGCGATAGTTGAGGCCATCAGTAGTATTCTTGTGGGTTGGGGCTGCTTGGGCCACGATGGGCCCGTGGGCCTAAATGAGTAAATTGTATGATTGTTTAGTATATGTTGAACTAGACTAGGTGGAATTTATATACGTGGCTAGATTTGTGCTAGGTGGGCCACATGAGTGTGTGGGCCCGAATGGGCCAGAATCGGGTTTTAGGCCCAATAGTCCGGTAAAGACAGAATTGGTAGTCGAGTCGCTCGGGGCGACATTGGGCCTTCAGAAAGGCCATTCCAGGTACGAAATTACTAAAATACCCTTAATGGGTAAATTACCAAAATACCCCTAGAAGGTAAATTACTGTTATACCCTTAGAGGTTGATTGGCTTGATTATGTCATTTTTGTTATTTTGATTATGATGGTAATTTGTTTCATACGGTATCTATGATATATGATTTGCATACATGTCATACTGCATACGAATTATTATGTCATATTGCATGGGTATGATGAGAGGAGGGGGAAGATTGATATCCTTGACTTTGGGTCACCAGTGGTTTGGCACCACCAGTGGTTTGGTAACACAGTTAATTTCGTGACTTTGGGTCACCAGAGGTTTGGCACCTCATAGCGACTCGTCCCAGTGGTTTAACACCACAGTGGGTTGGCCCCACAATTGATATATCGGGATTGTCGCCAGTGATTTGGTATCACAATGTGGGTTGGCCCCACACTTGGATTATTGATATTCGTGACTTTGGGTCACCAGAGGTTTGGCACCTCATAGCGACTCGTCCCAGTGGCTTAGCACCACAGTGGGTTGGCCCCACATTTGACATAACGGGATTGTCGCCAGTGATTTGGTATCACAACGTGGGTTGGCCCCACAGATGGATTATTCGTGACTTTGGGTCACCAGTGGTTTGGCACCACATTATTATTGGATATCAGTGACTTTGGGTCACCAGTGGTTTGGCACCACCAGTGGTTTGGTACCACACGGGGTAGAAACGGAGTTATGGATGGCTAGGTTTGGGTGCATGATATATTTGCTTGGTTATGATTTGTGTAAGCATGTTGCATTAACCGGGAGGGGGATTATGCACTGAGTCTTGGTGACTCACCTTCTCCCTTATCTTTTCAGGTGACTCGTAGATAGCGGATGAGGAGCCGGATGGACTCGAGGTAGCCATGCATTAGATACATTCAGTTTTACATGGACTTTTGGTCTGGGTATTTATTTTAAATTTCGGTTTTTTATTTGGGTTTGTAATAAGGCCTTTGGTATTTTATTTGGTTTTAGCTTTCAATTTGGTTACTGTTCATTATTAAATGTTTAATATGGGATTTTCCTAAAATGATAATAAACTGTTTTTATTCAAAATTACTTAAGCTCGGTTGTCACAACAAATACAATTTTATTCAAATTAATAGCAACTTTGTAAAATGGGCATTGAAATGAATCGGCTTTTATAAACAAACCACAAAACGCGGAGTTTCAAAAAGAATACGAACTTTTTAACGAACGCACAGTTTGTTTTAAACATTCCTTTCATGTGACATGCCAGATCCGGTCGTAACGTCTAGGCCGGGTTTGGGGTGTTACACCCATATTAGGTTTCACCCTAATATATAAATATATATATTAAGTAAAAATATTTATTTTAGATGCCTTTGGAAAATATTTACAAAAATAGGCACCTAGTTTTTACGAAAATAGCAACTAAATTTTAAAATAATTCAATTAAATCCCTAGACTTAATGAAAATTTGAAATTGAGTTGCAATTTAAAACTTGGGTCAAAATTGACCTTTTTATTTGAAAAACCAAAAATTTATTTTGTCATTTAGGGAATAATTTCTTGGAAAATTATGTAAAAATCAATTCCCATGAAGATTGGAGGGGTCACAATCGGTCCCTTTTAAGTTCCAATCTCCTAGACAGAATTTATTTACACATAATAAACCCAAAAATATACCCTAAATAATGTATTAAAATCAAGAAAATTTAAATATGTGATAAATTAAACAAGATTTGATCCCGTTCAGGTTTTTCTCCGTAGTAATGTTTCAAACGTTGAGCATTGACTTGAAAATTACCTCCATTACCTTGGAGTTCAACAACTCCATATGGATAGATGTGATGAATCGTATATGGACCGGACCGACGTGATTTTAACTTACCTGGGAAGAACTTTAATCTGGAATTAAATAACAAGACTTGCTGACCTGCTTCAAATTCTCTAACTCGAATGTCCTTGTCATACCATTTCTTGAGTCTTTCTTTGAGTAATTTGGCATTTTCATGTGAAAACATTCGAAATTCCTCTGGCTCGTTGATTTAGAGCCTCCGTTTCTCTCTAGCAAGCTTAAGATCCAAGTTGAGTCGTCATAGAGCCCAGTAAGCTTTGTGCTCTAACTCCAGAGGTAGATGATATGCTTTCCCAAAGACCAACCTGTAGGGTGACATTCGTAAAGGCGTCTTGTATGCTGTTCTGTAAGCCCATAAAGCATCATCTAGTCTTTTGGACCAATCTCGTTGGTTCGGGCAAACTACCTTCTTAAGTATGCCTTTGATCTCCTTATTCGCCAGCTTAGATTGCCCATTCGTCTGCGGATGGTAAGCTATAGCAACCTTATGTTTCACTCCATGTTTATCTAGCAACCATTTTAACCACTTGTTCATAAAATGGGTCCCTTCATCGTTGATAATAGCTCTTGGGGATCCAAACATTGTGAACACGTGTTTCTGCAAGAACTTCATCACAGCCTTAGCATCATTCGTCGGATAAGCTTCAGCCTTGACCCACTTGGACCCATAATCTACTGCAACCAATATGTACTTGTGACCAAAAGGCAGAGGGAAAGGACCATGAAAGTCAATACCCCAAACCTCGAACAATTCTACCTCAATGATATTTGTTCAAGGCATCTCATTTCTGTTGGTGACATTTCCAACCCTCTGACATCGATCACAACTCTTTACGTAAGTGTATGCATCCTTGAATAGTGTGGGCCAAAAGAATCCAGCTTGTAATACTTTGGCCGTAGTGCGAGTAACTCCAAAGTGTCCCCTACTCGGAGTTGAGTGACAGTGGTATAAAACCTTCAATATTTCATCTTCTGCCACACATCTCCTGAATCATCTGATCTGCACACTTTTTAAGCAAATATGGCTCTTCCCAGAAATAGTACTTCGCATCATGAAGAAACTTTTTCCTTTGTTGATACGTTTTATTAATCGACATCAAACCACAAGCTAAATAGTTAGCAATATCAGCAAACCAAGGAATATTATGGACATGATTTACCTTCAGTATGTGTTCATCTAGAAATGTCTCCTGAATTGGTACAAGTGGAGAATTTCCCTCCTGCGGCTCTGATCGTTGATGCAAAGTCCTAAAATTTACAACTAGAATGATCGAACCTGGAAACTAACTATGACAATGATTTGAGGCAAGCGCACCTATCGAATAGTAGTATAGCTTAGGCAAGACCGGATTGTCGAACCCAAAGGAACCAAAAGTACTAATACTAAGTCTATTTTTATTATCTAGCCTAAAATAAAGGGAATTTGTTGTTTAATCTAAAATTAACTAATTATTAAACTAAAGATTCTAAGACAAGGAAGAATGAAAATGGGGAAACACTTGTGGGAAAAACCAATTGATTAAGACGATACCCGAGGAAGAATCCACCTAGACTTCACTTGTTATCTAACACTAAACTAGACTATTTATTCATTTGACTTGATCCGTAGGATTCCCTAAGTTATATTAATCCCTCTCTTCAAGACGACTAACGTCTAACCCTAGGTTAATTAATTGAAATATCTTTCTAATTAAAACCCCTAAAATTGCATTAACTCGATCTATGGACTCCCATATTAGGTTTCACCCTAATACAGCAAAATCTCGTCACCCTATCTCTTGGCGTGCGAACAACTCCACTTAATTATGATAGATCTACTCTTAGGCAGGGTCTATTCCTCCCCCACCCAAGCATATCAAACTTGAATCAATATGTCGGAAATATCAACACAAGAATTAAGAACACATAATTAAGAACAAATCACATATTTATCATATAGTTCAGAAAACAATAACAAGATTCATCTTAGGTTTCATCCCCCTCAAGTATCTGAAGGGTTTAATTCATAATAATAAAAGAAAACATCTCAGAAGTAAAGATAAAACAAAACATAAGAAATCCCTAAAACCCCCCGAAGGAATTGAACAAGAGATCCTCTGTCTTGAGTATGATTCCGGCTTCTTGAGATGGATCAATTGGCTATCTTCGAGTGAATCCCCCACAAATCTGCCTTCTTTGGCCTAGCTGGACGCCCCCTGACAAAAGCCTTGGGTTCCCCCTTTATTGGTGATACTTAGGGTGTTTATATAGGCTTCAGAATGTGTTTCTTTGCCCCTTAAGTATCCTAATCCGAGTGAAATTTTGCTTCGCCATGACAGGGACACGCCCATGGCACACGCCCGTGTGAATCGTGGCAAGGCTGTGTTTCTAATAGGTAGGGAGGCACGGCCGTGTGGTCTTGGGCCCAGGCCGTGTGGATTTCGTGATATGGCCCATTTACTCCATTTTGGGCCTGTTTCTCGTTCTTTTCATCCTTTGGTGCTCTCCTGGGTATAAAACATGAAAACAAAGGGTTAAGAGCACCAAATTACACAATTCAAGGCTTAAATTATCCAAAAGCATGCTAAATATAGGCCTAAAAATGTTACTTTTACGATTTATCTGGCTCCAATCTGGACAAGTTATCTGCTACTTGGTTTTGTACTCCCTTTCGATCTTGAATTTCTAGATTGAACTTTTGAAGTAGAAGTACCCACCGGATCAATCTCGACTTAGCGTCTTTCTTGGCCAGTAAATATTTAATTACCGAGTGGTCCGTATTAACAGTCACTTTGGTACCTACAAGATAAGATTGAAACTTGTTTAAAGTAGATACAATAGCAAGTAACTCTTTTTCTGTTGTCGTATAATTCAGTTGTGCTCCTGTCAGAGTCTGACTTGCGTAGTAGATGGGGTGAAAAACTTTGTTCCTTCGCCAACCCATGACAGCTCCAATTGCGAAGTCACTTGCATCACACACCAATTCGAATGGCAGATCCCAATCTGGTGTGCCGATGATGGGTGCCGTAACTAGTCGATTCTTCAACTCTTTGAATGCTCTTAAATATTCATCACCAAAATTGAATGTCGTGTCCTTCTCCAATAATTTGCACAAAGGTTTTCCAATTTTGGAGAAATCTTTGATAAATCTACGATAAAAATCGATGTGGCCCAAGAAACTCCTAAAACCCTTTATAGATGTTGGAGGTAGGAGTTTCTCAGTAACGTCTACCTTTTCTTTGTCTACCTCGATTCCATGTCTCGATATCCGATGCCCTAGAACAATCCCTTCTTATACCATGAAATGGCATTTTTCCCAGTTGAGTACTAGGTTTGTTTCTTCACATCGTTTTAGTACCTTAGCTAGATTGGCTAAACAATCATCATAAGTGTATCCAAATACTGAAAAGTCATCCATAAAAACTTCCAAATACTTTTCAACCATGTCAGTGAAAATTGACATCATACATCTTTGAAATGTAGCAGGTGCATTACATAAACCAAATGGCATGCGTCTACATGCAAACGTACCGTACGGGCAGGTGAATGTTGTCTTGTGCTGATCTTTTGATGCTACTGTAATCTGATTATACCCTGAGTATCCATCAAGAAAGCAGTAATAGTCTTGCCCCGCGAGTCTATCAAGCATCTGGTCTAAGAACGGTAAAGGAAAGTGATCTTTCCTGGTCACCTTGTTCAGCTTTCGGTAATCGATGCAAATCCTCTATCTTGTAACTATTCTGGCCGGTATCAACTAGTTATTCTCATTCTCAACGATCGTGATACCTCCTATCTTCGACATGCACTGGATCGGACTTACCCATGAGTTGTTTGAGATGGGGTAAATTACCCGCATCCAACCAATTGATAATTTCCTTCTTTACTACATCCTTCATGATGGGGTTCAGTCTCCGTTGTCCATCAATCATTCCTCTCTTGCCATCTTCTAATATGATCTTGTGCATGCATACAGATGGGCTAATACCGCGAATATCGGCATGGTCCATCCGATAGCCTTCTCGAATTATTTCAACACTATGATAAGTTTCTCTTCTTGTTCAGTAGTTAATTCTGCTGAAACAATCACAGGCAGAGTAGAAGCGTTACCTAAATAAACATATTTTAAGGTAATACCTTGAGTTCTAACTTAGGTGGCTCCTCGATTGATGCTTTTGGCTAGGTGTAATCCCTTTTCTCTAATTCCAAAGATTCAAAATGAGATTGCAGATTAAATCCCTTTTGATTAGCTTCTAGCAAAGCTAAGTATTCATTCTCCTCTTCATCAATTGGAGGGTCTGATGTCAGAATTTGTTCCAACGGATCCTCAACATAGTTAAGTTCCTTCTCCACTATCAATTCCTCTAAATTAGATACTGCAGAATAATCATCAATTGTGTCAGGAAATCGCTTTAACTTAAAAACATTAAATGTTACCTAATCATCCTGAACACGCATAGTAAGCTCACCCCTCTACACATCAATAAGGGTCCTTCCAGTTGCTAAGAATGGTCTTCCTACGATAATTGGCACTTCTTTGCCTGCTTCAAAGTCTAGAATTACAAAGTCAGCAGGAAAGATAAATTTATCTACACGTACCAATACATCTTCAATTTTTCCTTCTGGATGTGCTAAGGATCGATCTGCTAGTTGAAGTGTAACCGTAGTAAGTCTAACTTCACCTATCCCCAACTTTTTAAATATTGACATAGCCGTCAAGTTAATACTCACACCTAAGTCACATAATGCCTTACCACAATAGGTTGCTCCAATATTGCATGGTACGGTAAAACATCTAGGATCCTTCAATTTTGGGGGTAGTTTGTCCTGAAGATATGCACTGCATTCATTCATCAGGGCTACCGTCTCAAATTCCCCAAGTCTTCGCTTCTTAGACAGGATATCTTTCATGAACTTGACATAATTCGGCATTTGCTCAAGTGCTTCAACCAAAAGGATGTTGATGTGAAGTTGCTTAAGTACGTCAAGGAACTTCTTGAATTGAATCTCCTAACTCTACTTCTAAGGTCTTTGAGGGTAGGGTGGTGATAGTTTCTTTACTGGAACTGTTAATGGTTGATTCGTCTTTTGTGGTAATTCTGCATCTAAAGAAGTTGTTAGTTGATCAGGTTT
Source organism: Gossypium australe (assembly GCA_005393395.2). Taxonomy (NCBI): domain Eukaryota; kingdom Viridiplantae; phylum Streptophyta; class Magnoliopsida; order Malvales; family Malvaceae; genus Gossypium; species Gossypium australe. The sequence continues at coordinate 131,156,693 of CM016619.1, forward strand.
AGCTAGTTCTGAGGTTACCTTGTCGGGTTTTGCAGATTCTGGTTCTTGTGAAACTAGAATTTCAACACTCAGTTGAACTTCCTCTAAGTCTTGAGCCTCAGCTTGCTCCTTTTCATCTTCAATGGTATTGGGCTCTACCGTCTTTCCACTCCTCAATGTCAGCGCTTTGCAGTGCTCCTTTCCAGGATTTCTCAGATTTTCCGTATCACTAGGTAAGGTACCCTGTGGTCGGTTCCTAAGTTCAGTTGCGAGTTGGCCCATTTGGTTTTCCAGATTCTTCAATGAAGCTGCTTGGGTTTGGATTAAGGCATCATTCTTTGCCATGTATGCCTTCAGCAAATGATCGTGTTAGAAAGTCTTAAAATTTATATAATGAAAGATCGAGCCTAGAAACTAACTTATGACAATGATTGAGGCAAGCGCACCTATCATTTGGTAGTATAGCTATGGCAAAACCGGAAGTATCGTATCCTCAAGGACTAAGAGTACTAGTAATTACTATCTTTTTATTATTCAGCCTAAGAATTAAGGGAATTGTTGTTTAATCTAAAACTAACTAATCACTAAGCTAAAGATGCTAAGACACGAAGAATGACTTGGGAAAATGCTTTTGGGAAAAACCAATTGATTAAGACAATACCCAAGGAAGAATCCACCTAGACTTCACTTGTTATTTAACTCTAAACCAGACGATTTTCACTTGCCTTGATCTGTAGGATTCCCTAATTTATATTAATACGTCTCTCGAGGCTACTAACATCTAACCCTAGGTTGATTAATTGAAATCTCTTTCTAATTAAAACCCCTAGAGTTGCATTAACTCGATATATGGACTCCCATGTTAGGTTTGACCCTAATCTGGTAGATTTTCGTCATCCTATCTCTAGGACTCCGCTTAACTATGCTAGATCTATTCTTAAACAGGGAATATTCCTCCACTGCCTAAGCACATCAATACTTGAATCAATACCCTAAAATATTAAAACAAGAATTAGGAACACATAATTACGAACAAATCAAGTATTTATCATACTGTTCAGAAAAAAAAACAAGATTCGTCTTAGGTTTCATCCCACTTAGGTATTTGAGGGGTTTAGTTCATAATTATAAAAGAATACATCTAAGAAGAAAATATAAAACAAAGCATAAGAAATACCCTAAAACCCCGTAAAGGAAATAGAAGGGAAGATCTTCCGTCTTGAGTATGATTCTGGCTTCTTGAGATGAATCAATTGGCTTTCTTCGAGTATATCCCACAATTCGGCCTCTCTGGCTTGGCTCCTGGGCCAACTTGAACCGCCCCTTTTAGGTTGCCACCTAGGGTATTTTTATAGGCTTTTGGAATGTCTTTCTTTAACTCTAAGTACCCTATTCTAAATAGAATTAAAACAGGTCACGTCAGGGACACGCCTGTGTGAATCGAGCCCAAGTCGTGTGAGGGTCTGCTAAAGAGGCACGGCCGTGTGTCTCAAGCCCAGACCGTGTGAATTTTGTACTTTGGCCCATTTTCTCCATTTTTGGCCTGTTTCTCATTCTTTTCATCCTCCGGTGCTCTCCTAAGTATAAAACATGAAATTAAAAGATTAGGAGCACCAAATTCCACAATTTAGGGAATAAATCATCCAAAAGTATGCTAAATGCGGGATTAAAATATGTATATATTACGATTTATCAAATACCCCCACACTTAAGCATTTCCTTGTCCTCAAGCAAAATTCTCAACTCACAATTAAAATGAACTTCCTTAATTCATAATATTCATCAATAGTGTTTCATCATAATTTAAAGATAATTCATACATTGATAATTTAAGTAGAAGGGTCCTAAAGATTCAAACAATCAAAGTCATAGTTTTTATAGCATGAAAATATAGGTGTTTCCCCTTACCTAAATAATCACATTTAATTCAAAATCGACAAGAGTTGACATCCTCACTAAAGATTCACTCAAATCACTCAAAGTGTTTAAGGTTCAAAATTAAGCACTTAAAAGTCGAACATGAAAAATTAATCCCATAGGCTTGCATGAAAATCAAATCTCCACCATTATAGAATGAAATGATACACAGATCAAAAGGCTTTAGTTAAAGGTGTGGATAAAGCTGAATTAACGGGTTAGAATCAAGATTGAATTGACAAATTACCTAACTTAAAGAGATGAACTTAGACTCAAATAATTGCATCAATTAGAATTTTATAACACGAGCTTCTTCTCAATATATGAAATTTTAAACGTATAGAACTAATAATGAATATACTTCATTTTTTAAGAACAAATCAAGTGATAATAAAGAAATTAACAACTAGAATGAAAAGCATACTTAAGCTAAGTAATCCGTTCAAATCAAATCTCGACAAATTAGGGGTCAAATTAATTAAAGGGATATTAACAAAAGGTTTTTGGTTAATGTTGAGGGTGAATCAAGGAAAGGGATGTTAGGATCAATGGGGTTTACTAAAGGTTAATTATGAGGGTAGGCTTTTAGTGGAGTAAGTGGGTTAAATCCTAAGTGCCTTTATCATTTCAGTATATCAAATCAATAATGTGGTCTTGACATGAATAATCAAAGCAAGTTCTAGAATAACAAATCAATGTTGACACACTCATAATCAATAAAGTGAGCAAGAAAAGAATATATGCTCTAAAAGGCTCAAAATCTCACAAACAATTATGGGTTTTTGATATCAACCTTGTAAATTTCAAACTTCAAGGTAATAATTAGATTCATATAGACAACCTAACAATTTTTTTTTTTGAAAATAGACTCATCATGCTTGATTCTCTAGTCTCTTAAAGTTTAAATCATCACTGCACAATTACCTATGACTTGATCCAAAACATATCAATAAAAATCATAAATCAATAGAAGTTTCGTTCTAATTAGTGATATGAGAAAATTACTTAAGAACAAGGCATAATTCAGGGATTTTCAAATAATACTATAGTTGACCCCCCACATTTAAGACATACATTGTCCTCAATGAACATGATGACTAGGCATAGGTGAAGGTGGTGGGGAATACTCCGGTGGTGTGTTCGTTCCTTGAGCGGCACCTTGAACCTTTTTAAACTGCAAAGTCATCAGTAAAGTTTTTAAGGAGTTCTTATTTAATGGACGTTTGTTATCGTTACTCGAGAGTTAAACAGCCAGAGATAAAAGAAATCAAATTATACTTAAAATTTTAAAGAGTTTAATAATAAAGGAAAATGAACTAAAACAAAAATAAATAAAAATAAAAATAAAGAAAATAAAAGGACTCAAAGGTACTCATCATCGAAGTGATCTCGAGGTGGTGGTGGCGGCGATATTTGAAAAAGCTGATAATATCGACCACGGTCGCCTTCTGCACGGCCGTGTGGATTTATCGTAGCCCGTGTTCTTTAAGCAGTTTTGACCGCGGTCGAGTCCAACGGCCGTGGCGTTTAGTCGGAGCCCGTGTCTTGGGGATATTTTTTGTCCTGTTTCGTACTGTCTCTGCCACGCCAGTATGGAAATCCGTGATGTCCACACGGCCACGGTCACGGCCGTGTGCAAGGTCGTGTGGTATAAAAATCTGTGTGGTTAGTTTGTAGTTAGGTGCTAAAAAAGGAGAAATAAAAGTAAAAATAAAAAATAAAAAATGTATAAGTTAATGGGGTTAGTGCTCGGGTTGCCTCCCGAGAAGTGCTCGTTTATAGTCTTAAGCTAGACTTACCTCTCATTCGCACATTCATGGTTGTTTGAGGAGTTCAAAATCCTTTCTCATGCTATCAGTTCCATTATCAGTATATAGTTCAAGTCGAGTAGTGTTTACTTTAAAAGTTCCGAATATATGATTACTTACCTCGACTGTTCCGTATGGGAAGACATTGAGTACCTTAAAAGGGATTTCTTCGTTTGTAATAAGGTCGGATGGGGAGATTCGAGTGTCTTTATCCTTCAACAATACCTGATCTCCGATCTTAAATTGGTTTGGTTCATCCTTAAGTTTGACATGGTTTTGCTTTGGTTCTCCTTTGTGTGTTCCTAATTTTTCTTTGAAATACGTCTTCCACTCGTCTAGTTCATCGATTTGAAGCCTTCGTTCCTCATGAGTTATTTCTTTGTTGGCACAAGGTCTAAGATCGGACTCAATTGTGTAGTTCCGTGGTGCTTCCTGAAAAGAAGGTTTAACCGAATGGTCATTAATAGAATTTATTTTCTCACCTTGATTACTTGATGTCCTAGTCGAGTCAAGAGCCTGAGGAGTGATCATTTCGTCACCTACACGAAGTATAAGTTCATCTGTACCGTCATCAATTTTAGTTCTGGCAGTTGCTAAAAAAGGTCTTCCTAAAATTAAAGGAATATTGTTGTCCTCATCCATGTCTAAAACGACAAAGTCTACTGGGAATACGAATTTATCAATTTTTACGAGTACATCTTCAATTATACCCCTAGGAATTCTAATAGTTTTATCAGCTAATTGAATGCTCATCCTAGTTTGTTTGGGTTTCCCTAGACCTAGCTATTTAAACATTTTATAAGGTATAACATTGATGCTTAGCCCTAAATCAGCTAAAGCGTTATCAACAGATAAACTACCAATTAAGCATGGAATTTTAAAACTCCCTAGATCTTTTAATTTTCATGGTAGTTTATTTTGCAACATTGCTGAGCACACTGCGTTTAGTTCCACATGCGACTCTTCATCTAACTTCCGTTTGTTTGTTGAAAGCTCTTTTAAAAATTTCCTTGAATCTGGCATATGCGAAAGAGCTTAAAGAAATGGTAAGTTAATATGTAATTTCTTAAGGAGTTTAAGGAATTTACCGAATTGTTCCTCTGTGTGGTCCTTCTTCATTGCATCAGGATATGGCACACGAGGTTGGTACTCTTTAATTATCGGTTTTGGCTTATCATGACTTACTTCAACCTTACCTTCCTCTACCACCTTCTCTTGCCTCAATTTTGTTTCATCTAACCTTTCACTATCATGAGCTGTTATGGCTTGAAGTTGCTCCTTTGGGTTAGTTTCAGTGTTACTTGGAAAGCTACCTTGTGGTCGTTCGAAGATCATCTTAGCAAGTTGCCCTAATTGGTTCTTGATCCCTTGAACCGATGCTTGTTGATTTTTAGGTGTTGTTTCGGTGTTTTGGAAACGTGTTTCTGACACCGCTATGAATTTTGTCAGCATCTTCTCAAGGTTCGGCCTCTTTTCCTGTGGGTAGGGCTGTTGTTGGAAGTTTGGAGGGGGTTGTTGTCTCTGATTTCCTTGACCACCCCATGAAAAATTGGGGTGGTTCCTCCAACCTGGATTCTAAGTATTACTATAAGGGTTATTTTGAGGTATAGAATTATTACCCATATAGTGAACTTGCTCGTTTTCAGCGCTCAGGTTGTAAGATGGATATTCTGTATTGCTCATCCCTCCTCCATTCATATCGCACTGTATAACTGAATGTACCTGCGAAGAACCACATAAATCATCAATCTTTTTATTTAACATCTTTACCTGATTTTATAGCATGGTCACTGCGACGAGGTTGAAAACACTGGCGGCTTTCGTTGGCCTTGTCCTCGTGACTTGCCATTAATAGTTATTCAGTGAAATCTATTCAATGAATTCATAGGCAGCCTCATGTGTTTTGTTAATCAGGGTTCCGCCGGTGGCTGAATCAATCAACTGTCTAGTCGAGGGGTTCACACCATTATAAAAATTTTGGACCTATAACCACAAGGGTAATCCATGGTGTGGGCACCTTCTTAATAGATCTTTGTATCTCTCTCATGCATTGTAAAGTGTTTCTAAATCCATCTGCACAAAAGAAGAGATATCATTCCTCAACTTAGCCGTTTTAGCCTGCGGAAAATATTTTAACAAAAATTATTCGGTCATTTGTTCCCATGTAGTGATTGATCCTCGTGGAAGAGAATTTAACCACTGTTTAGCTTTATTCCTCAAAGAAAAGGGAAATATCAGAAGGCGGATGGCATCATCAGAAACGCCATTTACTTTTAAAGTATCGCAAAATTCTAGGAAATTCGCCAAGTGATTATTTGGATCTTCATCCTGCAAACCATCAAACTAAACAAACTGCTGTATCATTTGAATTGTGTTAGGTTTCAGTTCAAAGTTATTTGCAGCAATAGCAGGTCTAGCAATACTTGACTCAGTTCCTGTTAAATTAGGTTTAGCATAATCATACATAGTTTGAGGAGCATGATTTTGATTCACCGGGTTTGCGGCAACCACATGAGGTAGCGGATTGTTATCAACCATCTCTTCGGTAGTCTTGGTATCGTCCTCTTACTCTTCTTCTTTGTATTGTAAGCTTCGCCTTATTTCTCTTCTGTTTTGGCGAACGGTACCTTCTATATCGCTGTCAAAAATCAAGGGTCCTGATGGATTCCTTCTAGTCATAAACTAGAAATACATATTAGAAGAAAAGAAAAGAAAAGAAAAATTAGAACAGTGAAAATAAAAAATTAATTGCAAATAAATAAAAATAATGGCTAAAGTAATAAAAATCAAGTGTTCCTAATATCTTAGTCCCCGGCAAAGGCGCCAAAAACTTGATCGTGTCAGAAAGTCTTAAAATTTATATAATGAATGATGGAGCCTAGAAACTAACTTATGACAACGATTGAGGGAAGCACACCTATCGTTTGGTAGTATAGCTATGGCAAGGCTGGAAGTATCGTATCCTCAAGGACCAAGAGTACTAGTAATTACTATCTTTTTATTATTCAGCCTAAGAATTAAGGGAATTGTTGTTTAATCTAAAACTAACTAATCACTAAGCTAAAAATACTAAGCCACGGAGAATGAATTGGGAAAATACTTTTGGGAAAAACCAATTGATTAAGACAATACCCGAGGAAGAATCCACCTAGACTTCACTTGTTATTTAACTCTGAACCAGACGATTTATTCACATGACTTGATCCGTAGGATTCCTTAATTTATATTAATACCTCTCTCGAGGCTACTAACGTCTAACCCTAGGTTGATTAATTGAAATCTCTTTCTAATTAAAACCCCTAGAATTACATTAACTCGATCTATGGACTCCCATATTAGGTTTGACCCTAATCCGGCAGATTTTCGTCATCCTATCTCTAGGGTTGGATCAACTCCGCTTAACTATGCTAGATCTACTCTTAAACAGGGAATATTCCTCCACTGCCTAAGCACATCAATACTTCAATCAATATCCTGAAATATTAAAACAAGATTTAGGAACACATAATTAAGAACAAACCAAGTATTTATCATACAGTTCAGAAAACAATAACAAGATCTGTCTTAAGTTTCATCCCCCTCAGGTATTTAAGGGGTTTAGTTCATAATTATAAAAGAATACGTCTCAGAAGAAAATGTAAAACAAAACATAAGAAAGACCCTAAAACCCCCTGAAGGAAATCGAAGGTAAGATCTTCCATCTTGAGTATGATTCTGCCTTCTTGAGATGAATCAACTGGCTTTCTTCGAGCATATCCCACAATTCAACCTCTCTAGCTTGGCTCTTCGGCCTACCTGAACTGCCCCTTTTAGGTTGCCATCTAGGGTATTTGTATAGGCTTTTGGAATTTCTTTCTTTGCCTCTAAGTACCTTATTCTGAATAGAATTAAAACAGGTCACGTCAGGGACACGCCCGTGTGGCCCACCCGTGTGGATCGAGCCCAGGCCGTGTGAGGGTCTGGTAAAGAGGCACGGTCGTGTGTCTCAAGCCCAGACCATGTGAATTTCGTACTTTGGCCCATTTTCTCCATTTTTGTCCCGTTTCTCGTTCTTTTCATCCTCCGGTGCTCTCCTAAGTATAAAACATGAAATTAAAGGATTAGGAGCACCAAATTCCACAGTTCAGGGAATAAATCATCCAAAAGTATGCTAAATGCGGGATTAAAATATGTATATATTATTGTTTATCAGCAAACTCTCCAAGCTATTGGATGCTTCAGCTTGAACTAGTTTTTGAACTTTTTGAAGGAAACTAGGCAGCCAGGTTGGTCTAGATTGGGTGTAAGTGTTACTGGTTCCAGCCACTTGGTTACTCCAGGAAAAATTTGGGTAGTTTCTCCACAATGAGTTATAAAAATTGGATTACAGCCTTTGCCTTCCTTAGTTTTGGTTCTGATTACCCATGTAGTATACAGATTCTGGGTTCGACGGACATTCTTCAAACAAATGTCCTTCCCCACAATAGACAGAGGTTATATTCTCTAATTGATTAGGCAGCTGTGCTGCAAAACTATTAGACCCTTTAGTAGTAAGATTTTTAAGCATTGAGTATATTGATGATACCTTAGATGGGAGTGAAGTAAGAGTGTCTACTTCATGTATTCCAGCGACTTGTCTTCATGACGCCGCTCAACTGGTTGGGCATTGATAGTTGGATGCTTCAGCTTGAACTAGTTTCTGAACTTTTTGAAGGAAACTAGGCAGTCGGGTTGGTCTAGATTGGGTGTAAGTGTTACTAGTTCCAGCCCCTTGGTTACTCCAGGAAAAATTCGGGTAGTTTCTCCACAATGAGTTATAAAAATTGGAATACAGCCTTTGCCTTCCTCGGTTTTGGTTCTGATTACCCATGTAGTATACAGATTCTGGGTTCGACGGACATTCTTCAAACAAATGTCCTTCCCCACAATAGACAGAGGCTATATTCTCAAATTGATTAGGCAGCTGTGCTGCAAAATTATTAGACCCTTTAGTAGTAAGATTTTTAAGCATTGAGTATATTGATGATACCTTAGATGGGAGTGAAGTAAGAGTGTCTACTTCATGTATTCCAGCGACTTGTCTTCCTGACGCTGCTCGACTGGTTGGCCATTGATAGTTGTTACTGGCGATCCTCTCGATAATTTCATAAGCCCCATTATAAGATTTAGGAAGGAGAGCACCATTAGCAGAAGCGTCCACTACCATCCTCGTGTGAGCGTTGAGACCATTGTAAAACGTCTCAAGTTCGATGCAATGTGGAATTCCATGATGAGGGCACTTTCGTAATAACTCTTTAAATCTTTCCCATGCCTCATAGAATAGTCTCAAGTGCAAATGAGGGCCTTCGGTAGGCATTCCACTGAATTGGCCCACTGTCTGAAGCATCTAGAACATGATTAGCTTCATCTCAAATTATTGTGCCTCGATTTTGGGTCTTCTAATACCCGGATTAAGATCATTGAACACTGGCACGGCATATTGTCTTAAGGCTCTATCCCTATCATCAGCAATAAGGATAGGATTTTGAGCAAGGTTTGCTTCGTTTTCTTGATTCATATTCTCGAAACTCATCACTTCGATCCTCCTTTGATTCGCTTGTCTTCTACGATGTCGAAAGGTTCGTTCTATCTCAAGGTATACGAGGAGTAAATCGATAATTTGGTCAATACTCATAAACACCTGAAATGTAACATCCTGAAATTGGGCCTAGTAGGATTGGGCCCAATGGGCCTTGAGCGTAGTAGCGTTTAAATTTTTGGAGAACAAGAGATCAGCTTAAATGCAAGTTGGACCTTTTAGATAAGTGATTTTGGAAGGTTAGAGGGCTTCTATAAAGTCCCGAGATCGAACATTAGCTTTGGGGAAATTTTGGTTTTAGGCTAAAAAAACCCTGGGAGTTGGCAAGTAGGCCTTAAGAATAAAAAGTGGAGGAAGATAACACAAGTGGAGTGTGTGGTGTAGTGGCAAAGCGACGCCACAAGGAAGGAAGGAGGTCCAAGGTTCAAGTCTTGGCTTTTGCATTTTAGTTTCTTTTACTTGGATCTTAAAATTCGGGCCATAGTTTATATTTAGTTGCGCACAAGAGGAGCTTGTGGCCAAGTGGTTAGCGGCCTATTGTTATCAAATGTTCAATACAGGAATGTCCTAAACCCTTAATAACCGTTTTCCAAAATGTTAACAAAAGGATATCAAGCGAATAAATATTTAAACTCGAAATTTTTAACAAACGCGCAGTTTTTAAACAACCCTTTTATGTGACATGCCAGATCCGGTGGTAATGTTTAGGCCGGGTTTGGGGTGTTACAATTATGGTATCAGAGCCTAGGTTCAAAAACTCGGCTGTGGGTTTGGGTTCAAAAATGTTTTCAAATGATGGTTTAGAAAAATATATATCTCTTTTCTAGAAGTATAGCACCCGAGTCTCCGGCACCAAATCCGTAAGTTTCCTTTTTCCTATATTCTAGTGTATATTGAATGATTGTATTTATTCTACGATGTGTGGATGTGATGCTTGAATATAGGAATTGTATGTATGTGTGAAAAATATTTGTTTTCTTCGATGTTAGATAGTTGGTTATGTGAAGGGGTTCCAAGATTTAGTTAGGAAGGGTATTAGTTTTATTAGATCAGAGTGCCCAGCAAGAGCATAGTATGGTAGGTTAGGATGTGTGACTGTTAGTTAGTTGGAAATTTCGAGGACGAAATTTCTTTAATGAGGGTAGATTTGTAACATCCTGAAATTGGGCCTAGTAGGATTGGGCCCAATGGGCCTTGAGCGTAGTAGCGTTTAAATTTTTGGAGAACAAGAGATCGGCTTAAATGCAAGTTGGACCTTTTAGATAAGTGATTTTGGAAGGTTAGAGGGCTTCTATGAAGTCCCGGGATCGAACATTAGCTTTAGGGAAATTTTGGTTTTAGGCGAAAAAAACCCTGGGAGTTGGCAGGTAGGCCTTAAGAATAAAAAGTGGAGGAAAATGACACAAGTGGAGTGTGTGGTGTAGTGGCAAAGTGACGCCACATAAGAGACAAGGGGGTGACGCCACAAGAAAGGAAGGTGGTCCAAGGTTCAAGTCTTGGCTTTTGCATTTTAGTTTCTTTTACTTAGATCTTAGAATTCGAGGCATAGTTTATATTTAGTTGTGCATGGTTTAAGGCACAAGAGGAGCTTGTGGCCAAGTGGTTAGCGGCGTGGATTATGTTGCAAGGGAGCCTGGGTTCGAATCTCATGAGAGGCAAGGGAGTATTTATTTTGTGGATTGGACGGCAAGAGTTTCAGTTGGATTTAAACTCTACTGACGAAGGGATCCCACATTGGAAAGATACAAAGAAGGAAGGTGAAGAGCTAACTATATAAAGAGCATTCCAGGAGGAGAGTTAACATACCATGGAGGGTGTTTGGGCACAGGAGTGGTCGCAGCGCAGTTTAACACCAGATTCCTATCAGGTGTGTACTTCTCTACTCTAGTTGTAGAGCAGCAAATGTCGAAGTGCCGATCACGGCAATAGTAGCCACACGAGCGTGCGAGCGCACGTGTGGGGCTTCGACACCATAGTTGAGGCCATCAGTAGTATTCTTGTGGGTTAGGGCTGCTTGGGCCGCGATGGGCCGAAGTGGGCCCAATGGGCCCGTGGGCCCAATTGAGTAAATTGTATGATGATATAGTATATAGTGAACTAGACTAGGTGGAACTTATATACGTGGCTAGATTTATGCTAGGTGGGCCACACGAGCGTGTGGGCCTGAATGGGCCGAAATCGGGTCTTAGGCCCAATAGTCCGGTAATGACCGGAAATGTTAGTTGAGTCACTCGTGGCAAAATTGGGCCTATGGAAAGGCCATTGCAGGTGCGAAATTACTGAAATACCCTTAGTGGGTAAATTACCAAAATACCCCTAGAAGGTAAATTACTGTTATACCCTTAGAGGTTGATTGGCTTGATTATGTCGTATTTGTTATTCTGATTATGATGGTAATTCGTTTCATACGTTATCTATGATATATGATTTGCATGACATGCATATTTGCACATGGATCTGTGTATGAGCTTAACATACTTTGGATGGGGATTTACACACTGAGTCTCGATGACTCACCCCTTAGTTAATTTTGCAGGTAATCGTTAGATCGCGGAATTGGGGAGCTGAGGCGAACTCGTGAAGGCCATACATTATTTGCTCGTAAACTTGTTGTCTTATTTCAACTTATTTTTAATTCGGGATTTTAAGTTGTAATAATGTCGCTATTTTTGGTAATTTATCTGGTTTAGCTTTTAATATGATTGCTGCCTATTGTTATCAAATGTTCAATACGGGAATGTCCTAAACCCTTAATAACCGTTTTCCAAAATGTTAACAAAAGGATATCAAGCGAATAAATATTTAAACTCGAAAATTTTAACAAACGCGCAGTTTTTAAACAACCCTTTTATGTGACATGCCAGATCCGGTCGTAATGTTTAGGCTGGGTTTGGGGTGTTACATGAAATATTCAAAGAAAAATTAATTAAGTTAAAAAATTAAACAGAAAATTAAACCAAAATGTAAGATTAACAAATTCACAAATAATGGCTTTTGAAAAACAGTCCCCGGCAACGGCGCCAAAAACTTGGAACGATGGAAATGTGCAAGTGTACACAATCGCAACAAGTAATAAAGTGACAAGTAAATGTCGAGTTATCGTACCCACATAGACTGTAAAAGAATTATTTATGAAAGTAATTTTAAACACTTTGGTGAAGGGAAAATATTTGATTTTAAAAACAGATAAAAAAAACTAAAAGTTAAAAACTAAGTGAAGTAATTAAAATAAAACAAAGAAATTCTAGTGCACGATTTCAAATATGATTTAATCAAGATGATATAATTGTGTTGGATTAATTATATTTCCTTACCTTAGAATTATTAAACTTATGATTATACTTGTTACGAATAAATCACGACAACTCGGTAATTTGCTAACTTATGAACATATTTACAAATAAAAAAAATCCATTCATCTCTTGTACATATTTCTATGCCAATTTGACCGATTAAACATAATTATAAAGGTAAACATGTTATTGCACATACATACTTATTAAATTAAACAATCCCTCGCATATTCCTATGTCGATTCAAACGATTAATTCAACCTAATAAGCATATAAAAGACTATGTGAGGTAACAAAGTATCATTACCTTGAAACAGTTTAATCACAATAATCTTGCAAGTTATGCAAGGCATATGTATCGCCAAATACAATGCTAATCTAATCTTCAGCTACCTTAGAAGAATTAAACATGCACTGATTAAGTACTGTGTCCATTAATTACAATTTCAATGCGTTTAAATAATTAATTCTTTAGTTATCTAAACAATTATAATGCCAGAATAACTTAGGCATGATTTTACTTTATCAAGCATTTTATCGAGGCCTATAATAGCTGATCATTATTTTCGCGATGTCAAAGTCTTAAAATTTATAAAAAGAATGATCGAACCTGGAAACTAACTATAACGATTTGAGGCAAGCGTACCTATCGAACAGTAGTATAGTTAAGGCAAGACCGGAATGTCGAATCCAAAGGAACCAAAAGTACTAATACTGACTCTCTTTTTATTATTTAGCCTAAGAATTAAAGTGATTTGTTTATCTAAAGTAAAATTAACTAACTACTAAACTAAAGACTCTAAGATAAAGAAGAATGAATTTGGGAAAAATACTTTGAGGAAAAACCAATTGATTAAGACGACACCCAAGGAAGAATCTACCTAGACTTCACTTGTTATCTAACTCTGAACCAGACGATTTATTCATTTCATTTGATCCGTAAGATTCCCTAAGTTATATTAATCCCTCTCTCAAGGCGACTAACGTCTAACCCTAGGTTGATTAATTGAAATCTCTTTCTAATTAAAACCCCTAGAATTGCATTAACTCGATCTATGGACTCCCATATTAGGTTTCACCCTAATCCGGCAAAATCTCGTCACCCTGTCTCTAGGCGCGCGATCAACTCTGCTTACTTATGCTAGATCTACTCTTAAGCAGGGACTTTTGCTCCTCCACCTAAAGACATCACACTTGAATTAATATCCCAGAAATATCAACACAAGAATTAAGAACACATAATTAAGAACAAGTCAAATATTTATCATATAGTTCAGCAAATGGTAACAAGATTCATCTTAGGTTTCATCCCCTCAAGTATCTGAGGGTTTAGTTCATAACAATAAAAGAAAACATCTCAAAAGAAAAGATAAAACAAACATAAGAAATCCCTAAAACCCCCTGAAGGAATTGAAGGAGAGATCCTCCGTCTTGAGTATAATTTCGGCTTCTTGAGATGGATCAACTGGCTATCTTCAAGTAAATCTCCACAATCCTACCTTCTTTGGCCTAGCTGGACGCCCTCTGACTAAAGCCTTGGGTTCCCCCCTTTCTGGTCATACTTAGGGTGTTTATATAGGCTTCTGAATATGTTTCTTTGCCCCTAAGTGTCCAAATCCGAGTGAAACTCTTCTTTCCCACGACAGGGTTATGCCCATGGCACACGCCCATGTAAGTCGTGGCCAGACCATGCTCGAGGCTGTTGATTGGGGCACGGCCGTGTGTTCTTGGGCCCAGGCCATGTGGATTTAGTGATATGGCCCATTTACTTTGTATTGGGCTCGTTTTCCATTCTTTTCACCATCTGGTGCTCTCCTGGGTATAAAACATGAAAACAAGGGATGAAGAGCACCAAATTATATAATTAAAGGCTTAAATCATCCAAAAGCATGCTAAATGTGGGCTTAAAATATGTTACTTTTATAGTTTATCAAATACCCCCACACTTAAGCTTATGCTTGTCCTCAAGCAAAATTCTCAACTCATAATTAAAACGAACTTCCCTGATTCATAATATTCATCAATAGTGATTCATCATTAATCGAAGATAATTCGTACATTGATAATTGAACTCAACAGGTCCTAAAAATTCAAACAATCAAAGTCATACATTTGTAGCACAAAACATAGGTGTTTCCCCTCATCTAAATAATTACCTTTGATTCAAAATTGACAAGGGTTGACATCCTCACCAAAGATTCACTCAAATCACTCAAAGTGTTTAAGGTTCAAAATTAAGCACTCAAAAGTCAAACATGAAAAGTTAATCCCATATGCTTGCATGAAAATCAAATCTCCACCACTAAAATATGAGATGATACATAAATCAGAAGGTCTTTACAGGGTTGTAACGGGTCTTAGGTTCAAGGGTATGGATATAGGCTAAATTAGAGGGTTAGAATCGAGATTGACCTAAGAAATTACCAAACTAGAAACAACAAACTAATAATGAATAATTACATAAATTAAAAACTTGTCATACTAATAATAATACCATAATACGAGCTTTCTTCTTCAATAATTGGCATTCAAACATATAAGCTCATTTAATCACACAACTAATAATGAATATAATTCGATTTTTTTAAAACAAGTCAAATATACATAATAAAGGATAAATTTAATGATTGAAATAAAAAGAATAGTTAGGCAACTGATCAAATCAAATCTCGACATAAGGGTAGTCAAAATGAATAGTGATAACAAATAAAAAGGGTTTTGGGTTAATATTAGTGGGTGAGTTAATAAAAAGGGTTATTAGGATTAAACGGGGTTCACTAGGGGTTAATTGTGAAGGTAGGCTTTTAGTGGAGTAAGTGGGTTAAAACCTAGGTGCCTTTATCATCTCTGTATGTCAAATCAAAGGTGTGGTCTCGACATGTATCATCAATGCAAGTTCTAGAATAACAAATCAATGTTGACACACTCATAATTAATAAAATGAGCACAAAAAAGAATGTATGCTCTAAAAGGCTCAAAAGCTCACAAAAATTATGGGTATTTGATATCAACCTCGTAAATTTCAAATTTCAAGGTAACATTCAGATCCAGGTAGGCAACCTAACAAACTTTTTAATTTTTGAAAAATAGACTTATCATGCTTGATTCTCTAGTATTCTTCAAATTTAATCATCCATGTACGATTATCAATGACTTAATCTAAAAATATATCAATAAAAATCATAAATCAAAGGAAATTTCATTCTAACCATAAAATGAAAAATCGACTTTAAGACAAGGTATTATTCAGGGATTTGAGAATAATGAAGAAAGTTAGGCACTTTCTCGAATAAATATTCACCCCCACACTTAAGATGTATATTGCCCTCAATGTACAACGATAGATAATAACGCATTAATAATAAAATCATAAGATAGGGAGAGAAGTGAAACTTCCTGAATTATTGATAAAAACCTTGGAGGATGTTTCATGACGATGACTAGGTATAAGTGATAATTTTGTTCCTTGAGTTGTATATTAATTCTATCTAATCTGCAAAGTCATCAATTAAATGTTTAGGGAGAAATATTTAATGAGAGTTGTTAGAGATACTCGAGGGTTAGATAGCCAGTGATAAAAGAAACTGAATTGTATTAAATAAAAGTTCTAACAAGACAAAATAAAAAGTTTAATAACTGAAAATTAAACATAAATATATAAAAAATTGGTAAATAAAGATAAGAAAAAGGACTCAAAGGTCCTCGTCATTTGCTGGGTTGCTAGGTGCTAGAAGCGGCGATATATGAAAGTGGTGACAAATCTACTAAAGCGTGGCCTTAATGTTGTCAAATCGTTGAGCGGTATCATTGAATTGTTGAGTACAGTAGTGCTCAAACCGAATGAGGCGTACAGACATGTCCGAAAGTGAAGCAGCCGTATGAGAGGGACGATGGCTTGGCGGTGGTGCCTCTTGTGGTGGGGGAACATTATCAGTAATGTCCTCAGGTTCCTCCTCATCAGTGGAAGGTTGAAGTCGATATTGAGGAGGATCAGTTCCACGTCAGTGTTGGATCATCCTCATGTGTAACATAGTCTGGATGCCTTGTGGGGACATCTGACCGATCAGGGTGAGTGAGGATGTCTGTGCGTCAGTGTTGAGGAGTCCGAAATGTCAAGCCAAGCGTGTGATGTACGGACCCATAGATATGACCCCTCTCCTGTGTTGCTCCATTTGGTATTGAATGGCGCGGGCTATAAAATAGGCTAGGTCGAAAACGTGTCTGTTCGATATGCACCACAGGTAGTAGGCGTCGTGAGTATTGACGATGCCAGTGCTTTCTCGCCTATGGGCTAGACTAGCATATACGTACCTCAGGGGCGGGACAAGAGCCGTCGCCTTGGAGCGGCTGGGATCGTAATTGCCTCTATAATGCCCCGAATTTGGGCCTAGTGGAATTGGGCCCATTGGGCCTTGGGTGTGGAAGCGTTTAATATTTCCGTGAACAAGAGAACAACATTAATGCAAGTTAGACCTATTAGGTGAGTGATTTTGGAAGGTTAGGGGGCTTCTATAAAGTCCCGGTATCAAACTTCGGCTTTAGGAAAATTTTGGTTTTAGGTGAATAAAACCCTAGGAGTTAGTAAGTAGGCTTTAAGAATAAAATGTGGAGAAAAATGACACAAAAGGAGTTGTGGTCTAGTGGCAAATGATGCCACATAAGACACAAGGGAATGACGCCACAAGGAAGCAAGGGGTCCAAGGTTCAAGTCTTGGTGCTTGCATTTTGATTTTCTTTTTAAATGGACTTTAGACTTTGGCCATATTCTTATATTTAGTTTCACATGTTTTAAGACAATAAAGAGTTAGTTGGTAAAGTGGCTAGCGGCGTGGATTATGCTACAGGGGAGCTTGGGTTCGAATCTCATGACAACCAGGGGAGTATTTATTTTGCGGATTGGACGGCCAGAGTTGTGTTGGATTTAAACTCTACTGAAGGAGGGATCCTACATCGGAAAGCTAGCAAGAGGGAAGGTGAGAAGCTGGCTATAAATGGAGCTGTCTATGAGGAGAGGAAGGATACCTCGGTGGGCGTTTGGGCATAGGAGCATTCAGAACGCAGATTAGCTTCAGACTCCTATCAGGTGTGTATTTCGCCCTACTCTAGTTGGAGAGCGACAAATGCCGAAATGCCGGTCACACGGCAATGGTAGCCATACGAGCGTACGAGCGCACGTGTAGGGGCTTCAACGCGATAGTTAAGGCCACCATGAGTATTCTTGTGGGTTGATGCTGTTTGGGCCACGATGGGCCGAAAGGGGCCCAATGGGCCCGTGGGCCCATATGAATAAGTTGTATGATTGTGTAGTAGATATTGAACTGGTCTATGTGAATCTCATATATGTAGCTAGATTTGGGCTAAACGGGCCACACGAGCGTGTGGACCCATTTCGGCTGAGAATGGGCCTTAGGCCCATTCGCATCGTTATCTATGTTTAGAATACCCTTGGTTTATAAAATTATTGAAAGACCCTTGGTTTACAAAATTACTGAAATACCCCTAGTTTACAAAATTACCGAAATACCCCTAGTTTGTGAAATTACTGAAATACCCCTAGGTTACAAAATTACCGAAATACCTCTAGTTTACAAAATTACCTAAATACCCCTAGTTTGCAAAATTACCGAAATACCCCTGGTTTACAAAATTACTAAAATACCCTCAATTTGTAAAAATACCAAAATACCCCTAGGTTGCAATTACCGTTTTACCCCTAAACGACAAATGACCGTTGTACCCTCGTGGTAGTACTAGTGTGGAATGTGTTAATTGTGTGTTATGTTTTGTATAGGTGAAGGCGCTTGTGATTATTTAGTACTCTACGTAATCAGGTGTGTAATCTCACACCCTTACTTGTTATGTTATGCATTATTCTGTGAATCGGTTAAAAGCCGAATTGCCCTTGGTGGGTAAAATTATCGAATTACCCTTGGTGGGTAAAATTACCAAAATGCCCTTAGTGGGCGAATTATCGAAATGCCCTCGATAGGTAGGATTACCGAAATACCCCAAAGGGGTGAACATGACTGTTATACCCTTAAAGGTTGATTAGTATGATCGTGTGTATTCTGTTTAATTATTTATAATGGTAATTTATTTCATACATCATTTTGATACGGGCTTTGCATCCATGACATTCTGCATGGGACTGGGATTTTGTATTTAGAGGAAGTGATAGTTCAGTTAGGGTCGCACGGGTCGCCCGAGTCGACTGTGGACCCACCAATTTGATTGTTAGGGTCGTACGGGTCACTCGAGATGAATGTGGACCCACTAATTTGATTGTTAGGATCGCACAGGTCACCCGAGACGACTGTGGACCTACTGACGGCTTTAAGCCGCTTACATTCTAGTAGCTCGGCTGCATTCTTGGTATGTAGGGCTGGGTGGGTTGACTTGGTCCCCACAGGTGTGTAGGGCTGGTACGGGGGTGTGTAGCGGATGGATTATTAGGTTGGGCTGCATTCTCTGTTGCATTATCATGTTTACAGGGCTTCACCCCAGTTTTCTTCTGTATGGGCTCAGGCCCAGTTAATGACTGATTAGGGGATTACAGACTGAGTTCTCGTAACTCACCCCTCTGCTTTAACCTTGCAGGTGATCCCTAGCGTTAGAGGATTTGGAGCTGCGGAGAACTCGGAGGTGGCCATACATCGGATTTTCTTCTTACGAAACTTAGTAAATTCAGTTTTTAATTTATTTTACGTTATAATTTTGGGTTAATATTTTGTGTAATAAGGCCATTAGATTTTTCTTCTAAATTTTCATATGGTAATTTTGCTAGTTAATAATTATTATTCGGTTAATCACGAATTTTTAAGCAATAACAACCGTTTTCAAAATAACACGTTTCCGCAATTCTTTGAGTTAGATTTCGACAATAAATAAAGTTTTCGAAAATAATAATAACATCTTTACAAGAAAACATTTTAAGCAAATCTTGTTTACACAAGAAACAAAGTTTGGAGTTTCAAAAAAGAATACAAAGTTTTTAGCGAACGCGCAGTTTTTAAGCATCCCTTTTATGTGGCATGCCAGATCCGGTCGTAACGTCTAGGCCAGGTTTAGGGTGTTACAGCCTCCGTTGGGGGCAATGTTGTACCAACAACTTACAGGGGTGCGATGAATATGGCGATGTAGCTCGGAGAGATCATTCTCTGCTACAAAGTCTTTCGTATAAAGTCCTAGTGCGGCTCCGAACTGTGGTACGTTTAGCTGTCGTATAGTGCCTCAGAGATGGAATTGTATTGTACCAGGATCATCGTATTGCATCATCACCTTCTGAAGTTGGAACGTTGAGCAGAACTCTAGAGTGAGCTCTAGGTATGTCGGCTCGATTATGTTAAAGAATTTGTCCCATGGATCAGTGGTTAAAAAAGCTCGTACATCATCGGCAAGATGGACCTGTTCCAAAGCGGCCCAATCGATACATCTCCCTGTGCTGAGGGATCGTGTGCAGAGTATCTTATAACGGTCTTCTTGGGCCCCTGGGGGAAATCGTAGGAACGGGTGGCGCACTTCAGTGGATGCGCTTGCAGAGGATGAACCGGGTCCCTTTCTCTTCTTAGAACTCGGGGCTGTCGTTTTTTTCTTTAGGATGACGACATTGTAAACCTAAAAATTCAAGTAATTTTCTACCAAAATATATCAAGTACTTTGATCAATACCCAAAATATTCAAAGACTAAATTCATAAGAAAATTTCAACCATGAGTAAGCATTCTGACAATGATTGGTTCTTTCTAGTTCTAATCAACTATTTAAACAATGACTAAAGTATTCAAGATCAAATTAGTGCTAAAATTCTAAAGTTTAACTTAATAATAAATAATAATAATAGTAAAACGAGACTTAACTAAATGAAATTCTACTCTTAGAATAGTTAAATAGATGAAAATAAAATAGTGAGGGGTGACCAGTGGTGTTTTTGGAGCGGGGCAATGTGGATGGGCGGAGCACGGGTGTGTAGATGTGAGGCACGGGCGTGTTCTGTAAATAGTTGAAGCGACACAGTGGTGGAACACTTGTGGGGCTGGCGTGTATTTGTTTGGCACGGGCGTGGACCGGTTTTTTAATGTGTATGTGGGAGAGAGATGGTGATAACGGATAGGGGAAGTCAAGGATGGGTGTTTCTTTGATTGTGGCTGGAGTGGGGTAGAGGTTTTGTGAGGAAGAGCGTCTAGGGTTAGGGTTTGGAGAAGAAATTTGGGGGAAAACGGGGCTGTGTTTCTTTAAATAGGGAAGGGGACAGGGGCAGAGGCCACGCCCGTGTGTCTGTTATTCGACCCGTGTTTTTCGCGATTTTCAAATTTGGGCGCGTTCGAGACGTTTCCCATGCCCGTGTTCCCTGGACATGTGCTATTATGTTTGCTTCTCCCATGCCCGTGCTTTAGGTCGCCACACCCGTGTGTATATAGTCAGTGTCTCGCACGGTTGATAGGCACGGGCGTGGCTCAAACCCGTGCTTAGTTACCCAGGATAGACCACGGTTGCATCACACGGCCGTGGTCCTATTATCGTAGCCCGTGTGTGGGAAAATTTTTCTTCTTCATCTCGCACGATTACCTGCACGCCCGTTTTTTGTCCCACGGCGTCCACACGGCCACGGGCACGCCTGTGTGGAAGGCCATGTGGTGGGGAACCTGCACTTTACTGTATTGGTTAGTTTGGGTTAGATGCTAGAAGGAAAAATAAACGTAAAAATGTGAAAATTAATGGGGTTAGTGAAGTCAGTGCTCGGGTTGTCTCTCGAGAAACGCTCGTTTAAAGTCTTAAGCTAGACTCACCCTATTTTCATTTCTAAAAGAAGGTTCACGGAGCTGAAGCTCCTTTCTTAATTCCTTGAAATCCTCACCATTATAAATTTTCAGTCGATGGCCATTTACCTTGAATGTTCCTTGAGTTGGATGGGTTAACTCGACTGTGCCGTAAGGAAAAATAGTTTTGATCACGAATGGGCCTGACCACCTTGATTTAAGCTTTCCAGGAAATAGTTTGAGTCTTGAGTTGTATAACAGGACAAAGTCTCCTACTTTGAATTGCTTTGATTGTTTCAAACAAGCATCATGGTGTCGTTTTGTTGCCTCCTTATATAATCGTGAGTTTTCGTAGGCTTCAGCTCGCCATTCATCTAATTCGTTCAACTGCATCATCCTCTTTTCACCTGCGATTTTAAGATCGTAATTCAAGAATTTTATAGCCCAGTATGCTTTGTGCTCTAACTCAAATGGTAGATGACAACTTTTTCCGTAGATAAGTTTGTATGGGGATGTTCCCAAAGGGGTTTTAAATGTTGTTCTATAGGCCCATAAAGCATCATCTACTTTCACTGCCCAATCTTTTTTGTTCGATTCAACTATTTTTTCTAAGATTCACTTAAGCTCTCGATTTGCCACTTCTACTTGCCCTCTGGTTTGAGGATGATAAGGGGTAGCTGTTCTGTGGTGTACTCCATATTTTCTTCAGACTTTATCAAATTGAGTATTGTAAAAGTGAGTGCTCCTATCACTGATGATTGCTCTGGGTGTTCCAAAATGAGAAAAAAGTTTCTTAAGAAACTTTACTACAGTTCTAGCATCGTTAGTAGGTAAAGCTTGGGCTTCTACCCATTTAGACATGTAATCTACTGCTACTAAGATGTACTCATTTTCGAATGAACTAGGGAAAGGACCCATAAAGTCAATACTCCATACATCAAATATTTCACATGATAACATATCTGTCTGAGGCATTTCATCGCGTTTAGAAATATTACCTATTCTTTGGCATTTATCACACGAAGCAGCATACCTGTTGGCATCTTTAAAAAGAGTTGGCCAATAAAATCCTAATTCGAGCGTTTTGTGTGCTGTCTTAATCCCACTGTAATGTCCTCCTGAAGGTCATGTATGGCAATGTTATAGGATTTTACTCACTTCCACCTTTGTAACTCATCTCTGAATTACTTGATCTGCACATATACAGAAAAGAAAGGGATCTTCCCAAAAATAGTTTTTCGCATCAGTAAAGAATCGCTTCTTTTGATGATTTGTTAATCTTTTTGGTAAGATGTTAGTAGCTAAATAATTTGCAATATCTGCAAATGATGGTACCTTAGAGTTGGTTATAGAAAAGAGTTGTTCCTCGGGAAACGAGTTGTTTATCTCACTTTCGTTGAGCTCTTCGATATGTGGGTTCTCAAGCCTAGAGAGGTGATCTGCTGCAAGATTTTTAGCTCCCTTCTTATCTTGTATTTCTAAATCAAATCCAGCTAGCAATTCTTTCTCTGTGGTGGTGTAGTATTCTTGTGCGGGTGTCAATGTTCTGCTAGCATAATAAATTGTCTAAAAATGCTTGTCTCTTCGTTGTCCCAGAACGACACCTACGAATACAGAGAAGTCGTCCATAAATACCTCCATAGTGTCTTCCACAAGTTCATCAAAGATGGCCAGCATACAGCACTGAAAAGTAGCAGGAGCATTACATAATCCAAAAGGTATTCTACGATAAGCAAACGTACCGTTTGGACATGTAAATGTTGTCTTTTCTTGATCTTCAGGAGCTATTGGTATTTGGAAATAGCCGGTGTCCGTCCAAAAAGCAGTATTACATATGCCCATATAATCTTTCTAACATCTGATCAATAAAGGGCAAAGGGAAGTGGTCTTTTCCGGTGGTGTCGTTCAGCTTCCTGTAGTCAAGACAGACTCTCCAACCTGTGACTGTTCTTGTAGGAATCAATTCATTCTTTTCGTTGGTTACAACAGTCATGCCTCCTTTCTTTGGAACTACCTGCACAAGAATTACCCAAGTACTGTCAGAAATAGGATAAATTATTCTTGCATCTAGAAGTTTAATTACCTCAGCTTTGACAACTTCTTTCATATTAGGGTTCAAGCGTCTCTAAGGTTGCACACACGGTTTATACTCATCTTCCATTAAAATTTTATGACTGCAGAATGATGGGCTTATTCCTTTAATATCAGACATTTTCCACGCTATGGCTCTTTTATGTTTCCTTAGTACCCTTAGCAAGTCTTCTTTTTCTTTGGGTCCTAGTTCTGAAGAGATGATTACTGGTAGTGTAGAATTATCCCCTAGGAAAGCGTATTCTAAATGTTTTGACAACTGTTTTAATTCTAATTTGGGAGGTCTATCAACAGAGGATTTTTTTCTTTGTTCGTCATTGATTTCAATATCCTCTATTTTCATTTGTCTAGGGGGTGATGTATTTAATGCATCGATATCATCATCTATCTCATCTCCTTGTGAATGACACAGTTCCATCGTGTCATTGTGTATGATTTCCTGCAAAGATTCTTGAAAGATTTGATCAATGGCATCAACAAAGTAACAAGAATCATCTTGTTCTCTAGAATATCGCATGACATCATAAATTTGGAACACAATTTCCTCATCGCCTACCCTTAGTGCAAGTTTACCATCACTAACATCAATGACAGCCCTAGCAGTAGCTAGAAAGGGTCGTCCCAAAATTAAAGGTACCTCTACGTCCTCATTCATGTTAAGCACAACAAAATCATCATGAAATATAAGTTTATCTACTTTTACCGGAATATCTTCGATAATTCCCCTAGGATACTTAACAGATCTGTCAACTAACTGAATACTCATCCTAGTGGGTTTTGGTTCCCCCAGACCAAGTTGCTTAAACATTCTATAAGGCATTAGATTAATACTAGCACCTAAATCAGCTAATGCTTTCTCCATGCTCAAATTACCAATTAAACAAGGAATAGTCAAACTTCCTAGATCTTTCAATTTGGTTGGCAGCTTGTTTTGGATGATAGCTGAGCATTCTTCATTAAGTTCCACTGTTGAAATTTCCTCGAACTTTCTCTTAATTGTTAGAAGCTCTTTTGAAAATTTTGCATATGTTGGCATCTGCGAAATAGCTTCAACAAAAGGTAAGTTAATATGTAGCTGTTTAAAAAGTTCAAGAAATTTACCATATTGTGCGTCTAAGCGGTCTTTCTTCAACTTTGCTTAGTATGGAATTGTTGGTTTGATTTCCTCACGAGTCGGTGTTATCTTTGCCTTATCGGTTTCTTGTGGTACCTCGTTCTTCATTTTGATTAACTCCCTTCCACTTCTTAGTGTTACTGCCTGTACCTGCTTTTTTCCCCTAGGTAAGCTTTCTGATCGTGTTACAGAAACTAACTTAGTAAGTTGCCCGATTTGATCCTTGAACTCTTGTGTCAATGCCTCAAGTTTTGCTTCTATCTTTTGGAAACGTGTTTCTGTATTTTGGGAATGTATTTCTGAGGCTGCTAAGAAGTTTGTCAACATCTCTTCAAGGTTTGGCTTCTTTTCCTGTGGGTAGGGCTATTGTTGGAAGTTTTGAGATGGTTGTTGCCTTTGATTTCTTTGACCGCCCCATGAAAAATTGGGGTGCTTCTTCCAACCTGGATTATAAGTATTACTATAAGGGTTATTGTTAGATCGGAAATTGTTACCCATATAGTTCATCTGTTCGCCACGCCCTGTCGGTAGGGTGGGTACTCAGGATTCGCCACTCCTTCATTTGCGTCGCATTGCATAACTGGATGTGCCTGCGAAGAACCATATAAACCATCAAATTTTTTATGTAACAACTCTACCTGATTGGATAGCGCGGTCACTGCGTCGATGTTGAAAACTCTGGCTGCTTTGGCTGGCCTTGTCCTTGTAACTTGCCACTGATAGTTATTCAGTGACATCTCCTCTATAAACTCGTAGGCTGCTTCAGGAGTTTTGTTATTCAGAGTTCTGCCGGTGGCTGAATCGATTAGTTGCCTTGTTGAAGGGTTCACCCCGTTGTAAAAAGTCTGGACCTATAGCCACAAAGGTAGTCCGTGGTGGGGGCACCTCCTCAACAAATCTTTGTATCTCTCCCATGCATCGTAAAGTGTCTCTAAATCCATCTGCACAAAAGAAGAGATATCATTCCTTAACTTGGTCGTTTTGGCCAGTGGAAAATATTTTAATAAAAATTTTTCGGTCATTTTATCCCATGTAGTGATTGACCCTCGTGGAAGAGAATGCAACCACTGTTTGGCTTTATTCCTCAGAGAAAAGGGGAATAACCGAAGACGGATGGCATCATCAGAAACGCCATTTATCTTGAAGGTATCACAGAATTTTAGAAAATTCGCTAAGTGTGTATTAGGATCCTCATCCTGCAAACCATCAAACTAAACAAACTGTTGTATCATCTATATAGTGTTAGGTTTCAGTTCAAAATTATTTGCAGCAATAGTAGGGCTAACAATACTAGACTCAGTTCCTGTTAAACTAGGTTTAGCATAATCATACATAGTACGTGAAGCATGGTGCTCGACCATCTCTGGAGGTGGAGGATTATTCTCTGCCATCTCTTCGGTGGTATTTATTTCGGCTTCTTGCTCTTCTTCTATGTAGTTTAAGCTTCACCTTGTCTCTCTATGATTTTTGCGAATGGTACCTTCAATATCACTGTCGTAAAGTAGGGGTCCTGTCAGGTTCCTTCTAGTCATAAACTAGAGGTACCTGAAAGGAACAAAAGAAAGAAAATTAGAAAAGTTAAAAATAAAAGTAAATTGCAAAAAATAAAAAATGGCTAAAGTAATAAAAATTAAGGTTTCTTAATATTCCAGCTCCCCGGCAACGGCGCCAAAAACGTGATCGTTGTTTTCGCGATGTCAAAGTCTTAAAATTTATAAAAAGAATGATCGAACCTGGAAACTAACTATGACAACAATTTGAGGCAATCGTACCTATCGAACAGTAGTATAGTTAAGGGAAGACCGGAAAGTCAAACCCAAAGGAACCAAAAGTACTAATAATAACTCTCTTTTTATTATTTAGCCTAAGAATTAAAGTGATTTGTTTATCTAAACTAAAATTAACTAACTACTAAACTAAAGACTCTAAGACAAAGAAGAACGAATTTGGGAAAAATACTTTGAGGAAAAACCAATTGATTAAGACGACACCCAAGGAAGAATCCACCTAGACTTCACTTGTTATCTAACTTTGAACCAGACGATTTATTCATTTGACTTGATCCGTAAGATTCCCTAAGTTATAGTAATCCCTCTATCGAGGCGACTAACGTCTAACCCTAGGTTGATTAATTGAAATCTCTTTCTAATTAAAATCCCTAGAATTGCATTAACTCGATCTATGGACTCCCATATTAGGTTTCACCTTAATCCGGCAAAATCTCGTCACCCTATCTCTAGGCGCGCGATCAACTCCGCTTAGTTATGCTAGATCTACTCTTACGCAGGGACTTTTGCTCCTCCACCTAAGCACATCACACTTGAATTAATATCCCAAAAATATCAACACAAGAATTAAGAACATATAATTAAGAACAAGTCAAATATTTATCATATAGTTCAGTAAACGGTAACAAAATTCATCTTAGGTTTCATCCCCTCAGGTATCTGAGGGTTTAGTTCATAACAACAAAAGAAAACATCTCAAAAGAAAAGATAAAACAAAACATAAAAAATCCCTAAAACCCCCTGAAAGAATTGAAGGAAAGATCCTCCATCTTGAGTATAATTCCGGCTTCTTTAGATGGATCAACTGGCTATCTTTGAGTAAATCTCCACAATCCTGCCTTCTTTGGCCTAGCTGGACGCCCCCAGACTAAAGCCTTGGGTTCCCCCCTTTCTGGTCATGCTTAGGGTGTTTATATAGGCTTCTGAATATGTTTCTTTGCCCCTAAGTATCCAAATCCGAGTGAAAATTTTCTTTCCTAAAACAGGGACACGCCCATGGCACATGCCCATGTAAGTCGTGGCCAGGCCGTGTTCAAGGCTGTTGAATGGGGCACGGCCGTGTTGTCTTGGGCCCAGGCCGTGTGGATTTTGTGATATGACCCATTTACTTCGTTTTGGGCCCGTTTTCCATTCTTTTCACCATCCGGTGCTCTTCTGGGTATAAAACATGAAAACAATGGATTAAGAGCACCAAATTATATAATTAAAGGCTTAAATCATCCAAAAGCATGCTAAATGCGGGCTTAAAATATGTTACATTTATGGTTTATCAACAGCATAAACATAAATTTAAAAAATCAAGAGGACGAAATGCAATCAACCCAACACGACTTAATTCAAGCTGGATTGATTAAAATAACCATTTCAAATACATGAATATTGACAGATATGTTCATCATAGAAACAACAGAAATTTAAAAGATAGGGAACAAGAAGCAAATTTTTCTATGTGGCTTGATTGATTGCTCCTTCTTTCATCTCTACTGTCCTTGCCGATCAAGGCTTATACGAACACTCGCTTCCTGCCTCAAATGGTTGAGAAAACGCCTCTTTTCCATGCGGGGAAATTGGCACAAGAAGGCTTGGTTTTTTTTTTTTTTGAGAAAAAGAGAGAATGAAGAGAAGAGAAGTGATGAGAGAATAAGAGTGTTGAGGGATGCTTTGAATGGGCAGAAAAGGGGGGTTTATATAGCTGAGGATGGCTGTTATAAATAGCAAATTTCAGCAGCCAAAGATCCCCTTCATGGCCGGCCATCTTTCATGGCAAAGTTGAGACTTTCAACTTTGCTAAAATTAGCCTGGGGCGAATCCGTAAAGCCTTAATTTAAGGTGGGGTTTGAATGCAATTTGGGAGTCTTCCAAGGGAAATTTTGCAAGCTCATTTAATCAGCTAAAATGCTGATTTGGGTCAGCATTTGAACGATTCTGGGCTACCCAATTGGTGGCTGGTTCGGTTCGCTCAATTTGGTTCAACTGGTGCGGTTCACCTGGGCCCTTTTTCCATAATTAATTAAAATTAATTTATTTAGCCCAAATTAAATTGGGAATAAATTACAATTAATTATATTATGAATTAATACACACATTTGGACTGTCTTTGGCTGGAAATTATTTCGCCTTGTTACTTCGAATTGCTTCTCGATTTTGTTCTTCTAACGGTGTCTGCCGGGTCAATTTTTGCCCTTTGTACGAATCTGTCAAAAATAATCAAAATTCACTAAAAATAATTGTAAAATTGACTAAAAATTAACATGCTTAAATTTTTAATATAATTTAATTATTTTATAAAAATTAATAATTTCATGACAAAAATTCTATCGAAAATGCATGACTTTAAGTAAAATTAGGTATGAAAAAGTATATAAATCTTTCTATTTCCAACTATTTTTGGGAAGAATCATACTTGTTCAGAAAGTGTGCAGATCAAATAATCAGGAGATACATTGTAGAAGATGAAGTACATGAGATTTTATATCATTTCCACACAACTCTGAGTGGGAAACACTTCGGAGGTAGACGTACTACAGCTAAAGTATTTCAAGCAGGATTCTTTTGGACAACTCTATTCAAAGATACGTATGCTTACTTAAAGAGTTGTGATCGATGCCAAAGGTTTGGAAACATCACCAACAGAAATGAGATGCCCTGAACAAATATAATTGAGGTAGAATTATTCGATGTTTGGGGTATTGACTTCCTTGGACCTTTCCCCCCGTCTTTCGGTCACAAGTATATATTGGTAGTAGTAGACTATATGTCTAAATGGGTTGAGGCTAAGTCATATCCAACGAACGATGCCAAGGTTGTGATGAAATTTTTGCAGAAACATGTGTTCACAGGGTTTGGAAATCATAGGGCCATCATTAGTAATAATGTAACAGTCCAGTTTAGACCCTAGTTAAAACAGTGCTTTCGGGACCACAAATCCGAGTCAGAAAAATATTTTAATATTACCTTCCGTGGCTGCAGTATATGATTAAGTATGTGTGAAATTTCTGTGAATTAATTTTATCGTCTGTGTGTTTAATTTGAGAAAATGATTAAATCGCATAAAATGTAAAAGTAGCTTTCTATTTGAATAATGGATGAATTGATGTGTCTTTATAAATGGAAAGGCCTTAAGATGAAATTTAGCCACTTTATTAGTTAGTGGACGGTAAAGGTCATTGAAATTATATGTTTTATATGTTATATTAGAAGGTTAATATAGTAAATTGATTAATAGTGTTGTTATAATAAAAACAAAGCTAAAAGATGGTGGATTTTATGTGTTCTTCCACTGAAAAACAAAGAAAAGAAAAAGAAATAAGAAGCTAGGGCATTCGGCTATCAAGTTCTTTGATTAAGGTATGTTTTGGTTTCGGTTTTTGATAATTTTTGTAACATCCTAAAATTTGAGTATCATCTTGTTGATTGTGTTAGCTCGGATATGATTTTATTGTGTGCCTAATATAGTCTTGTGAAGGTTTGGAATTAAATTGGATTTAGAATAATTTTTAGAATGGAGAATTTAGTGAAGTGGATCAAGTGATTATGATGCTTAAGTTAATTTAAGTGTCTTAAATTAGCACAAGAAGAGTTAGTGGCATGGTGGAAATGGCGCATGAATGGTTGCTTGAGGGGAGTGGTTCGAATATCATGGAGTGCATTTTGGAGACTTTATTTTTCTGCACATTTACATCAAGTGTCGGCCAAGCTTTATATTTGATATGTTGGACTTTAATTTTTTTATGGTAAGATGACTAAAAGATTAGGTAAGCTTGAACTTGGGGAAAGGAATCATCTTGATTAAGGAATGATGAGGGAACACAAAGCTTGATGTAAGGTGAATGTTTTGGAAAGTTTTGTGTGGTAAAAACTTTGACTTTGTGTCCATGTATTTGGACGGCTTTAGGGGCTAGGGGGTGGCCGAATTTTTGAAGAATTTTGGGTAAGGATAGGTGCTTGTGGGGCACATTTCTTTTTGGTCATTTTGTTTTCTATCAAAGCATTTTCTCTCCATCTTTTCTCTTCCTAGCCGAATGCACATTGAGCATTTGTGAGCATCTTGTGTTTTTCTTCTTTTGGGTCATTTTCATTTTGACCATTTGGTCTTAATTTGCCAAACCTCTCAAGTCATTCTTCCCTATTGCCGAAAACAACAAAAACCTTGAAGATTATCTTTTCTTTTCTTTTCTTCCTCTTTGCCGAATGCACATCAACTTCAAGACTTTTCCTTTGTTCATTTTTCATTCATAAAAACCGAAACATAAACACTTTACCTCCTATTTCTTTTCTTTTTCTTTTCTTCTTGCAAAAACTCTCAAACATCACTCACTCCCTAATATTTTCACCATGGCCGAATGTTATTGATCATCTCTTCATAGCCGAATCTCCCTCTTCTCACATATTTTCTTATCAATCAATTTCTTTGCATTTGTTTTGAACAATCGGTAAGAAACCTCTTCGATCCCTTAATTTCTTATTTCCCTTTTCCGAAATTACTTTTGTTTGGGAAGGTTTTTTGATTGAAAATATCATCCTCTACCTTAGATGATATATTTTGTCTTAATAGAGAAATAAAGAAAAGTCGAAAACTCGGAAGTGTTCGTAATCTTCGTGAATCACCAAGACTAGGTAAGGATTTCTATCAATGGTATCCATATTTTTTTTTTAGGTTGACTGATTTTGATTATGATCTTTTAGGGGCAGTTCGATAGGGATAAACATTTCATTATTATTCTTGTTAGCGAGAGCGTTGGTATCGGTAGTATCGTAATCACTATTATCAGGTGTGTAACCTTACATTGTTTCCTAATAGATTTACGGTATTAATTTAATATATGTGTTAATGAAAATATGAAAGATATGGCTAAAGGTACCATACGATGGTACAGAGTACCCAGGTACGTTCGCTTTTAATACTATGTTAATAGTGTTATGAAGACTGAATATGACATATAAGTGAATTCGTTATGAACATGGAATAAGATATATGGCATGATTTTACATGTTTTGTATGATATATGGGCATATGGGTGATATGTGAAGGGGAAGTGATCTGGTGGTTTTTACCACAATATCTGGTGACTCATGTCATATAATCTGAATGTGGTGACTTATGTCACATATTGTTATCTGGTGACTTTGTCACATTATCTGGTGGCTATGCCACAATTTATTAGGGCGATGTGCAAGTCGTCTGCAGCGACTGCCTTCGATGGTGTGTAGCGGATGGAGGGTCGATTTAGTAATCCCCATGGTGTGATTGGTTGGTACGGGTGATGTGTAGAGGATAGATATTTAGGTTTGGGTTCGGGATTGCATCATTATCTCTATTTGCTAAATATGTATGTATGATTTGATATGCCTAAATCGGTTGGGACTTTGTGTTGACTGTTACACACTGAGTCTGTTTGACTCACCCCATTGTGGGATATCTTTTCAGGTGACACACAATGACTTGGACCGGGTCAGCGGATACTATGTGGTGGCCATGCTGAATATTTTCGGGACTTCAAACAGTTGAACTTGCGTTTTCTATTATTTTATTTTCAAGATTTATTTGGTATTTTTCAGTTGTAATAAGGCCATTACTATTGAACTATTTTATGCATGCATTTTATTTGATTTCATTATGATATGATTATTATTAAATCAAGGTTTAAGTAACATTTCTCAAAAATAAATTGAATACTTTTAACTTATTGTTTTCCAGTACTAAAATTAAGTTTTATTAAAATCTAGACTTCAAGAATAACATCGTTTTCAATTTGAACTCAAAACAAATCAAATTTTCTTCAAAACCACTCAAATTTTTCCAAAGTAACAAACAAGTTTTTGAAATGTTTTACTCAAGGAACATACCAGATCCGGTTAAGGCTCTGGGCCGGGTTTGGGGGTGTTTCAACTTGGTATCAGAGCCCAATTTTAAACTCTCGGCCTTAGGTTTAAAGCCCACAACGTTTTCAAAATTAAGCCCAATTAAGATTTTGTGAAAAATTTTGGAAATGAGCAGGTTTTCTGACATGGCACCTAAGTCTCCAACCCGAAGTCCACCAGGTATGTACCCCTAACTATTGTATGACTTATTGTATGGTTTGTATGTGGGTATAAGGGAACGTAGATTAGTACACTAGGAACTATTGAACTCTAGGATTAGTTTACTCCAACACAGAATTACATAAAACTTAAAGCCTAATTAAACAAACCTGTGAGTGAGTCGCCGAGCTAGGGTGTGGCAACCATTGTGCGCATGTCTAGGATTGGTTTCGGTGGGAGCTTGGTATTTAAGCAGTCCTAGTGACTCACCTCCTCTCCACTCGAATCCTACCTGGTGCGTAGTGACGGTTCGCCCTAACCAAGAGGACTTATTCACGGGACTAAACTCGATAATTAAAACCCGTAAGGGACTAGCTACACGGTTCTATAAAAACCTTAGTTTTAAATTCACCAAATTACCCCTTTGATTTGTAGGAAAATTATTTTTTGAAAATTTTTTCCAAAATATTCTCGATTTACAAAATTACCCAAATACCCCTGGTTTATAAAAATTACTGAAACACCTTTGGATTATAAAATTACCATAATACCCTCGACTTTTGTTAAAATATTCGTACTTTACAAAAATATCAAAACCCCTAATTTGCAAAATATCAAAATACCCCAATTTGGAAAATTACCAAAATACCCCTATAGGACAAATTACGAAAATACCCCTGGGAATAGAATGAACGAAAATGCTTGAGTGGTGAATGTGTGTGTGTAGTTGGTACTATCGAATGAATATGTTTTCTCTGAATTAGGGAAGAAAACTTGAAACGAAAACTCTGAAATGATCGAAAGAACTACTACTAAACTTCTTTTCATAAAATTTCTTCGCGAGTAATCAGCGGAACAAAGACTAATGCATAAAATTTCTTAAATCAGATTAAATCGCAATCG
Source organism: Gossypium australe (assembly GCA_005393395.2). Classification (NCBI taxonomy): domain Eukaryota; kingdom Viridiplantae; phylum Streptophyta; class Magnoliopsida; order Malvales; family Malvaceae; genus Gossypium; species Gossypium australe. The sequence continues at coordinate 131,189,918 of CM016619.1, forward strand.
TAGACATGAATTCTAGGGGACGTGGTCGTAATGTGCGAGGACGTGGTAGAGGCAGAATGGCTGTATCGGAACCCGTTAGGTCTGGTCAAGAGTCTGAAAATGAGGTACCACCACCCCCACCACCAGCGGTTGGAGTTGAGCATCAGGATCAGACGGGGGATGATGCAGTATCGCAGGCGATGCTGCGGGTTCTTGAAATGGTGGCTGGAGCAGGTGGAGGTATGGGAGCTCAGAAATCTATACCCGAGCAACTCCGAGCCAATGGACCTGAGGTATTCCGTGGTGTATCCGGTGTGGCGCCCAGTACGGCTGAGTATTGGTTGGAGGCGATAGAGCGAATCATGGATGAGCTGGATCTGACTGCTGAGAAGAAACTGAAAGGAATGGTGTCGCTTCTCCGTGATGAGTCATATCAGTGGTGGCTCACAGTTCGAGATGGTGCTACAGCTAATGATCTCACTTGGGAGTATGTTAAGGCGGCGTATCAGAAGAAGTATGTTGGAATTAATTATGTTGATGCGCAGAGGAAGGCATTTCTGGGGCTGGTTCAAGGGAACAAGTCTGTAGCGAAGTACGAGGCTGAATTCTTAAGGTTTAGCCGATATGCTCGAGGGATCGTGGCTACGGAGCATGAACGATGTGTCCGGTTTGAGGACGGACTGAGGGATGATCTGAGGTTGTTGATAGCTCCACAGTAGGCGCGGGAGTTTGCCGTGTTGGTAGAGAAGGCTAAGGTAGCCGAAGGGATTAAGGACTCTGTGAGACAGAATACGGATCGAAATAGGCAAAAGAGAGGTTTTGGATCATCAGGGTCATCTGGGAATGTTCAAAAGAGACAGAGAGATGATGGGCCGCGAGGTCAGCAGGTTATGACGGGAGGACAACATCGTACTTGTGCTCAATGCGGAAAGATGCACCTGGGAGAGTGTTGGAAGAAGACAGGGGGATGTTTTAAGTGTGGGTCCAAGGATCACATGATAAGGGACTGTCCTATGAAAACAGACGGGAGCCGACCATCAGGTCAGGGTTATAATCAAGCTGGAAGAGGTGGATAGCAGCCACCACGGGGTCGTGGTTCGATTGGCAGAGGTAATGGTTCTGAAAGAGGACGAGGAACACCGGGCAGAGGTGGTGGTAACTCTGAGGCTAGACAGCCAGGTCTGGTATATGCGGTTCGTCGGAGGGAAGATAGTGTAACACCCTAAATTAGGGGTTGTTTGTAACTTAGCTAATTTTCCCATGTGTGTACTTGAAGAGTTAAATTCTAGGATTTATTTGACATGTTTAAGGGTCTAAAAATAACCCGAGTTAGGCCTGACTTAGTGTTAAAATATTTTTTTTAGTACCAAAAAGGAGGGAGCTAGATGAGATAAGGCTTTAATAAAATTTTGGGCGAGTTATGACACAAAGTAGGCCTTGGCTAAGTGGCTGCAAGGTGCCACTTAAGGGCTGGAAGCAACGCCAGCAAGGGCCTGGGTTCAAGGCACGGCAGCAGCAAGGGGCATTTTAATTTTTGGGTTTGGCGTTACAAATGGAAGAAGGCCTTAAAATTAAATGTTGTGGCAATTTGGCATGAAATTCAATGAGGCCGAGTGGCCTGGGCGTTGGAATAAGAGAGGGCTGCGGTAATAGGTCCTGCGTTCGAACAGAAGCAGCAGTGGGGATTTTATCTCTTTTTCTGTTTTAGCGTTAGAAGGGAACTAAGGAAGGAAGGCCTAATGGTGCGTTTTGTATCACAAAAAGCGCTGTGGCCGAATGGCCTAGGGCGCTACCTGCAGTATGGGTTCTAGCAGCTCCCATGTTCGAGACCTATGGGCAGCGGGTGGTTTTTCTTTTATTTTGCAGCAGTTGGGCAGGCAGTGGACGGCACATGGGCATTGGAAGATAAAGATAAGCTTGGCATTTTGATCATTGAATTCGGCTGGAGTTTGACAAGCACATGGTCTTTGTTTTTTTTTTATTTGATAATTGTTAAAGGATAAGAGATAACTAAGATATTAGTTGATTTTTATTTGGATTATTATAGTATTTTTATTTGAATAATGTTGAGTATTCAAAATTATTTGAGTGAGTGGCTAGGAGAATTTCAAGGAAATTGGTTAGAAATTGAACTCCTTGTTGAAAGGAGTGGACGGCAAGCTTGAAGGGGGGTGCCGAATGCCTATAAAAGCACCAATTGACCACCTTGCTTTTCTTTTTCCATTTTTGCTTAGCCGAAATTCTTAACCCATTTCCTTTTGATTTTTCTTTCAATTTTTTTCCATTCTCTCAAACCCCCTTTTAACCGAAACTCTTATCATCTCTTCTTCTCCATCATTTTTCTTCCTTTCGTAATAGCAGAATACACCCCTTTGAAGTGCCGAAATTCTCTTTTTCTTTTGGTCAGCACTTTGGCCGAATATTAGAAAGGGAATAGGTCTTTTGGGATTTCGTTGGCAATTGATTTGGTGAAGGTACCCTAAGAACGTGAGACGGTCGACCCAAGCCCCTAATCTCTAGTACTCAGCTTTGGTAAGCGGTGGTAAGGGCCTATTGTTAATGGATTATTCTCTTAAGTAATTAAATGCCGAAGGCTATTAGCTTTATTTACTAACCGATGGTAGTTGGTGAAGCAGATTCGGGAATCGAGTGTTGTGATTAGTGTCCAAGAGCGTGAAGGTAAGGATTCGGGTTCCAAAAGATGACCCCCTTTAAATTATTTGGGTTGGCCGAATAGGCCATAGTACTAATCCCATGGTTGGCCGAATATAGGTGCAGAGAGATCTGGTGTGGCCGACCTATCTTTTCGGGATTTAGAGCATTCGGTGGTGACAGGTGTGTACATACACACTTTGTAACAAATTAACTGCTAAGTATATTGTTTATGCTTGATTGATTTTGTGTAGACTCGGGTCTAATACTGTAATCGGTATAGGCAAGGATTCAGGTAAGTCCTTGATTGATTGAGAGTTATTACTTGATGCTTTTGGGAAGCATGACATTGTTTAATATATGTTACTTAAATATGTGATGGCATAAGATCTGTTATACAATGATTTGATATGGGTTGATGAGTGGAGGGGGCAGAGATATTGTGTCGACGGACACCAGTGTTTTGGTAACACACTGTGACTACGGTCACCAGAGGTTTGGTACCTCTAGAGGTTTGGCACCTCATAGCGTCTTGTCCCAGTGGTTTAGCACCACAGTGGGTTGGCCCCACAGATGATAATACGGGATCGACGCCAGTGATTTGGCATCACACGATGGGTTGGCCCCATCAACCGATTTGTGTGTTCGGACACCAGAGGTTTGGCACCTCCAGTGATTTGGCATCACATCTATGACTTTAAGTCACCAGTGGTTTGGCACCACCAGTGGTTTGGTACCACACGGGGTAGAGAAAGGTGATACGGATGGTTAGGTTGGGTGCACGACTTGATGCATGTTAAATTGTTATAAAATGTGTATGATGTGACTTTAAACCGGGGAAAGGGTTACATACTGAGTCTTGGTGACTCACCTTCTCCTTTACATTTTTCAGGTGACGTGTAGATTGCGGATGTGGACCGGACGGACTCGAGGTGGCCATGCAGAGGAATTTTATTAAATGAACTTGGGTTTTATTTTATATTAATCGTTGGTTTATTTTAATTGGGTTGTAATAAGGCCTTCTAGGACTAATTTATTATTGATGTATGCTTGAATACTTGTTTATTAATTATTCACTTATAAAAATGAGTTCACATGTTTTCCGAAGCAATCGTAAAGGTTTTAAGGTACCATCGGGTACATTTTAAATGTCTATAAAATAACTTGACTTAATAATTATTTTCAAAATAAATCTAAGTATGGGCTTGTATACCCCAACTGTTTTAACAGAACACTATCTTCTATCAAAACTTAAATCGGTTTTAAAGTGGGTTTCAAAATGTTTTCTCAGTAGCAAACCAAATCCGGTCATGGCGATTGGGCCGGGTTTGGGTTGTTACAAAATTGGTATCAGAGCCCAGTTCAAAGCTCGGCTGTGGGGGCCCAAGGCCTAAAAAGGTTTGGTTTTATGATTAGTAGGCCTTATTAAATGATTGGAAATGATTTTTGTTTTAGACAGCATGGCACCGAGTCTCCGGCACCTATCCGCCCAGGTAAGTACCCCTGAACCTCTTTGTGAAATATTATCTGTAGAAGGGTAGGAAGCATGGAACGTAGAATAGTCTTATAGGACTTGGACCCTAAGGTTAGATTACTCAAACACACAAACAGTACATAAGACTTAATGAACTAAACCAACCTATGGCTAAGTCACTAAGCTAGGGTGTGGTAACCCCTGTACGCATGTCTAGGATTGGATCCGGAAGAGCCTGGTACTTAAGCAGTCCGAGTGATTCACCTCCTCTTCGCAGGTATCCTACCTGGTGCGTAGCTTCGGTTCACCCTAACTCAGAGGGCTCAGTGGTGTGGCAACCTCTGTGCGCATGTCTAGAAAGGTTCGGTGGGAGCTTGGTATTTAAGCTGTCCGCGTGACTCACCTCCTCTCCACTCGAATCCTGCCTGGTGCATAGCTTTGGTTCACCCTGACCAAGAGGCTCGGTCATAGGCTAAGCATAACGATTAAAACCCGCAAGGGAACTAGCCATGTTTTCGAAAAGAAGGGAACAACAAAACTTGGTTTCAAAACTTTTAAAAATTACTCTTTCAACCATAAGAACAACCATCTTTACAATGTTTCCCCGAAAAATTTGATTTGCGAAAATTACAGAAATGCCCTTAGGGGTGAAATTACTAAAATGCCCTTGGTTCATGAAATGTCAATTCAATGGTTTGCCCAAAAATGTTATTGTTTTTAGAAATGTCCAAAAACTTCACTTTGCAAATCACCAATAAAATACTTTGGTTTTGGAAAATTACGAAAATGCCCTCAACTTTCAAAATTACCAAAATGACCTTGAATTCAAAATTTTTGCAACGTCATCATTTCAAAGAGAAAACTCGCAAAAGGAACCCTCAGAGTTTTACAACTGTTAAAATATTCCAGATTTATTAAAATTACAAAATTACCCCCGATTGACAAAATTACCGAAATACCCCTAGTTTCTAAATAATGCCATAACTTCAAATTTTACGAATTTTCAGAAAGGGCTCTTCAATTTTGGGAATTTCAAAGTGACCTGCTTTATTAAAGTTTTGAAATCTCTCGGATTTTATTATAAAAATACCCCTGTAGGAAAATGACGAAAATACCCCTGGGATAGAAACAGGACAGAAATGTCCGAAGAGTGAATAGGTATGGAAAGTATTAGGGAATGAATGTGGCCTTTTGTGTGAACTAGGGTAGAGGACTTAAAACATTGTTTGATCGAAAGAGTCCTTATTAAACTTTTCATAAAATTCATCGCGGATAATCAAGCGGAACAAATTACTAATCCATAAAATTTTTCTTAATCAGATTAAAAGCGCGTTAGGTAGAATGAGTTCTAGAGGACGTGGCCGACGTGGAGGCGGTAGGGGTAGGATGACCGTATCTAAACCCGTCAGGTCGGGGCAAGGTTCCGAAAATGAGGTACCACCGCCGCCACCACCCCCAACTTTTGGAGCTGAGGAGCAGGATCAGACAGGGGGTGAGGCTGTATCGCAAGTTGTGTTGCGAGTTCTCGAGTTGGTGGCTGGGGCTGGTGGGAATCTGGGCGCTCGGAAATCTATTCCTGAGCAAATTCGGTCTAATGGAGCTGAGGTGTTCCGGGGTATGTCGGGAGTAGCACCTAGTGCAGCAGAATACTGGCTAGAATCTACAGAAAGGATCATGGACGATCTTGACCTGTCTAATGAGGAGAAGCTGAAAGGAGCGGTGTCGCTTCTGAAGGATGAAGCGTACTAGTGGTGGCTTACTGTCCGGGATGGTGCCACGGCAGAGGACCTTACATGGGAGTACTTTAGAGTTGCTTACCAGAAAAAGTATGTGGGTACCAGCTACACGGACGCGCAGAGGAAGGCTTTTCTGGGATTAGTGCAAGGAGCTAAGTCTGTGTCGGAATATGAGGCGGAATTTCTAAGGCTGAGTAGATATGCTAGAGGCATCGTGGCTACGGAACATGAGCGCTGTGTCCGCTTTGAGGACGGGCTTAGAGATGATTTGAGGCTGCTGATCGCTCCGCAGCAGGTTCGTGAGTTTTCGTCTCTAGTGGAAAAGGCTAAGGTAGCCGAAGGGATCAAGGAGACCGTAAAACAGAAGCATGATAGGAACAACCAGAAGAGAGGCTTTGGATCGCTTGGATCGGGCAGTAATGTGGAGAAGAGGGCTAGATTTGGGGAATCAGAAAGAACCACAAAGCCTGCTCAGTGGCCACCTCAATGTGATAGATGCGGGAAATCCCATTCAGGAGAATGTTTGGCTGGAAGTAAAGGGTGCTTTGAATGTGGGTCGTTCGATCACCGTGTAAGGGATTGTCCTTGGAAGTTAGCTAAGAATCAACCAGAGGGTCAGAACCGTGCCCAGGTTAGAAATGAAGGACCACCACAGAGGGGTCGAGGTGCAGCTAGAGGTAATGCTAATGGTAATGGGCGTAGTCGAGGTGCTGAAGGTGCAGAGGCGAGGCAACCAAGGTTGGTTTACGCAGTTGGCCGTCGCGAGGGGGAAGATGTGCCAGACATGACAGCGAGTAAGTATCTTATGTTCGGAATAATCTTTGCTATTTTGTTTGTTGGGTGGTTGTTTGTTTTGTTGCTCGTAAAGTATGTGGAACCTTGAGTATGATAGATATTGTGCCTAGAAGTATGTTAGCTCTTTAAGATCAGAGTGCGCAGCCATAGTGTAGTTGGAGGAATTGGAATATTAGTTTAGACAAGTAATTTCGAGGACGAAATTATTTTAAGGGGGGTAGAATTGTAACACCCTAAATTAGGGGTTGTTTGTAACTTAGCTAATTTTCCCATGTGTGTACTTGAAGAGTTAAATTCTAGGATTTATTTGACATGTTTAAGGGTCTAAAAATAACCCGAGTTAGGCCTGACTTAGTGTTAAAATATTTTTTTTTAGCACCAAAAAGGAGGGAGCTAGATGAGATAAGGCTTTAATAAAATTTTGGGCGAGTTATGACACAAAGTAGGCCTTGGCTAAGTGGCTGCAAGGTGCCACTTAAGGGCTGGAAGAAACGCCAGCAAGGGCCTGGGTTCAAGGCACGGCAGTAGCAAGGGGCGTTTTAATTTTTGGGTTTGGCGTTACAAATGGAAGAAGGCCTTAAAATTAAATGTTGTGGCAATTTGGCATGAAATTCAATGAGGCCGAGTGGCCTGGGCGTTGGAATAAGAGAGGGCTGCGGTAATAGGTCCTGCGTTCGAACCGAAGCAGTAGTGGGGATTTTATCTCTTTTTCTGTTTTAGCGTTAGAAGGGAACTAAGGAAGGAAGGCCTAAAAGAAATTATGGTGCGTTTTGTATCACAAAAAGCGCTGTGGCCGAATGGCCTAGGGCGCTACCTGCAGTATGGGTTCTAGCAGCTCCCATGTTCGAGACCTATGGGCAGCGGGTGGTTTTTCTTTTATTTTACAGCAGTTGGGCAGGCAGTGGACGGCACATGGGCATTGGAAGATAAAGATAAGCTTGGCATTTTGATCATTCAATTTGGCTGGAGTTTGACAAGCACATGGTCTTTGTTTTGTTTTTTTTATTTGATAATTGTTAAAGGATAAGAGATAACTAAGATATTAGTTGATTTTTATTTGGATTATTATAGTATTTTTATTTGAATAATGTTGAGTATTCAAAATTATTTGAGTGAGTGGCTAGGAGAATTTCAAGGAAATTGGTTAGAAATTGAACTCCTTGTTGAAAGGAGTGGACGACAAGCTTGAAGGGGGGTGCCGAATGCCTATAAAAGCACCAATTGACCACCTTTCTTTTCTTTTTCCATTTTTACTTAGCCGAAATTCTTAACCCATTTCCTTTTGATTTTTCTTTCAATTTTTTTCCATTCTCTCAAACCCCCTTTTAACCGAAACTCTTATCATCTCTTCTTCTCCATCATTTTTCTTCCTTTCGTAATAGCAGAATACACCCCTTTGAAGTGCCGAAATTCTCTTTTTCTTTTGGGCAGCACTTTGGCCGAATATTAGAAAGGGAATAGGTCTTTCGGGATTTCGTTGGCAATTGATTTGGTGAAGGTACCCTAAGAACGTGAGACGGTCGACCCAAGCCCCTAATCTCTAGTACTCAGCTTTGGTAAGCGGTGGTAAGGGCCTATTGTTAATGGATTATTCTCTTAAGTAATTAAAAGTCGAAGGCTATTAGCTTTATTTACTAACCGATGGTAGTTGGTGAAGCAGATTCGGGAATCGAGTGTTGTGATTAGTGTCCAAGAGCGTGAAGGTAAGGATTCGGGTTCCAAAAGATAACCCCCTTTAAATTATTTGGGTTGGCCGAATAGGCCATAGTACTAATCCCATGGTTGGCCGAATATAGGTTCAGAGAGATCTGGTGTGGCCGACCTATCTTTTCGGGATTTAGAGCATTCGGTGGTGATAGGTGTGTACATACACACTTTGTAACAAATTAACTGCTAAGTATATTGTTTATGCTTGATTGATTTTGTGTAGCCTCGGATCTAATACCATAATCGGTATAGGCAAGGATTCAGGTAAGTCCTTGATTGATTGAGAGTTATTACTTGATGCTTTTGGGAAGCATGACATTGTTTAATATATGTTACTTAAATATGTGATGGCATAAGATCTGTTATACAGTGATTTGATATGGGTTGATGAGTGGAGGGGGCAAAGATATTGTGTCGACGGACACCAGTGTTTTGGTAACACACTGTGACTACGGTCACCAGAGGTTTGGTACCTCCAGAGGTTTGGCACCTCATAGCGTCTTGTCCCAGTGGTTTAGCACCACAGTGGGTTGGCCCCACAGATGATAATACGAGATCGACGCCAGTGATTTGGCATCACACGATAGGTTGGCCCCATCAACCGATTTGTGTCTTCGGACACCAGAGGTTTGGCACCTCCAGTGATTTGGCATCACATCTGTGACTTTAAGTCACCAGTGGTTTGGCACCACTAGTGGTTTGGTACCACACGGGGTAGAGAAAGGTGATACGGATGGTTAGGTTGGGTGCACGACTTGATGCATGTTAAATTGTTATAAAATGTGTATGATGTGACTTTAAACCGGGGAAAGGGTTACATACTGAGTCTTGGTGACTCACCTTCTCCTTTACATTTTTCAGGTGACGTGTAGATTGCGGATGTGGACCGGACGGACTCGAGGTGGCCATGCAGAGGAATTTTATTAAATGAACTTGGGTTTTATTTTATATTAATCGTTGGTTTATTTCAATTGGGTTGTAATAAGGCCTTCTAGGACTAATTTATTATTGATATATGCTTGAATACTTGTTTATTAATTATTCACTTATAAAAATGAGTTCACATGTTTTCCGAAGCAATCGTAAAGGTTTTAAGGTACCATCGGGTACATTTTAAATGTATATAAAATAACTTGACTTAATAATTATTTTCAAAATAAATCTAAGTATGGGCTCGTATACCCGAACTGTTTTAACAGAACACTATCTTCTATCAAAACTTAAATTGGTTTTAAAGTGGGTTTCAAAATGTTTTCTCAGTAGCAAACCAAATCCGGTCGTGGCGATTGGGCCGGGTTTGGGTTGTTACAGATAGTGATGCACCTGATGTTATCACGGGTACGTTCCTTATTTCTGGGTTACCCTTTATTGCTTTGATAGATATAGGGTCAACTCATTCTTATATCGCTACTGAAGTGTCTGGAACTCTGCATGTGAATTCTGAGACTGTACCTAGGAAGATGACCGTACTTAGTCCTTTAGGACAGACTGTAGTAGTAGATAAGCTCTTTAAGGAAGTGCCTTTAGAAGTGCAAGGGACGCAGTTTCCGGCTGACTTAATGGAGTTTCCATTCGGGGAATTTGATCTAATCGTAGGCATGGACTGGTTAGTGAAGTATCGTGAGAATGTAGATTGTGCTGCTAAGCGCCTGTCATTGAGAACTTTTGACGATAAGGAAGTTGTGGTGTTGGGCGAAAGACGGAATTACTTGTCAAATGTAGTATCTGCCCTTAAGGCAGAAAAGATGGTTAGGAAGGGTTGTTTGGCTTTTCTTATGTTGGTCAGTGCCTTGGAGGCTAAGGAGGCAACTGTTGAAGAGGTCAGAACTGTGAGAGAATTTGTGGATGTCTTTCCGGAAGAACTTCCTGGATTGCCTCCGGTTCGTGAGGTGGAATTTAGGATTGACTTGTTGCCTGGAACGGCGCCAGTATCTATCGCTCCGTATAGAATAGCACCAAAGGAGTTGGGTGAGCTCAAGGCTCAGATCCAAGAGTTACTTGACCGTGGGTTTATCCGACCCAATGTGTCTCCATGTGGAGCCCTGGTTTTGTTTGTGAAGAAGAAGGACGGAACTACGCACATGTGCATAGATTATCGTCAGTTGAATAAGCTGACCATCAAGAACAAGTACCCTTTGCCTAGGATAGACGACTTGTTCGATCAGCTTAAGGGAGCGGCGGTATTTTCAAAAATAGATTTACGGTCGGGATATCATCAGCTTAAGGTGAAGGAAGTGGATATCCATAAGACAGCTTTCTGAACAAGATACGGGCATTATGAGTTCTTAGTAATGCCGTTCGGATTGACGAACGCCCCAGCTGCATTCATGGATATGATGAATCGGGTCTTGCAACCTTATTTGGACCGGTTCGTTGTTCTGTTCATCGACGACATTCTAGAATATTCCAAGTCTGAGGAAGAGCATGATGAGCATCTCCGGATAGTGTTGCAAGTGTTAAGGGAAAAGAAGCTATATGCCAAATTCAGCAAGTGTGAATTTTTGCTTAAGGAAGTTGCGTTCTTAGGGCATGTGGTGTCTACAGAAGGGATAAGGGTGGATCCTAGGAAGATTGAGGCAGTGTTAGACTGAAAACCACCAAAGACTGTGGCGGAGGTTCGTAGCTTTTTGGGGTTAGCAGGCTACTACAGAAGGTTCGTAGAAGGGTTCTCATCCATAGCCGCACCTTTGACAAAGTTGTTGAGAAAATAAGTACCTTTCGTATGGACGAATAAGCAACAGGTGAGCTTTGAGAAGCTTAAGAGGGTTTTGACTGAAGCTCTGGTTTTGATTCAGCCTGAGGCAGGGAAGGATTTTGTGGTGTACTGTGACGCTTCTCATACAGGATTGGGATGTGTTCTGATGCAGGAAGGGAAAGTAGTCGCTTATGCTTCTCGATAATTGAGGCCTCATGAGGTTAATTATCCGACGCATGACTTGGAGTTGGCAGTGGTGGTTTTTGCCCTTAAGGTATGGAGGCACTATCTGTAAGAGTATGCCCAAAGATCAATCATGAGATGGTTGTAATAACATACTTAATTTACCATGATTATTAATATAAAGCGTTGTCATTATTATTTCAGTTTTTCTTTCTTTGTGTATAGATAAACTGTTTTATAATAATGTCCTGAGAATAATATGATTATTCTTAAAAGATCCTTAGTCGAGTATTATTGTTGACTAGGACAATAATAATGCATTAAGACTAACATGTAGTTGATTGATGATAAAGAGTTGCCATTGATATGGAGTGTCAAAATCAATGCATGAACATGTGTGTTAGAGAACAATATATTGGATTGACCCGCTATGAGTATGTTTCTTGGATTATTATGTAATTGTCACAACATTACTCATAGTGATTAATATGTATATGATCCTCAGACTTGAGATCATTATTATCCCAACATCGTGAGTTGTATATTTTGATACAGTCAAACGTACACCGTAACAGGTTGTTCTATAAAGGCTGATGTTGGATATACCACAATCTATGTAGAGGGATATTGTTGATCAATAAAGGATAAGTCCCTCCTACATAATAGGAGTAATATCTTAGGCCACTTGATTGAGTGAGACTAGAAATGCATGGCCATGCTCAAATAAGTTGATATGAGATGTCATACTAATTTGTATATCATAGTCTACTCAAGATATCAAGAAACATGGGATGGACTATGCAAGTGTGACTATCCCATGACTTGTATCCGTTCCAGAGATAAAGGACTTAAGGATTAATACATGAAAGGTTAATCACGAAAGGTTATGTCGAATCATGACTTCTTGTAACTTAGGTAGCAATGATGCATTGCTAGATGCCCCTCATTGTCTGTGACAATAGAATCGTTCTAGTATTACTGCTAACGTTGCAAGAACCTACAGGGTCACACCCTATGGTTGAAATGAACGGAATAAATTATAGTTGGTATTGTGCTTGGTTGTCACATAAATTAAATTAATTAAAGAATTAATTTAATTGGGCAATCAAATATTGAACATATTATATGTACAAGGATGTTGTACACATAATGATAACATAATTTTATTAATATATGAATTTGATTCATATATAAATTTAAATAAATATAGTTTACCGGAATCCTTATTATAATTAATGTAATTATAATTTTCAAATATAATTAATGTAATTATAATTTTCGGTTAAAAATTTTATTGTATTTATTTAATCTTGTAATACATTCAAGAGATACCAATTATAAAAGGCCCAATTAAGAGGATACCTATTATAAAAGGCCCAATGAGAAAGGCACCCATTATAAAAGGTATTAAAAGGAGACAAAACTAAACATGAAAACCTTAAGTGATTGCTTGTTAGGTCTAGCAGCCGTCAAGCAAATAAGCCTCCAAAACAGTTTTGGAGATTTCTTCCGTTCATAGTCAAACCGGGTGGATTACGTAGAGGCCGACATCGGAAAAGGTTGAGGCTTGATTCGACAGTAGATCAAAACTCTTGTTGCCAAGGCGTCACTGTCTACTGAGATTGAAGTTTAGGTAATTTTGAAACCTTTATTTCACCTCGATTCGTTCCTCACACATGGATCCATGATTTGGATCGCCGGATCTAATTTTATTCTGCTACGCCATGGGGTACCGGCGAACCAACAGTGGTATCAGAGCCACTTGTGTGATACGAACTCGGGTTTAAATACTTGGGTGATGCAATTGTATGAGATACATGTTTTGATCTTATTATATTTTCGATTGTTTAAATCGTTTAAGCATAATCTGATAATTGTTCCTTTCGGTAATTGATTAAATGTTAATCATGGTGTTGTGGCCTATTCGATTTTATGTTATTAATGTTAACTATTAACAAATCTGTAATAATGCGGCAGTGGTATTTATAGTTTCCAGTAAGTGTTAACTGGCTAGCGGAGCAAGGGTTGTTCCGATATGAAACCTCAAGGATTAAAATCCTAAAAACACGATTCTGTTGATAAAAATTTATCAAATCGTGAGGCTTCATTTGACTGGGGTATGCGATTCGCGCCGCGGGGGCTCCGCCACCGCACCCCTCGAGATAAGGATCTGAGGATGGGTCCGGCCGCGGGCCTTCAGCCCGCTTCCTCCGACATCCTCAGACCTCCGGAAAAAAAAATTGTTAATAAAAGAAATTTATAAACTTGATGGGCCACAAAAGGTTGAAAGGATATTTTATAATTCACCTTAGCAAAAAAGCATTGAATTATGTATGCTATTTTTGACATGCACGGTGTTTGAAATGCATAGTTATAGCCCAATGACCCATTCGAAAAAAGGTTGTATTTTTTTTAAATACGGCCTGCGTGTCGTGCCTTACTACTATTCTCTTGTATTTCTCTTCTCATCTTATTCCCTCGTATGTAAAACGAGTTTCTGCATATTGTAATTTGCAAGAGTTGTTGTGGGCCAAACAAGAAGGAAGGTGGGACAATGATTGTGAATGATAGCTTGTGAAAGGGCTTACACCTTTAGGTTTCCTTTTGGTTTTCCCATTGGCTTGGGTTGAACCACTTTAGTTTATGGGCTATAACTATTGCATTTATTTATTGCTTTATTTATTCATGTATGAGATGCTATGGATGATAATAAACCTTGTTGATAATAAACCTATTAATTGATGAGATCGATTAGAAGACTAAATGGGCTAAAGTAGACCATAATTGGTGAGATGCAACAACCTTGATAAAATCCCTCTATTAAAATATTAAGTCAACATGGCCTTCCAATTTTGCCCTCGTTGAGGCCTCGATCAATACTATGTAGGTTCTGCCAAAGCGAAGTACTAGTATTTATCTTGGTTAAACGCGAAGAATAAACAAGTGATATTCGCTGGTTAAAAAATTGGTTAATGACTTAACTAGGTTACTCTAATAGGATTAGAAACCTAGAGGCAAGTAAATTGGATAAATCATTAGATGATTAGAACAAGAGTTGTTCACCAAATATTAGGAGTTACATATGATGTAATTAACAAATGTTGCTTACCTAAATAACCATAATCTTAAGAGTAAAGCCAAAGCTGACTTAAGAGGTGGTGAAATATGGATCCTTAACCTACTAGAAATACTTTTGAGAAAGTTTTTCCAAAATTAATATACGAGGGTTATTAATTTTGAAATAAAATAGTGGGAATATCATTTAATAAAGTCTTTTTAATGATTGATATAAAATTGGTAAATTTACTCACATGCATATTTAATTGTTGTAGATATATTATGGCTGCAAACACTAGCACACTCTCATTGCGATCGGTCCTTGAGAAGGACAAATTGAATGGTTTGAATTTTCTTGATTGGTTCCGTAACTTGAGGATTGTCTTTAGACAAGAACGGAAATTATATGTCATTGAACAACCACTTTCTAATGAACCACCCGCTAATGCCTCGAGGACTGATAGAGATGCTTACAAGAAGTATCTCGATGACATGATAGATGTTGGATGTCTTATGCTTGCCACTATAAATCCTGAACTTCAGAACCAACATGAGGACATGGTTGCTTATGATATGATTGAGCACCTGAAAGAACTTTATCAGGGACAAGCACGGCAAGAGAGGTTTGATATCTCTAAGGTCTTATTCCAATGTAAGTTGGCTGAAGGAAGCCCAGTAGGACCTCATGTCCTTAAGATGATTGGCTATATTAAAAGCCTGTCTAAGCTTGGGTTTCCATTGAGCCAAGAGTTGGCCACTAATGTTATTTTACAATCGTTGCCGGATAGCTACAGCCAGTTTGTCCTCAATTTCAATATGAATGAAATTGACAAGACTCTACCACAATTGCTCAGTATGTTACGAACTGCTGAAGGCAACTTGAAAAAGGTTGGACCCAAGCCGATACTGATGGTCCGTAATAACAAGGGCAAGGGAAAGGCCAAAGTTCAAACAAAGCCCAAGGGCAAAGGTAAGCTCAAATTTGGAAAAGGAAAGGCTGCACTGAAACCTAAAGGTGGGGTGTCTAAGGAAGGAAACTGTTTTCATTGTGGTGTGACTGGACATTGGAAATGGAACTGCCCTGCCTATCTTGAAGAAGTCAAGAAGGCTAAAGCAAGCGGAATGTCTGCTTCAGGTATTTATGTTATTGATATTAATTTATCAACTACTACTTCTTGGGTATTAGATACTGGTTGTGGTTCTCATATTTGTACTTTTGTACAGGGACTACAAAGGAGTAGGACTTTGGCTAGAGGAGATGTGGACCTACGAGTTGGAAAGGGAGCAAAAGTTGCTGCATTAGTGGGAACATATACTTTATCTTTGCCTAGTGGACTTGATTTATGTTTAGAGGATTGTTATTTTGTGCCCAGTTTGACTGAAAACATTATTTCAATTTCTTGTTTAGACAAAATTGGTTTTGAGATAATTATTAAGATAATTGTTGTTCATTTTATCTCAATAATGTTTTCTATGGTTCGGCACAATTGATTAATGGCCTCTATATTTTAGATCAAACGAATCCCATTTACAACATAAATACTAAAAGATCTAAAATAAATTACTCAAATCAAACTTATCTTCGGCATTGTCGTTTGGGCCACATAAGTGAGAAATGCATATCCAAACTCCATAGAGATGGTCTCTTGAATTCATTTGTTTTTGAACAATTTGAAGTATGTGAATCTTGCTTATTGGGAAAAATGACTAAATCTCTTTTTTCTGGAAAAGGTGAACGAGCTAGTGATTTATTGGGCCTAATACATTCTGATGTATGTGGACTAATAAATACACAGGCCAGAGGTGGATTTCACTACTTCATTACTTTCACTGATGATTTCAGTAGATATGGGTATGTTTATCTCATGCGTCATAATCTGAGTCCCTTGAAAAGTTCAAGGAATTTAAAAATGAAGTACAAAATCAACTAGGCAAAACTATCAAGTCACTTTGATGTGATCGAGGTGGAGAGTATTTGAGCCTAGAGTTTGATGATCTTTTGAAAGAATGTGGGATTGTCTCACAACTTACTCCTCTTGGTACTCCTCAATGGAATGGAGTATCTAAGAGAAGAAATCGAACTTTGTTAGACATGGTTCGATCCATGATGAGTCATGCTGATCTACCTACTTCCTTTTGGGGACATGCACTTGAGACTGCTGCCTTCACACTAAATCGTGTTCCATCTAAATCGGTTCAAAAGACGTCATATGAGATGTGGACTGGGAAACGTCCTAGTATGTCCTTTATGAAAATTTGGGGTTGTGAAGCTTATGTTAAAAGTCAGACGTCTACTAAGCTTGAACCCAAATCTGAAAGGTGTATTTTTGTGGGGTATCCAAAAGAAACCAAAGGATATTATTTTTTTAATCCCACTGAGAACAAAATTTTTGTTGCTTGGACTGTTGTCTTCCTAGAGAAAGAATTTACTTCTAGAAAAGGAAGTGGGAGAAAGATTGAACTTGAAGAAATTCAAGAATCACAAGATACCACTGAACCATAGATTGAACAAAACCAAATTCCACAAGAAATTGAGGAACAAACAACTGCTATAGAAACACAACCACCGCGCAGGTCTTTAAGAGAACGCCGTGCACCTGAGAGATATGGATTTCTCATTACAACGCATGGTGACGTTCTTCTTATAGATCAAGATGAGCTTAGGACTTATCAAGAAGTGGTGACGAGCCCAGACTCTGAGAAATGGCTTGAGGCCATGAGATCTGAGATGGATTCCATGTATGAAAACCAAGTATGGACTTTGATTGACCCACCCGAAGGGGTTAAACCTATAGGGTGCAAATGGGTTTTCAAAAAGAAAATAGACATGGATGGTAATGTACAAACATACAAAGGGCGATTAGTCGCTAAAGGTTTTCGCCAAATTCATGGTGTTGACTATGATGAAACCTTTTCTCCTGTAGCTATGTTTAAATCCATCAGGATCTTGCTCGCCATAGCTGCATTTCATGATTATGAAATCTGGCAGATGGACGTCAAAACAGCTTTCCTTAACGGGAAACTTGAAGAGGATGTGTATATGACACAACCTGAAGGTTTTGTAAATCCAAAGGATGCTAGAAAGATATGTAAGCTACAAAGATCCATTTATGGATTAAAGCAAGCTTCTTGAAGTTGGAATATTCATTTTAACGATGCAATCAAAGAGTTTGGTTTTATCAAAAATGAAGATGAACCATGTGTTTACAAGAAAGTTAGTGGGAGCACTATCACATTCTTGGTACTATATGTGGATGACATACTTATCATGGGAAATGACATACCTACCTTGCAGTCTATTAAGACTTGGTTAAGAAGTTGTTTTTCTATGAAGGACTTGGGCGAAGCCACTTATATCTTAGGAGTCAAGATCTATAGAGATAGATCAAGACGACTACTAGGTCTAAGCCAAAGTACATACATAGATAAAGTACTAAAATGGTTCAGTATGGAAGAATCTAAAAGAGGATTCCTACCTATGAGACATGGTATTTCACTCTCGAAGGAAATGTGTCCTTCAACTCCACAAGAGAGAGAACGTATGAGTAAAATTCCATATGCTTCCGCTATTGGATCTATCATGTATGCTATGTTATGTACCCGTCCAGATGTCTCGTATACCTTAAGTATGACGAGCAGGTATCAAGTAGATCCCGGTGAAGGTCACTGGACCACAGTCAAGAGTATCCTTAAGTACTTAAGAAGAACTAAGGATACGTTCCTATTATATGGAGGTGAGGAAGAGTTAAGTGTAAAAGGTTACACTGATGCCAGCTTCCAAACCGACAAGGATGATTCTCGATCGCAATCAGGTTTTGTGTTTTGCCTTAATGGTGGTGCTGTGAGCTGGAAGAGTTCAAAGCAAAGTACAGTAGCCGATTCTACAACAGAGGCCGAGTATATTACAGCCAGTGAGGCAGCAAAAGAAGCAGTTTGGATCAAGAAGTTCATTACTGGACTAGGGGTTGTGCCTAGCATATCAGATGCTATAGAACTCCGATGTGATAACAATGGAGCTATTGCACAAGCTAAAGAACCCAGATCTCACCAGCGATCCAAACATATACTTAGACGCTATCATCTTATTCGAGAGATTATCGATCGAAGGGATGTAGAGATATGCAGAGTACCTTCGAATGATAACATCGCTGATCCCCTGACCAAGCTTCTGACACAGCAGAAGCATGATCGTCACACTAAGTCACTTGGTATTAGATATATGAGTGATTGGTTTTAGTGCTAGTGGGAGATTGTAAGAGTATGCCCAAAGATCAATCATGAGATGGTTGTAATAACATACTTAATTTACCATGTTTATTAATATAAAGCGTTGTCATTATTATTTCAGTTTTTCTTTCTGTGTGTATAGATAAACTGTTTTATAATAATGTCCTGAGAATAATATGATTATTCTTAAAAGATCCTTAGTCGAGTATTATTGTTGATTAGGACAATAATAATGCATTAAGACTAACATGTAGTTGATTGACGATAAAGAGTTGTCATTGATATGGAGTGTCAAAATCAATGCATGAATATGTGTGTTAGAGAACAATATATTGGATTGACCCGCTATGAGTATGTTTCTTGGATTATTATGTAATTGTCACAACATTACTCATAGGATTAATATGTATATGATCCTCAGACTTGAGATCATTATTATCCCAACATCGTGAGTTGTATATTTTGATACAGTCAAACGTACACCGTAACAGGTTGTTCTATAAAGGCTGATGTTGGATATACCACAATCTATGTAGAGGGATATGGTTGATCAATAAAGGATAAGTCCCTCCTACATAATAGGAGTAATATCTTAGGCCACTTGATTGAGTGAGACTAGAAATGCATGGCCATGCTCAAATAAGTTGATATGAGATGTCATACTAATTTGTATATCATAGTCTACTCAAGATATCAAGAAACATGGGATGGACTATGCAAGTGTGACTATCCCATGACTTGTATCCGTTCCAGAGATAAAGGACTTAAGGATTAATGCATGAAAGGTTAATCACGAAAGGTTATGTCGAATCATGACTTCTTGTAACTTAGGTAGCAATGATGCATTGCTAGATGCCACTCATTGTCTGTGGCAATAGATTCGTTCTAGTATTACTGCTAACGTTGCAAGAACCTACAGGGTCACACCCTATGGTTGAAATGAACGGAATAAATTATAGTTGGTATTGTGCTTGGTTGTCACATAAATTAAATTAATTAAAGAATTAATTTAATTGGGCAATCAAATATTGAACATATTATATGTACAAGGATGTTGTACACATAATGATAACATAATTTTATTAATATATGAACTTGATTCATATATAAATTTAAATAAATATAGTTTACTGGAATCCTTATTATAATTAATGTAATTATAATTTTCAGATATAATTAATGTAATTATAATTTTCGGTTAAAAATTTTATTGTATTTATTTAATCTTGTAATACATTCAAGAGATACCAATTATAAAAGGCCCAATTAAGAGGATACCTATTATAAAAGGCCCAATGAGAAAGGCACCCATTATAAAAGGTATTAAAAGGAGACAAAACTAAACATGAAAACCCTAAGTGATTGCTTGTTAGGTCTAGCAGCCGTCAAGCAAATAAGCCTCCAAAACAGTTTTGGAGATTTCTTCCGTTCATAGTCAAACCGGGTGGATTACGTAGAGGCCGACATCGAAAAAGGTTGAGGCTTGATTCGACAGTAGATCAAAACTCTTGTTGCCAAGGCATCGCTGTCTACTCAGATTGAAGTTTTGGTAATTTCGAAACCTTTATTTCACCTCGATTCGTTCCTCACACATGGATCCATGATTTGGATCGCCGGATCTAATTTTATTCTGCTGCGCCATGGGGTACCGGTGAACCAACACTATCTATATGGAGAAAAGTCAGTGATTTACACAGACCACAAAAGACTTAAGTATCTGCTGGCTCAGAAGGAGCTGAATCTGAGACAGCGAAGGTGGGTGGAGTTGTTGAAAGATTACGACTGTTCCATAGAGTATCACCTGGGCAAGGCGAATGTAGTGGCAGATGCCTTAAGTCGGAAAGTAGTGTCAGATTTGAGGGCGATGTTTGCACATCTTAGCTTGTATGACGACGGAAGTTTGTTGGCGGAGTTGCAAGTCAAGCCGACATGGTTGAATGAGGTAAAAGAAAGTCAGTTGGTAGACGATGATTTAAGTGCTAAGTTGCGGCAAGTGCAGAAGGGAGAGTTGGAGGATTATGGTATGAATGGCGATGGAGTATTGTACTTCAAGGGTAAGGTCTGTATGCCTAAGGATAATGAGTTAAGGCAGAGAATTCTTCAGGAATCGCATGGTAGCCCTTATGCTATGCATCCTGGAGGTAGTAAGTTATACAGAGATCTTAGGGAACAGTTTTGGTGGCCTGGTCTTAAGCGGGAAGTTACAGAATTTGTAGGGAAGTGCTTAACGTGTCAGCAAATCAAGGCTGAACACCAAGTTCCGTCAGGATTGCTTCAGCCAATAAAGATTCTGCAGTGGAAGTGGGATAGAATCACCATGGACTTCGTTAGTGGGTTTCCTCTTACGCCTACTAAGAAGGACTCGGTATGGGTAATAGTGGATCGATTAACGAAGTCTGCACATTTCATTCCAGTACGGGTTGATTATTCGTTGCAGAGTTTGGCGAAGTTGTATGTGGCGAAAATTGTGAGGTTGCATGGAGTGCCGGTGTCGATTATTTCGAATAGGGATCCAAGGTTTACGTCTCGGTTTTGGAAAGCACTACATCAGGCTTTAGGCACCAGATTAGATTTCAATACGACATTTCATCCGCAGTCGGACGGCCAGTCTGAGCGAGTGATCCAAGTGTTAGAAGATATGTTGAGGGGCTGTGTGATAGATTTCAGAGGAAGTTGGGAAGAATATTTGCCTCTAGCAGAATTTGCGTATAATAACAGCTATCAGGCCAGTATTCAGATGGCACCGTATGAAGCGTTGTATGGACGGAAGTGTCGCACTCCTATGTGTTTGACAGAACTGGGGGAACGTCGAGTTTTGGGTCCGGAGATTGTGGCAGAATCTGAAGAAAAGGTTAAGGTAATTCGGGCTCGGTTGAAGGAGGTATTTGATAGGCAAAAGTCGTACGCTGATCTTAAGTGGAAGGAGATAGAGTTTGCTGTGGGAGATCAAGTGTTTCTAAACGTTTCACCTTGGAAGAAGGTGATGAGATTTGGTCGCAAGGGAAAGTTAAGTCCCAGGTTTATAGGACCTTATCGGGTCTTGAAAAGGGTTGGACCAGTGGCATATCAGTTAGAATTGCCTTCAAAATTGAAGCTGATGCACGATGTGTTCCATGTTTCGATGCTACGTCGTTACCGATCGGATCCATCTCATGTAGTGCCAGTTGAGGAGGTGGAACTAAGACCAGATTTGTCTTACGAGGAGGAGCCGATTCAGATTCTGGAACGGGATATGAAGGTGTTACGGAGGAAATCAGTTCCTCTCGTCAAAGTGTTATGGCGTAACCATGGATCGGATGAGGCTTCGTGGGAGCCGGAAGAGGCAATGCGACAGCAATACCCTCACTTGTTCTAGCTAGGTAATTTCGAGGACGAAATTTTTTTTAGGAGGGTAGAGTTGTAACATCCTAAAATTTGAGTATCATCTTGTTGATTGTGTTAGCTCGGATATGATTTTATTGTGTGCCTAATATAGTCTTGTGAAGGTTTGGAATTAAATTGGATTTAGAATAATTTTTAGTATGGAGAATTTAGTGAAGTGGATCAAGTGATTATGATGCTTAAGTTAATTTAAGTGTCTTCAATTAGCACAAGAAGAGTTAGTGGCATGGTGGAAATGGCGCATGAATGGTTGCTTGAGGGGAGTGGTTCGAATATCATGGAGTGCATTTTGGAGACTTTATTTTTCTACACATTTACATCAAATGTCAGCCAAGCTTTATATTTGGTATGTTGGACTTTAATTTTTTTATGGTAAGATGACTAAAAGATTAGGTAAGCTTGAACTTGGGGAAAGGAATCATCTTGATTAAGGAATGATGAGGGAACACAAGGCTTGATGTAAGGTGAATGTTTTGGAAAGTTTTGTGTGGTAAAAACTTTGACTTTGTGTCCATGTATTTGGAGGGCTTTAGGGGCTAGGGGGTGGCCGAATTTTTGAAGAATTTTGGGTAAGGATAGGTGCTTGTGGGGCACATTTCTTTTTGGTCATTTTGTTTTCTATCAAAGCATTTTCTCTCCATCTTTTCTCTTCCTAGCCGAATGCACATTGAGCATTTGTGAGCATCTTGTGTTTTTCTTCTTTTGGGTCATTTTCATTTTGACCATTTGGTCTTAATTTGCCAAACCTCTCAAGTCATTCTTCCCTATTGCCGAAAACACCAAAAACCTTGAAGATTATCTTTTCTTTTCTTTTCTTCCTCTTTGCCGATTGCACATCAACTTCAAGACTTTTCCTTTGTTCATTTTTCATTCATAAAAACCGAAACATAAACACTTTACCTCCTATTTCTTTTCTTCTTCTTTTCTTCTTGCAAAAACTCTCAAACATCACTCCCTCCCTAATATTTTCACCATGGCCGAATGTTATTGATCATCTCTTCATAGCCGAATCTCCCCCTTCTCACATATTTTCTTATCAATCAATTTCTTTGCATTTGTTTTGAACAATCGGTAAGAAACCTCTTCGATCCCTTAATTTCTTATTTCCCTTTTCCGAAATTACTTTTGTTTGGGAAGGTCTTTTGATTGAAAATATCATCCTCTACCTTAGATGATATATTTTGTCTTAATAGAGAAATAAAGAAAAGTCGAAAACTCGGAAGTGTTCGTAATCTTCGTGAATCACCAAGACTAGGTAAGGATTTCTATCAATGGTATCCATATTATTTTTTTTTAGGTTGACCGATTTTGATTATGATCTTTTAGGGGCAGTTCGATAGGGATAAACATTTCATTATTATTCTTGTTAGCGAGAGCGTTGGTATCGGTAGTATCGTAATCACTATTATCAGGTGTGTAACCTTACATTGTTTCCTAATAGATTTACGGTATTAATTTAATATATGTGTTAATGAAAATATGAAAGATATGGCTGAAGGTACCATACGATGGTACAGAGTACCCAGGTACGTTCGCTTTTAATACTATGTAATAGTGTTATGAAGATTGAATATGACATATAAGTGAATTCGTTATGAACATGGAATAAGATATATGGCATGATTTTACATGTTTTGTATGACATATGGGCATATGGGTGATATGTGAAGGGGAAGTGATCTGGTGGTTTTTACCACAATATCTGGCGACTCATGTCACATAATCTGAATGTGGTGACTTATGTCACATATTGTTATCTGGTGACTTTGTCACATTATCTGGTGGCTATGCCACAATTTATAAGGGCAATGTGCAAGTCGTCTGCAGCGACTGCCTTCGATGGTGTGTAGCGGATGGAGGGTCGATTTAGTAATCCCCACGGTGTGATTGGTTGGTACGGGTGATCTGTAGAGGATGGATATTTAGGTTTGGGTTCGGGATTGCATCATAATCTCTATTTGCTAAATATGTATGTATGATTTGATATGCCTAAATCGGTTGGGACTTTGTGTTGACTGTTACACACTGAGTCTGTTTGACTCACCCCGTTGTGGGATATCATTTCAGGTGACACACAATGACTTGGACCGGGTCAGCGGAGACTATGTGGTGGCCATGCTGAATCTTTTCGGGACTTCAAACAGTTGAACTTGCGTTTTCTATTATTTTATTTTCGAGATTTATTTGGTATTTTTCAGTTGTAATAAGGCCATTACTATTGAACTGTTTTATGCATGCATTTTATTTGATTTCATTATGATATGATTATTATTAAATCAAGTTTAAGTAACATTTCTCAAAAATAAATTGAATACTTTTAACTTATTGTTTTCCAGTACTAAAATTAAGTTTTATTAAAATCTAGACTTCAAGAATAACATCGTTTTCAATTTGAACTCAAAACAAATCAAATTTTCTTCAAAACCACTCAAATTTTTCCAAAGTAACAAACAAGTTTTTGAAATGTTTTACTCAAGGAACATACCAGATCCGGTTAAGGCTCGTGGGTTGGGTTTGGGGGTGTTTCAATTTTTACGTTTTTGTAATCGTTGCTTAGCGTTCTTTAAAACCCATGCTTCAATTTTGTGAATTGATGAAAATTTTGAAAAGTGCCATTGATGAATTCATGAGCTTTGTGATGTTTGATGATGACATACGGAATATATGTGTTTGATTAGCATATTTTGTCTTTGAATATTTAGTGAATTTGAGTATTTTGGAGTTAATTGTGAAAATAATATTTTGAGGGACTAAATTGTATATGAAAATTCAGCTAGGCATGGGTAACATGAGTTTTTGTGTATTTTGTGATTTTGTGAAATAAAGACTAAAATGTCAAAATGTGAAAATATGAGGGCTAATTTGTAAATTGCCCTAAATATGTGTTTTTGGATTGAATTGAATGTTTTGGTGAATAAATGAATTAAATTTGAATATGTATAGATCAAGAACTAAAGGAAACGGACTTAGATCGTGGGAAATCTAAAGTAATTGAGTAGCTGAGTTCGTTTCCGTTTATCCGAATCTGAGGTAAGTCTATATACAAATAAATGTATTTACATAGTTATATGTATGTTCTTATGGAAATAAATAATGATGGATGTGTGTGAGATGATGAATACATGAAACCTGAGATAGTATCGGCATGATGTCAAAATCCGAATAAGTCCTGTACGAACCTAGGAATAGATAGGATAACGTATGTCATGACATAGGTGTCCGATATGTGATATCATGTAAGACCACGTCTGGGACGTTGGAATCGATATGAGATTTACGTGTAAGACCATGTCTGGGACATTTGCATCGTATTTGATTCACATAAGACCCTGCTGGGACAACGACATCGATATCTGAGTACATGTAAGACCATGCCTGGGACGTTGGCATTGTACGACTATTCCGAGCATTCTGAGTATCCTATTAGATTCTGAATGGTTCAACGGGCAAATCCGAGAAATGGAATACTACGAAAAATGTTAAGTGAAATAGGTACGTTTG
This sequence comes from Gossypium australe, assembly GCA_005393395.2. Lineage (NCBI taxonomy): Eukaryota > Viridiplantae > Streptophyta > Magnoliopsida > Malvales > Malvaceae > Gossypium > Gossypium australe. Next base: position 131,215,305 of record CM016619.1, read on the forward strand.
AATCGTATACTATGTAAGTGTAAGAAAGGTAAGTATATATAAGCTTACCAAAATGAATATGTGTATGGATTTGATGAGATAATATGTGATAAAAGTTTGAATGTGCTATGAGCTTAGGTGATGTTTTAAGGCGTGATATGTTAGCAATTTGTGGCTAGACAAATGAGCCAAGGAATATGTTATGTGACACCCCTTACCCGTATTCTATGCCGGAACCGGGCCCGAGGCATTACTAGAGTAAAACCACTTAATCGCCACTTAGACTCAACGTGACCACTCTCTTTCTGTCACCACAACAACCTCATTCTCGACTTCCGAGGCCTCACTCATACACACGAGGGCTCTCGAGACCATATCGGAAACTCTTACAAACTTAAAAATTTTCTCCATCTAGACAGGGACTACACGTCCATGTAAGATGACACACCCGTGTGTAAACATACACGCCCATGACCACAAACCGTGCATGAAAACCCAAGCATTCTGTCAATGCCCCACGGCTAAGGAACACGCCCGTGCTCTCCACCCGTGGTGAACACTACTACTTCCCACGGCTTGAAGTATAGACACACGCCCGTGTGACTAACCCACGGCCTATACTGCTCGAATTTGTTAATGTGACACGGCCAAGGCACACGCCCGTCGGTTGACCGTGTGTCACACATGGCCTAGACACATGCCCGTGTGTCTATCCACATGAACAAGAACAAAGCTATTTGCTAAGCTCTTCTTACCCCTATAGCATACACAACATGCACTCCATCAATTCATCTATAATCAACTCATATTGAAACACAATCTCATATGGATAATTACATCTTTTCATATAATAAAGTAGCCAACAACTATAGCATTATACAAAATAGATTATCCATCTAAAGGTCAACACATTTTAGCCGTTTACAACCAAATTCACTAACTTGTCTAGCCTCTATACATGCCATACAGAAAACATTAAGTCCACCGTACCAGAGTGTGCTGATAGTGTGGACGATCTTCCAATTGATCCACGTATCTCGAATCAACTCTTTTACTCTATAAGACAAGGGAAAAGAGAAAGAGTAAGCTTTGAGCCTAGTAAGTTTACACCTAAACAATTTAAGCATCATAGTATAGTAATTCACAACTAAGCTTACTCTTTCTATCCATTAGCATATTTCCAACACATCATGAGTCAAATACTCATATTCCATGACATGCCCCCTACATTCAATGCCACATTTACTCGTAATACAACACATCGTTATTTCTCAATAATACATCCACACAGCTAATTTCTCGGTGGTTTCGCGCTTAGCCCACCACAATTAATTTATCGGGTAGTATCGCACTTAGCCTACCAAAAAGGATAATCATAGTGGTTTAGCACTTAGCCCACTAGAGAATATACTTAACGATAGCATCGCACACAGCCCAGCTCATCATCGTTAAGTATTAGGGTGGTATCGTAGTTAGCCTACCATCAAGCATCATCACTACACATCCACATATCTACTTACTCATCCATTCATTCATTCATGATATCTACCACATTCATTCCATTTGAATCACATAGGTTCTCAATCATTCACAACCATTCTCAATCATGCTACACACTAGCTAGCATTTACAAAGTATACGCATAATGCATCGTTTAGACGTAAACTTACCTCGGTACTCAAATGTATAGAGATGTGCAATTTAGTCCACTACCTTGCTTTTGCCTCGGTTTCAATCCGGGCTTTGTCTTTCTTGATCTGTAATGAATAAATTAACTCATTCAATACACACATTGACTAAGTTGACTTTTATCTCACACTTTAGCAAAATTACCATTTTCCCTTAAACTTTCTCATATTTACACTTTTGCCCCAAGGCTCGTAAAGTGATTTTCATTCAACTTTCTAGCTTTTCATGCTTAACCGGATCATTTGCTCAACTAAAGCTATCATCAATTCTCACTAAATCATACGTGTATGACCAATCTCAAAACTTTCACAACCAAGTCCCTACATGCATTTTTCATGGAAAATCACTTAGCAAAAGATGTTTCTACTACATCAAGCTTTTATATTCTTCCATAAAACATCAAAATACATGCATCATGGGTACATTTTTGAACATCCATCTTAGCACAACATATAGCTAATAATAGCTTACTCATGCAACTAGGACTTCAAAAACACGAAAAATATCAAAAACGGGGCTTAGATGCAATTACTAGCAAGCTTGAAAATTTGAAGTGCCCTAACAATGGCTTCTTGAAAATTTCGGCAGCCTTGGAGAAGAAGATGAATGAAATTCTATCATCTTTTCCCATTTTAATCATTTAATTGTCAAATGACCAAACTGCCCTTTTTGACAAACTTTCTATTTTAACTCATTCATGCCTAATTTTGTCCAAATATTTAGAATTTGGGGAAATTACTATTTATGGACCTCTAATTGGTAATCCAAAGCTATTTCACACAAATAGCTTCTAGAACCTCACATTTTGCAACTTTTGCAATTTAGTCCTTTTGGACAATTTGACTGCAATTTCACAAAATTGCTTCATGAAACTTTCACACTATTATGCAAACATAGCATAAACCTCAAAAACTCATACTAGAACCTCAAATTTGTGGTCTCGCACCACTATTCCGACTAGGCCCTAAATCAGGATGTTACATGTTATGAGATTGCAAATGAGAAATACTAATGACTTGTATCAATGTACTTATATACATTTTATGTTAAGTTTATTTGTATATGGCTTACTAAGCTTTTGGAAAGCTTAATCTATGTGTGTTTACTGTAACAGCTCAATTTAGGGATTAGTCAGAATAGTGGTGTGAGACCACGAAATCGAGATGAATTTATGAGTTTTTAAAGTTTATTCCAGGTTTGCTTGTTATTGTGAAAGTTTCATGAAGCAATTTTGTTAAATTGTTGATGAATGGTCCAAAAGGACTAAATTTAAAAAGTTGCAAAATATGAGTTTCTAGAAGCTTTTTGTATGAAATAGCTTTAGAATAATAATTATAAGTCATTAAATAGCAATTTTCCCAAAATTTAATTTTTGGACAAAATTGGCCTTGAGATGGTATTATAGAAATTTTTAGTGATATGGGCATTTTGGTCATTTGTCTAATAAGTGATTAAAATAGGAAAAAGATGATAAAAATCTATTCATCTTCTTCCCCCTTGTGCCGAAAATTTGAAGACTCCATAGCTAGGGTTCTTTTTCAAGCTTGCTAGTAAGTTCATTTTAGCCCTGTTTTTGATATTCTTCGTATTTTTGAAGTTCTCGTATTATGAATTAGCCCTTTTTAGCTATTAAATGAGCTAAGATGCATGTTCAAAAATTTACCCATGAATGACATGCATGCTAAATGATGTTTTAGGGAAGTTTATGAAAGTTTGATGTTAGATAAACATCTTTTCCTTAATGAATTTCATGAAAAATGATAGTAAGGACCATTTTGTAATAGTTATAAAATTGGTCATACATGCTAGAATTAGTAAGAGTTCATGACTGTTATAATAGAGAAAATGGTTCAGCTAAGAATGAAGTTTTAGAAGGTTGTATGAAAATCATTTTACGAGCCTTGGGGCAAAAGTGCAAATATTAGAAAGTATATGGGCAAAATAGTAATTTTGCCAAAGTTTGAGTAATGAGTCAATTTAGTGAATATGATTATTAAATGATCTATTTATGATTATAGATCAAGAAAAACGAAGCCCGGATCGAAACCAAGGCAAGAACAAAGTCGAGGACTAAATTGCATAACTACATACATTTTGTATATTGAGGTAAGTTTGTATGATTTCTAAGCTTTATGATTTCTATCATTGAATTGCTTAGTATAATGTATATTGTTATCTTGGAATGCTTAATGTTTTGCTAAACAAAGAAATTAATGAGATTAGGTATGAGCAAGTCCCGATTGAAGATGAATTTCCCAGGATACTCGATCTACACATGAGATAAGAAAGTCCGTATAAGACGAAGCCAAGGCATGGCATCGACAATCAAGAAGATACTTCATGTAATTCCAAGGCAAGCTTGGCATTGAACATATATCATGTAAGTCCAAGGCAAGCTTGGCATTGATCAAGTTATCAAGCAAGATATCATTTAAGTCCAAGGCAAGCTTGGCATTGATCAAGTTATCAACCAAGATATCATGTAAGTCCAAGGACCCAAGCTTGGAATTGAGTAAGTTATCCTGTAAGACCAAGGACTCAAGCTTGGCATTGATTCAAGAAGAGATAATCCATGTAAGTCTATATCTAGAATATGGCTTTGGCATCAAGTTCATGGTAAGAGATTTAGTATCCTCGGTTATTCGCAAAAATTCATCGGGCAAATGAAAAAGTTAAAATGAGATAATAAGAAAACTAACAAAGCAAAGCTATCATCAAGTTGAAGTTGAGTATTATTTATGCTATGATGATGAGATGGAGATCATGATTATTATATTAAAGTATGCTGATCAACGTGATTAAGTGATACAAGTACTTTGTTTACCCTACAAGTATGGGAATAGTAAGTATCATGAGACAAGTAAGAATCATGTATGAGTAAGTAAGCTATATAGCTGAAAAATGATACCATTGTTATGTCAAATGATTTATATGAAGCAAGTTTATCTGATTCATGTTATACGTGCAAACTTACTAAGCTAAGTGCTTACGTATCTAATTGTTTCTTTCTATGTAGTCTTGCCAAGCTAACTTGTGGATCATCGGAGCCGGAACTCGTAGCACACTATCAACTCTTATTTTGGTATAGCAAAGTTATTTTACTAAGTATGGCATGTATAGGAAGCATTCATTTTGAGAACATGTCTTAAGAAGGGCCATTGTATGGGCTAACAAGTTTATTATTATTCTTTTGTATATGGCTAAGTGCTTGGCCAAAATTGACTAAATATGTATGTTGTTAAATCCAATGAAATATATTGTATAGTTCATTAAAGATGTGTTGTTTTTGAATTGTAATGATTTGAGTTGAGTTGAACTTGATTTCAGGGTGGCAAAAGGATTGGTAAGTAGCCTCTAAGTGCCCACATGGTTAGACACACGGGCGTGTGTCTAGGCCGTGCGAACCCTGCATCTTATTGTTTTAAATCAGGATAGACCACAGTCATGTCCCACAGCCGTGTGCATGAGCCGTGTAGGACACACGGTTTGGACATGGGCGTGTGCCCAAGCCGTGCGGATCAAGTCAATAGCTTCACACGATTGGTAGACATGGGCGTGTCGATGCCGTGTGAATATAGTCAGTAACTCCCCATGATTGTAGGCATGGGCGTGTCTAAGGGTACATGGGCGTGTCCCAAGTAACATGGGCGTGTGAACCCTGTTTCGAAGATGAGTTTTTGATTAAGTGTCCAGAAGTTTTCGGATAAGTGTTTAAGGCCTCTTAGGCCTATGATACGAATGTTTTGATCAAGAAAGAAAAGTTTTAAGTCGGCTCAAAATTTTACAGCCCGTAAGAGTATGTTCTAGTAAGTCAAGCAGGGTAATGTCTCGTATCCAGTCCTAGCATAGGACTAGGGTATTGGGTGTTACATTTAGTGGTATCAGAGCTACAGTTTAGTCGGTTCTAGGACTAATACACGAGCACGAGTCTAGCTATACATGCCATACGTAAGAATTTTTTTATAATGATAGTGTGACGACTCCTGAAAACTTAAATTTTGTCTATACATATAGTAAATGGATTCCGAAAGAGCTGTGGTGGATGATGTAGAAAGTAATGCACCAGCTCCCGCAGAAGGGACGGTGCCGAACTAGAACGAGAGTAGACCCACCACTGTGAGACAAGGAGGAGGAGAAGAGGCTAGAGAAGCCTTCCTCCACATGATGAATACATGGTATACAGAGTTTGTTCGTGCGAACCCGAATGCACAACCCCCTCCAACCCCGAATGTTCCACAACCTGCTCTAGTAACCCCTCAAGTAGTAGAGGTGGTAAGAGGAGATAAACCCCCAATTGATAGAATCAGGAAACATGGGGCAGAAGAGTTCCGGGCAAAAAGATATGATGATCCAGAGAAGGTCAAATTCTGGTTAGAAAATACTACCAGGGTATTCAATGAGTTGTCATGCACCCCTGAAGAATGCATGAAGTGTGTAATCTCTCTCTTAAGAGACTCTGTATACCAATGGTGGAACACCTTGTGTCGGTTGTAACGAGGGAAAAGGGTCACATGGGAATTCTTCCAAGAAGAGTTCAAGAAAAAGTATATCAGCCAAAGGTTTGTAAACCAGAAGAGGAAGGAATTCCTAGAGCTGAAGCAAGGCAAGATGTCAGTAACTGATTATGAGCGAGAGTTTGTATGACTCAGCAAATACGCTTGCAAATGTGTATCCATTGAGGCCATTATGAGTAAAAGGTTTGAAGATGGATTAAATGAAGACATTAAGTTGTTTTTTGTTGTCCTACAATTGAAGGAATTCATTGTACTATTAGACAGGGCTTGTAAAGCCGAAGAACTAGTAAAAGAGAAGAAGAAATTGGAAATAGAGTCTCACGACTCTAGAAAGAGACAGTGGAATAAGTCATTCCAATCTTCATCCAAGAAGTCAAGAGATTTCTCTACTCGATCAGCTACTTCCACTGGGTTTTCAAGAAAAGACAAGACTAAGCAGTATTCGGGAAATAAAGCACAGACGACTTCAGTTGCAAGTGTTGGAAATTTTAGATCTGACAGACTCGAATGTCCACAATGTGGCAGACGCCATCTGGGAGAATGCCGAGCACATGAAAATGCATGTTTTAGATGTGGATCCCAAGACCATTTCATAAAAGATTGTCCAGAGATGATTAAAGAAGAGAGAACTTAGAATCTGAGATCTGGGAGTGTGGTCAGAGGAAGACAGCAGAAAAACCCGGGAAGTGGGGTAAGCGAAAGAGGTAACCCCAGAGAGTAGGTCGTGAGTCCCGTGGGTAGAGCGCCTGCAAGAACTTATGCCATTCACGCTCGCGAAGAGGCATCTTCTCGTGATGTTATTACGGGTACCTTTTCTCTTTACAATATCAAAGTTATTGCTTTAATAGATCCCGGATCCACACACTCTTACATTTGCATGAAATTAGTATCCAGTTTGAGTATGCCTTTAGATACTACAGAATTTATGATTAAGGTGTCTAATCCTTTAGGCAAGAGTGTGTTGGTTGATACAGTATGTAAAAACTGTCCATTATTGATTAGAGGTCATTGCTTTAAAGAAAATCTTATGTTATTACCATTTGATGAATTCGACCTCATTCTTGCTATGGACTGGTTGAATACCCATGATGTTATTATTAATTGTGGGAAGAAATACATTGAGATGAGATGTGAGAATGGGGATACTCTTCATGTAGAATCAGAGGAACAAGATGGATTGCCGATAATGATTTCTCATATGACGGCACAGAGATTATTAAGAAAAGGGTATGAAGCGTATTTGGCCTTTGTAATGAATGATAAAGAAATAGAGTTGAAGATTGAGTCAGTACTGATAGTATGTGAGTACGTGGATGTCTTTCCCGAGGAATTACCAAGACTACCACCAGCTAGAGAGGTTGAGTTCAGCATTGAGCTAGTTCCCGGCATAGTACCAATATTCGTTACTCCTTACAGAATAGCTCCAACAGAGTTGAGAGAGCTAAAGACTCAGTTGCAAGAGTTGACAGACAAAGGCTTTGCAAGATCAAGTTGTTCACCATGGGGTCCTCCAGTTTTGTTTGTGAAAAAGAAAGATGGCACCATGAGATTATGCATCGATTACTGTCAGCTTAATAAAGTGATAGTAAAGAACAAGTACCCATTGCCTAGGACCGACGATTTGTTCGATCAATTGAAGGGAGCTATTGTGTTCTCCAAGATAGATTTGAGATCAGGGTACTACCAGCTGAGAGTGAAAGATTCAGATGTATCCAAGACTGCCTTTCGAACGAGGTATGGGCATTATGAATTTTTAGTCATACCCTTTGGGTTGACCAATGCTCCTGCAGCATTCATGGATTTAATGAACCGTATTTTTAGACCATACCTCGATAAGTTTGTAGTCGTTTTTATTGATGACATACTAATTTATTCCCAAGGCGAGAAAGAGCATGCCGAACACCTACAGACAGCCTTACACATCCTACGAGAGAATCAATTGTATGCCAAATTCAGTAAAAGCAAATTTTGGCTCAAGGAAGTAGGATTTCTTGGACATATTGTCTCAAGAGATGGAGTCCAAGGCGATCCCAGTAAGATCTCGGGCATAATGAACTGGAAGCCAGCTAAGAACATCTCTGAGATTAGAAGTTTTCTAGGCCTAGCCGGCTATTACAGACGATTTGTCAAGGGGTTTTCTATGATTGCAACCTCGATGACTAAATTGTTACAGAAGAATGTGAACTTCGAGTGGTCAGAAAGATGCCAACAAAGTTTCGAAAAGTTGAAAGCAATGTTGACAGAAGCTCCAGTTTTAGTACAATCCGAGTCAGGGAAAGAATTCATAATTTACAGCGATGCATCCTTAAATGGATTAGGCTGTGTACTCATGCAAGAAGACAAAGTGATTGCTTATGCCTCCAGACAGTTGAAGCCTCACGAGAAGAATTATCCGATGCATGATTTAGAATTAGCTGCAATAGTCTTCGCTTTGAAGATTTGGAGACACCATTTATATGGTGAAAAATGTCAGATTTTTACTGACCACAAAAGTCTGAAGTACTTGATGACGCAAAAAGAATTGAACTTAAGGCAACGGATATGGTTACAGTTGATAAAAGACTATGAGTTGGTTATTGATTACCACCCAGGAAAGGCAAATGTGGTCACCGATGCTTTGAGCAAGAAGTCCCTTTTTGCGTTAAGGGCAATGAATTTGCAGATGACCTTATCTGGTGATAATTCTATTCTAGCTGAGTTGAGAGCTAGACCAATGTTTCTTCAAGAGATCTTTGAGGCTCAGAAAGAATATAGTGAAGTACAAGTCAAGAAAGCTCAGTGTGAGTTAGATGCTGAATCCGACTTTCGGATTAATTCTGATGGATACTTGATGTTTAGAGATAGAATTTGTGTACCGAGAAAAGAGGAGCTTATTCAGATAATTATGCATGAGGCGCATAACGGATGTTTGTCTGTACATCCGGGAAGTACTAAGATGTATAATGACTTGAAGCAACTGTATTGGTGGCCGAAAATGAAGAAAGATATTTCAGAGTATGTTTCAAGATGCTTTATTTGCTAGCAAGTGAAGGCTGAACACCAAGTACCTTCGGGTTTGCTTAAGCCCATCTTGGTTCCTGAGTGGAAATGGGACCGTATCACTATGGATTTTGTAACAGGGTTACCGTTGTCGCCAAGCAAGAAGGATGCTATTTGGGTTGTAGTTGATAGACTCATGAAGTCAGCCCATTTTATACCTGTACGAGTGGATTTTTCACTCGACAAGTTGGCAAACTTGTATATTTTAGAAATAGTAAGGCTTTAAGGAGTTCCCTTATCGATCATATCGGGTAGAGATCCGAGATTCACATCCAGATTTTGGAAGAAGCATTGGGTACAAGATTGAGTTTTAGCACAACTTTTCATCCTCAAACTGACGGTCAGTTAGAGAGATTAATCCAAGTACTCGAGGATATGCTCAGATGTTGTATTTTAGAATTCCAAGGCAGTTGGGAAAAGTTTCTCCCATTGGTAGAATTCGCTTATAATAATAGCTTTTAGTCGAGTTTAAAAATGGCGCCTTATGAGGCTCTATATAGGCATAAGTGCAGAACGCCTTTGTTTTGGACTGAACTCCAAGAGAACCAAATTTACGGGGTTGATTTGGTTAAAGAAGCTGAAGAGAAAGTGAAAGTGATTCGAGAATGTTTAAAGGTTGCATCAGACAGACAGAAATCCTAGTCGGATTTAAAAAGAAAAGAGATAGAGTTTCAAGTCAGGGATAAAGTTTTCTTGAAAGTGTAACCATGGAGAAAAGTTCTCAGATTTGGCCGAAAAGGCAAGCTAAGTCCATGTTTCATTGGACCTTACGAGATTACTGAGAGAGTTGGGTCGGTAGCTTACCGTTTGGCTTTACCATCAGAATTAGAGAAGATACATAATGTGTTTCACGTGTCAATGTTGCGACGCTACAGATTAGACCCTGCACATGTAGTTACCCCGTCAGAAATAGAAATTTATCCCGACATGACTTATGGTGAAGAACCAGTCAAAATTTTAGCTCGGGAAGTCAAGCAACTGAGAAGTAAAAGTATTGCTTTAGTAAAAGTATTGTGGCAAAGGCATGGGATAGAGGAAGCTACATGGGAACTAGAAGAGAGTATGAGAAACCAGTATCCAAACCTTTTTCCTGGTAAGATTTTCGAGGACGAAAATCCCTAAGGGGGAGAATTGTAACAGCTCGATTTAGGGCTTAGTCGGAATAGTGGTGCGAGACCACGAAATCGAGATGAATTTATGAGTTTTTAAAGTTTATGCCATGTTTGCTTGTTATTATGAAAGTTTCATGAAGCAATTTTGTTAAATTGTTGATGAATGGTCCAAAAGAGCTAAATTGCAAAAGTTGCAAAATATGGGTTTCTAGAAGCTTTTTGTATGAAATCCTAGTCGGATTTAAAAAGAAAAGAGATAGAGTTTCAAGTCAGGGATAAAGTTTTCTTGAAAGTGTAACCATGGAGAAAAGTTCTCAGATTTGGCCGAAAAGGCAAGCTAAGTCCACGTTTCATTGGACCTTACGAGATTACTGAGAGAGTTGGGTCGGTAGCTTACCGTTTGGCTTTACCATCAGAATTAGAGAAGATACATAATGTGTTTCACGTGTCAATGTTGCGACGCTACAGATTAGACCCTGCACATGTAGTTACCCCGTCAGAAATAGAAATTTATCCCGACATGACTTATGGTGAAGAACCAGTCAAAATTTTAGCTCGGGAAGTCAAGCAACTGAGAAGTAAAAGTATTGCTTTAGTAAAAGTATTGTGGCAAAGGCATGGGATAGAGGAAGCTACATGGGAACCAGAAGAGAGTATGAGAAACCAGTATCCAAACCTTTTTCCTGGTAAGATTTTCGAGGACGAAAATCCCTAAGGGGGAGAATTGTAACAGCTCGATTTAGGGCTTAGTCGGAATAGTGGTGCGAGACCACGAAATCGAGATGAATTTATGAGTTTTTAAAGTTTATGCCATGTTTGCTTGTTATTATGAAAGTTTCATGAAGCAATTTTGTTAAATTGTTGATGAATGGTCCAAAAGAGCTAAATTGCAAAAGTTGCAAAATATGGGTTTCTAGAAGCTTTTTGTATGAAATAGCTTTAGAATAATAATTATAAGTCCTTAAATAGCAATCTGACAAAATTTAATTTTTGGACAAATTTAGCGTTGAGATGGTATTATAGAAATTTTTAGTGATAAGGGCATTTAGGTCATTTGTCTAATAAGTGATTAAAATAGGAAAAAGATGATAAAAATCTATTCATCTTCTTCCCCCTTGTGCCAAAAATTTGAAGACTCCATAGGTAGGGTTCTTCATCTTTTTCAAGCTTGCTAGTAAGTTCATTTTAGCCCCGTTTTTGATATTCTTCGTATTTTAGAAGTTCTCGTATTATGAATTAGCCATTTTTAGCTATTAAATGAGCTAAGATGCATGTTCAAAAATTTACCCATGAATGACATGCATGCTAAATGATGTTTTATTGAAGTTTGTGAAAGTTTGATGTTAGATAAACATCTTTTCCTTAATGAATTTCATGAAAAATGATAGTAAGGACCATTTTGTAATAGTTATAAAATTGGTCATACATGCTAGAATTAGTAAGAATTCATGATTGTTATAATAGAGAAAATGGTTCAGCTAAGAATAAAGGTTTAAAAAGTTGTATGAAAATCATTTTACGAGCCTTGGGGCAAAAGTGTAAATATTAGAAAGTATAGGGGCAAAATAGTAATTTTTCCAAAGTTTGAGTAATGAGTCAATTTAGTCAATATGATTATTAAATGATCTATTTATGATTATAGATCAAGAAAAACGAAGCCCGGATCGAAATCGAGGCAAAAACAAAGTCGAGGACTAAATTGCATAACTACATACATTTTGTATATTAAGGTAAGTTTGTATTATTTCTAAGCTTTATGATTTCTATCATTGAATTGCTTAGTATAACATATATTGTTATCATGGAATGCTTAAAGTTTTGCTAAACAAAGAAATTAATGAGATTAAGTATGAGCAAGTTCTTCTTGAAGATGAATTTCCCAGGATACTCGATCTACACATGAGATAAGAAAGTCCGTATAAGACCAAGCCAAGGCATGGCATCGGCAATCAAGAAGATATTTCTTGTAAGTCCAAGGCAAGCTTGGCATTGAACAGATATCATGTAAGTCCAAGGCAAGCTTGGCATTGATCAAGTTATCAAGCAAGATATCATGTAAGTCCAAGGACCCAAGCTTGGCATTGAGTAAGTTGTCCTGTAAGACCAAGGACTCAAGCTTGGCATTGATTCAAGAAGAGATAATCCATGTATGTCCATAACTAGAATATGGCTTTGGCATCAAGTTCATGGCAAGAGATTTAGTGTCCTCGGTTATTCGCAGAAATTCATCGGGCAAATGAGAAAGTTAAAATGAGATAATAAGAAAACTAACAAAGCAAAGCTATCATCAGGTTGAAGTTGAGTATTATTTATGCTATGATGATGAGATAGAGATCATGATTATTATATTAAAGTATGCTGATCAACGTGATTATGTGATACAGGTACTTTGTTTACCTTACAAGTATGATAATAGTAAGTATCATGAGACAAGTAAGAATCATGTATGAGTAAGTAAGCTATATAGCTGAAAAATGATACCATTGTTATGTCAAATGATTTATATGAAGCAAGTTTATCTGATTCATGTTATACATGGAAACTTACTAAGCTAAGTGCTTACATCTTTAATTATTTCTTTCTATGTAGTCCCGCCAAGCTAACTTGTGGATCATCAGAGTCGAAACTCGTAGCACACTATCAACTCTTATTTTGGTATAGAAAAGTTATTTTACTAAGTATGGCATGTATAGGAAGCATTCATTTTGAGAACATGTCTTAAGAAGGGCCATTGTATGGGCTAACAAGTTTATTATTATTCTTTTGTATATGGCTAAGTGCTTGGCCAAAATTGATTAAATATGTATGTTGTTAAATCCAATGAAGCATGTTGTATAGATCATTAAAGATGCGTTGTTTTTGAATTGTATTGATTTGAGTTGATTTGAACTTGATTTCAGGGTGGCAAAAGGCTTGGTAAATAGCCTTTAAGTGCCCACACGGTTAGACACACGGGCGTGTGTCTAGGCCGTGCGAACCCTGCATCTTATTGTTTTAAATCAGGATAGACCACTGTCATGTCCCACGGCTGTGTGCATGAGCCGTGTAGGATGCACGGTTTGGACATGGGCATGTGCCCAAGCCGTGCGGATCAAGTCAGTAGCTTCACACAGTTGGTAGACATGGGCGTGTCGAGGCCGTGTGAATATAGTCAGTAGCTCCCCACGGTTGTAGGCATGGGCGTGTCTAAGGGTACACGAACGTGTCCTAAGTAACATGGGTGTGTGAACCCTGTTTCGAAGATGAGTTTTTGATTAAGTGTCCAGAAGTTTTCGAATAAGTGTTTAAGGCCTCATAGGCCCATGATACGTATGTTTTGATCAAGAAAGAAAAGTTTTAAGTCGGCTCAAAATTTTACAGCCCGTAAGAGTATGTTCTAGTAAGTCAAGCATGGTAATGTCTCGTATCCAGTCCTAGCATAGGACTCGGGTATGGGGTGTAACATTTACTCTGTTTTATAGGTCGTTAAAGCTACAAAAGGCTCGGGAATCATCAAGGATCATCACCACACTATCAAACTCTTCTTTGGTACTTTTGAATTTGATTATAGTCTAATATGGCATGTATAGGTTAGTTTTTTTTAAGTATGTTTGAGATAAGAATGTTGCCATGTGATATGGCTAGATGAATTGTTGTGTTATGGATGAGTAGACATGTTTTATAATGCCTGGTTTTGGTATGGTATGATGACTATTGAGATGATCAAAATTGTGTTATGTTATATGAAGCAAGGTTGGTAAGATTGTGGATGAAACTTTCTTCAAAATCTTGGTCATTTAGTTGAGCTATATGTTGCATAAGATGGTGTGTTTGTAATGCCTTTGTATGCTTGGAAAAGTTGGTTAATTTGGCATGAATTGAATTGGTAAATTTCTTGTAGGGATTGCCCAATGTGTGGGTGGCATATTGGCCTTGAAAATGGCCTATATTTGCCCACACAGTTGAGCAAACGGGCGTGTGGCTCGACCGTGTCTCTCGTGGTTGAAATTCAAAATAAGTCAAACTCGACCATTGGCTGGAGACACTGGCGTGTGACTGGCCGTGTAGTGCAAGTCAGTAGCGACCACGGGTGACGCATACGGGCATGTCCACGACCGTGTGGAAAAGTCAGTATGTATGCCCTATTTTGACACAACTTAGACACACGGGCGTGTTTGAGGCCGTGGAGGCACACGATCTGCCCACACGAGCGTGTGACCTCTGTAACTTTGAAAAAATTTTAAATTTCTGAGAATTTCCATATGTGTTTGGTTTAGTCTCAGCCCTATTCTAAAGCATGTTTAATGTCTCGTTGACCTATTTAAGGGACACTTTGATTGCATTTGATGATTTGTAATATAAATGTCCGTATAAGTTTTCGATTGTCCGATAATGCCTCTTAACCCTAAATCAGTGATGGTTACGGGTTAGGGGTGTTACAGATAAGGCGTCCTATTTTTTGAACAAATGGTTAAAATGGTTACTCGACAAGAATGGAGTGAAGCACAAGGTTGCCACAGCTTACCATCCGCAGACAAATGGGCAAGCTGAATTGGCAAACAAAGAGATAAAATGTATACTCAAGAAGGTAGTTTTTCCAAACCAACAAGATTGGTCCAAAAGACTGGATGACACTTTATGGGCCTACAGGATAGCATACAAGACACCTTTAGGGATGTCACCCTATAGGTTGGTTTTCGGGAAAGCTTATCATTTGTCCTTGGAGTTAGAATATAAAAGTTATTGGGTTCTCCACTAGCTCAACTTGGATCTTAAGCTTGCTAAAGAAAAATGGATGCTTCAACTCAATGAGTTAGAAGAGTTTTGAATGTTCTCATACGAAAATGCCAAGCTATTTAAGGAGATATTAAAGAGATGGCATGATAATCACATCCGAATTCGAGAATTTGAAGTAGGTTAGCAAGTTTTATTGTTCAATTCTAGATTAAGGGTTTTTCCAGGTAAGTTGAAATCACGTTGGTCTAGTCCACTTATGATTCACCAATTTTTCCCATATAGAGTTGTCAAACTTCAAGATAAGGGGGTAATTTTCGAATCAATGCTCAACACTTAAGCATTACTAGGGGGATAAAATTGAGCGGGATAAAGTTTCGTTCATTTTATCAGATACTTAAGTTTTCTCGTTTTCTTTTAAATAGATTATTTAGGGTATATTTTCGGGATTAGCATGTTAAAATAAATTCTGTCTAAGAGATTGGAACTTGAGCGGGATCGCTTATGACCCCTCCAATCTTTCCTAGGAATTGATTTTAACATAATCTTCTGATAAATTATTCTCTAAATGGAAAAAATAAATTTTTAGTTTTTCAAATAAAAGGGTCAATTTTGATCTAAGCTCTAATTGCAACTCAATTTTCAAATTTTCTTTAAGTTTCGGAACTTAATTGAATTATTTGAAAATTTTGGTTGTTCTTTTTGTAAATATTAAAAATTAGCTGTTTCTTTTTGTAAATATTTTTAAAGGCAGCTAAAATAAAGGTTTTTAATTTAATTTTTAATAAATAAGATGATAATAATTAATCTATATTTATATTTATTATCATGTATATTAATTACTATCAACTTTGTATGGAATTCAGATTCGTTTAAATTTTATCATCTTTTAATAAAATTTATCTTAACAAAAATAGAGTAATAGAAAATAATGTTTTAATATATATTATATTATTTATTAATTATGATTAACTTTATATTACATTAGGACTTAGGATATTTTATTATTAAATTGTTCTAAGAATTCTAATTAAACTCTTACTCTCTATCACTTTAAATACCACCTCATTCATCCATTATTCAAACCATTCATCTAAACTTCCCCATACACCCGTTCCACCATCGACCTTAGCATCTAAACTTACCTAGTGTTGTAGCTCCTAACCACTGCCAACAACACTGCCCAGCAGCTCCCATCCGGCCAACAGTTGCATACACCCATCGCGCGACTTGGCGCACCTGCCTAGCAACTCCGGAACCAACTCCCACGCGCTGCGTGCCCTATTTGCTAATCCATCAGACAAACCTATCTACTGCTTGCGCACCTGCTTTTGCACCAACCCTGCTGCTCGCTCATGCCTGCCCTGCTCGTGCCTTGCTTGTGCATCAACTCTGCTCGTATCGTTGCTGCTCCCGCATGCTACTGTCATCCTTTCCTTCAACCCGTGCGCACCCTTGCACAAACCGCAAGTCCCTTGTCACCCTTACACCATATCACCATTAAAAATTGCTGCTACCATTATCACGATCACCTTCCAACCAACCCTCATTCAAATTATTCTTCTCCCAATTTAATTTTTATTATTAGTGGTAAGAAATTCTTTTTCTGCTAAATTTTAATTTAATTATTTACCCTTTCAAATTTCATGAATTGTTAAAAATTGAAGTTAATTAAATTTTTGAGAAAATATTTGTTTCCTTCTTATGTTCATGTTAATCATGCCTCACAAAAGAACTCATGTTTCTGTCTAAGTTGAAGAATTACAAAACAAATTCCATTGTGAAGAAGCCAAAGCGAGATACGATAACACATTCAAAAATCAGCAAATGCTCCTTGAAAAAGGCTTTACACTAAAAGAAAGCATTTATATCGATTTCATGGTGATCGTGTGTCAGAGTCTTAAAAATTTATAAAAAGAATGATCGAGCCTAGAAACTAACTGTGACAACGACTTGAGGTAAGTGCACCTATCGAACAGTAGTATAGCTTAGTCGCAAGACCGGATTGTCAAACCCAAAGGAACCAAAAGTACTAATACTAACTTTCTTTTTATTATGTAGCCTAAGAATTAAAGGAATTTTTATCTAATCTAAAATTAACTAACAACTAAGCTAAAGGTACAAAGACAAAGAGAATGAATTTGGGAAAAATACTTCGAGAAAAACCAATTGATTAAGACAATACCCGAGGAAGAATCCACCTAGACTTCACTTGTTATCTAACTCTGAACCAGACGATTTATTCACTTGACTTGATCCGTAGGATTCCCTAAGTTATATTAATACCAACGTCGAGGCTACTAACGTCTAACCCTAGGTTGATTAATTGAAATCTCTTTCTAACTAAAACCCCTAGAATTGCATTAACTCGATCTATAGACTCCCATATTAGGTTTCACACTAATCCGGCAAAATCTCGTCACCCTATGTCTAGGCGTGCGATCAACTCCGCTTAATTATGCTAGATTTACTCTTAGGCAGGGACTTTTGCTCCTCCACCTAAGCATATCACACTTGAATTAATATCCCGGAAATATCAAACAAGAATTAAGAACACATAATTAAGAACAAATCAAGTATTTATCATATAGTTTAGCAAACGATAACAAGATTCATCTTAGGTTTCATCCCCCTCAGGTATCTGAGGGTTTAGTTCATAATCATAAAAGAATACATCTCAGAAGAAAAGATAAAACAAAACATAAGAAAAACCCTAAAACTCCTTTAAGGATTTGAAGAGAGATCCTCCTTCTTGAGTATGACTCTGGCTTCTTGAGATGAATCAACTGGCTTTCTTCGAGTAAATTCCACAATTCTGATCCCTCTAGCTCGGCTCTTTGGCCTTGCTGGACGCCCCCTGAAGGTTGGCCTCTAGGGTGTTTATATAGGCTCTAGGAATACGTTTCTTTTCCTCTAAGTACCCTAATCCGACTGAAACTCTTCTTTATCACGTCAAGGATACGCCCATGGCACACGCCCGTGTGAATCGTGGCTAGGCCGTGTTGAGTCCATTAATGAGGCACGGCCGTGTGGTCTTGGGCCCAGGCCATGTTGATTTCATGATATGGCCCATTTACTCTGTTGTGGGCGCATTTCTCATTCTTTTCATCCTCTGGTGCTCTTCTGAGTATAAAACATGAAATTAAAAGATTAAAATCACCAAATTACATAATTCAAGGGATAAATCATCCAAAAGCATGCTAAATGTGGGCTTAAAATATGTTACTATTACGGATTATCAAATACCCCCACACTTAAGCTTTTGCTTGGCCTCAAGTAAAATTCTCAACTCAATATTTAAAACGAACTTCCTCAATTCATAATATTCATCAATAATGTTTCATCATAATTCAAAGATAATTCATACATTGATAATTTAACTCAAAGGGTCCTAAAGATTCAAACAATCAAAGTCATACATTTATAGCACGAAAACATAGGCATTTCCCTTTACCTAAGTAATTACATCTGATTCGAAATTGACAAGAGTTGACATCCTCACAAGAGATTCACTCAAATCACTCAAAGTGTTTAAGGTTTAGAATTAAGCACTCAACAGTCAAATATGAAAAGTTAATCCCATAGGCTTGCCTGAAAATCAAATCTCCACCACTGTAAATTGAGATGATATACAAATGAAAAGGTCTTTAAAAAGGGTTATAATGGGACTTGGGTTAAAGGTGTGGATAAAGGCTGAATTAGAGGGTTAAAATCGAGATTGAATTGACAATTTACCTAACTAGAAAAATGAACTAATCATGAATAATTACATCAATTGAAAACTAATAATATGAGCTTCTTTATCAAGATTCGAAATTTACATGTATAAGCTCATTTGATCATAGAACTAATAATGAATATACTTCAAAATTTTTTTTAAGAACAAATCAATACAATAATAAGAAAGAATTTTAACAACTGAAATATAGAACATAGTTAGGAAACTGTTCAAAATCAAATCTCGACAAAAAGGGTGTCAAGGAATGGTGATAACAAATACAAAGGGTTTTGGGTTAATATTAGTGGGTGAGTCAATAAAAAGGGTTATTAGGATCAAAAGGGGTTCACTAGGGGTTAATTATGAAGGTAGGCTTTTAGTGGAGTAAGTGGGTTAAAACCTAGCTGCCTTTGTCATCTCTGTATATCAAATCAAAGGTGTGGTCTCGACATGTATAATCGAAGCAAGTTCTAGAATAACAAATCAATGTTGACACACTCATAGTCAAAAAGTGAGCATGAAAGAATGTATGCTCTAAAAGGCTCAAAATCTCACAAAAATTATGGGTATTTGATGTCAACCTCGTAAATTTCAAAATTCAAGGTAATAATTAGATTCAGGTAGACAATCTAACAGAATTTTAATTTTTGAAAATAGACTTATCATGCTTGATTCTCTAGTCTCCTAAAATTTAAATCATCACTGCACAATTATCAATTGACTTGATCCAAAGCATATCAATAAAAGTCATGACTCATAGGAAATTTTATTCTTATAATAATGTGAGAAAATTACTCAAAGACAAGATATCATTCAGGGATTTGAGAATAATGTAGAAAGTTAGGCACTTTCTTGAAATAAATATTCACCCCCACACTTAAGATGTACATTGCCCTCAATGTACAAAGATATATAAACTGACAATATAGTGATAAAATCAAAAGATAGGGAGAGAAGTGAAACTTCCTGAATTTTGGATGGAGTTGATGAAGAGAAACGTGGGGAGTGCCTTGAGCCGTTTGAACTTGAGTCCTCAAAGTAGCCGGTCTGATTTTATTGTATCCTAAGTTAAATCTAAATGCTATGAAGAATAAGAAGAAAAAAATAAAAATAAAAATAAAAATAAAAGTAAATAATGGAAAATGAAAGCAGAAAGATAACGGGAAAAGGAAAGGAAGAAGGGGGTTTAAATAGAGATGCGACCCACGCCCATATTCCTACTTGTGGTACCCACACGGCCACGGCCACGGCCATGTGTAAGGCCGTGTGTGTATGGAGAATCTGCGCCTAAACATGAAAAGAAATAAACTAAACTAATTAGTAAGGTTAGTGCTCGGGTTGCCTCCCGAGAAACGCTCGTTTAAAGTCTTTAGCTAGACCTACCTATCACTCGCACAATCATGGTGGTTTGAGGAGGTGGAAATCCTTTTTCATGCGACCACTTCGGTTATTGATATATAGTTTGAGTGGAGTATTGTTTACCTTAAAAGTTCTGAATTTAGGATTAGTTACCTCGACTGTTCCATCTGGGAAGATTTTGAGTACCTGATCCCCAACTTTGAAGTGATTGGTTCCACCCTTAATACTTGATGTCCTAGCCGTGTCAAGAACTTGAAGAGTGATTGTTTCGTCACTTACGTGAAATGTGAGCTCACATGGTAGTTTATTTCGTAGAATTGCTGGGCACACTACGTTTAGCTCCACATGTGACCTATAGTCTAACTTCCGTTTGTTTGTCAAAAAGTCTTTAAAAAATTTCCTTGAATCTGGCATCTGCGAAAGAGCTTTAAGAAATGACAAGTTAATATGTAATTTCTTTGGAAGTTTAAGAAATTTACCAA
This sequence comes from Gossypium australe, assembly GCA_005393395.2. Taxonomy (NCBI): domain Eukaryota; kingdom Viridiplantae; phylum Streptophyta; class Magnoliopsida; order Malvales; family Malvaceae; genus Gossypium; species Gossypium australe. The sequence continues at coordinate 131,235,910 of CM016619.1, forward strand.
ATTGATCCTCTATGTGGTCTTTCTTTATCGCATTGGGGGACGACTCACGTGGTTGGTACTCTGTAATTACCAGGTTTGGTTTATCATGGCTTACCTCAAACTTACCTTCCTCTACCACATTCTCTTGCGTCAATGTTGGTTCATCTAACCCTTCACTATCGTGAGCAATTATTTCTTGAGGTTGCTCTCTAGGTTTAGTTTCGGTGTTGCTAGGCAAGATCCCTTGTGGTCCTTCTGAGATCAGCTTAGCAAGCTGATTTAACTGGTTCTTGATCCCTTGAATCGATGCTTCTTGATTTTTGATTTTTGATTTTTGTTTCGGTGTTTCGGAAATGAGTTTCTAACGCCGCTAAGAATTTTGTCAGCATCTCCTCAAGGTTCGGCTTTTCTTCCTGTGGGTAGGGCTGTTGTTGAAAGTTCATGTAACACCCCATAACCGAGTCTGAGGCTAAGACTGGATACGAGACATTACTATGCTTGAACTTGCTTAAACTTGTATTTACGAGCTATAAAATTTCATTCCGAATTAAAAACCTCTCTTTCTTAAACAACTCATATCTCTCATAGGCCTATGGGGCCTTAAACACATATCTGGAAACTTTTGGAACTCAATCGGAAACTATTCCTTAAAACAGGGGTCACACGCCCATGTGGTTTGGGACACGCCCGTGTACTCCTAGACATGCCCGTGTCTTCCACCCGTGGTTGACACTGACTAGATGCACACGGCCTTGACACGCCCGTGGACTTAAACCGTGGTCAACACTGACTATATTCACACGGCCTGGGGCACACGCCCATGTTCTGACCGTGTGTCACACACGGCCTAAACAAACGGCCGTGGGATTAGCCCGTAGTTTAATCTAACTTAAAGTACTAAGGTGCAGGGGACACATGGCCTAGACACACGCCCATGTGTCTATCTGTGTGGGCACTTGAAGGCAATTTACCAAGCCAATTGCCACCCTAAAATCAAGATCAATCTCATATTCAATCCAACAACTCAAATTACTACATCTTTCATGAACAATACTACATGCTCCATTGATATCAATAAACATACATACTTAGCCAATCTTGGCCAATCACTTAGCCATATACAAAAGAATAATAAACTTGATAGCCCATACTTTTGCCCCCCCTTTTTTTAGACATATTCTCAAAATGAAATGTTCCTATACATGCCATACTTAATATAAACATCTTGGTTATACCAAAATAGCGATTGATAGTGTGCTTCAAGCTCCGATGACGATGATCTACGAGATTTGCTTGGCGGGACTACATGGAGAGAAAGAATAAAAGACGTAAGCATTTAGCTTAGTAAGTTTGCATATAAGTCACATAATATCATACTTGTTTAACATAAACCATTTGGCATAAACAATGGCATCATAATTTTAGCTATTTAAGCTTACTTACTCTTACTGATTCTTACGTATCTCATGATACTTACTAGTCTCATGCTCGTGAGGTAAACAAGGTACCCGTATCACTTGATCACATAGATCAGCATACCTTACTATAATAATCATACTCTCTAATTCATTATTCATAACATGAATAATAATCATTTCCAACTTGATAATAGCTTTGCTTACTTAATTTTCTTGCTATCTCATTTAAGCTTTACTCATTTGCCTAATGAATTTCTATGAATAACCAAGGATACTAAATCTCATTCCACATGTAACTCGATGCCAAAGCCATATCCTAGATATGGTCTTACATGGGATCTCTCATCTTGGTATCGATGCCATGTCTTGACATGGACTTACTCAAAGTCTTCCTTGTGTGTTCCCTTAGGAACTTAGCATTGCCATGTCTTGACATGGTCTTATTTGGTACCTTTACTCATGAACTGGTCAATGGCGAGCCTTGGCTTGGACTTACTTGAAATATTACTTGTTACTCACCAATGCCATGCCTTGGCTTGGACTTACATGGGATGTCTATCTCATGATAGCTTTTCAATGCCAAGACTTGTCTTCGACTTACATGACATCTTTGCTTGGAGACTCGCCAATGCCATGCCTTGGCTTGGGCTTACATGGGTCTTCATCTCATAATAACTCTTCAATGCCAAGACTTGTCTTGGACTTACATGATAACTTTGCTTGATTGTCGATGCCATGCCTTGGCTTGGTCTTATACGGACTTTCTTATCTCATGTGGTAGATCGAGTATCCGAAGTAATTCAAATTCAATCGGGACTTTCTCATGCTTAATTTCATTGATTTCTTTATTTAACATAGCATTAAGAATTTCTATGGTAATAATGTACATTATACTAAGCAATTCACTGATAGTAATCATAAAGCTTAGAAGTCATACGAACTTACCTCAATATACAAAATGTATGTAGATATACAATTTAGTCCTCGACTTTGTTCTTGCCTTGGTTTCGATCCGGGCTTCGTTTTTCTTGATCTATAATAATAATTTAAATCATTTAATACTAACATTGACTAAATTGACTCTTAACTTATACTTTGGAAAAATTACTATTTTGCCCCTAAAATTTCTCATAATTACATTTTTGCCCCTGGGCTCGTAAAATGATTTTCATTCTACTTGCTTAAACGTCATGCTTAGCTGATTCATTTTCTCTACTACAACAATCATCAATTCTCACTATTTCTAGTATGTATGACCAATTTCGTAACTATTACAAATTAGTCCATACTATCATTTTTCATGAAATTCACTAAGGAAAAGATGTTTATCTAACATCAAACTCTCGTAATCTTCCATAAAATATCATTTTACAAACATGTCATTCATGGGAAAATTTTTGAACATGCATCTTAGCTCATTTTATAGCTAAAAATAGCTAATACATAATACGAAGACTCCAAAAATACGAAGAATATTAACAACGGGGCTACGATGCACTTACTAGCAAGCTTCAAAAATTTGAAGAACCCTAGCTATGGAGTTTCGGCACAAGGAAGAAGATGAATAAGAATTTTTTTTATCATCTTTTTCCCTTTTTAATCATTTAATTGATAAATGACCAAAATGCCCTTCTCTTTTAAAAATTCACCATTTACTAACTCATGTCCATTTTTGTCCAAAATTTATGATTTGGGCAAATTTCTAATTAAGGACTTCTAATTAATATTCTAAAGCTATTTCATAAAAAAAGCTTCTAGAAACTCATATTTTTCAACTTTTGCAATTTAGTCCTAATGGACCCTTTTATGGAAATTTCCATAAAATTTCTACATGAAACTTTCATATCATCATGAAAACATCTCAAATACTTTAAAAACTCAAATTAATACTTCGGATCTATGGTCTCGCACCACCGTTCCGACTAGGCCCTAGATCGGGCTGTTACAATTCTCCCCCTTAGGGATTTTCGTCCTCGAAAATCTTACCAGCAAATAGGTTTGGGTACTGATTTCTCATGCTTTTTTCTGGTTCCCATGTAGCTTTAGTCTGTCTTGACTTGAGCACCAGTTTTGATTTAGCCTGAGTTTGGAAGCATTATATGCGTTATAGTGATGTGTCCCATATCGATCTTGGTTGTATGCTGATGCAATACGGTAACGTAGTAGACTATGCATCATGATGGCTTAAACAACATGAGTGCAAATGCCTGACTCATGGCCTTGAGCTGCTAGCTATGGTTTTTGCCCTTAAAATTTGGAGACACTATTTGTATGGTGAGAAGTGTATCATTTACACGGATCACAAGTGCTTTAAGTACCTTTTCTCCCAAAAGGATTTAAACTTAAGGTAGCGAAGATGGATAGAGTTGCTTAAGGACTATGATTATACCATTGAGTACCATCCGAGGAAAGCTAATGTCGTGGTTGATGCACTGAGTAGGAGGTCGATGACTAATTTGAGAGCGTTGTTTGCTGGGCTGAGTTTTTCTTAGGATGGAGGATTACTTGCAAAGTTACAAGTAAAACCTACTCTAGTTGAAGAGATTAAGATGAAGTAACCTTTAGATGTGTCTCTTGTGTCTTGGATTAAAAAGATTAAGGAGGTTACGGCTATAGACTTTGGGTTTAACTCTAAGGGTGTAGCGTTATCATGGGAGATACTATGTGCCAGACGACAAAGACTTGAGATAGCCAATCCTTCGGGAAGTGCATAGTAGCCCTTATGCCATGCATCCTATGTAACACCCCAAACCCGGCCCATTCACCCCGACCGAATTTGGAATGCCACTGCGGAACACTTTCAAAAATATTCTTTCTTAATAGAAAAACCGATAAAATTTGTTTCCTTTAATAAAACATTTTCGTGACTTGTATTATTCTAAGCAAAAATCAAAGTTTGTTATAAAAATATCGGATTCAAGTTTTCCTTGAGAAAATTAAAGCCATTTGCAATCAACCTTTAAATCATCCATCCATAATAGGGCATTTAATAAAGATGCTTAAATACTTAAGTGGGCCTTTTTACAATACACATTTGGTCAAAATACTGAAAATATCGATACTTAATTAATCAAACAAAACGTCCCCTTTTCATAAAAGTCCATTTCCTCATGGCCACCTTTGTACCCTCTCCGACCCGGTCCAAGCTTTACACGCCACCTGAAAGGTTTAATAAAAATGGAGTGAGTCACCGAGACTCAATGCATAGTTAATACACATGTCCTCACATATGGGCTTGGCCCATATCCATACAATCCATATATATATATATATATATACAATTATAAATATGCAATTATGAATACACAATATTATAGATGTGATTACGAAATACAATTACGAAGTCCAATCGACAAAGTGATCCACATGTCTTTCTTTGGCACACTTATTTCTTAAGATTGTGGCCAAGCCACTGATCACATAGTGATCTACATATCAATCAGTTCACTAATCATCAATCGTGAATGTAGCACGAGGCTAGCATTAGACCACTCACATAGTGTACACCCTTTTCTACAATAGTCACATCACAAGTCTTATGCGTACGTATATGTACCATAGCAACATTTGTACGAAACAAATATATATATTTCATCTATCATGGTCACATGTTATTCAGAACAATATTCATCACATGTCATCACTTTATTTTACATTCATCGATAAACATTTATTACCACAAATCACTGAAAGATTAGTACCGAAACTACTAATCTGATTATTCGATCACTTACCTTAGTATCCATACTTTTAGCCTTTATTTCGGCTAACGAGCACAACTCGTACATTTACAGAAAGTAACACATACATCACTTATAATAATTAACAAGAAGGAGTACAGTGCGATAACTACGCACCTGATTATAGCGAGATTCAGATCTATCGACTCTAATATCAACTAAAGTCCCGAAAGCTTCTGTTACTTCTTTCGATTTGCTCCTAGAACAGATAACTGAAATCGGTCACACATAATACCCAAGATGGCCTAAGGCCGAATGCCAAGAGCCATTTACCTAGCTTATTACGATCCCGAAACATTATTTGCCTTGATGTTCAAAAATCCGAGAGCTCCTTTAAAGATTCCTTCCTTCAACTACACAAAAGAGCACATCAACATAGTTATTGAAGGTTCGGCCACAAGTAAACTAGATTAAGGTTTTGGTTACCACATCTTAACACTCTTCAAAACCTTCTAAACCAATATTCGGCTAACACATGAACAAAGGCCCTCGGCCGAGATATGCATAATGCTTACCTAGCTTTTTCCAAGTCTCAAAAGATTTGCATGCCTTTGGTAGTTATCAAACTCCTTGTGTAGCCGAAACCAATAGGCTCCTTTAAAAAAACTCTTCAACACAATGTTTGTTTAGAGAGACTAAAAGGAAGTAATCGAAGGCACCTTCTCTAATGATTCAACCTTTAAGCCCAAAAAGAATTGTTGATGAGGTTCTCTAGAGATTTGGCTTATACTCTAAAAGAAAATGACTACATATTCGGCCATGCTCTCAAAGGAAGGTTTGGTGTTCGGCTATCTCATTTTAACACTCTTCTAGTTCAACTCAAAATAGGCCAAGCAACATGTAGGAAGAAGGAAAGCAAAACAAAGAGATTTGGCACCCTTTCTTACACTCAAAGTCGAAATGAAGGTCCTTCAAGAGTTCAACATTAGGCCATTTTTGAAGTAGAGAAGAGAAAAATACCCACTCCATGCTCTCTCTTCCATTTTCGGTCAAGACACAAAAAGGAAAGGAAATGAAGTGTGAATTTCGGCCATGCATCCTTGCCAAACACATGGCCGATCAACTCCCCCAAGACATGCTTCAACAATTGAGTTTATTCCCCCAAGCAAAAGACCCATCACCCTTGAAAAAGGATGATACATTGTTTATTCATTCTTCCATTACCTTACACAAACTATCAAAATATATCCCATGCCTCATCACTTTCTATACATTATAAAATAATAACTCATCTTTTAATAAAATAAAAGGGTTAATGGCCATGATTTTCTTTTTACCAAGCCAAGGCCAGCCATACATGTATCCTTCCCAAAGCCAAAATTTATCCTTTAATAAAATAATAACACATTATTTATTCTTTATTCCATCACCCTTCTTAATCTAACAAAATATATTCCATGCCTCACCATTTCCTATACATTATAAAATAATAAACCATCATTTAATAAAATAATAAGGCCCTATGTTCAAAATAAAGAAAACAAGCAGCAATTTTTTTAAGCTGCATGCATTTATTGCATCCCTTCACGCTGGCACAAAAAGGAGAGCCCCAGGTGCATTCCCCAGAAGCTGCCCCCAGGTCTCGGACCCGAGACCTGGAGAAAGCTCTCCAAACTTCCTGCCGTTTCTGCTAAGGTGACTTTCTTACCAATATTGCTTCGAAAATTCTTTTAACCCATTCTTCGCTAGTTCTCCTTTACTCCAGCGCCAAGTAAAAATAAAAGCCTTCGCGCGCCCCTAATGGGACTCGAACGCGAGTTCCCCCTAGCCGCGGATCTCAAGCAAGGCCCTTAACCACTCGGCCACTGTGAATTTTATGACATAAATGCATTGTGAATTTCTTTTAAACCTTTCTTCAGCCGTCCCTAGCTTGACGCAAAAACAAGATAAAGCGCAATTAAGCGCTGCCTTCAGGACTCGAACTCGAGTCCTTGCGAAGGTCTTCTGTTGTGCTACTAACGTCCCAACCACTCGGCCAGGCGCCTTTTTGTGATTCAAATCACCTCGATTTTCTTATAAAGCCTTCTTCGGCATTAACGCCCTTTTGCAACAAAAATAAAAACTTATGCCGCACAGAAGACTCGAACCCCTGACCTCATTTGGCGCTGACCCTTAAGTGGTACACGGAAGCCACTTTGCTACTTGGACTTTCATGTCCAAACCTTACAAAATTTTTACTTAAGGCCTCCCTCAGCCCAATTTCACTTTTACCCCAAAATTTTCAAAATTTTCAAAATGCTCCCTTTTTAGTCCGAGAGTTTTAGGAACTCTAAAAACACATCAAAACCACTTTTGAGGCCTACTAACACTCGAGTTATTTTCCAAACTCGCAACCCCTATTTCGGGATATTACAATTCTACCCCCTTAAAATAATTTCGTCCTCAAAATTACTTATGAACGAACATCCGTACATTTCAATTCACCACATATCAATCATATACTCAATTATACACATATGCAAACATATCCAACCTCTTTCACATTTAGCATTTTCACATATGGCCACTTCTCCATAAGCATATTCAAGCTTAAATTCCATTACGGATGCCATACACATCAATGGTAAGATCAATTGCACATATGAAAAGTCTTACCGAAGTTTTAACTATATCACATCTTACTTAACTCAATTTGGAACTCACTAACTTTCCTTATTCCTTGCAAGTACGAAAGACTTGCTCTTATCCGAGCATTTAGCTTATGGTAACAAACATGTTCTATCTTGTAAGTGATTCATGAATTCTCTATTACGACACATCACCGGCATTAAGCCTGCTAGGCATTAAAGCCTGAAATATACACCGGCACAAAGCCTGCTAGGCATCAAAGCCTGAAATATACACCGGCACAAAGCCTGCTAGGCATCAAAGCCTGAAATATACACCGGCACAAAGCCTGCTAGGCATCAAAGCCTGAAATATACACCGGCACAAAGCCTGCTAGGCATTAAAGCCTGAAATATACACCGGCACAAAGCCTGCTAGGCATCAAAGCCTGAAATATACACCGGCACAAAGCCTGCTAGGCATCAAAGCCTGAAATATACACCGGCACAAAGCCTGCTAGGCATCAAAGCCTGAAACATAATATTACCAGCATCTGAATCACATTACAAGCTGACCAGAATTATAAACCATATAATTCACATCACTTCAATTATATTTCATGATAGATAGTCTATCCACATATCACTTGTACTTATCACTTGAGTAACATTTCATGATAGAAAGTCTATCCACATATCACTTGTACTTATCACTTGAGTAACATTTCATTATAGAAAGTCTATCCACATATCACTTGTACTTATCACTTGAGCAAAACTTTTAACCCTCGGTCTTTTCTGAAGATCCTCAAATAATTTAAACAATTTAAAATTTCTCTTATCACGGTTCGTATTCTTATCTCTATTTTATCTCATCGAGTCCTTACTCTCTTCAGCTATCTTAGCTTTTTCGACTAACACAGCAAATTCCCGCTCTTGTTGAGGAACTATCAACAGTCTCAGGCCGTCTCTTAATCCGTCCTTAAACTGGACACATCGTTCATGTTGTAGTCACTATTCCTCGATCATATCGGCTTAACCTTAGGAATTTAGCCTCGTATTTCGCCATAGACTTGTTCCATTGAACTAGTCCCAAAAACACATTTCTTCTGAGCATCAATGTAATAAGTATCGACATACTTCTTTTGGTATGCCGTCTTGGCATACTCCCAAGTAGGGTTCTCCGCTGTGACACTATCCCGAACTGTGAGCCACTATGGATACGTCTCGTTGCGAAGTAGCATCACCATTTCTTTCACTTTTTCTCTCAGGGTTTAGATCGAACTCATCCACAACTCACTTGGTTGTTTCCAACCGTTATTCAATCGTACTGGGTGCCACGTCTGATACATCATGGAACAATTCCGCTTTATTGGCTCAAAGTCGCTCGGGAACAAATTTTCGAGCTCTCATATTTCTCCCTCTCCAACCACCATCTATAAAACTCGCAGCGCAAAACAGCATTATCCCTCGTTTGATCTTGCTACTCATTATCAAAGGCTGGTGGTGGAGGTGATACCTTATATCAAACTCTTAACCCGATCTAACGAGTTTCGATATGGCCATTTTACCTCGACCACGTCATCTAAAACTCATCTCTTATCGCACAATCTGACTTAAAAAGTTTTATGCATTAGAAATTTGTTCCACTGATTATCCGCGAAAAATTTTATGGAATAAAGTATTTAGAAGTGGTCTTTTCGATCACACATAGGTTCAATTCAAGTTCGCTACTTCTTATTCAGAGAGTCACGTACACGTTCATAAGCAGGAAGACATTCATTCACTATACTTCTATAGTCATTTCAGTTCTCAAGTCTTATGCACTTGTTTTTTAGTAGACTAGTCTTAGGATTTCGATAGCCCAAATTTTCTAATTTACAAGCCCAATTATGCCCACACAGTTCACATATTCAATATACCTCAATAGTCAGAGGTATTTACCAGGTGGACTTCGGGTCGGAGGTACAGGTGCCATGCCAGAACAAGTCCAAAATAAAAGTTCACATTTTGAAAAGCCCACTTTCGAAAACTGTTTTCGGGCCCAAAACCTCAAAGCCGAGTTTTGAACTAGGCTCTGATACCAAAATGTAACACCCCAAACCCGGCCCATTCACCCCGACTGAATTTGGAATGCCACTGCGGAACACTTTCAAAAATATTCTTTCTTAATAGAAAAACCGATAAAATTTGTTTCCTTTAATAAAACATTTTCGTGACTTGTATTATTCTAAGCAAAAATCAAAGTTTGTTATAAAAATATCGGATTCAAGTTTTACTTGAGAAAATTAAAGCCATTTGCAATCAACCATTAAATCATCCATCCATAATAGGGCATTTAATAAAGATGCTTAAATACTTAAGTGGGCCTTTTTACAATACACATTTGGTCAAAATACTGAAAATATCGATACTTAATTAATCAAACAAAACGTCCCCTTTTCATAAAAGTCCATTTCCTCATGGCCACCTTTGTACCCTCTCCGACCCGGTCCAAGCTTTACACGCCACCTGAAAGGTTTAATAAAAATGGAGTGAGTCACTGAGACTCAATGCATAGTTAATACACATGTCCTCACATATGGGCTTGGCCCATATCCATACAATCCATATATATATATATATATATATATACAATTATAAATATGCAATTATGAATACACAATATTATAGATGTGATTACGAAATACAATTACAAAGTCCAATCGACAAAGTGATCCACATGTCTTTCTTTGGCACACTTATTTCTTAAGATTGTGGCCAAGCCACTGATCACATAGTGATCCACATATCAATCAGTTCACTAATCATCAATCGCGAATGTAGCACGAGGCTAGCATTAGACCACTCACATAGTGTACACCCTTTTCTACAATAGTCACATCACAAGTCTTATGCATACGTATATGTACCATAGCAACATTTGTACGAAACAAATAGATATATTTCATCTATCATGGTCACATGTTATTCAGAACAATATTCATCACATGTCATCACTTTATTTTACATTCATCGATAAACATTTATTACCACAAATCACTGAAAGATTAGTACCGAAACTACTAATCTGATTATTCGATCACTTACCTTAGTATCCATACTTTTAGCCTTTATTTCGGCTAACGAGCACAACTCGTACATTTACAGAAAGTAACACATACATCACTTATAATAATTAACAAGAAGGAGTACAGTGCGATAACTACGCACCTGATTATAGCGAGATTCAGATCTATCGACTCTAATATCAACTAAAGTTCCGAAAGCTTCTGTTACTTCTTTCGATTTGCTCCTAGAACACATAACCGAAATCGGTCACACATAATACCCAAGATGGCCTAAGGCCGAATGCCAAGAGTCATTTACCTAGCTTATTACGATCCCGAAACATTATTTGCCTTGATGTTCAAAAATACGAGAGCTCCTTTAAAGATTCCTTCCTTCAACTACACAAAAGAGCACATCAACATAGTTATTGCAGGTTCGGCCATAAGTAAACTAGATTAAGGTTTTGGTTACCACATCTTAACACTCTTCAAAACCTTCTAAACCAATATTTGGCTAACACATGAACAAAGGCCCTCGGCCGAGATATGCATAATGCTTACCTAGCTTTTTCCAAGTCTCAAAAGATTTGCATGCCTTTGGTAGTTATCAAACTCCTTGTGTAGCCGAAACCAATAGGCTCCTTTAAAAAAACTCTTCAACACAATGTTTGTTTAGAGAGACTAAAAGGAAGTAATCGAAGGCACCTTCTCTAATGATTCAACCTTTAAGCCCAAAAAGAATTGTTGATGAGGTTCTCTAGAGATTTGGCTTATACTCTAAAAGAAAATGACTACATATTCGGCCATGCTCTCAAAGGAAGGTTGGGTGTTCGGCTATCTCATTTTAACACTCTTCTAGTTCAACTCAAAATAGGCCAAGCAACATGTAGGAAGAAGGAAAGCAAAACAAAGAGATTTGGCACCCTTTCTTACACTCAAAGTCGAAATGAAGGTCCTTCAAGAGTTCAACATTAGGCCATTTTCAAAGTAGAGAAGAGAAAAATACCCACTCCATGCTCTCTCTTCCATTTTCGGTCAAGACACAAAAAGGAAAGGAAATGAAGTGTGAATTTTGGCCATGCATCCTTGCCAAACACATGGCCGATCAACTCCCCCAAGACATGCTTCAACAATTGAGTTTATTCCCCCAAGCAAAAGACCCATCACCCTTGAAAAAGGATGATACATTGTTTATTCATTCTTCCATTACCTTACACAAACTATCAAAATATATCCCATGCCTCATCACTTTCTATACATTATAAAATAATAACTCATCTTTTAATAAAATAAAAGGGTTAATGGCCATGATTTTCTTTTTACCAAGCCAAGGCCAGCCATACATGTATCCTTCCCAAAGCCAAAATTTATCCTTTAATAAAATAATAACACATTATTTATTCTTTATTCCATCACCCTTCTTAATCTAACAAAATATATTCCATGCCTCACCATTTCCTATACATTATAAAATAATAAACCATCATTTAATAAAATAATAAGGCCCTATGTTCAAAATAAAGAAAACAAGCAGCAATTTTTTTAAGCTGCATGCGTGCATGCATTTATTGCATCCCTTCACGCTGGCACAAAAAGGAGAGCCCCAGGTGCATTCCCCAGACGCTGCCCCCAGGTCTCGAACCCGAGACCTGGAGAAAGCTCTCCAAACTTCCTGCCATTTCTGCTAAGGTGACTTTCTTACCAATATTGCTTCGAAATTTCTTTTAACCCATTCTTCGCTAGTTCTCCTTTACTCCAGCGCCAAGTAAAAATAAAAGCCTTCGCGCGCCCCTAATGGGACTCGAACGCGAGTTCCCCCTAGCCGCGGATCTCAAGCAAGGCCCTTAACCACTCGGCCACTGTGAATTTTATGACATAAATGCATTGTGAATTTCTTTTAAACCCTTCTTGCAGGCGTCCCTAGCTTGACGCAAAAACAAGATAAAGCGCAATTAAGCGCTGCCTTCAGGACTCGAACTCGAGTCCTTGCGAAGGTCTTCTGTTGCTCTACTAACGTCCCAACCACTCGGCCAGGCGCCTTTTTGTGATTCAAATCACCTCGATTTTCTTATAAAGCCTTCTTCGGCATTAACGCCCTTTTGCAACAAAAATAAAAACTTATGCCGCACAGAAGACTCGAACCCCTGACCTCATTTGGCGCTGACCCTTAAGTGGTACACAGAAGCCACTTTGCTACTTGGACTTTCATGTCCAAACCTTACAAAATTTTTACTTAAGGCCTCCCTCAGCCCAATTTCACTTTTACCCCAAAATTTTCAAAATTTTCAAAATGCTCCCTTTTTAGTCCGAGAGTTTTAGGAACTCTAAAAACACATCAAAACCACTTTTGAGGCCTACTAACACTCGAGTTATTTTCCAAACTCGCAACCCCTATTTCGGGATATTACATCCTAGAGGGAATAAGTTGTACCAGGATTTGAGAGAACTGTATTTATGGTCGGGTCTTAAGTGTGACGTAACCAAGTTTGTGGCTAAGTGTTTGATGCGCCAACAAGTGAAAGCTAAGCATTAGTTCCCTTCTGGCTTGTTACAACCTATTTAGATTTCTTAGGGAACTAGGAGCGAGTGACTATGGATTTTTTTAGTGAGTTGCCTTAGACTCCTATTAACAAGTATTCAGCCTGGGTGATTGTGGATAGACTGTTGAGTCAGCTCAATTCCTACCAGTTCGTACAAACAACCCTCTACAAAAGTTGGCAAGTGATAAACCGTAAAAGTAACATATTTTAAGCCCACATTTAGCATTCTTTTGGATGATTTAAGCCTTGAATTATGTAATTTGGTGCTCTTAATCCTTTGTTTTCATGTTTTATACTCAGAAAAGCACCAGATGATGAAAAGAATGGAAAACGGGCCCAAAACGGAGTAAATGGGCCATATCACAAAATCCACACGGCCTGGGCCCCAGACCACAGGGTCGTGCCTCATTCATCAGCCTTGAACACGACCTGGCCATGACTTACACGAGCGTGTGCCATGGGCGTGTCCCTGCCGTGACAAAGATAAGTTTTACTTGGAATAAGATACTTGGAGGCAAAGAAACACATTCCAAAGCCTATTTAAACACCCTAGGAGGAATTCTACTCGAATTAGGATACTTAGGGGCCAAGTAAGGCATCTCAAAGCTTATATAAACACTCTAGGAGGCAACTTAAGCGGGGAGTTCGGCAGAAGCTGGAACCCGAGGCTTTAGTCAGAGGGCGTCCGTCTAGGCTAGAGGAGGCAGATTTGTGGAGATTTACTCGAAGATAGCCAGTTGATCCATCTCAAGAAGCCGGAGTTATACTCAAGACAGAGGATCTCTCCTTCAATTCCTTCAGGGGGTTTTAGGGATTTCTTATGTTTTGTTTTATCTTTTCTTTTGAGCTGTTTTCTTTTATTGTTTTGAACTAAACCCTCAGATACCTGAAGGGATGAAACCTAAGATGAATCTTGTTTTCGTTTGCTTAACTATATGATAAATATTTGATTTGTTCTTAATTATCTGTTCTTAATTCTTGTATTGATATTTTCGGGATATTAATTCAAGTATGATGTGCTTACGTGGAGGAGCAAAAGTCCCTGCTTAAGAGTAGATCTAGCATAATTAAGCAGAGTTGATCGCGCGCCTAGAGATAGGGTGACGAGATTTTGCCAGATTAGGGTGAAACCTAATACGGGAGTCCATAGATCGAGTTAATGCGATTCTAGGGGTTTTAATTTGAAAGAGATTTCAATTAATCGACCTAGGGTTAGACGTTAGTCGCCTCAAGAGAGGGATTAATATAACTTAGGGAATCTTACGAATCAAGTCAAATGAGTAAATCGTCTGGTTCAGAGTTAGATAACAAGTGAAGTCTAGGTGGATTCTTCCTTGGGTGTCATCTTAATCAATTGGTTTTTCCTAAAAGTTATTTTCCAATTTCATTTTTTATTTTCCAATTTCATTCTTCTTTGTCTTAGAGTCTTTAGTTTAGTAGTTAATTAATTTTAGATTAGATAAACAAGTCTCTTAATTCTTAGGCTAAATAATAAAAAGAGAGTTAGTTTCTAAGTTCGATCATTCTTTTTATAAATTTTAAGACTCTGACTTTTACGGATCCAACCACTACCACACAGGTACCGACAAAGTGGCATGGCCATGCCCCACGACCGTGTGAAGCTACTGACTTACCAAGCACGGATAGGACACGCCCGTGCCTCCCAACCGTGTCAACATACTAATTTCTCGAACACGGGCGTGATTGGCTGAAACACGGGCATGGTGAAACAACACGCATGGACACTGTGAGAGGTGGTCGTGCGATTCGACACGCCCTCAAACCACGGGTGTGGGGACGAGCTAGACTTGAGCCTCTATTTAAACCCCACAGCCCTTCCCTTTCTCCCCATCTTCTTTCTCCCTTCTTTTTCTTTCAAAATTTCCTTTCTTTCCTTAGAAAAGGTATCCAGACTCTTGAGTTACACTAAAGTCATGCCGATGAAGCGTAAGACGGCAAGCATAGTCTCCACAAAGGAGACCCTATACATAAGTTAATGCCGGCCGCTTCATCCAAACACCAAGCCAAGGGTCTTTGAGACCATTTAGTTTTTATTTTTCTTTTCTCTTTTGCTTTAATTTCCTTCCTTTTGACAATCTTATGCTTAGTTTAGTTTAACTTATTTTAATTTCTTAGTATCAGGTTTGCCAGGCTGCTATGGAATCACGCCACTTCCACCACCGCCAGCACCTCCGCAGCCCTAGAAGTCATACCCACCTCACGAACCATCCATCAATAAGGACTCTTCGGTCCATCCACCTTTTCTTTTATTTTTATTTTCCTTTTTAGTCTACTTTCCTTTTTCTTTCTTGTTTTAAATTATATATTTAGGTTATTTTAAATGTATCTTAGTAATCCCTGGCTAATCCTCTACGAGCTCCCCAATTTCTTCATCTAGCACAGGTTCGTCATCCAGACCGATCTCTTCAAACATACACACGACGACCTCTACCATCCTCCAGGGACACCATCCAAAATTCAGGGAGTATTCTTTCCCCTTCTCTTTTGATTTATCCCATAAATGTTATATCTATGTTTGTACATTGAGGGCAATATACATCTAAAGTGTGGGGGGTGAATATTTATCTAAAGAAGGGCCTAAATTTCTGCATTATTCTCAAATCCGACCAAACTTTTTCCATTATTCTCAAATCCCTGAATTTAGTCTTATTTTTAAGTAAATTTTTCATATTACTAATTAGGATGAAATTTCTGATGGTTTATGATTTTTATTGATATGTTTTAGATTAAGTCATAGTTAATTGTGCATTGATGATTAAATTAGAAGAATATTAGAGAATCAAGCATGATAAGTCTATTTTTCAGAATTAAAATCTTTGTTAGGTTGTTAAACTGAATCTGAATATTATCTTGAAATTTGAAATTTACAAGGTTGATGTCAAAACACCCATTATTTTTATGAGATTTTGAGCCTTATAGAGCATATATTCTTTTTCATGCTCACTTTATTGATTATGAGTATGTCAACTTTGAACTGTTATTCTAGAACTTGCCTCGATTATACATGTTGAAACCACACCGATGATTTGATATACTGAAATGATAAAGGCACCTAGGATTTAACCCACTCACTCCACTAAATAGCCTACCTTAACAACTAACCCCTAGTGAACCCCATTGATCCTAACAACCCTTTCTATTGACTTACCAGCTAATATTAACCCAAAACCCCTTTGTATTTGTTGTCACCATTCCTTTTGACTACCCTTATATCGAGATTTGATTTGATGTGTTGTCTAGCTATTTCATTCATTATTATGTAATATTAATAGTTTGTTCTTAATATATATATATATATCAAAGTATATTCATTATTAGTTCTATAATGAAATGAGCTTACATGTCAAAATTCCACATCTTGAGGAAAAAGCTCGTATTATTAGTTTTCAACTGATGTAATCAATTAGGATTAGTTCAATTTTTGTTGGTTAGGCAATTCGTCAAGTCAGTCTCGATTCTAACCTTCTAATTCAGCCTTTATCCACACCTTTAACCCAAGCCCCGTTACAATCCTGTAAAGACCGTTTGATTTGTATATCATCTCATATTTTAGTGGTGGAGATTTGATTTTCATGCAAGCCTACGGGATTAACTTTTCATGTTCGACTTTTGAGTGCTTAATTTTTTTTAACCTTAAACACTTCAAGTGGTTTGAGTGAATCTTTAGTGAGGATGTCAATCCTTATCGATTTTGAATTAAAGGTAATTATTTAGATAAGGAGAGACACCTACATTTTTGTACTACAAATATATGACTTTGATTGTTAGAATATTTAGGACTCTTCGAGTTAGATCATCCATGTATAAACTATCTATGAATTATGATGAGACATTGTTTATAGGAATTATGAATCATAGAAAGTTTATCTTAATTGTAAGTTGAGAATTTTGCTTAAGGACAAGCAAAAGCTTAAGTGTGGGGGTATTTGATAAACCGTAATAGTAACATTTTTTAATCCCACATTTAGTATGCTTTTGGATGATTTAAGCCTCGATTCATATAAAAAGGTGCTCTTAATCCTTTCTTTTCATGTCTTATACCCAAGAAAGCACCCGAGGATGAAAAGAGCATAAAATGGGCCCAAAACAGAGTAAATGGGCCATATCACGAAATCGACACGGCCTGGCCCAAAGATCACACGACTGTGCCTTATCAAGCATCCAAAACACGACCTTACCCCCGAGTCACACGGCCGTGCCTTATCAAGCATCCAGAACACGGCCTTACCCCGAGTCACATGGCCGTGCCTCATTAAAGAAGTCTGAACACGGCCCAAATACTAGTCACACGGGCGTGTGACATGGCCGTGTCCCTGTCTTGGCAAAGAGCAATTTCATTCGGATTTGGATACTTTGAGGCAAAGAAACACATTCCAAGAGCCTATATCAACACCCTAAGTACCACTTTAAAGGGGGCGGTCAAGCTAGGCTAAAGAGCCAAGCCGAAAAGGTCAGAGTTGTGGGAATCGCTTGAAGTTAGTTAGTTGATCCATCCCAAGAAGCCGGAATTCTACTCAAGACGGCGGATTTCTCCTTCAATTCCTTCAGGGAGTTTCAGGGATTTCTTATGTTTTGTTTTATCTTTTCTCTTGAGATGTTTTATTTATTTGTTATGAACTAAACCCTTCAGATACTTGAAGGGGATGAAACCTAGATGAATCTTATTTTTGATTTCTGAATTATATGATAAATACTTAGTTTGTTCTTAATTATGTGTGCTTAATCCAAATTTGATATGCTTAGGTGGAGGGGAAGTAGACCCTGCCTAAGAGTAGATCTAGCGTAATTAAGCGGAGTTGATCGCACGCCTAGAGATAGGGTGACGAGATTTTGCCTGATTAGGGTGAAACCTAATATGGGAGTCCATAGATCGATTTACTGCTATTCTAGGGGGTTATTATTCGAGAAAGAGATTTCCGTTAATTAACCTAGGGTTAGACGTTATTCACTTTGAAAGAGGGTTTAATATACGTTAGGGAGTCCTACGGATCAAACTAAGTGAATAAATTGTATGGTTCAGGGTTAGATAACAAGTGAAGTCTAAGTGGATTCTTCCTGAGGGTATCGTCGTGATCAACTGAGTTTTCCTTCAAGTTATTTTCCAATTCATTCTTTTTGCCCTCGCGTCTTTAGCTTAGTAGTCGTTAATTTAGATTAAGGAAACTCCACTTTATTTTAGGCTAAATAATAAAAAAGAAAGTTAGTATTAGTACTTTTAGTTCCTTTGGGTTCGACAATCTGGTCTTGCCTAAACTATACTACTGTTCGATAGGTACACTTGCCTTTAATCATTGTCAGAGTTAGTTTCCAGGTTCGATCTCATTCATTATAAATTTAAAGCTCTGATTTCAGCGATCAATAATTAACCCCTAGTGAACCCCATTTAATCCTAACAACCCTATTTATTGACTTACCCACCAATATTAACCCAAAACCCTTTGTATTTGTTATCACCATTCCTTGCCTCCATTTTTGTCGAGATTTGATTTTGAACAGTTGCCTAATTATGTTCTATATTTCAGTTGTAAAAGTTCTTCCCTATTATTTGATTTCTTCCTCAAAAACAAAGAGCAAGAAAATTTCAAAATATATTTATTATTAGTTCTATGAGCTTATACATGTAAATTCCAAATCTTGAAAAACAAGCTCATTTTATTAGTTTCAAGTTAATATAATTATTCATTATCAGTTCATTATTTCTAGTTAGGTAACTTGTCAGGTCAATCTCGATTCTAACCCTCTAATTCAGCTTTTATCCACACCGTTAACCCAAGCCCTGTTACAACCCTGTTAAAGACCTTTTGATTTGTGTATCATCTCATATTATAGTGGTGGAGATTTGATTTTCATGCAAGCTTATGGAATTAACTTTTCATGTTTGACTTTTGAGTGCTTAATTCTGAACCTTAAACACTTCGAGTGATTTGAGTGAATCTTTAGTGAGGATGTCAATCCTTGTCGATTTTGAATCAAAGGTAATTATTCAGGTAAAGGGAAAACACCTATGTTTTCATACTATAAAAACTATGACTTTGATTGTTTGAATCTTTAGGACTCTTTGAGTTGAATTATAAATGTATGAATTATCTTTGAATTATGATGAAACATTATTGATGAATATTATGAATCAGGGAAGTTCGTTTTAATTGTGAGTTAAGGATTTTGCTTAAGGACAAGCAAAAGCTTAAGTGTGGGGGTATTTGATAAACCGTAAAAGTAACATATTTTAAGCCCACATTTAGCATGCTTTTGGATGATTTAAGCCTTAATTATGTAATTTGGTGCTATTAATCCTTTGTTTTTATGTTTTATACTTAGAAGAGCACCGGATGATGAAAAGAACGGAAAACAGGCCCAAAATGGAGTAAATGGGCCATATCACGAAATCCACACGGCCTGGGCCCAAGACCACACAATCGTGCCTCATTCAATAGCCTTGAACACGGCCTAGCCACGACTTACACGGGCGTGCGCCATGGGCGTGTCCCTGCCGTGACAAAGAGAAGTTTTACTCGGAATAAGATACTTGGAGGCAAAGAAACACATTCCAAAGCCTATTTAAACACCCTAGGAGGAATTCTACTTGAATTAGGATACTTAGGGGCCAAGTAAGGCATCTCAAAGCTTATATAAACACCCTAGGGGCAACTTAAGCGGGGAGTTCGGTAAAAGCTAGAACCCGAGGCTTTAGTCAGGGGGCGTCTGCCTAGGCCAGAGGAGGCAAAATTGTGGAGATCTACTCGAAGATAGCCAGTTGATCCATCTCAAGAAGCCGGAGTTATACTCAAGACGAAGGATCTCTTCTTCAATTCCTTCAAGAGGTTTTAGGGATTTCTTATGTTTTGGGTTCAACATTCCGGTCTTGCCTAAACTATACTACTGTTCGATAGGTGATCTCACCTCAAAAATCGTTGTCATAGTTAGTTTCTAGGTTCGATCATTCTTTTTATAAATTTTAAGACTCTGACACGCGATCAGCAAGATTGTATATTTTAGAGATAGTGAGACTGCATGGGGTATCGGTATCTATCATTTTAGATCAAGATCCTCGTTTTACATCTCAATTTTGGAAAAAGCTATATGAGGCTCTTGGTACTTGATTGGACTTTAGCACAACTTTTCATCCACAATCTGATGGTCAGTCTGAGGGGGTTATATAAATTCTTGAAGATATGTTGAGGGGTTCTGTAATTGATTTTTGAGGTAGCTTGGAGGAGCATTTATTTCTAGTAGAGTTTGTGTATAGTAACAGCTTTTAGTTGAGCATTCAAATGACATCCTACGAGACACTATATGGTCCAAGATGTCAGACACCTCTGTGTTGGACTAAGTTAGGTGAAAAGAAAATGTTGGTTCAAGATACTAAGGGTATTGTTAAGTTGATTCGGCACAGATTGAGAGCAACATTGTAAAACAGTGGTTTCGGACCCACTAATCCGATGTTGAAAAATTATTTTTAATATTTATTTTTGGTTTTTACAGCATGATAGCATGTATGTGTGAAAATTTCATTAGCTAATTTTATCGTTTAATTGCTCAATTTGAGAAAAGGATTAAATCACGTAAAGTGCAAAAGTGTTGTTCCATTAGCTAAGAGTATTAAATATGTAACAGCCTGATCACTAATTCGAGATTAGAAGAATTTATTTTCATGATGTTTTATGCGTTAGATTATGATTGTGTAAGTACATGAGAATTTTGGTACTTTAATTTTAGCGATTTCATGTTTAATCGCGAAAAAGGACTAAATCGCATAAAGTGCGAAAGTTCCATCCTATAAGCTAAAGGTACCAAATAGCTATAGATTGTAAATTTGAGGTCTTTAAAAGGCAATTTAGCCCTTTAAAAAGGCTTGGTCGGCCATAGACTATCATAGGAGACAAAGATGGACAAAAATTGGTCAAAGTAATTGATAGTTAGTGACTAATTTGACTAGTATTAATAAAATAAGGAAAGAAAAGATATCATCTTTTCTCGTTCACTCTTCCACTAAAAATTAGCAGCAAATAGAGGGTAGAAAGCCTCAAAAATTTCAGCACACTCATCTCTTCACAAGTAAGTGTTCTAGTGATCTTTTCTTGAAGATAGTTGTACTTTTGAGACCCCTAAAGCTTAAGCTTTCAAATGAGGGGACTATTGTGCAATATGGTGAAAATTTTAGAGTTTTTCTATGACAGCTATCATTGTTATTTGCTGCATTTTTATGGAAGAAATTGAGTCTTAGTTGTTAGATGAACAACTTTTGTGAAAGGTGTTGTCTTAAAAACACCTAATTGGACCTTGATGAAAAGGTTACAAATTTTTAATAATTATGTGAAATGTTGAGTTTTGATGATAGCTATAAGAGTATTAAAAGTTCACCTAGGATTGTTGAAGGTAGAAATGTGATTAGAATTAATTTCCGAGCCTAGGGGCAAAATGGTTATTTTGCCAAATCTAGGGGCAAAATTGTAATTTTGCCTACGCATGATTATTGAAATGCTTTTCGATCGCTGAAATAAGAGCTTTAAAATTTATAAAACGAATGATCAAACCTAGAAACTAACTCTGACAATGATTAAAGGCAAGTGTACCTATCGAATAGTAGTATAGCTTAGGCAAGACCGAATTGTCGAACCCAAAGGAACCAAAAGTACTAATACTAACTTTCTTTTTATTATTTAGCCTAAAATAAAGTGAAGTTGATCTAATCTAAATTAATGACTACTAAGCAAAGACAAAAAGATTGAATTGGGAAATAACTTGAAGAAAACCTCAGTTGATCACGGCGATACCCTCAGGAAGAATCCACCTAAACTTCACTTGTTATCTAACACTGAACCATACGATTTATTCACTAAGTTTGATCCGTAGGACTGCCTAACGTATATTAAACCCTCTCTCGAGGCGAATAACGTCTAACCCTAGGTTAATTAGTGGAACTCTCGTTCTCTTATAATAACCCCCTAAAATAGCAGTAAATCAATCTATGGATATCCCATATTAGGTTTCACCCTAATCTGGCAAAATCTCATAACCCTATCTGTAGGTGTTCGATCAACTCCGCTTAATTATGCTAGATCTATTCTTAAGCAGGGTTTATTCCTCCTCCACCTAAGCACATCAGATTTGGATTAAGCATGAATAG
Source organism: Gossypium australe (assembly GCA_005393395.2). Taxonomy (NCBI): domain Eukaryota; kingdom Viridiplantae; phylum Streptophyta; class Magnoliopsida; order Malvales; family Malvaceae; genus Gossypium; species Gossypium australe. The sequence continues at coordinate 131,258,331 of CM016619.1, forward strand.
TTAAGAACAAACTAAGTATTTATCATATAATTCAGAAAACAATAACAAGATTCATCTAGGTTTCATCCCCTTCAGGTATCTGAGGTGTTTAGTTTATAACAAATAAAGAAAACATCTCAAGAGAAAAGATAAAACAAAACATAAGAAATCCTTAAAATTCCCTGAAGGAATTGAAGGAGAGACCCATCGTCTTGAGTAGAATTTCGGCTTCTTGGGATGGATCAACTGGCTAACTTCGAGCGATTCCCTCAACTCTGACCTTTTCAGCTTGGCTCCTTGGCCTAGCTCGACGCCCCTTTCATCGGTGGCACTTAGAGGGTTTATATAGGCTCTTGGAATGCGATTCTTTCTCCCTAAGTATCCTTTTCCGACTAAAATTGTCTAAAGCCACGATAGGGGCACGGCCATGTCACACGCCCGTGTGGCTCGACTTCAGACTGTGTTCGGATTTCTAATTTGAGGCATGGCAGTATAGATCGGGGGAGAGGCCGTGTTTCAGTTGTTCGTCAAGACACGGTCGTGTGGACTTTGGGCCAGGCCGTGTCGATTTCGTGATATGGCCCACTTACTCTGTTTTGGGCCCGTTTTATGTCCTTTTCATCCTCGGGTGCTTTCTTGGATATAAGACATGAAAAGAAAGGATTAAGAGCACCTTTTTACATAAATTGAGGGATAAATCATCCAAAAACAAGCTAAATGTGGGATTAAAATATGTTATAATTACAGTTTATCAAATGCCCCCACACTTAAGCTTTTGCTTGTCCTCAAGCAAAATTCTCAACTTACAATTAAAACGAACTTTCCATAATTCACAATTCCTACTGACAATGCCTTATCATAATTCATAGATAATTTATACATGGATAATTTAACTCAAACTGTCCTAAAGATTCAAACAAGATAAGTCATGAGTTTGTATTTCGAAAACATAGGTGTCTCCCTTCATTTAAATGATTACCTTTAATTCAAAACCGTCAAAGATTGATATCCTCACTAAAGATTCACTCAAATCACTCTAAAGTGTTTAAGGTTCAAGAAAAAAGCACTCATAAGTCGAACCTGAAAAGTTAATCCCATAGGCTTGCCTGAACATCAAATCTCCACCACATTAAAATTAAATGATAAACAGATCAAAAGGTCTTTCTTAAGGTTGTAACGAGGCTAGGGTTAAGGTGTGGATAAAGGCTGAAATTAGAAGGTTAGAATCGATATTGAATTGACAAGTACCTACCTAATGAATACTGAAATAATATTTACATCAACTGATAATAATATTCCTAACAAAACGAGCTTTTCTTTCCAAAAATAAACTTTAGCTGTATATGCTCACTATTAATACTGAATATACTTCGATTTTTTTAGGAACAAACTAATAATAAAGGATGAATTTAACTCATAGCATAATATAATTTGGTAAGTAATCAAGTCATATCTCGATTAAAGGGTAGTCAAAAGAAAGGTTGATAACAAATACAAAGGGGTTTTGGGTTATTAATAAGTGAGTCAATAAAAAGGGTTGTTAGGATCAACGGGGTTCACTAGGGGTTAATTTATGAATGTAGGCTTTTTAGTGGAGTGAGTGGGTTAAAACCTAGGTGCCTTTATCATCTCTGTATATCAACTCATGAATGTGATCTTAACATGTATAAACGAGGCAAGTTCTAGAATAACAGTTCAAAGTTGACACACTCATAATCAAAACGTGAGCATGAAAAATAATATATGCTCTATAAGGCTCAAAATATCATAAAAATTATGGGTGTTTTGACATCATTCTCATAAATTTCAAATTTCAAAGCAATATTTAAATTTAGGTTAACAACCTAGCAAAAATTTTTATTCTGAAAAATAGACTTATCATGCTTGATTCTCTATCATCTTAAAATTTAATCATCACTGCACAATTATCAATGACTTACTCAAAAACATGTCAATAAAAATCATAAATCATAAGAAATTTCATCCTAATTAGTAATATGAGAAGATTGATTATGAACAAGACTAAATTCAGGGATTTGAGAAGAATGAAAAAAAGTTTGGCGAAATATGAGAATAATGCAAAAAGTTAGGCACTTTTGTCCCCCTACATTTAAGATGTACATTGCCCTCAATGTACAAGACTGATAATGACAGTTAATATGCAAAATCAAAAGAGAGGGGAGCAAGTGACACTTTCTGAATTTATGGATGATTTCCTTAGATGATGGTAAAGGCCGTGTCGTCTGATGACTTGTGTAGTAGTGAATTACTGCTAGTGATGCTTTTTTGAAACTGTTAAGTCATCAGATAGAAATCTTGGGGGCGTAATTAAATAAATGTTAGGAATACTCGAAGGTTAGTAGTTGATGACAATCATGATAAAAGTTATCAAATGTATGAGTAAAATGGTCAAACTTAAGATGAATCAAAATTAAATTAAAATAATGAGAAAATAAAATAAAAAGACTTAAAAATAAAGAAAATCTAGATAAAAGGACTCAAAAGTCGTCATCATCGGCCGGGTCCTATGGTGGTTCTAGTGGTGATATATGGAGGTGCTGGCATATTTGTTGAAGGGTGGCCTCTATCCCGTCAAAGCGCCTAGTGTTTTTAGCAAAATACAACTCGAACTGGTCGAGCCGTGCAGAGATATTAGTTAATGATGGTGCTACATAGAATGGTTGCTGGCTCGAAATTGGCGCCTCCTGTGATGGTGGTGGGACATCATCAGTAATGTCCTCGGCCACCCCCTTGTCTGTGGGTGTCACTAATCGGTACTGAGGGGGGTCGGTCCCTCGACGGTGTTTGATCATTCTCATGTGTAGCATCGTCTGGATGCCCTGAGGTACCATGTTGCCCATCAATGTGAGGGAGTTGATCTGAGCCTTAGTGTGGAGGAGGCCAAAGTATCGAGCCAATCTTGTGATGTACGGCCCCATCGATAAAATCCCCTTTCTGTGCGGCTCTGTCTGGTGTTGAATTGCACAGGCGACATGAAGTATGCCAGGTCAAAAACGTGCCCTTCTAACATGCACGGTAGGTAGTAAACATCGTGTTTGTTTACTACGCTGGTGCTCTCTCGACGACCTGTGATGGTATGAGCGAGAATGGCATGGATATACCGTAGGGGTGGGGGAAGGGCTGTCGCCTTTGAGCGACTGGGGTCATACATATTCGTGGTGGGTGCTAAGTTATGCCAGCAGTTGAGGGGAGTGCAATGGAGCTGGCGGTTTAACCCGGAGAGTGGGTTTTCTTCTATAAATTCCTGTGTATAAAGTTCGAGTGCCAAGTCGAATTGTGGTACGCTCAGTTGACGTACCGTGCCCCCTAAATGGAATTGGATGGTATCCGGATCGTCGAAATGTGCCATCACTATCTGCAATGTGAAGGTGGTGCAAAATTCTAGTGTGAGCTCTAAATATGTGGGCTCGATGATTGAGAAGAACTGATCCCACGGGTCAGTCGAGAGGTAGGCTCGAATATCGATTGCGAGTCCAACTTGTTTTATTGCGTCCCAATCAATGCACCTACCGGTGCCTAGGGGTCTATCCCGGATTGCCTTATAACGATCTTCCTGAGCTGCTTGAGGGAATCTGAGGAATGGGTGTCGAAGCTCGGAAGAAGCACTTGGGGAAGATGATCCGGGCCCCTTTCTTTTCTTGCTTGGGGCAGTTGAGGATCATTTTGGTCGTGATGATGACATTTGTACCTACAATTTTTAATCAAATATAAAGCAAGATTAAGTCTCCATAATAATATAGCCACAATATGCCACACTAATTAAGCAAAATTTTTGAAAAGTTATCAAAAATTATTTCATGGCAAAAATTGTTTCAAACAAAGAAATGTATCAAAAAAATGCAAGAGTTTATTCCTAAAATGAAGTTAATCGGTAAACAACAACCAATTCATCACAATTTTTACTAAGAATTCATGAAAAGGTCCTAAATATAAATCATGCTTGAATTTGAAACAAAAGTAAAAAAATGAAGCAAAATGACATAAAAGTTATCAAGTTTTAAGTCAAGAACTTGAAGTGATGAAGGGAACCAGGGGTTGTGTTGGTGTGAGATGATTAAGCACGGACGGGGCAGGTGGTGCTTGTGGCGATTTCTGCAGGTGCACGGCTATGAAGAGGGCGTGATCTGCTGTAACACGGCGATGGCAAGGGCGTGCAGGTAGTTTTTTGTAAGGATTTTGGAGAGAATGGTAAGGAGAAGAGTTTTGGGGTGGAGGAAGATATAGGTGCGGTTGGATTTGGGAGGAAGGCTGCTGAAATTTGATTTTAGGTTTAGGTTTTGGGAAAGGGACGGTTTGATTTTGTTATTTAGGGGAGGGGGCACGGGCTATTGCCACGCCCGTGCTCTATTTTAAATTGCTCGTGTTTTTCGCGATTCGAATTTTAGGCGCGTTCAGGGTTATTGGCACGACCGTGGGACAATGGGCACGCCCGTGGTGTGTAAGTCAGTAGCTTTACACGGTCATGAGGCACGGGCGTGTGTAGCCCGTGCTTGAAAAGTCAGTGACCTCGTATGGTTGGAAGACACAGGCGTGTTCTGCCCGTGGTGTGTAAGTCAGTAGCTTCACACGGTCGTGGGGCACGGGCATGTGTGGCCCGTGCTCGACAAGTCAGTAGCCTCGCACAGTTGGGTGACACGGGCGTGGACTGGTATCGCAGCCCGTGTTGGGAAAAGAAATTCTTCTCTGTTTGTGCACGGCTTCTGGCACGCCCGTGGTTCGTCCCCTGTCTTCCGCACGGCCGTGTTTACGGCCGTGTGGTTGAAAACCTGCTCTTTTATTAGATTAATTTGCTATGGAGTTAGATGCTGAATAAATAAAATGTTAGTGAATTAGTGCTCGGGTTGCCTCCCGAGAAGAGCTTGTTTATAGTCTTAAGCTAGACTTTCCTTGAAATTAAAAAAAAAAATCAGGGAGGTTTAAAGGTTTGAATATCTTCACTCATGCTTATAATTCTATTTTCTTGATAAAGTTTAAGTCGAGAAGCGTTTACCTTAAAAATGCCGAATGTTGGTTTGCTTACCTCGACTGTTCCGTGGGGGAAGATATCGTGTACCTTTAGAGGAATTTCCTCGCTTACGTTCAGGTCTGATGTGGTGATGCGAGGATCGGCTTTGTCTAATAGCACCTGGTCTCCTATTTTGAAGTGATTTGATGTTCCTACGAGTTCTTCAGGTGGTTCCTTAGGTTTTGCTTTGTGTGGTTCCGGTTCTTCTTTGATGTGTGTCTTCTGCTCTTCTAATTTGTCTACCCTAGGGCTTTGTTCCTTATGTAATTCATCTTTGTTGGTTTGGGGTCTAAGATTTGGCTCAGGGTTGTATTCCTGTGGTGTTTTCTGTGATGAAAGTTGAACAATTTGATTATCAAATGAAGTGATTTTCTTACCTTCATCGACTGATGTCCTGGCCGAGTCAAGAGCTTGGAGACTGAGTGATTCGTTACCTACACAAAGAATGAGTTCGCCTGTGGCAACATCAATTTTAGTTTTGGCAGTTGCTAGAAAAGGTCTTCCTAAAATTAAGGGTATTGAATTATCCTCATCCATGTCTAAAACAACAAAATCTACTGGGAAAACGAATTTATCAATTTTTACCAAAACATCTTCGATAATGGCCCTAGGAATTCTAACAGTTTTATCAGCTAATTGAATGCTCATCCTAGTTTGTTTGGGTTTCCCTAGACCTAGTTGTTTAAACAATGTAGAAGGCATAACATTTATACTTGCCCCTAAATCAGCTAACGCATTATCAATAGTTAAACTACCAATTAAACATGGAATTGTAAAACTCCCTGGATCTTTTAGCTTTCGTGGTAGTTTATTCTGTAACATTACTGAGCATGTTGCATTTAATTCCACATGGTGCTCTTCGTCTATTTTGTGTGTTTTTTTTGTCAAGAGCTGTCTTAGAAATTTCCTCGAATATGGCATCTGAAAAAGAGCTTCAAGAAGAGGTAAGTTAATATGTAATTTCTTTAACAGTTTAAGAAACTTACCGAACTATTCTTCTGAATCGTCTCTTTTCATTGCTTCGGGATAAGGTATGCGAGGTTGGTACTCTTTGATTACCGGTTTTGGCTTTTCTTGTGTTACCTCTATTTTACCTTCGCCTACCTCTTTGGTTGGTTCGTCTAACCCTTTGCTATCATGATCTGTGATGGCTTGAATTTGCTCCTTAGGGTTAATCTCAGTGTTACTTGGTAAACGTCATTGCGGTCGTTCAATTATTAGCTTCGCAAGTTGTTCGACTGCTATTGGTGACTTTCTTGACTGACTTAGTAAGTTCCCCGACTCATTTCTCGTTGTCTTTAATTGTTCTATCAATTTCATGGAAACGATTTTCCGTGTTTGCCATAAATTTTGATAGCATCTCTTCGAGGTTTGGCTTCTTCTCTTATGGATAAGGCTGATTTAGGAAGTTTTGAGGGGGTTGTTGCTTTTGATTTCCTTGATTTCCTTGCCTCCCCATGAAAAATTTGGGTGGTTCCTCCAACCTGGATTGTAAGTATTATTATAGGGATTATTATTAGATATGAAATTATTACTTATGTAATTCATCTGTTCGCTCTCTGCATCTGGTTGGTGGGGTGGGTACTCAGAATTCGCCACAGTTCCACTTGTGCCGCACTGCATGACTGGGTGTACATGCGAAGAACACAAACTATCAAGCTTTTTATTCATCATCTCTATCTGTGTTGATAGTGTGGTTATTGCAATGAGGTTGTAAACTCCAGCTGATTTTGTCGGTTTCATCCTTGTAACTTGCCAGTAATAATTATTCAGTGACATCTCCTCAATGAACTCGTAGGCTGCTTCAGGAGTTCTGTTGTTCAGAGTTCCACCGACGGCTGAATCAATTAGTTGCCTCGTGAAAGGGTTTACAACATTGTAGAAAGTTTGGAATTGTAGCCATAAGGGTAGACCATGGTGTAGACACCTTCTCAAGAGATCTTTGTATCTCTCTCATGCGTCGTATAATGTCTCTAAATCCATCTGCACAAAAGAAGAGATATCATTCCGTAATTTGGCCGTTTTGGCCGGTGGGAAATATTTCAATAAAAAAATTTTGATCATTTGTTCCCATGTAGCGATTGACCCTCGTGGTAACGAGTTTAAGCACTGTTTGGCTTTATTCCTTAATGAAAAAGGGAATAACCGAAGACGTATGGCATCATCAGAAATGCCATTTATTTTGAAGGTATCACAGAACTCTAAAAAATTAGCTATATGAGCGTTTGGATCTTCATCCTGCAAACCATCAAATTGAACAAACTGTTGAATCATTTGTATTGTGTTAGGCTTTAATTCAAAATTGTTAGCAGCTATAGCAGGCCTAACAATACTAGATTCTGCTCCTGTTAAATGCGGTTTAGCATAATCAAACATGGTACGTGGAGCATTATTTTCCCCCACTTCTGGTGGTGGTGGGTTATTGTCGTCCATCCCTTCAGTAGGATTGGATCTGTCTTCTTGATCATCCTCTGTGTAATTTAGGGCTCGCCTGATTTCTCTGCGAGTCCTACAAACGGTCTATTTCACTATCGTATAACAGAGGTCCTGTCGGGTTCCTTCTAGTCATAAACTAGAGGTACCTGCCAAGAAAAGAAAAAGAAAGAAAATTTAGCACAAATTAAAATCTAACCTAAAAAGATAAAAATACAAAATAAATTGCGAAAAATAAAAATAATGGCTAAACTAATAAAAATAGAGTGTTCTTAATATTTTAGTTCCCCGGCAACGGCGCCAAAAACTTGATCGCTGAAATTAGATCTTTAAAATTTATAAAACGAATGATCAAAACTAGAAACTAACTCTGACAACGATTAAAGGCAAGTGTACCTATTGAATAGCAGTATAGCTTAGGCAATACCGGATTGTCGAACCCAAAGGAACTAAAAGTACTACTACTAACTTTCTTTTTATTATTTAGCCTAAAATAAAGTGAAGTTGATCTAATCTAAATTAACGACTTCTAAGCAAAGACAAAAAGAACGAATTGGGAAATAAATTGAAGAAAAACTCAGTTGATCACGACGATACCCTCAAGAAGAATCCACCTAGACTTCACTTGTTATCTAACACTGAACCATACGATTTATTCACTTAGTTTGATCCGTAAGACTCCCTAACGTATATTAAACCCTCTCTCGAGGCGAATAACGTCTAACCCTAGGTTAATTAGTGGAACTCTCATTCTCTTATAATAACCCCCTAGAATAGCAGTAAATCGATTTATGGATATCCCATATTAGGTTTCACCCTAATCCGGCAAAATCTCGTAACCTTATCTCTAGGCGTTCGATCAACTCTGCTTAATTATGCTAGTTCTATTCTTAAGCAGGGCCTATTCCTCCTCCACCTAAGCACATCAGATTTGGATTCAGCATGCATAGTTAAGAACAAACTAAGTATTTATCATATAATTCAGAAAACAATAACAAGATTCATCTAGGTTTCATCCCCTTCAGGTATCTGAGGGGTTTAGTTTATAACAAATAAAGAAAAAATCTCAAGAGAAAAGATAAAACAAAACATAAGAAATCCCTAAAACTCCCTGAAGGAATTGAAGGAGAGATCCGCCGTCTTGAGTAGAATTCCAGCTTCTTGGGATGGATCAACTGGCTAACTTCGAGCGATTCCCTCAACTCTAACCTTTCCGGCTTGGCTCCTTGGCCTAGCTCGACGCCCCTTTCATCGGTGGCACTTAGGGGGTTTATATGGGTTCTTAGAATGCTATTCTTTCTCCCTAAGTATCCTTTTCCAACTAAAATTGTCTAAAGCCACGAAAGGGGCACGGCCATGTCACACGCCCGTGTGGCTCGACTTCAGACCGTGTTCGGATTTCTAATTTGAGGCATGGCAGTATAGATCAGGGGAGAGGCCGTGTTCCAGCTGTTTGTCAAGACACGATCGTGTGGACTTTGGGCGAGGCCATGTCGATTTCGTGATATGGCTCATTTACTCTATTTTGTGACCGTTTTATGTCCTTTTCATCCTCGGGTGCTTTCCTGGATATAAGACATGAAAAGAAATGATTAAGAGCACCTTTTTACATAAATTGAGGGATAAATCATCCAAAAATAAGCTAAATGTGGGATTAAAATATGTTATAATTACGATTTATCACTTTTAGTAATGTGGTGATTAAAATGAGCTAAATTTCTATTCTAGAACAAGAAGAACTGAGAATCTGCCTCGATGGGGAAAGAACAAAGTCTTGGACTAGACCGACGAGTTGGCTCATTTTGAAAACGAGGTAAGATGGAATGTGATTAATGCAACATTCATGTTAGCATAATTGAGAATGCTTGGTATCATATTGATGCCTGATACTCTACTAAATTGAGTGATTAGTGTTGAATGAGATGTTGAGTTCCTAGTGGACTATAATGGATATGAAAATGCTATCATCGAGATGAGAAATGAGTAAGGTCCCGTATAAGACCATGTTCGGGGCATGGCCTCGGCATCAAGTTGAAATTTTGTATAAGACCATATTCAGGATATGGATTCGGTAATGAATATGAGAATCGTATAAGACCATATCTGTGATATGGCATCGATACTTGTTGTGAAAGTCCATATAAGACCATATTCGGGATGTAGCATTGGCATTTAAAAGTGACTCCATGTAAAATCACCTCGGGGATGTGGCATTGGCATTTAAAGGTGACTGTATGTAAGACCACCTCAGGGATGTGGCATCAACTTCGTACCTACATTAATAACGATGAATATGCATCTTTGACTATCCCTAGTGATTAATGGGATAAGTAGATGAGTTTAGAAGTAGAAATGAGAATTGTACTAAAGTTGTGTGAATGAGTAAACACAGGTACTCGTGAATGAGTCACGAAGAAACGATTACGATATGTGGCACGGTATGTGCTAAATAAGGGTAGTTGTAAGTAAGTATGGCAAGAAGCCTATGACTTGTGCATGGTTAGTTAATGCCATAGATGGATTATATTATGAGCTTATTATTGCTATTTATTTCCATGCAAACTTACTAAGCTTTATGCTTGTCCCTTTCATTACCCTTTTCTCCTTGTAGTATTGCCAAGATAACTCGAGGAACGTGGACGTAGGAGTTCAGAAATCACACTATCGACATCACTTTGGTATAACAATTTAGAATTATTTTGAGTATGGCATTTATAGGACTCGAGTATTTTGTTAAGTTGTAATTGTCAGCCAAAGTGTTGGCTATGTATGTTACTAAAGTTATTTTGTAAATGGTCTTATAAGTTAGGCCAATACTTGCCAATTTCCTATGCTTGAATGATGATGAATTTCTTGAAGTACATGCCTTGTGTTTGGATGTGCCTTTGGGTTATGAGTTGTGTTGGTATGAGTTGGTGTATGTTTGTGTGCAATGTAAGGTGGCAAAGGGCTTGGTAAATAGCCATCTAATTGTCCACATGGGTAGACACATGGGCGTGTGTCTAGGCCGTGTGTGAGACACGGTCAGCCCTATAGGCATCTGGATCGACCGTGTGTCCCCTTGCATGCTAGAATTGACCTTGTACTAACCACATGGGCAGAGACACGGCCGTGTGTCTCAGCCGTGTGGGAGGCATGGCCTAAGAAATGAGCGTGTACCCAGGTCGTGTGAAGTCTGCACATTAATTGTGGAATTTAATTCGACACACGGGCTAAGGACACGGGGGTGGGCCTTGGCCGTGTGACCTTAGTGTGATGATGACGTCATAGTCAGAATGCAAAGGTTTTGGCACATGGGATAAGACACAGGCGTGTCAAGGCCGTGTGAGGGACACGGGCTAAGGACACGGGCGTGTGTCTGGCCGTGTGAAATTGGTCAGGATCGACCACAGGTGGAAGATACGGGCATGTCTTAGGGACACACGGGCGTATGGCCCCTTTTTTGAAGAAAAGTTTTCCAAGCTCGTAAAAGTTCCCATATAGATTCCGAAACCTCTTGGAGGTATGTTTAGGGCCTCGTGGGCCAAGAATGAGCTAGTGATGGGTTTAAATGAAATTTTATAGCCCTATTTTAGATGTTTAAGCGAGATAAGTTAGGTAATGCCTAAACCAGTTCCGGATTTGAACACGGGTAAGGGGTGTTACAAAATAGCTATAAAACCTTAAATTTTAAGTCGTTATGAGGTAAATAGTCCAATTGTGAGTTAGTGGATGATATTTGGTTTTGCATTTGTGTAAATATGAAATATTTTAATGGTAAATTGGTAAAAAGACAAATAAAGGTTAATAAAATAAAAACAAATGAAATTTATGTTCATCTTTCTCACTTTCAACTGAAAATTAGAAAAGAAGGAAAGGGTTGAAGCTTTTTAGGGTTCGGCACTCTTCTAGCTTGATTAAGGTACAGTTTTAGCTCAATTTTTGATGATTTCTATGTTTTTGTAATCGTTGTAGCTCAATCTAGCTAGCTCATACCTTTAATTTCGAAACTGTTAAAGATTTTAAGAGTTTCCATTAATGAGCTTATGTGTTCTTTGGTGTTTGAAGATGAAATATGAATTTTTGATGATAGATTTTCATGTTTTGTAAAGTGATTTTTGATGAAATTGCATAATAGGGATTAAATTATGAAATGTGAAATAAATGAAAGTTTTGGACTGCTAGGGACTTATATCTAATTCGACCAAGCTTGGGTTTATTGAAAATAGGTGATTTTTGTGTATTTGTGAAATAGGGACTAAACTGTTAAAAGTGTAAAAGTTTAGGGGCTAAAATGGAAATAGGCCTAAATGTATGTTTTGGACTAAAATGAATGAGTGGTTGATTAAAGAATTTAATTTTGAATATATTTAGATCAAGAAAAGAGGAATCCGAAATTAGATCAGGGGACAGGCAAGATTATCGAGTAATTGACTCATTTCGCTATTTTCGTACTCGAGGTAGGTTCGTATGTGACGATTTCTTTATAAATGTATGTTAAATGCTTGATATTGCCTAAACTCTGATTATGAGATTTTTATTAATGTATGAATTGTAAATATGATTCTACGGATATATTCGAAGATGGAATCGACAAGGTAAAAGTCCCGATTGAATCTTAGGAATAGATTTTGGATACTGATGATATGTTATAAGATGATATGCCGATTTGGCTTCGGGCCATGCGTATCGGATGAGTTGGCTTAGGGCCATGTTATTAGCACTTCGGATGTGAGTTATACTGATTTGGCTTCAGGCCATGCATATCGGATGTTTTGGCTTTAGGCCATGATAATAGTTCTTTAGATAAGTTACCTTGATTTGGCTACGGGCCATGGTATAGGTTCTTATCGTATAAGACTTATGAGTATCTGATTTCTATTCTGAATGGTTCAACGATTAATGAATGATGTGAATGGGAATGAGGTTAGTACAAGGCGAAACAGGTATGTACAGAACCTATTCAAGTATTAAATAAAGAAAATTCGATGAGATGGTATTTGATCAAGTTTTGGAGACATGAGAAAAGGTTTGTAATTTATGTGTATATGATTGTGTCATGTATAATTGGTTGATTTGTATTTATTTGATGAATTAAGTTGTTCATATACGAGCTTACTAAGCTATGAAGCTTAATTTGTGTTACTTTTCTGTGTTTTATAGTGAATCAAGGCTAGCTCAGATCCGGGAGTCGTCGGGATCCACGTTCGATTCCTTCTCCTTATTTTTTAATTTTTGTATTTAAATATAAGTCAAACCTCCTATTAATGTCCCTCCTAATTGCCTTATAAGGGATTCTTTCCTCTATTGTATTGCTCCACTTTCCCTCCATACTCCTTTTTCCACTCCATTTGTCCCGCTTCATGATCCACTTTTTACTCTCATTGTTTCCCTTTCTTTCCAAATTCTTGAGTGTTGATTAGGTATAGTCGTCCAATCCTTGTAAAGTATGCACATTTTTTTTCATTCTTATAACACTTTTTTTTCTCTCTTTCCTCATCCCTTTCAACCTCCTTGTGCCACCCCCTCTTTGTTGCTCACCACCACTTTTTTATTCTTTTTCTTTTATTTTTTTGGTGACTTTCATTTATTCCACCACCATAAGACACTCCTCCTTCTTTGAGCCACCATTTCACCAGGCCTCTTAGCCACTACCACTGTTCGCCGCCGTGACCACTGTTATCCATCATTGGCAACCACCGTACACCAATGGTTTTTCTTCCTTTTTCTTTTTCTCTTCTCATCAATTTTTATTTATGTTTATAACAATCTATTAACTCTCTCTAGTTCTATGATATATTAAATATCATTGGTGCCACTCAAAATCTTCACTGATCCTTTTCACTGTGTTTGGTTATTTGTTTATCAAGATCGTAAGTACTCTAAATCTTGGATGTCAACAACTTTTTTTTTTACTCTTAAAGAGATGGATGAATACTATATTCTAACTTCGCATTTTTGGGATGAAAAATTGTTGTCAAAGCGTGCAGCCTTCTGTGATTCAAGGAGTGGAGTTTGTATTAAACCATAGAAACGTAAATGTTAACAAAAAAATTTGTTTTCTATTCGAAACTCATAAGATTGGATTCAATGAAGTAATAACTAAAAGATTATCATATCTTAAATATTCAGATTTGGGTCAATACAATACCATGATTTAGATCGGGGATTTTGGATGATCGAAAAGAAGTGTGTGTCTTACCTTACTTTCATATGTATAAAAAAGTTGAAGTTTTGATCATGTGAATATTATTAACATTAAATATTAGTTTAAAATTTGTTGGCCGATTATGCTAATGTAATGTTGTAAAATGGGCTAAGGTATGTACTGTGACTACGAACTTTTTGTTGAACTGTCTATTGATGGATGAATTTTTATGTTTGTTTTAACACTAATGATGTAACACCCCAAATTCGGCCTGAACGTTATGGCCGAACCTTGGCGACGTCACATGGTAGTGTTTTGGAAATAAATGAGTTTTCGTAAAAACCACTTTTTGAATTAGCCTCATTACCAAATCTTAGGTTAATTCTAGGATGCGTCGTTCATTTTCAAAATGATCGTGTCATTTTATGTGATATAAAAGTCTTAAAATTTATATGAAGAATGATTGAACCTGGAACTAACTATGACAATGATTTGAGGCAAGCGCACCTATCGAACAATAGTATAGTTAAGGCAAGACCGGATTGTCGAACCCAAAGGAACTAAAAGTACTAATACTAACTCTCTTTTTATTATCTAGCCTAAGAATTAAGAGAATTGTTTATCTAACCTAAAATTAACTAATCAACTAATCTAAATATGCAAAGACAAAGAGAATGAATTGGGGAAAATAACTATAGGAAAAACCAATTGATTAAGACGATACCCAAGGAAGAATCCACCTAGACTTCACTTGTTACCTAACTCTGAACCAGACGATTTATTCATTTGACTTGATCCGTAGGATTCCCTAACATATATTAATCCCTCTCTCGAGGTGACTAACGTCTAACCCTAGGTTGATTAATTGAAATCTCTTTCTAATTAAAACCCCTAGAATTGCATTAACTCGATCTATGGACTCCCATATTAGGTTTCACCCTAATCCGGCAAAATCTCGTCACCCTATCTCTAGGCGTGCGATCAACTCCACTTAATTATGCTAGATCTACTCTTAGGCAGGGACTTTTGCTCCACCGCCTAAGCACATCATACTTGAATTAATATCCCGAAAATATCAACACAAGAATTAAGAAGACATAATTAAGAACAAGTCAAATATTTATCATATAGTTCAGCAAACGATAACAAGATTCATCTTAGGTTTCATCCCCCTCGAGTATCTAAGGGTTTAGTTCATAACAATAAAAAGAAAACATCTTAGAAGAAAAGATAAAACAAAACATAAGAAATCCCTAAAACCCCTTGAAGGAATTGAAGGAGAAATCCTCCATCTTGAGTATAACCCCGGCTTCTTGAGATGGATCAACTGGCTATCTTCGAGTAATTTCCCACAAATCTGCCTTCTTTGGCCTAGCTGGACGCCCCCTGACTAAAGCCTTGGGTCTCCCCTGAGAAACGCCCTGGCAGAAGGCTTCTGCCGAACTCCTTGCTTAAGTTGTCCCCTAGGGTGTTTATATAAGCTTTGAGATGCCTTACTTGGCCCCTAAGTATCCTAATTCGAGTAGAATTCCTCCTAGGGTGTTTAAATAGGCTTTGGAATGTGTTTCTTTGCCTCCAAGTATCTTATTCCGAGTAAAACTTCTCTTGGCCGCGGTAGGGACACGCCTATGGCACACGCCCGTGTGAATCGTGGTCAGGCCGTGTTCGAGTCTATTGATGAGGCACGGTCGTGTGGTCTTGGGCCCAGGCCCTGTGGATTTCGTGATATGGCCCATTTACTCCGTTTTGGGCCAGTTTTTTGTTCTTTTCATCATCCGGTGCTCTTCTGAGTATAAACCATGAAAACAAAGGATTAAGAGCACCAAATTACATAATTCAAGGCTTAAATCATCCAAAAGCATGCTAAATGTGGGCTTAAAATATGTTACTTTTACGGTTTATCAAATACCCCCACACTTAAGCTTTTGCTTGTCCTCAAGCAAAATTCTCAACCTACAATTAAAACGAACTTCCTAGATTCATAATATTCATCAATAATGTTTTGTCATAATTCAAAGATAATTCATACATGGATAATTCAACTCAGAGGGTCCTAATGATTCAAACAATCTAAGTCATACATTTATATCCCGAAAACGTTAGGTGTTTCCCCTTACCTAATTAATTACCTGTGATTCATAATTGACAAGAGTTGACATCCTCACAAAAGATTCACTCAAATCACTCAAAGTGTTTAAGGTTCAGAATTAAGCACTCAAAAGTTGAACATGAAAAGTTAATCCCATAGGCTTGCATGAGAATCAAATCTCCACCACTATAATACGAGATGATACACAAATCAAAAGGTCTTTAATAGGGTTGTAACGGGGCTTGGGTAAAAGGTGTGGATAAAGGCTGATTTAGAGGGTTAGAATCGAGATTGACCTGACAAATTACCTAACTAGGAACAACGAACTGAATATAAGTAATTACATCAATAGGAAACTAATAATACTATTATTGATAATACTCTAGTATGAGCTTCTTCAATAATTGGAACTTAACGTATAAGCTCACCTAATCACCAAACTAATAATGAATATACTTCGTTGTTTTAAGAACAAGTCAAATATACATAATAAAGGATAAATTTAACGATTGAAATAAATAAAATAGTTAGGCAACTGATCAAATCAATTCTCGACATAAGGGTAGTCAAAAGGAATGGTGATAACAAATACAAAGGGTTTTTGGTTAATATTAGTAGGTGAGTCAATAAATGGGGTTTGTTAGGATCAACGGGGTTCACTAGGGGTTAATTGTGAAGGTAGGCTTTTTAGTGGAGTGAGTGGGTTAAAACCTAGGTGCCCTTGTCATCTCTGTATATCAACTCAAAGGTGTGGTCTCGACATGTATAATTGATGCAAGTTCTAGAAGAACAAATCAATGTTGACACACTCATAACCAATAAGTGAGCAAGGAAAAGAATATATGCTCTGGCTCAAAATCTCACAAAAATTATGGGTATTTGATATCAACCTCGTAAATTTCAAACTTCAAGGTAATAATTAGATTCAGGTAGGCAACCTAACAAATTTTTAATTCTGAAAAATAGACTTATCATGTTTGATTCTCTAGTATCCTTCAAATTTAATCATCAATGCACAATTGTTAATTACTTAATCTAAAACATATCGATAAAATCATGAATCAACAAGAATTTCAGTCTAATTAGTGATACGAGAAAATTACTTTAAGCCAAGATATCATTCAGGGATTTAAGAATAATGCAGAAAGTTAGGCACTTTCTCGAAATAAATATTCAGCCCCCCACACTTAAGATGTACATTGCCCTCAATGTACAAAGATGTATATGCATTTTGAGAGAAAGTGAGGGGTTAAACTTCCTGAATTTAGATGGTTTCCTTGAGTTGGGAGGTCCAAGGTGTGGTGGCTGCTACCGAGCTCTGCTCTAAATGGAGAAATTGGGAAGCTTGTAGAGAATTAGCCAGGAAATATTAAGATACATTTAAAATAAACTAAATATATATTTAAAGACAGGAAAGATAAAGAGAAAGAAAATAGAAATGTAAAGAAAATTAAAATTAAAGATGAATGGACCGAATAGTCCTTATTGTTGGATGGTTCGCGAGGTGGGTGTGACCTCTAAGGCTGCATTGAGGTAGTGGTCGTGGTTCCGTTGTGATTCCCTAGCAGCCTTTAGAACCTAAAATCAAGAAACTAAAATAAAATAAACTAATTTAAGCATAAGAGAGTCAAAGAGAAGGAAAATAAAGGAGAAGAGTAAAGAAGAAGAAAAATTAAATGGTCTCAAAGACCCTTGGCTTGTCGAGTAGATGAAGCAGCCGGCATGAACTTATGTAGATCGGTCTCCCTCGGGGAGACTGTGCTTGGCTCCTTCCGCTTCTTCGACATGGGTATGGTGGATGTTAAGGGTTGGAAAAGTGAGAATGAAGAAAGATGAAAGGGAGGAATAAAAGAGGTGTGGGTGAAGAGAGGTTTGGGAGTAAGTGGGGAGTGAAGGGGTGGTAGTTTAAATAAAGTTTCAAGTCTAACACATCCCCACGCCCGTGTACCTTGAGCGTGTCAAGTCGCACGGCCATGTTTATGCTTCGTTCATTTCTCCCACGCTCGTGGTTAGGGTCCCACGCCCGTATGTGATTTAACAGTATTGTCCACGGTCGCGTCGCACGGCCGTGGGGTTTTGTCGGTGCCCGTGGTGTGGTGGTTGGAGTCCGTGACTCGAAGATTTTATTTGTTCTGACTCGTACCATTTCTGCCATGTCAGTACGGAGATTCAGTGTACCCACACGGCCACGGCCACGACCGTGTGCAAGGCCGTGTGGCTAGGAAATATGCACTTGGTTGATTTACAGTTAGGTGCTAAAAGGAAAAGATAAAAAAAAATGTAGAAGTTAATGGGGTTAGTGCTCAAGTTGCCTCCCGAGAAGCGCTCATTTATAGTCTTAAGCTAGACTTACCTCTTATTTGCATATTCATGGTGGTTTGAGGAGTTGAAAGTCCTTCTTCATGCTAGCAGTTCCATTATCATGATAGAGTGTAAGACGAGTAGCGTTTATTTTTAAAGTGCCAAAAATAGGGTTACTTACCTCGACTGTTCCGTGTGGGAAAACATTGATCACCTTGAAAGGGATTTCTTTGTTTGTGTTGGGATCAGGAGGAGGTATTCATGGATCTGCCTTTTCTATCAATACTTGATCTCCTATTTTAAAGTGATTTGATGTTCCTGTAAGCTCGTCTAGGGATTCTTTCGGTTTGTGCAGTTATGATTTCTCCCTTAAATGTGTCTTCCACTCTTCTAGTTCATCGATGTAAAGTCGTCGTTCCTCATGAGTTATTTATTTGTTGTTATGAGGTATAAAATCTGGCTTTGCTGTGTGGTTCTGTGGTGCTTCCTGAAAAAAAGGTTTAGTGGAAAGCTTATCAATAGAATTTACGTTCTCACCTTTGTCACTCCATGTCCTAGTCGAGTTGAGAGCTTGAAGTCTAATTGATTCGTCACCTACACAAAGTATGAGTTCACCTGCACTGGCATCAATTTTAGTTCTGGTAGTTGCTAAAAAGGCCTTCCTAGAATTAAGGGAATACTATTATCCTCATCCATGTCTAAAACGACAAAGTCTACTGGGAATACTAATTTATCAATTTTTACTAACACATCTTCAATTATACCCCTAGGAATTCCAATAGTTTTATCAGCTAATTGAATTCTCATCCTAGTTTTCTTGGGTTTCCCTAGACCTAGTTGTTTAAACAATTTATAAGGCATAGCATTGATACTTGCCCCTAAATCAGTTAAAGCATTATCAATAGATAGACTACCAATCAAGCATGGAATTGTAAAACTCCCTGGATCTTTTAATTTTTGTGGTAATCTATTCTGCAACATGGCTGAACACACTGCGTTTAGCTCCACATATGATGCCTCGTCTAACTTTTGTTTATTCATTAATAGCTCCTTTAAAAATTTCCTAGAGTCTGGCATCTGCGAAAGAGCTTCAAGTAACGGTAAGTTAATATGTAATTTCTTTAAAAGTTTAAGAAACTTACCGAACTATTCCTCTGTGTTGTCTTGCTTGATCACTTCGGGATATGGTATGCGAGGTTGGTACTCTTTGATTACCGGTTTTGGTTTTTCTTGGGTTACCTCGACATTACCTTCTTCTACCACATTCTTTTGCCTTAAATTGGGCTCGTCTAACCCTTCACTATCTTGAGCTATTATGACTTGAATTTGCTCCTTTGGGTTAGTCTCGGTGTTGCTCGGTAGGCATCCTTGTGGTCTCTCAGAGATCTGCTTAGCAAGTTGCCCGATTTAATCCTTGAGCTCCTGTGTCGATTTTTCAAGTTGATTTTTGAAGGATGACTCAGTATTCTGAAAATGTGTTTCTGTGGCTGCCATGAATTTTGTCAGCATCTCCTTGAGGTTTGGCTTCTTTTCCTGTGGGTAGGGCTGTTGTTGGAAGTTTTGGAATGGTTGTTGCCTTTGATTTCCTTGGCCACCCCATGAGAAATTAGGGTGGTTCTTCCAACCTAGATTATAAGTATTACTATAAGGGTTATTATTAGATCAGAAATTGTTACCCATATAGTTCATTTGTTCGCTCTCCATGCCCTGTCTGTAAGGTGGGTACTCAGGATTCGCCACTCCTTCACTTGTGTCGTACTGCATAACTGGATGTGCCTACGAAGAACCATATACACCATCAAATTATTTATGTAACAACTCTACCTGATTTGTTAGCGCGGTTACTGCGTCGAGGTTGAAAACTCCGGCTACTTTGGATGGCCTTGTCCTTGTAACTTGCCACTGATAGTTATTCAATGACATCTCCTTTATAAACTCGTAGGCTGCTTCAGGAGTTTTGTTGTTCAGGGTTCCGCCGGTGGCTGAATCAATTAGTTGCCGTGTTGAAGGGTTCACACTATTGTAGAAAGTTTGGACCTGTAGCCACAAAGGTAATCCGTAGTGTAGGCATTTACTCAACAAGTCTTTGTATCTCTCCCATGCATCATAAAGTGTCTCTAAACCCATCTGCACAAAAGAAGAGATATCATTCCTTAACTTGGCCGTTTTGGCAGGCGGGAAATATTTTAGTAAAAATTTTTTGGTCATTTGATCCCATGTAGTGATTGACCCTCGTGGAAGAGAATGCAACCACTGCTTGGCTTTATTCCTTAAAGAAAAGGGAAATAACTGAAGCCGGATGGCATCATCAGTAATGCCATTTATCTTGAAAGTGTCGCAAAATTCTAGGAAATTTGCTAAGTGTGTGTTAGGATCCTTATCCTACAAACCATCAAACTGAACAAACTGTTGTATCATCTGTATAGTGTTAGGTTTCAGTTCAAAATTATTTGCAGCAATAGTAGGCCTAACAATACTAGACTCAGTTCCTGTTAAACTAGGTTTAGCATAATCATACATAGTTCAAGGAGCATGATTTTCGGTCATCTCTAGAGGTAGCGGATTATTCTCAGCCACCTCTTCGGTGGTATTGATTTTGGCTTCTTGCTCTTCTTCTATGTAGTTTAAGCTTCGCCTTATTTCTCTGCGATTTCTGCAAACGGTACCTTCAATATCACTGTCGTAAAGTAGGGGTCTTGTTGGGTTTTTTCTAGTCATAAACTAGAGGTGCCTGAAAGGAACAAAAAAGAAAGAAAATTAGCAAAGCTAAAAATAAAAATTACAAAATAAATTACCAAAAAATGGCTAAAGTAATAAAAATTAAGCTTTCTTAATATTTTAGTTTCCCGGCAACGGCACCAAAAACTTGATCATGTCGTTTCATGTGATATCAAAGTCTTAAATTTTATATAAAGAATGATCGAACCTGGAAACTAACTATGACAATGATTTGAGGCAAGCGCACCCATCGAACAGTAGTATAGTTAAGGCAAGACCGGATTGTCGAACCCAAAGGAACTAAAAGTACTAATACTAACTCTTTTTTTATTATCTAGCCTAAGAATTAAGAGAATTGTTTATCTAATCTAAAATTAACTAATCAACTAATCTAAAGATACAAAGACAAAGAGAATGAATTGGGGAAAATAGCTTTAGGAAAAACCAATTGATTAAGACGATACCCAAGGAAGAATCCACCTAGACTTCAATTGTTACCTAACTCTAAACCAGACGATTTATTCATTTGACTTAACCCGTAGGATTCCCTAACGTATATTAATCCCTCTCTCGAGGCGACTAACATCTAACCCTAGGTTGATTAATTGAAATCTCTTTCTAATTAAAACCCCTAGAATTGCATTAACTCGATCTATGGACTCCCATATTAGGTTTCACCCTAATCCGGCAAAATCTCGTCACCCTATCTCTAGGCGTGCGATCAACTCCGCTTAATTATGCTAGATCTACTCTTAGGCAGGGACTTTTGCTCCTCCACCTAAGCACATCATACTTGAATTAATATCTCGGAAATATCAACACAAGAATTAAGAACACATAATTAAGAACAAGTCAAATATTTATCATATAGTTCAGCAAACGATAACAAGATTCATCTTAGGTTTCATCCCCCTCGGGTATCTGAGGGTTTAGTTCATAACAATAAAAGAAAACATCTTAGAAGAAAAGATAAAACAAAACATAAGAAATCCCTAAAACCCCCTGAAGGAATTGAAGGAGAAATCCTCCGTCTTGAGTATAACCCCGGCTTCTTGAAATGGATCAACTAGCTATCTTTGAGCAATTCCCCACAAATCTGCCTTCTTTGGCCTAGCTGGATGCCCCCTGACTAAAGCCTTGGGTCTCCCTTGACAAAAGCCCTGGCAGAAGGCTTCTGCCGAACTCCCCGCTTAAGTTGCCCCCTAGGGTGTTTATATAAGCTTTGAGATGCCTTATTGGCCCCTAAGTATCCTAATTCGAGTAGAATTCCTCCTAGGGTGTTTAAATAGGCTTTGGAATGTGTTTCTTTGCCTCCAAGTATCTTATTCCGAGTAAAACTCCTCTTGGCCGCGGTAGGGACACGCCCATGGCACACGCCCGTGTGAATCGTGGTCAGGCCGTGTTCGAGTCTGTTGATGAGGCACGGCCGTGTGGTCTTGGGCCCAGGCCGTGTGGATTTTGTGATATGGCCCATTTACTCCGTTTTGGGCCCGTTTTCCATTCTTTTCATCATCCGGTGCTCTTCTGAGTATAAAACATGAAAATAAAGGATTAAGAGCACCAAATTACATAATTCAAGGCTTAAATCATCCAAAAGCATGCTAAATGTGGGCTTAAAATATGTTACTTTTACGATTTATCACAAAACGTAGTTCATTATCACAAAACTATTCTCCTTCAAAACAATATTAATTTTCGAAACGTCACTTATTGCGGAAGCTTTTTAAATCAGTTTGCATATTTGAGTGTATTTTGTTAAAACATTTTATTCGTGTTGAAAACTCGATTAACCCT
Organism: Gossypium australe; assembly: GCA_005393395.2. Classification (NCBI taxonomy): domain Eukaryota; kingdom Viridiplantae; phylum Streptophyta; class Magnoliopsida; order Malvales; family Malvaceae; genus Gossypium; species Gossypium australe. The sequence goes on from CM016619.1 coordinate 131,280,798, forward strand.
ACTACTAGCAGATGTAAATCCAAAATAATCGAAATCCCAAATTAACCATGAAAATCCAAAAAGGTCATTATTACTAAAATACCCTAAAATAAAATCAAAATTTTACTTAAGTACTAAAATAGAACGAAATGGGTCATGTGGCCACCGCTGAGTCCTCCGCCACATCGATACGCCAATGTTTGAGGATTACTTGTACAGTAAAAATAGAAGGGTGAGTTTATGAAAACTCAGTGTGTAATCCCAAATAGCACAAACAGTGTAACACCCCTAACCTGTAACCATCACCGGGTTAGGGTTAAAAGGCATTACCGGACATTCGAAATCTTTTACAAACATTTCATAACATAACCTGACAAATCACATCAAAGTGTCCCTTAAAAAGGTCTACGAGACCTCAAGCATTTTTTAGAATAGGGCCGGGACTAAACCGAACACAGATAGAAATTCTCAAAAATTTAAAATTTTTTCTAAGTTACAGAGGTCACACGCCCGTGTAGGTAGGCCATGCGCCTTGTAATACCCCTAACCCGTATCCGTTGCAGGATTAGGGTTACAAAGTATTACCAGAAAAACTTAACTTTCGTATGACCAAGTGACCATATAAATCTCAATCGCAATCTCTTTATGATTTCCACCTTTGTTAATTTCACATATGAATCGTAATTCATAACTCAATCAAATTCCATTTCAAGCAAATATCACGTTTACTATCCAATTCACATGTCCATACCTAAATAGCCATGATATAAAATTTAACATCATTTAAGGTTATGATAATTCAACTCAAAACATACTCAAGTCATTAGCACACTAGCTTGTAAAATAACATTTTAACCTTATCCTTTCTCGACAGATTTACCACATTTAAACCACAACACAACCACCACACTTCGTGTAACATTAAAATATATCATATGTACATATACCATACCCGAATTATCATGTCTAACATTCAAATATTTAATAAAGAGCATTACAAATTAACTTATAGCAAGGCTGATTAATACCATAATTGACTTTACCAAAATACACTCAAGCACAAAAACATAGCCATTTTCGCATGGCATGTGTATACATATAATTACAAGTCTTTCAAACATGCTCCAAAAGTGTTAAAACTATACATGCCATAATAAACAAAAGTGAAATATCGACTAAAATACCAAGGTAAGTGATAGTATGATAATTTTCCAAATTGATCCCCAAGCGCAGCCAAGCTCCAAAAGAGAGAACTACAAATGCAAACAACCAAGAACAAAATAAGCTTCCGCAGCTTAGTATGATTAAGCAGTTTATACACTTATAAGTCTATTCAGGATTTTGTATTTGACTTACTAATATTATCCATACCAAACTTTACATCAAGTAAAATATTTCAAACCAAAACATATCCACAAAGTAAGTTTATAATAACTTCCATAAACCATTGTCTCATAATAGGTAATCTAGCACACTTATTATAAGATTTCAGATTCTTCTACTTACTTTCCAAACCATTAAAAGTCTTAAGATAATAGTATAGTACATACCTTTAATTTAACTTTCCTTTCCAGACTTAACTGTTCAAACATAACAAATAACAATATACTCATATACTTAATATCACTAATAATAAAAATTACCCATCGAATCTCATACCTGCACACTTGGTAATAATGTTTAGTAACGTATCGCTCACATAGAGCCGTTACTTATGCCTCTTGTAACGTATCGCTCACATAGAGCCGTTACCTAATACATTTCATAACGTATCGCTTACATAGAACCGTTACTAAATACAACCCGTAACGTATCGCTCACATAGAGCCGTTACTCAATCATTTGCACTCAGGGTGGTTAATATAACTTGTTAACCATTCAAATATAAAACTTCATGTACACATCCCATCGACCTTATCTCCACACATGTGCATATCCCTATGCGAATAACATTTATGCTTAAGCAATCAAATTTTTATATTACATTCGGCTTAGGCAATATCAAATCATCCACAAACCCATATAGTCTATTTTCATTATTCAACTTCAATATTTCACCTATCTAAAAGCATCACAACATGTAAACACATATATCATGCCATATCCTTAACACCCATATATCCACACATTCGGCTAAAGCACAATAAAACCATTTGTACATTCTGTTATGCATATTTTATACACTTATTACCATTCAAAATAAAGCATATAATAAGGTATAAAATTCAACTTAATTCAATTGCTTAAATCATACCTCAAAAAGCGACGATTCAAGGTTTCCCGGCTACTCATTTAGTTTCGCCTTTCCCCGATCTAAACCCGTTTCTTTATGATCTTGATCTAGAATGTCAAATTGAACCTTTTCAATTGCATTTTCATTCAATTAAATCCAAATATACAAAACTATGCAATTTACCAATTTACCCTTGACATTTACAACCTATTCATTTTAATCCCTAATGCACCAAAACACAAAATACAACTAATTGAGGTTACTCCTCAATGGCCGAATGATCACTAAATCCCTACAAGTCTCCATAAACCTTCCTTCTAACATTTTAACCCTTCCACTATTTAATTTATGCAATTAAACCCCTAATACTTAATTCAATCAATAACCACATCGAAATATAAACATTCATCCATGGCCAATTATACTATTTCACTATATATATATATATATATATATATATATATATAACCAAACAATTAAGAAAGAAAAACCTCATAAATGGTCATTTCAACATTCGGCCGAATGTAAAGGGCATCTTCATGCTCAAATTGAAACAACCTTCCTATCATCATACAAGCTTAAATTACTACTCTCCATTTCATCTAAATTTTCTATCTCCTTTCATCTCATATTCATTAACACAACAAGCTATAATTATTTCCCATGGCTGAATCTCAACATGCCTAACTTCAAAAATTTCAACATGCTTTCGGTAATATTCAAAGTAACCAACTCATTTACATATAGATTTTCTAATTTAAAACTCAATTACTCACCTTACCACCACATGCAAGGCCGGATGAGGGAGGATGAATTTTTTTCTTTCCTTTGAAGGAAATTTCGGTGAAGAAGATGAAGGAAAGAAAGAGAAAATGGATTTTTCCTATGTTTATTTTATTATATCCATATAATACATATTATCATATTCATAAAATATAATATTAACATTATAAAATACTAAAATAAATCCTCCCCCATCATCATTGCCGTCCACTTACAAGAAATGTGGAAATTTGACATGCAAGTCCTTGCATTAAATGAAACAATTCAATTACCTTTCTAATTTCATGCACACTACTTTTACTACTTGTCTATTTAATCTTTTTTTTTTAACATCCAAACATTTAAATTTTTCCACGATATTTTTTTACTCATGCACAAGCACTTAACATAAACATCAAATAAATCAAGAAGATATTTTTCTAAATTGGATTCGTGGCCCCGAAACCACCATTCCGATTAGGGTCGAGTTCGGATTGTTACACGCCTCCCACGGCCTCAGACATGCCCGTGTGTCTAAGCTGTGTCAAAACAGGGCATACATATTGACTTGCATCACACGGCCAGTCACACGCCCGTGTGCCTTGCCGTGGTCGATTCTGACTTGTTTTAAATTACAACCTCGAACGACACGGTCGAGCCACACGCCTGTGTGCTCAACCGTGTGGGAAATTATAGGCCACTTTGAAGGCCAAAATGCCACCCACACTTGGGTCATCCCTACAAACACATACAAGCATCATCCCATACACAATTGGCAACCAAAACACATTAAATTGTGATTCATTTCTACTCAATTATGAGCCTAACAACCATACCAACTTAATAGTCATTTAACTCAATATAACCAGAAGCACTTCAAAGCGTAATCCATCACAAATTTACCATCAATAATATGCTAGCTATACATCAACAAGCTTACCATTCATATGACCATTTCATTTGCTATCAAACTATACCAAAACTAGCATCATAGGACATATAACTAGTCATTCATAACACAACCATATATCTAGCCATATCACATGGCCATATACATATATCAAACATATCCCAGTACAACTAGCCTATACATGTCATATTTAGCTAATACACATTAAAAAGTACCAAATAGAGTTTGATAGTGTGGTGATGATCCTCGACGATTCCCGAGCCTTTCGTAGCTTTGACGATCTATAAAACAGAGTAAACACATACAACGTAAGCTTTCCAAAAGCTTAGTAAGCCATATTCAAATAAACATAACATAAAATGCACATAATCATATTGATACAATGTCATTAATATTTCTCATTTGCAATTTCATAATATGTTCTTTAGCTCATTTGTTTATCCATAGAATGCCAATGCCAACATATCACATCTCAAAGCTTCACTTATGCTCATAACACATTCAAGCATATATCACATTTTACCTCATCAAATCCATGCATATATTCACTTTGGTAGGTTCATATATATACACTTACCTTTCATACACATACATAGTGTACCTTTCAGACGTACCTAACTCGTTTATACATTTCACGTAGTCTCTCATTTCTTGGATTTGCCTGTTGAATCATTCGAAATCAAATAGGAAGCTCAGAATACTCAGAATGGTTGTACAATGCCAACATCCCAGACGTGGTCTTACATGTAACCAGATATCGATGCCACTGTCCCAGATAGGGTCTTACACGAATCAATACGATGCCAATGTTCCAGGCATATGTAAATCTCATATCGATGCCAATGTCCTAGACGTAGTCTTACACGATGTCTCATATTGATGCCAATGTCCCAGACGTGGTCTTACATGATATCTCAATCGGACACCTATGTCATGACATACACAATCCTACCTATTCCCAGGTTCGTACAGGACTTTTTTGGATGTTGACACCATGTCGATACTATCTCGAATTTCATGTACTCGTCATCTCTTACACATTCATCATTATGAATTTTCATATGAACATACATATATCAGTGTAATTGATCGTGTGTCAAAGTCTTAGAAATTTATATAAAGAATGATCGAGCCTAAAAAAAACTAACTGTGACAACGATTGAGGCAAGCGCACCTATCGAACAGTAGTATAGTTAAGTGGCAAAATCGGATTGTCGAACCCAAAGGAACCAAAAGTACTAATACTAACTTTCTTTTTATTATTTAGCCTAAGAATTAAGGGAATTATTAATTAATCTAAAATTAACTATCTATTAAGCTAAAGATGCTAAGACAAAGAGAATGAATTTGGGAAAATACTTGTGGGAAAAACCAATTGATTAAGACAATACCCGAGGAAGAATCCACCTAGAATTCACTTGTTATTTAACTCTGAACCAGACGATTTATTCACATGACTTGATCCGTAGGATTCCCTAAGTTATATTAATACTTCTCTCGAGGCTACTAACGTCTAACCCTAGGTTGATTAATTGAAATCTCTTTCTAATTAAAACCCCTAGAATTGCATTAACCCATCTATGGACTCCCATATTAGGTTTGACCCTAATCCGACAGATTTTCGTCATCCTATCTCTAGGGTTGCGATCAACTCCACTCAATTATGTTAGATCTACTCTTAGACAGGGTCTATTCCTCCTCTGCCTAAGCACATCAATACTTGAATCAATATCCTAAAATATCAAAACAAGAATTAAGAACACATAATTAAGAACAAATTAAGTATTTATCATATAGTTCAGAAAATAATAACAAGATCCGTCTTAGGTTTCATCCCCCTCAGGTATTTGAGGGGATTAGTTCATAATGATAAAAGAATACATCTCAGAAGTAAATATAAAACAAAACATTGGAAAAACCCTAAAACCCCCTGAAGGAAATTGAAGGGAAGATCTTCCATCTTGAGTATAATTCCGGCTTCTTGAGATGAATCAACTGGCTTTCTTCGAGTAAATTCCATAATTCTGGCCTCTCTGGCTTAGCTCTTCGGCCTAACTGGACGCCCCCTGAAGGTTGGCCTCTAGGGTGTTTATATAGGCTTTTGGGATGGCTTTTTTTGCCTTTAAGTACCATAATCTGAGTAAAATTCCTCTTTGTCACGGCAAGGACACACTCATGGCACATGCTCGTGTGAATCGTGGCCAGGTCGTGTTCGGGTCTGTTAAGGGGGCATGAGCATGTGGCTTGGGCCCAGGCCGTGTCGATTTTGTAAGTTGGCCCATTTACTCTATTTTAGGCCCATTTCTCGTTCTTTTCATCCTCCGATGCTTTCCTAAGTATAAAACATGAAAACAAAGGATTAAGAGCACCAAATTCTACAATTCAAGGCTTAAATCATCCAAAAGTATGTTAAATGTAGGATTAAAATATGTTCATATTATGGTTTATCAGTAATACATTTATTTGTATATAGACTTACCTCGGATTCGGATAAACGGAAACGAACTCGGCTACTCAATCACTTTCGAATTTCCGCGATCTAAATCCATTTTTTTCGGTTCTTGATCTATACATATCCAAATTTAACTCATTTATTCACTAATTCATTTAGTTCAATCCAAAAACACATATTTAGGGCAATTTACAAATTAGCCCTCATGTTTTCACATTTTGACATTTTAGTCCCTATTTCACAAAATTACAAAATACACATAATTTGAGTATACCCATGCTTGGCCGAGTGTTCACTATAATCATACAAATCCAAACATTTCATTTATTTCACAATTTAGTCCCTCAAAATATTATTTTCTCAATTAAGTCCAAAATACTCAAAATCATCAAAACTCCAAGGACAAAACATGTTAATCTAACGCATATATTTCATATTTCATCATCAAATATCACAAAACTCATGAATTCATCAATGGCAGTTTTCAAAATCTTCATCAATTCACAAAATTGAAGCATGGGTTTTGAAGAACACAAAGCAACGATTACAAAAACGTAGAAATTATCAAAAACCGAAGCAAAACATACCTTGAATTAAGATTAAACCTAGCCGAATGAAGCTTGGTTTTCTTTCTTTTCTTTCCTTGCTATATTCAGCCAAATAAGATGGATAATGGCCTAATTTCATGCTTTTTGTTATATTAATTATCATCTTAATTAATCAATTCCCATTTTACCCTTAATGAAACTTTATAACATGTATAATATACAAACCCATTACCGTCCATGCCATGTTACAATGGCTTAATTAGAATATAAGGACTCCTTGTTATTAAAGCCACATCAAATAAGTACCTTTACATATAACATGCTAATATTGCATTTAATGCAATTTAATCCATTTCTCAAATTAAGCACATAAATGACCAAATTAAATCATAAAACTTTCACACATGCTTAATCACATATCACTGACACAGAAAATAATATTAAAATATTTTTATAACTTGGATTTTTGGTCCAAAACCACTATTTCGACTAGGGTCTAAACCAGATTGTTACAAACAGACAGACAGAAGGCAACCACAGTCTGGGCTTAAGCCCTATTCAGAATCAGTGACAGTATCAGTTTGGGCTTTAGCCCATCTCAGTACAGAGGCAGTCATGCTTTTGAGCCATGGCCCATTACAGTATCAGTAATCAGTACAGTATCACAATATGCAGTATACAAGTCCTACCCAACCAGCCTCTACACTCCATGTGGGGATATAACCAACCTACCCATCCCTACACTCCAAGTAGTACCGGTTGCGGCACTAGACAATAGTTTGCAGCTGAGCTGCCAGTAAGTTAAGGTCGAAGCCTTTCAGTACACTTCCTCCGATCCATATAAACCCATCCCTATGCAATGCATCATACAATCATGTCATGCCAAATCATGGTATTATATATGTATTTCGTACAGTTTTAACAGTATGCTCACAATACAATTGTACATATAAATATATAAAGTACATGGATATAACAGTCATTCAATCAATTAGGGATGTAGGTAATCTTACCTACCCTACAGTAGGTCCACAGCCGACTCAGGCAACCCGTGCAACCTTAGCAGTCAAAACAGTGAAAATGGGCCCACAAGCCCATGTACTTTGCCCATGTGGGCCCACACACCCATCTGGCCCAAAATGGCCTTAACCGTGCAGATCACATGGCTTGGCCCAATAACCCCATACGCCCGTGGGGCCCACACGGCCCAATTCGACCCGGCTTATGAATTGCACAAGGCCAGCCTCGTCGATTACACGCCCGTGTTTGATCACACGGCCTACTACACGAGCGGCCATATGCTTGTGTGGTGTCGACATACTCACTTTTCGGCTTTTTGCCAATTTCTGTTTGCAAACTTGTGTTTACACACTTGCTTTGATTTTTACGTCTAAAACTCCCGAACACTCCCGATACCTAAAATCAGCAATATACACTTGATTAAACTATCGAATTCATCAAAATCCTGAAGTAAGGTAACCACTTTCGAATGGTAAGTCGTTACCTTAAATCGAGTAGCAGGAATTCCCCGCCTTCAGAACATCGACGAGCGATAAACAACCCTTCGATCAACCCCTAATAATGATTAGAACAACACCACAATTAGTCTTTAACTTACAATTGATCAAGACCCCAAAACCCAAAAACAGTTCAAAACCCAATATGACACTTACCGATGATAACCAAAGCCCCCAACACACCAATCGCATAGTAGCACCAACCAATTCACGATTTTTTACCTATACCAAAGATACCGAAACCACCTTCTTAGAAAATAACCAAGGAAGAATCGACAGAAGACAAAATCGGTGCTTACCAACCATGAACATCCAGGATTTAGGGGTCCTGCATGTATCTTAAATTTGTGTGTTCTTGTGTGGTGCATGATTGTTTGAGTGTGTTTGGGGGTTTCGGGAAACCTTGGGGTTAGGTAGGAGCCTTAGTGAAATTTTGGTTTGAAGCTGATAAGGGGAGAGCTATGGGAGCTGGGCCTTAAGGGACTTAATGTGGTGTTCTTTGACACAACAAGTGGGGTGGTGGAGTGGCAAGGTGACGCCTAGGAGCAAAGGAGTTGGCGTTTCAAGGGGGAGTTCAATGGGGTAGAGGTTTGAGCAGCATGGACAGCATTTTGGGGGTTGTATTTTGCATCAAGAGGGGGAGATAGTGGATTCGGCAAGGGCACTTGAAGGATGGAGGTTTGAGTGGGTCAAGTATTTTGAATAGATGGTGGAGAGCTATTTGTGGAGTTTGAATGATTCAAACTCATTTGAATGGGTGATGTAGAGGGAGTTAAGGAGAAAATTGTGGGGGGTGTGGGCTAGGTGAGTGTTAGCCGAATTTTCTTGAGAGATTGAGAGGGGGAGTATTCGGTTTTGAGCTTAAGGAGAGGGTGCCGAAATTTGGTGCTAGTGTATAGTGGCTATTTTTTCGGCATTTATTTTGTGCTTCATATTTTTGGTCTTAGTTTTGCCCTCATCCTTTCTTGTGCCGAAAATCACTTAGCATTTCAACTCTTTTCTTTCTTTTTGACTCATAGCCAAAATCTAGAAGACCATTAATGTCACTTTTGTTCATCTCTTCTTCTCATCTTCAAAAGCCAAAAGTATCACTTTTTCCTCCCTTTTTATTTCAAGTTTTCTTCTTTCTTGAAGCCTCTCTAGCTGTACCTTCTACTTGGAATTAGGGGTTGTTCTTTTCTTTTCTTTTCCCTCTTGCCGAATTCTTGAGCATCCATCTTCTTATCCTTTCTTTTACTAAAGCCGAATAACCCTTCTATACCTTGGCCGAATCTTCCATTCACCATTACTCTTCTCTCTTTTTCTTCATTTCTACTCCTTCTTTTCTTCTTCTATTTTGTTTCTTCCTCGAGCCTTATTTCTTTGCCGAGCTATTCAAAGCTGAATCTCTTGGGTGGTGACTCTGTTTCGTTTGTTAATCTGTAGAGGGGGTGCCGTCGTTCATCTCTTGCCAATTCTCTTAATCGGGTTAGAGGTAGTGGTAAGGGTTCTTATTTCTTTTAAATCTTTCTCTTTTCTTTCTTTGGTTGCCGAAACTGAAAGCCTGACCTTGGTTCTTGGGTGTTGGCCGAATCTAACATTGATTCATGTAGGGATTTCGACTACCTTTAAGCACAAAAGAATAGCCTCGGGATCTAGGTCGAATTTGGTAAGGATGTTCTTTCGATCTTAGCATTCATTTGGTTTCACTATTATTTCCTATTCAATGTTTTAACCTGGGTCTTCTGACCAAAGATTTTGTTTGATGGATTCGAGTATCATCCAAGGAGAGAAAGGGGTTCGACACGTAGTCCCTATCCCTAAATTCAAGAAGCAGTTAGTTTCAGCGGTTCGGGATTGGCCACCGGGGTGTGGGCCAGCGTCGAAACCGGATCATAGGCAAATAGCAGTAGTGTCGATTAGCGATAGTGTTGACATAGAGGGCGTGGTATTTTGAGTTATCAGGTGTAATTAACACACTGTTTATTCATTTGCTTTAGTTAAAACATATGTATTGTGTGTGGTAGCCGAAAAAGTGGTTGTGGTGGTGTTATTACCCATATTGGGTAATCCGGTAACCAGGTTAGTATACTACCTATGCGGAGGGTGTGGTTAATAATTGTGGATCTATGTAAGCATGTCATATATGCATATCTGGTATGATCATATGTTATATTGCCATTTCATCATATTATGCTGCATGTGCATGAGGTTCGGGATATATTGAATAAAAGGGAAGTGTGTACATTTATGTACGTGGGTGACTCTGTCACGATTAATGATGGCCTCGAGCCTCATTGTGGATTGATGATGACCTTGAGTCTCATCGTGGATATTTGTGATTTTAATCACGTGGATCAGTGGCTAGACCACTAAGTGGACTTTGAGCAGTGTGCCGTTGGCATAGACTACCAAAGATGTGTGTAGCGGATGGAGGGTTGATTTAGTAATCCTCAGGTGTGTGGTGGATGGATATACGGGTGGTGTGTAGCAGTTGGATACTAGGTTGGGTTGGGTTAACATATTGCATCATTATGCGTGGTATGTGGTTTGATGTGGATTTGGGGCCAAGCCCATTTGTGGAATCGTGTGGATTAATTGCACACTGAGTCTGGTGACTCACCTTGTTTTTAAACAATGCAGTAACCCATAACTCGCTGGACCGAGCTGGAATGGATCCGAGGAGGCCATGCAGAAGCTGTTGTTATTTCTATATACATTTTTAACTTTTAATTACTTTTTGGGATATTTTTATTGTAATAAGGCCGCTTTAAATGTTTTTGAGATTTTATGGGTTAAAGACGGATTTATTATCAATTAATTAACTAAAAGTGGTTTTTAGGTTACTTATAACACAAGAGTAGCTATTTAAATTTTGGATCGTTTATAAACAAACGTTTTCCTTGGAATTCAAGCATGAATAACGATTTGAACTTTGTACAACCCGGAAGTTTTTTTATTCGTCGATAAATTATTAATTTTAAACGAGAAACCCCTTTTAAACGAAGTATCTATTTTAGAACTTAAAACTTATTTTCTCCTTCTAAACAGAACTCTTTTCAACAATTTTTCCCAGCAACATTCCAAATTTGGCCGTGGTGTTTTGGGTCGGGTTTGGGGTGTTACAATTTGGTATCAGAGCCCATATTTTAAACTCAGCCTAAGGGTTTTGGGGCCCCTAACGTTTTCAAAATTTGTATTTGAAGTTAGCTAAAAGAAATTTTTCGTGGAATGGATTTGTGAAGGCATGGCACTCGAATCTTCCGGCCCAGGTCCGCCAGGTAAGTCTTCTAACGGTTGAATGAATTGAATGAAAGTGGTTATGTGGTGCATTGTTGTGAACACTAGGAATTAAGATATTCTCTTTAGAGACTGAAACCTTTAGGGATGTGTGCTATTTACGAAAGAATAAACTTGAAATACTATGTCATAAAACTACCTCTTTAATCAACAAGTGGAAAGAAAGCTAATGCATAAAATTTCTTTAAATAGATTAAAACGCGACGATAGACATGAGTTCTAGGGGACGTGGTCGTAATGCGCGTGGGCGTGGTAGAGGTAGAATAGATGTGTCGGAGTCAGTTGGGTCTGGTCATGGTTCGGGGAATGAGGCGCCGCCGCCGGCTGTAGAAGCGGAGTTTCAAGATCAAACGGGTGGAGACGACGCAGTGTCTCAGGCTATGCTGCGGGTTTTGGAGAGAGTTGCGGGAGCGAATATGGGTAATGGGGCCCGGAAGTCTGTGTCTGAGTGACTCCGAACGAATGGAGCTGAGATATTTAGGGGTATCTCGGGGGTAGCTCCGAACGTGGCAGAGTACTGGTTAGAGGCAGTTGAGAGGATCATGGATGACTTGGACTGGTTAGTAAGGTATCGTGCAAATTTGGACTGTGCTGCTAAGCGCATGTTGTTGAAGACTCCCGAGGACAATGAGGTTTTGATGATAGGTGAGAGAAGAGACTACCTGTCTAATGTAGTGTCTGCTCTTAAGGCGGAGAGAATGGTGAAGAAAGGGTGCTTGGCTTTCTTAATGTTTGTTAGTCCTTTGGATGCAAAGGAAGCAGCTGTGGGGGAGGTTAGAAAAGTGAAGGAGTTTGTAGATGTTTTTCCGGAAGAACTTCCAAGGTTGCCTCCGGATCGTAAGGTGGAGTTTGGTATCGACCTGCTGCCAGGTACAGCGCCGGTGTCCATCGCTCCTTACAGGATGGCCCCAAAGGAGTTGGTTGAACTTAAAGCTCAGATCCAAGAGTTCCTAGATCGCGGGTTCATTCGACCTAGTATGTCTCCATGGGGAGCACCGGTGTTGTTTGTAAAGAAGAAGGACGGATCTATGCGTATGTGCATGGATTACCGCCAGTTGAATAAGCTGACAATCAAGAACAAGTACCCGCTTCCGAGGATAGACGAGTTGTTTGATCAGCTTAAAGGGGCTGCAGTCTTTTCGAAGATAGATTTGAGGTCGGGGTTAAGGTGAAGGAAGTAGATATTCATAAGACGGCTTTTCGGACTCGATACGGGCACTACGAATTCCTGGTAATGCCATTCGGGTTGACAAATGCACCAGCTGCGTTCATGGATATGATGAATCGGGTTTTTCAACCCTATTTGGATCAGTTCGGCGTGGTGTTCATAGACGACATTCTAGTATATTCCAAGTCAGAGGAGGAGCATGATGCACATCTTCGTATAGTGCTGCAGGTTTTAAGGGAGAAGAAATTATATGCCAAATTTAGTAAGTGTGAATTTTGGGTAAGGGAAGTTGCTTTTCTGGGTCATGTAGTATCTGCGGAAGGGATAAGGGTGGATCCTCGAAAGATTGAGGCAGTACTGGATTGGAAACCACCTAAGTCGGTGGCAGAGATTCGCAGTTTCTTGGGGTTAGCAGGCTACTACAGAAGATTTGTAGAGGGTTTTTCCTCAATAGCAGCACCTTTGACTAAGTTGTTGAGGAAAGAGGTACCTTTTGTGTGGACGGACAAGCAGTAGGAGAGTTTCAAAAAGCTAAAAAGGGTGTTGACAGAGGCTCCGGTTTTAATTCAACCTGAGGCAGGAAAAGATTTTGTGGTGTATTGTGATGCTTCTCATACGGGGTTAGGTTGTGTACTGATGCATGAATGAAAAGTTGTTGCTTATGCGTTTCGACAGTTAAGACCACATGAAGTTAACTATCCCACTCATGACCTGGAGTTGGCTGCAGTGGTTTTCGCTTTGAAAGTGTGGAGGCATTATTTGTATGGAGAGCAGTCGGTGATCTACACGGACCATAAGAGTTTAAAGTATTTGCTAACTCAGAAGGAGCTGAACTTGAGGCAGCGAAGGTGGGTGGAGCTGCTGAAGGATTACGACTGCTCGATTGAATATCACCCGGGGAAGGCAAATGTAGTGGCAGATGCACTAAGTCGGAAAGTAGTATCGGATTTGAGAGCGATGTTAGCTCATCTTAGCCTATATGACGACGGGAGTTTATTAGCGGAGCTACAGGTAAAGCCGACATGAATAAGTCAGGTAAAAGAGAAACAGTCGGTGGATGAGGTTCTGAGTGCTCGACTTCTGCAAGTACAGAATGGGGGATTAGAGGACTACAGTGTGAACAGCGACGGGGTTTTGTGTTTTCGTGGAAGGGTTTGTATGCCGAAGGATGTGGAGTTAAGCAGAAGATTCTCCGAGAATCTCATAGTAGTCATTACGCTATGCATCTTGGAGGGAGTAAGTTGTATAGGGATCTACGGGATCAGTTTTGGTGGCCTGGATTAAAGTGGGAAGTTACGAAATTTGTGGGAAAGTGCTTAACGTGTCAGCAAGTCAAAGCTGAACACCAAGTGCCTTCGGGATTGCTGCAACCAGTGAAGATTCCGCAGTGGAAGTGGGAGAGAATCACGATGGATTTCATTAGCGGGCTTCCTCTTACGCCTACTAAGAAGGATTCGGTATGGGTGATTGTGGATCGATTGACTCATTTCATACATGTTCGTGTTGATTACTCTCTGCAGAGGTTGACAAAGTTGTATGTAGTAGAAATTGTGAGACTTCATGGGGTGCCAGTATCGATCATATCAGATAGGGACCCTAGATTTACGTCGCGGTTTTGGAGAGCGTTGCATCAGGCTTTGGGCACCAGGTTGGATTTTAGCACAGCATTTCATCTGCAGACGGATGGCCAGTCTGAAAGGGTAATTCAGGTGTTGGAAGATATGTTGAGAGGATGCGTTATTGACTTCAGAGGTAGTTGGGAAGAATTCTTACCCTTAGCAGAATTCGCGTACAACAACAGTTATCAAGCTAGTATTCGGATGGCGCCGTATGAAGCATTGTATGGGCGGAGGTGTCGCACTCCTACCTATTGGACAGAGTTAGGTGAACGTCATGTTTTAGGTCCAAAGATAGTGGCAGAATCAGAGGAGAAGGTCAAGGTAATCCAAGCACGGTTGAAGGAGGCATCTGATAGACAGAAATCGTATGCGAATCTTAAGCGGAAAGAGATAGAATTTGCAGTAGGTGACCAGGTGTTTCTGAAAGTTTCGCCGTGGAAGAAGCTAATGAGATTTGGACGTAAGGGTAAGCTGAGTCCCAGGTTTATAGGGCCTTATCGGGTTTTGAAGCGAGTTTGACCAGTGGCGTATCAATTAGAGTTGCTTTCAGAATTGAAGCAGATGCATGATGTGTTCCACATCTCGATGCTACGACGTTACCGATCAGATCCATCTCACGTGGTGCCAGAAGAGGAGGTCGAGTTAAGGCCAGACTTGTCTTATGAGGAGGAGCCAATCCATATTTTGGAGCGAGATGTGAAGGTGCTACGGAAGAAAACAGTTCCTCTAGTCAAAGTGTTATGGGGGAACCATGGTTCAGAAGAAGCTTCGTGGGAGTCGGAGGAGGCAATGCGACAGCAATACCCTCACCTATTTTGACCAGGTAATTTCGAGCCGAAATTCTTTAAGGGCGTAGAACTGTAACATCCGGGATTTAGGGGTCCTGCATGTATCTTGAATTTTTGTGTTCTTGTGTGGTGCATGGTTGTTTGAGTGTGTTTGGGGGTTTCGGGAAACCTTGGGGTTAGGTAGGAGCCTTAGTGAAATTTTGGATTGAAGCTGATAAGGGGAGAGCTAGGGGAGCTGGGCCTTAAGGGACTTAATGTGGTGTTCTTTGACACAACAAGTAGGGTGGTGGAGTGGCAAGGTGACGCCTAGGAGCAAGGGAGTTGACGTTTCAAGGAGGGAGTTCAAGAGGGGTAGAGGTTCGAGCAGCATGGACAGCATTTTGGGGGTTGTATTTTGCGTCAAGAGGGGGAGATAGTGGATTCGGCAAGGGCACTTGAAGGGTGGAGGTTTGAGTGGGTCAAGCATTTTGAATAGGTGGTGGAGAGCTATTTGTGGAGTTTGAATGATTCAAACTCATTTGAATGGGTGATGTAGAGGGAGTTAAGGAGAAAGTTGTGGGGGGTGTGGGCTAGGTGAGTGTTAGCCGAATTTTCTTGAGGGATTGAGAGGGGGAGTATTTGGTTTTGAGCTTAAGGAGAGGGTGCCGAAATTTGGTGCTAGTGTATAGTGGCTATTTTTTTCGGCATTTATTTTGTGCTTCATATTTTTGGTCTTAGTTTTGCCCTCATCCTTTCTTGTGCCGAAAATCACTTAGCATTTCAACTCTTTTCTTTCTTTTTGACTCATAGCCGAAATCTAGAATACCATTAATGTCACTTTTGTTCATCTCTTCTTCTCATCTTCAAAAGCCGAAACTATCACTTTTTCCTCCCTTTCCATTTCAAGTTTTCTTCTTTCTTGAAGCCTCTCTAACCGTACCTTCTACTTGGAATTAGGGGTTGTTCTTTTCTTTTCTTTTCCCTCTTGCCGAATTCTTGAGCATCCATCTTCTTCTCCTTTCTTTTGCTAAAGCCGGATAACCCTTCTATACCTTGGCCGAATCTTCCATTCACCATTATTCTTCTCTCTTTTTCTTCATTTCTACTCCTTCTTTTCTTCTTCTATTTTGTTTCTTCCTCAAGCCTCATTTCTTTGCCGAGTTATTCAAAGCCGAATCTCTTGGGTGGTGACTCTGTTTCGTTTGTTAATCTGTAGAGGGGGTCCTGTCGTTCATCTCTTGCCAATTCTCTCAATCAAGTTAGAGGTAGTGGTAAGGGTTCTTATTTCTTTTAAATCTTTTTCTTTTCTTTCTTTGGTTGCCGAAACCGAAAGCCTGACCTTGGTTCTTGGGTGTTAGGCCGAATCTAACATTGATTCATGTAGGGATTTCGTCTACCTTTAAGCACAAGTGAATAGCGTCGGGATCTAGGTCGACTTTGGTAAGGATGTTCTTTCGATCTTAGCATTCATTTGGTTTCGCTATTCTTTCCTATTCAACGTTTTAACCCAGGTCTTCTAACCAAAGATTTTGTTTGATGGATTCGAGTATCAGCCAAGGAGAGAAAGGGGTTGGACACGTAGTCCCTACCCCTAAATTCAAGAAGCGGTCAGTTTTAGCGGTTCGGGATTGGCCATCGAGGTGTGGCCCAGCGTCGGAGCAGGATCGTAGGCAAATAGCAGTAGTGTCGATTAGCGATAGTGTCGACATAGAGGGCGTGGTATTTCAAGTTATCAGGTGCGTAATTAACACACTGTTTATTCATTTGCTTTAGTTAAAACATATGTATTGTGTGTGGTAGCCGAAACAGTGGCTGTGGTGGTGTTATTACCCATATTGGGTAATCTGGTAACCAGGTTAGTATACTACCTATGCGGAAGGTGTGGTTAATAATTGTGGATCTATGTAAGCATGTCATATATGCATATCTGGTATGTTCATATGTTATATTGCCATTTCATCATATTATGCTGCATGTGCATGGGGTTCGGGATGTATTGAATAAAGGGGAAGTGTGTACATTTATGTACGTGGGTGACTCTGTCACGGTTAATGATGGCCTCGAGCCTCATTGTGTATTGATGATGACCTTGAGTCTCATCGTGGATATTTGTGATTTTAATCACGTGGATCAGTGGCTAGACCACTAAGTGGACTTTGAGCAGTGTGCCGTCGGCATAGAGGGTCGAGTTAGTAATCCCCAGGTGTGTGGTGGATGGATATACGGGTGGTGTGTAGCAGTTGGATACTAGGTTGGGTTGGGTTAACATATTGCATCATTATGCGTGGTATGTGGTTTGATGTGGATCTGGGGCCAAGCCCATTTGTGGAATCATGTGGATTAATTGCACACTGAGTCTGGTGACTCACCTTGTTTTTAAACAATACAGGTATCCCATAACTCGCTAGACCGGGCTGGAATGGATCCGAGGTGGCCATGCAAAAGCTGTTGTTATTTCTATATACATTTTTAACTTTTAATTACTTTTTGGGATATTTTTATTGTAATAAGGCCGCTTTAAATGTTTTTGAGATTTTATGGGTTAAAGACAGATTTATTATCAATTAATTAACTAAAAGTGGTTTTTAGGTTACTTATAACACAAGAGTAGCTGTTTAAATTTTGGATCGTTTATAAACAAATGTTTTCCTTGGAATTCAAGCATGAATAACGATTTGAACTTTGAACAACCCGGAAGTTTTTTTTATTCGTCGATAAATTGCTAATTTTAAACGAGAAACCCCTTTTAAACGAAGTATCTGTTTTAGAACTTAAAACTTATTTTCACCTTCTAAACAGAACTCTTTTCAACAATTTTTCCCAGTAACAATTCGAATTTTTCCCAGTTTGGGGTGTTACAAACCACGAGCGAAGACACGCTACACATAAAGAGGGGATAATCCTGATTACCACTATCGAAAAAAGAAAAAGAGCGAAATAAAAGATAGAGATTCGACAGAGAGGGGAGAGAATAAACATCAGAGAATTTGGGGAACCAAAGAGTGGGTGCTGAAATTGGAAAAAGAAAGAAGTAATCAGATTTTATTTGGTAAATTCCCCCCTAATCCCTTAATTTTCTCCTCACATCCCTAACTTCCCTCCTAAAACAGTCCATTACACTCCCACTAACCCTTAAACTCCCTCAAACCGTCCACACAATCTCCTCAACAACCGAATTTAAATTCCAGTCAAACACTTCAGTATTTCGGCTAAACCAAAACACCCACACGGCACAAGTAGCAAAATAAAACACTCCCTTGCACGTACAGGGATTCGAACTCAAGACCACCAGCATCTTGACACTCCACTTAACCACCAGACCAACAGGCTCATTCTGACATATTTTACCAACATTTAATTATAAGCCTACTGACCTGAGATAAGGGTTTATTCATTTAAAAACAAAAATTTACCCAAGCTAATACTTGAACCCAAGACTTCTCAGACACTCCCAGAACACTTAACCACTGACGCAGATAGATATTTGTGTCACAAACATACGAAAATAAATATTAAGGATTTTTGGGGCATTATAAATGATATGCGATCAAATAGCACGTTTTTTTTAAGTAAATCTGACATCATGATAAATCATGGATACTGTTATTTCTGTTCTGATAAGCATGAAACATGCCTACTGTTTCTATTAACAAAATCTGATCGTATGTTAAGAATGTCTATTGAGATATATCTGTTTCTATACATCATATCACATTACATGGGGTTGGGATTATACTGAAAGTAGGAAGTTTCTGATAGTTCAATGATCTACAGATTCCGGTAACATGACCACATTTATTGTAGCTTGTAGGCAATTCTGGTGGCTTGTCCACAAATTTGTGTTTTATTGTTTGGATGAGTTCTGGGGAACTCTTATATTGGTGTGTAGTGGAGGTTGGTAGGAATATTCTAAAAATTATACATTAAATGATCATGCATGGCACATATGGTGAATTCTTTACTGTTATAATATTCTATATATTTTCTAGCTTGAGTGTTATTTTTACTGTTATGACTGTATATTTGAAATAAGACTCACACTAAGCTTATTAGCTCACTCCTTAGTTTCTGATATGATTTTAGATAATCCTTGAGGTTAGGACTTGGACGCGACTGTCGGAGGAGTTCTAGGACGGTTTTCATTTTCAAATACTTTAAACTTTATCATATTGTTATTTTGGGGACTGTAATAATTTTCTTATGGACTATGGCATGGGTCTTTATATTTGGGGATTTTCAATTTATTTTATATGATTTGAAGTTTCAGACTGTTCATTGATATTTTATTGAATATGCAAGAAACATTGATTTTAATAAAATATGGTTTTAATACAATTTTCAGCTGCAATATTGTAAAATCCTTTTTTAACAAAATACAACTTGGTCTTCCTAAAATATTTGATCTTTTCAAACATAACTATAAAGATGCTTGACAAAACTTTTTTCGAAAATTAATATGGTTTTTCTCAAAACAAAGTAAATAATCGACATCGCTATTTTTAAATGAAAAGGCAAATGGTTTTAAAGAGTGATTTAAAATAGGAATGATTTTCTGTGCCATTCCAATGGCCAATGTAATCTTCGGGATTCAATCAGAACGTCTAGGCCGGGTTTGAGAGGTTACAACCACATTTACGACAAGGTCATTTGACTAGCACTGAGTAGTTGCTTTTGTAATGGTATGTCATTAGGGAGAGCTCAGTCACTATACTATAGTGGAATTACTTCATGACTAAATGAGTTTATAATTAATAGGTGAAAAGAAAAAACTTAATTATAAATTATTTGAGGCCTAATTACATATGTCCAATCAGTCCCTCCGTTAGCTCGTTGAAACCAAATATGAATTTTTGGTTTAAATAGAAATGAACAGAGTGAATAGGAAAAGAGAAATGGAAAACATTCACGAATGATTATTGTTTTTTTCGAAATGGAAAAATACAGTAATTTGGAAATGAATGTTGGTTTCTAAAAATGGAAATGATTCATTTGAGATTCAATATAAATTACTTAAAAATGATTGGAAGAATGAGTTTATGTTTTTGAGCTATTTTGAAGCCCGAAAATGAAAATAAATCATTCGGTCACAGTAAACATGTTGAGTCATGAATTATTGAATATATTTTTTCAAAATTTTGCGAGGGGTAAAATTATCAAACTTTACCTGGGGTAAAATCGTCAAAATTTTACTGTGGCTAAAATAGGGATGAGAAAATTATTTAATATAGAACATTAAAGTTTATTTTAGGAAATAGAACAACCGAATCAAGTTGAATCACATTATAGAATATTGGGTCAAAAGGACCAGGAAGTACTCGTAATTGGACCCGATGTGAGAGAGGCTCAAAACCCCTTATGTAACTTAAAGGGGGCAACAACCATAGTAGAAATACTAGGGTGTATCATCTACCCCACTCCTAAACTTAGTAGGAAGTTGCTTTTCTATTTGAAATAAACCAATACAACTCAACAAGTGTTCTAACTTCTCTTCCTATAAATAGAAGACATCGGTAGAGCTGTATATGGAGATTTTATTCTAAACCATCAAATATATTTTTCCAGAATAACAATTCTATTGGTTTCTGTTGAAGAAAAAAAAATTCACCCCAAATAAAAAAGAGAATTTTTTTTCTAGTTCTATATTTCGATTCAATTGGTTCGAGCCCACACTCGAAGTATTTCGTGGTACGAGAATAGCAGAGAAGATCGTTTGGTTGAAAGCTAGGAACAATAAATGTCCACTAAGTTGAAACAAATTTATGAATTCGATTAGGGTTTATTGCTATAAATATCACAAACCAGGTCGATTTTCAAAATTTTAATTTTTCGCTATGTAAGAAAACCGTTTTCAAAACGGGAGTTTTCCAACAATTGGTATCAAAATGCCAGGTTGTGTTATGTTTATAGTGTAAACTGAAACGAAATCTCTCTCTTCATCTTATTTGATTGATATTTGATAAGATGTGACTTCTTCTAATTATTTACATGTTTAGGGGAATATATGGGAATGAATGTGATATTCTATATTTTTATATAATTGTTATTTTTTTTTGCCAAGGTTGTGGTTCTTAGGAAATAGATCGTGGACTATCATCTCCACGTAGGGTTTTTTTATAAAATTCTTATGAGTCAGAAACAGACATAGGAGTAAATGTAATTTTCCCAAAAGAATTTCATGATGGGGGAAAAGATGGAGTGAAGTCGTTTGAAAGACACAAGGAATGCATTGTGGTGAAAAACTATGTATTTTTTTGTTTTACATTTATATTCTAGAAATAGAACCATGAAAACCTTGGCTGGAAGTTTTATTTTAATTACCCATCTTTTTATATATTTGTTTAGTAATTTTTAAAGATATAATTGTGATATTTATGTTTGACATGATCCACTATTGATCAATTAAAGATAAGAAGTTTGGTAATGAGAAAATACATGTGTTTTATTATTCCATTCACTTCTTTATGTTATTCGATTACTGTGAGAAGTGTGGTAATGAAAAGATGCATGTCTAGGATTGGCTCTGGTAAGGAAAGACTTGGTTTTTAAGTGGTCAATTATGACTCACCTCCCTTTCCAGGGACCCTACCTGGTGTACGGTGCACGGTACACGGTTCACAATCACTTCTTCTATTTTTTTCCTTAAAGAATCAAAATTGTTGATTTTATGAATAAATGAATGTGAATATTATAAAATTGCCATAGCATGTTTGCATATATGAGATAAACATGCCATATAATTTAGGAAAGAATGCCACATGTACTTGTCATGCATATATTAATCATTCATTATTGAAATCAGAAATTAAAAACCTTACATGTTTTAAACATATTGAGTGGGAGAAGGTCCCTGAACAAGACATGTGACCTTCATCAATAGTCTCTTGTGATGGCATGACAAGTGCACTACCCCACAGTAGGATTGTCGTGTGGATTTCACTAAGGAGATTTCTTAAAAGAAAGAAGAATTCTCTTATGATCAAATGATAATTGGACCGGCCCTTGTGGTAGGCATTATCATGCGATAGTTCAGGAAATTCTACCTTCAGAAGAGGACAATTAATTAAAGCTGGTTATTTAGTGAGATTGTCCACAATGACTTATTTGTGGTGCATGATGTGATAGGTGTTGAGTTGATGGTTATACAGTCAAGATGTTCTAGTTAAGTAACTCTCCATGGAGCTCTACTTAAGTTAGAATGATGGCCAAACGTTACATAATTATTAGTACATGTGAATGCCTAAGGAATTAGGTTTATGTACTAATTGGATGAAAATCCATGTTCTTACTATTTGATCATGATCACCGTATGGTGGCTTGATTTAATATGTGTAGGAATTATTGTTGCAACAGCTTACAAATATTTTTCAAGGTTAATTGTAAGACGCATGCATCATCTTAATGTATATTGTAATGTTGCAAAAATTTTCAAACATTTTCTTATATAAAGATATTAATAGATGAATATTTTATTTTTAGTTTGAAAATGACACCTACTTCCTTATTGAACATACTCATTGAAAACAAACTAAATGGAAATAACTATAATGAATGGAAAAAGAAACTGATAATTGTCCTAAGTTGTGAGAGACTTAAAATACTTCTTGATACTAAGTGCCCTCTGGCCACTCAAGCTGAGCCTAGAAAACATTGGGAAGAGTTTGATGAGATAGCTTGTTCCTATATGCTGTCAACTGTGACCAGCACTCTCTATAAGCAACTGGAGAGCTGTAAGATTGCTAAGGCTATTCTAGATAAGCTAGAAGACATTTTGGAAGCCAAGCTACCTTGGTTCGACAGTCTGCCATAACTAGCTTGATGAATGCCTAGGAAAAGCCTGACACTCTGATTAAAGACCATATGATCACTCTTATGGGCTACTTTATCGAGGTCACGGACAATGAGGCC
This sequence comes from Gossypium australe, assembly GCA_005393395.2. NCBI lineage: Eukaryota > Viridiplantae > Streptophyta > Magnoliopsida > Malvales > Malvaceae > Gossypium > Gossypium australe. The sequence goes on from CM016619.1 coordinate 131,303,937, forward strand.
AATTTGGACAACACAACCAAATAGAAATGGTGTTCAAAAGTCTGTCCAAGGATTTTGCTACTTTTTGGACCATTTATAACATTAGGAATAGGAATCTGACGCTTACACAACTCATGAAAGAACTATAGTCCTATGAGTTGATGATGAATAGTGGTCAGCCGATCCGAAGTGCAAAAGAAAATATAGTCGTCGGTTATTCCTCAAAAGGAAGGGGGAAATGTGCTAAAAAAGGCAATGTTGAGGTCTTCGAGCCACCACAAGTGGAAAGGAAGAGAACTATGAAGCGTAAAAACTTATCTAAGTCCAAATGCTTCTTCTACAGTAAAAAAGGGCACTTCAAGGCAAATTGCAAAGAGTGGAAAGAATACTTAGCTACCAAAGGAAAAGGTATGAAACTCTTTATGATAAAAGCTTGTTTAGTGGATGATTCAATAGACCACTGGGTCGCTAATTCGAGAGCCACTAATCATGTTAGTGTTTCTCTATAAGGGTTTGATGAGACAAAAGATCCTAAAAATAAGAGCTTATCATTGCGGACTAGGAATAAGACAAGTGTTCCCTCTGAGGTAGTGGGAGATTTGCATCTTTAATTTGATAAATTTAGGAAGATTATTGTAAGAAACGATTTCTATGTACCAAGTTTCAAAAGAAACTTAATTTCTATTGCATGTTTATATAAAGACGGCTTGACCGTGACTTTTAATAATGGAATTCCAATATTTAGAAATCACAATCTTATCTGTAATGGATGGATGTCAAATAATCTCTATTTTATCAAACCAAAAATGTTCACACTGCTTGAGACTAAAATATCGAATAAAAGACTTAAAACTTCTCACTCTAATTAGGTGTACCTTTGGCATTTGAGACTTGGTCATATTAACCGAGAAAGAATCACTAGGCTTGTGAAAGACGACACCTTAAGTTCACTTCAAAAAGTTGATCTTTCACAATGTGAATCTTTCTTGGAAGGTAAGATGACTAAGCGATATTTTAATACAAAAGGAATAAGGTTCGGAAAACCCTAGAACTTGTGCACACTGACGTATTCGGCCCCATAACCGTTAGTACAAGAGGTGGTTACGAGTATTATGTAACCTTTATTTATTACTATTCTAGATATGAGTATGTATACTTAAAGCACCGCAAGAGTGAAACCTTTGATAAATTTAAAGATTTTCATGCGAAAGTGGAGAAACAGCTAGGTTTACCCGTAAAGGCACTTCAGTTTGATCGAGGTGGGGAATATTTATCTAATGAGTTCTTAAGGTAGCTCATAGAGAATGATATTCTATCCCAAGTAACTGCATTGGGCACTCCACAACAGAATGGCATGGTAGGGAGAATAAATTGAACGATGTTAGATATGGTATGTTCGATGTTAAGTTATTCAAAGCTGTCAATCTCTTTCTGGGATATGTTGTACAAATGACTTGATATATTCTAAATTATGTGCCAACTAAGTTAGCATCAAAAACCCCATACGAATAATGGAACAGAAGGAAGCTGAATCTTAATCCATTTAGGATTTGGGGATGTCCGACCCACGTATTGGATAAAGATGTAAGGAAGTTGGACTCACGGGTAGAATTGTGCATGTTTGGGGATGTTAGGTGCACACCTTGGTTTCCATATTGCAAGCAAAAAAGTCTTCCCCTAACTTAAAATGTATTTTTTTTTATTTAAGTTTAAGTTTATTAAGAAAAGAAACTTACAAACTTATTATAAGCTCATGATATTTATATCGAATCTATGTAACCAGAATATCAACTCAGTCTGTTGAATTTTTTTTAACAAATCAAAAGACAAAAATTAATTAAGAGTAGTTAAAAGATGTATCCATAGTCTTCGTTTCTCTTACTTAATCTTTCACTTTTTGATCGCCCGTCAAATAATTAGATGCAGTGTTTGTAAGTGTGATAGGTCAGTTGTAATATAAATTGTACAATGGGGTACAGGAGTGCTTCGAGGATCGAACCTACAAGAAATCGATGATTAAGTACGACAAGATACTACAGTACGATAAGCCATTCAAGAGTTTGATTATATCAATTAACTAACTAAATTTGTAAATGACTAAATTGTAAGAAAAAAAAACTACACAACTATCAAATACGAACAAATACAATAATAGGGAGGGTTGGTTGATTTCTATGTGGTTGGTTGAACTCCTAATTGGGGATCTAAATTGATATTACTCCTAAATTTGCTCCATTTTACCTCTTGGCCTTAACTTTATCGATTTCGACAAATTAGTCTGGTTTACCTCTCAACCTCACCGACTAACCTAGGACTTATCAAATTGGTGCCCAATAATATCTCCTTTCGGTCTCGCTTATCTTGATTTTCCCTTTATGGGCGTAACCCTATGTTTTAAAGCATATTCAATTTAGCCCAATTTTGCACATTAGTCTCCGAACCCAAAAATCAATTACCCAACATTTCCATCAATCAACCCCTAAGTATTTAGCCATTCATGCTTGTATTAAAACTCATAATAATTAAGAAATTAAATGAAAATAACATTAACTTAAACCCTAAGAAAATAAATAAAAATAAAAATTTTCTTGTAAAAGCTTGGATAGAATAACAACGGTAGCAAGAAAAACAAACAAGAACACTAAAGAAGTAATTTTTAACAAAGGAAATGTAACAAAGTTAAATGGCATTCTATTAATGGATTAGATTGTAACTACAAGAGAGTTTGAAGGACTAGATAAATAAATAGGTCATATCTACAGTAGTAACTAACTCAACTAACTTCAAGAAACTCAAAAACACCAGAAAATAAGCAAGAAATGAAACCATAGACTATGGAGAAGAAAACTAAACCCTAAAAGATGAAGAGAACAGTCTTAAAATCCTAAAAATGTAAAGTGTGTCCTTTGTTTCAGCCAATTTGGCTTATTTCAATAGAGTTCACGTACAAAAATATTGACCAAATTAACCCTAAATGTCGAGTTTTGTTTGAGAGACATGTTGGACAAGGACTACCCCTGTGGTCATTTTTTGTCTCCCTCGATAGAAATATCGTGATACCCAGAACTCGGTATCGCGATATCAACTCCAGTTTTGAAATGGGGGTCCTTGAGAGTCTTAGGTATCTCGATACCCTAAGGCCAGTATCGCGCTACCAGTGTTGGTGGCTTCAGCTCCCTTGTTTCAACTTTTTCAGGGGTACCACGACTTCCATGCTTCGATTTCGTGATACCCTCTCCTCAGTGATGTTCTTACTCTATTTGGGCCATCATGGGCTCCCTATATCATCCACCAACCTCATTAGATGCCGTACATGCCATATACCATATATCCACAACTAAAAAGTACCAAATAGATCTTCGATAGTGCGATGATGTTCTTGACGACTGCCAGATCCGAGCTAGCCTTGATTCACTATAAAACATAGAAAAATAACATAAAGTAAGCTTCATAGCTTAGTAAGCTTGTATTTGAATAAATTAATTCATCAAATAAATGCAAATCAACCTAATTTACATAACATCACCATATACATATTAACCACAAACCTTTCTCATGTCTCAAAACATGATCATATACCATTTCATCAACTTTCTCTATTTAATACTCGAATAGGTTCTGTATGTACCTGTATCGCCTCGTACTAACCTCTTTCTCAACCACATCATTCATTTACCTGTTGAACCATTAGGAATAGAAGTCGGATACTCAAGAATCTCAATCGATAAGTACCTATACCATGGCTCGAAGCCAAATCAAGGTAACTCCTTTCTAAAGTACCTATACCATGGCCCGTAGCCAAATCAAGGTATCACTTGCACCCGTAGTTCCAATATCATGGCCCAAAGCCAACACATCCGATATGCATGGCCTAAATCCAAATCGATGTATCATCTTATAACATACCATCAGTATCCAAAATCTATTCCTAAGGTTCAACCGGGACTTTTAACTTGTCGATTCCATCTTTGGATATATCTGTAGAATCGTATTTACAATTCATACATTAATAAAAATCTCATAATTACATTTAGGCAATATCAAAGCATTTATATACATTTATAAAGAAATCGTCACATACGAACTTACCTCGTATTCGGAATTGACAGATCGGATCGACTACTCGATAATCTTACTTTTCCCCCGATCTAAATATGAATTCTTTCTTTCTTGATCTATATGTATTCAAAATTAACTCATTTAATCATATATTCTTTCAATTTAGTCCAAAACATACATTTAAGCCTATTTGAACTTTAGCCCCTAAACTTTCACATTTACTCAGTTTAGTCCTTATGTCACAAACATAAAAATTCACATAATTTCATTAAACCCAAGCTTGGCCGAATTTCATATAAGTCCCTAGCAGCTCAAAACTTTCATTTATTACACATTTTAACCACTCATTTTTCACATTTTACAAATTAATCCCTTTTTTACATTTTTGTCAAAAATCACTTTACAAAACATGAAAATATATCATCAAACTTTCATAATATATCATCAAACCTCAAAGAACACATACATTCAACAATGGAAACTCTCAAAATCTTTAACAGTTTCGAAATATAAGGTACGGGCTAGCTAGAATATGAAGCAACAATATCAAAAACACGAAAATTATTAAAAATCGAGCTCAAAGTACTTACCAATTGAGCTATGAAGATGCCGAACCCTAAAACTTCACCAATGGCTTTTTTTCTTCTTCAATATTCGGTCATAATAAAGAAAGATGGACAAAATTCCTTTTGTTTTTATTTTATCAACCTTTATTAATGAATTACTATATTAACCTTAATAATAAACATATAAAATCATATAATGGATGTCCATTAATGTCCATTAACATCTAAAATGGTCCAATTACCATTTAAGGCCATCATAATTAAAAGCCAAAGCCAATTGACACCTTTAACTAATAGAATGTGATGGATCTCGAAACTAAGTAATATTTCGACAAAGGCAAGCACACCTATCGAACAGTAGTATAGTTGTGGTGAGTCCGAAATATCGTATCCTCAAGGACTAAAATTACTAGTAATTACTATCTTTCTATTATTTAGCCTAAGAATTGGGATGATTTCTTTTAAACTAAAACTTAATTTAAGAAATACGACAGAGAAAGAATTGAGAGAATACTTTAAGAAAACTTTATAAGATAGGCAATACCTAAGGAAGAATCCACCTAGACTTCACTTATTACTTTTGATTCATACGATTTATTCACTTGACTTAATCCGTAGAAATCCCTGATTTATGTTAATATCTCTTTCAAGACTAAAAACAACTGACTCTAGGTTGATTAATTGAAATCTCTTTCTAATTAAAACCTCTATTGTCGCATTAACTCGATCTATGGATTCCCTTATTAGATTTGACTCTAATCCTGCAGATTTTCGTTGCCCTATTTCTAGGGTTGCAATCAAATCTGCTTAATTGTGTTGATCTACTCTTAAACAGGGACTTTTGCTCCATTGAATAAGCACATTGGACATGAATCAATAACCTGAATTATCAAAACAGGAATAAGAACTCACAATTAAGAATAAGAACAAGTATTTATCTTATAAATCAAATAATAATAAGATATGTCTTAGGTTTCATCCCTTTAGGTATTTAGGAAATTTAGTTCATAACGATAGAAGGAAACATCTTAAAATAGGGAAAACAAAAAAACATAAGAAAACCCAAAAACTTCTAAAGAACTTGATGGGAGATCCTCAGTATTGATGGAGATCCTTCTCCTAAGCTATTCCCGACGGCTGTCTTGGAGTATTTTCTGCCTTCTACGACTTCTACTCGACGTCTCCTTTCAGGTTTCCCCCTAGTTTGTTTATATAGGCTTTTGGCCCACAAGTAGCCTTTTCCGATAGAATTAAACTAGGGGTCGGCAGGGACACGCCCGTGTTGGACTCTTCAATTTTGCTCGTCACACACGGCCGTGTGGTCTACCCATGTGCCACGTTCCAGGCTGTGTTTGATCTTGCTCATAACAGACGGCCGTGTTCAATTGGTCCAGGCCGTGTTGATTTCCTAGGTAGGCCCATTTTGCCCCTTTCTGGCCCGTTTCTTGATCTTTTCGACTCCCTAAGCTCTCCCGAGTATAAAACATGAAATTAAGGGATTAGGAGTATCGAATTCATCAAATCTAATGAAAATTCATCCAAAGAGTAAGCCAAGCATGGGGTTAAAATATGCATAAATTATGGTTTATCAGAATGCAACTTTTGCATTTTACGCGATTAAGTCCTTTTTCTCAAATTGAGCAATTAAACGATAAAATTACTTCATGAAAATTTCACACATACATGCTATCATGCTGTAAGCAACAAAAATAATATTAAAATAATTTTTTGACATCGGATTTTTTGTTTCGAAACCACTGTTCCGATTTAGCTAAAACTGGGTTGTTACAACTCTTCCCCCTTAGCGATTTTCGTCCCCGAAAATCTTACTAGTGAATAGGTTCAGGTATTGTTTTCTCATAGCATCCTCGGGTTCCCATGTAGCTTCTTCAACCCCGTTTCGATGCCATAATACTTTCACTAACGCTATCTCTTATTTCTCAGCTCTTTGATATCACGAGATAAAATTTGAATTGGTTCTTCAACATACGACATATCGGACTGAATTTCAACCTCGGTCGAGGAAATGACATGTGAAGGGTTAGATCGGTATTGTTGAAGCATCATGTAACACCCTAAACTCGGCCTAGAAGTTAGGCCCGAATCCGGCGTGTCACATCAAAGGCATAATTCAAACGAGTTTGCTAATTAAAAATTTTAGGCCCAAAAGCCCAAAATCCTTGAGTCTTGTTAAGTAATAAAAAAACCCATTTTATAATTTAAGTACTTCGGAACCAAGTTTAAACGTAAGAAATTTACTCAGGTTTAATAATTAAGTAAACAGTTGAAACAACAAAACCCAAAGTCTAAAGTCAAAATGGAGTACAAGGCCTTATTTCATCCAACGAAAATAAGCAATTAAAACTATGTCTTCTGAAACAAATAAATAAAAATTGAAACATCTTGTAGTGCGGCCATCTCCGAGTCCTCTCCCACGTCGAGCCATTTACTGAGGATCACCTGAAACATTAAATAAAGGGTGTGAGTTTCGAAACTCAGTGTGTACAACCCTTGGCATTCAATTCAATATATAATTATCACATTGGCCTGAGCCCTATCAAAATCGGTGGTCTTGGGCCTTGACCCACAATGACCTCATATCATATCATATCATATCATATCATATGCAAAACAAGGCAATGCAAAACCCTCCCCAAAAATCCATCCGCTACACACCATGTCCCTTCCAACCCTACACACCTGTGGGGATTTCTAAATCGACCCACCCATCCTCTACACACCAAAGGTAGCACTCACTGCGGCACTACTCAACGTTGCAGAAAAGCTGCTAATCATATAAAGGGGATTAGAGCCACCGATGGATCCATGGTCGTCAAGCGACTATGCAATCCTCAAATCTTCCTCCTACCATAATTCCCACCCATATGCATCCTAATCAGAATATCATATGAATGCAACATGCATAAGAGTAACCTCCACAAAACTCATACTCATCACATAGGGGTATTTTCGTCATTTCACAACCCAAGGATATTTTCGTAAATCTACTCTAAGGGGATTTAGGTAATTTTGCAAAACAGAGGTACTTTGGAAATTTTGTAAATCAGGGATGTTTTGGTAATTCTGTAAACCAAGGGTATTCTGGTAATTTCACAATTCGGGGCTATTTTAGTGATTTTACAAATCTAAGGATTTTTGGTAATTCTCAAACTAAGGGTATTTTGGTTATTTTCAAATTAAGGGTATTTTAGTAATTTTACAAATCTAGGGGTATTTGGTCCCTCTCGGGTTTTAGTTATGAACTTTGGCCCATTAACAAGTCCTTGCGGCTAAAGTGAACACACTATGCACCAGGTAGAATTCTAGAGAAGAGGAGGTAGGCCGCTAGGGCCGCTTAAGTACCAAGCACTCCCTAGATCCAATCCTAGAGATGCACATGCCCGTTACGACACTCTAACCTAGCGACTTGTCCACAGACATGTTTAATTATTAGAAAGTCTTATACGGTTTAAGAGTTGTTCAGTACCAACCCTAAAGTCCATAAAAACCTAGCATACTAGTCTCCGTCCCATAAAGCCCATCAACACATTTGATAAATCGTAATAGTAACAATTTTAAGCCCACATTTAGCATGCTTTTGGATGATTTATCCCTTGAGTTATGTAATTCGGTGCTTTTAATCCTTTAATTTCATGTTTTATACTCAGAAGAGCATCGGAGGATGAAAAGAACGAGAAACGGGCCAAAAACAGAGTAAATGGGCCATAACACGAAATCAACACGGCCTGGGCCCAAGCCACATGACCGTTCCTCATCAAACAGACTCGAACATGGCGTGGCCACGATTCACATGGGCATGTGCCATGGGTGTGTCCCTGACGTGAGAAAGAAGAGTTTCTGTCGGATTAAGGTACTTAGAGGCAAAGAAACGTATTCCAAGAGCCTATATAAACACCCTAGAGGCCAACCTTCAGGGGGCGTCTAGCAAAGCCAAAGAGCCGAGCCAGAGGGATCAGAATTGTGAAATTTTTCTTGAAGAAAGCCAGTTGATTCATCTTGTAACAACCCAAACCCAGCCCAAAACGCTATGACCGAATTTGGTTTGCTACGGAGAAAATATTTTGAAATCTTTTAAAACCGGTTTAAGTTTTCGATAAAAGATAGCGTCTTGTTAAAACAGTTGAGGTGTATAAAACCCATACTTAGATTTATTTTGAAAATATTTATTAAATCAAGTTATTATATATATTTTAGAATGTACCCGATGGTACTCAAAAAAACATTTTCGATTTGATTTAGAAAAACGTGTGACTTGCTATTACCCTGATTAAATAGTTTAAAACTAGTATTCAAAGCAGGTAACAATAACAAAATAATAAAAGGAGTTATTGGAGGCCTTATTACAACCCAATTAAAATCAAACCAACAATTGAAAAAAAAATAAATAACCAAAATTTAAAGTTTATTAACTTTAAATCCCACTGCATGGCCACCTCGAGTCCATCCGGTCCACATCCGCGATCTACATGTCACCTGAAAAATATAAAGGAGAAGGTGAGTCACCAAGACTCAGTATGTAACCCTTCCCCCGGTTTAAAGCCACATCATACACAAATTATAACAATTAACATGCATCAAATCGTATACCCAACCTAACCATCCGTATCACCTTTCTCTACCCAGGGTGGTACAAAACCACTGGTGGTGCCAAACCACTGGTGACTTAAAGTCACAGATGTGATGCCAAATCACTGGAGGTGCCAAACCTCTGGTGTCCGAAGACACAAATCGATTGATGGGGCCAACCCATCGTGTGATACCAAATCACTGGCGTCAATCCTGTATTATCATCTGTGGGGCCAACCCACTGTGGTGCTAAGCCACTGGGACGAGACGCTATGAGGTGCCAAACCTCTGGAGGTACCAAACCTCTAGTGACCATAGTTACAGTATGTTACCAAAACACTAGTGTCCGTCGACATAATGTCACTGCCCCCTCCTCTCATCATCCCATATCAAACAGTCATAAACAGAGTTCATACATTTATCACATGTATCAGATAAGCTATGCTTCCCAAAAGCATTATAATCAAACTCATATTAACAGGTACTTACCTGAACGTCACTTATACCAATACGGTGTTAAATCCAATGCTACATAAATCAGAGTTAGCATTCACAACATTTAGCACAGTTAATAAGTCATAAAGTGTGTATGTACACACCTGTCACCAACGAGAAGTCTAAATCCCGAAAAGAGAAGTCGGCCACCCTAGATCTACTTGTCCCTATATTCGGCCAAATACATGGGTTAGTATCATGGCCTTTTCGGCCCAAACCAAATGGAGAAAGGTTCCTTGTGAACCCGAAACCTTACCTATCACCCCCTTGAGTACCCACTTCGGTACTTGATATGCGATTCCTGCTTCACTCCTACATTCGGCCATCACTAAAGTTATTAGCCTTCGGCTTAAACGAATAATAAATAAATATAGATCCTTACCAAAATCACTTGACAGGGAATGGGCTTGGATCGTATACCTTAAGATCCCGGCACCTAAACAGAATCGATTCCATCACTGATTAGCCACTGAAATAATTCGGCTTTTCCCTTTTAATCAAGTCGACAGAGAGAAGGGGTATGGGAGAGGAGTTTCGACATACTTACCCTTGCTTTAATATTCGGCCAAGACTTCAAAATATGGAGGAGGAAAATTCGGTTATGTCTAGGGAGTAGGTTCGGCTAGAGAGAGTTTAACAGGGAGAAAAGGGGATTTCGGCAAAGGGTAAGGTGTAGGTTTGGCTAAGGTTGATTTCAATATTGATCAAGGCTTGCTCTTGAGTGGAAAAAAGGGAATGAAGAAGAAGTATGGGAGGAGTTTCGGCCAAGGTCTTGAGAGAATAGAAAAAGAAAACAAAGAGGGAAGAGGTTAGGAATTTCGGCTAATAGCTAAAAAAAAGAAAACAAGGTGGTAGGTTGAGGTTTTTATAGGCATTCGGCACCCCCCTTAAGCTTGCCGTCCACTCCTTTCAACAAGGAGTTCAAACACTAGCCAACTCCCCAATTCACTCCTAGCCACCTATTTGAATTAACTCAAATTAATTTGAATTAATTCCAAATAATCAATTAATAATCCCTTAATATCCAAATAATATCCCTATTTATCCTTTATTATCTAATTATCTAAATAATCAATAAAAAGAGTTTAAAGAGAGAAAAACTCTCCCTCCCTATGCCGTCCATATCAAGGTGCAAAAAGGGGATTTTCGTGACTCGAACCAAGGCTCTCCCTTATCCCTTGTGGCGTCACATGTAGCTCCTAAGTGGCCCTCCTTCTGCCACTTTTCCAAGCTGATTTTTATGCCAATAAATCCTCTATTTATTCTTGTAACCCCTACTTGCTAAGGCTCCTTACCTTTAAAGCTTCCAAATAAAAATTTTCTACTATCTCGAGCCAACTCAAGACCCTTAATTGAACCTTATCATTCCATGAATAATACCATAATAATTCAAACACAAGGAAAACATTTAATCACAAATAGCCCCGATTTTAGGATGTTACAGTTCTACCCCCTTAAAAGAATTTCGTCCTCGAAATTACCTGATCAGAAGAGGTGGGGGTATTGCTGCTGTATCACATCCTCGGGTTCCCACGTAGCTTCCTCGCACCATGGTTCCGCCATAGCACTTTCACTAAGGGCACTGACTTCCTACGCAGAACCTTCACATCTCGATCTAAGATCTGAACCGGTTCTTCCTCGAAAGATAAGTCCGAGCTGACCTCAATCTCTGCCACAGGCACAACGTGTGATGGATCTGACCGATATCGCCTAAGCATCGACACGTGGAAGACGTCATGAATCTGACTCAACTCCGTCGGCAGTTCGAGCTGATAAGCTATCGGTCCTACTTGTTTCAACACCGTATATGGGCCAATGAACCTTGGGCTTAGCTTTCCTTTCCGCCCAAATCTCAACACCTTTTTCCAAGGTGACACCTTCAGGAAAACCTTGTCCCCTACATCATACTCCATTTCTTTGCGCTTCAGATCAGCATAAGACTTCTGTCTATCTGACGCTTCCTTAAGACGAGCCCGAATCACCTTAACCTTGTCCTCCGTTTCCGTGACCAATTCTGGACCCAAGACTTGTCGTTCTCCCAACTCCGTCCAACATGTAAGAGTACGGCATTTCCGTCCATACAGTGCTTCGTATGGTGCCATCTGGATACTCGCTTTGTAACTATTGTTGTAGGCGAACTCGGCTAATGGTAAAAATTCCTCCCAACTACCTCGGAATTCCAAGACACAACCCCTCAGCATATCCTCTAAGATCTGTATGACCCTTTCTGATTGCCCGTCTGACTGTGGATGGAAAGCTGTACTGAAATCCAATCGCGTACCCAAAGCTTGATGTAACGCTTTCCAAAACCTTGACGTGAACCTTGGATCCCTACCTGAGATAATCGATACTGGCATACCATGCAACCTCACTATTTCACCCACATACAACTTCGCTAGCTTCTGGAGTGAGTAATCCATTCTCACCGGTATGAAGTGAGCTGATTTAGTCAGGTGGACCACAATTACCCAAACTGCATCCTTCTTGCTGGGCGTAAGGGGTAGCCCACTAACGAAATCCATAGTGATCCGCTCCCATTTCCACTGAGGGATCTTCACCGGTTGAAGTAACCCCGATGGCAACTGATGTTCAGCTTTAACTTGCTGACACGTCAGACACCTTCCCACGAACTCAGTTACCTCACGCTTCAACCCAGGCCACCAGAACTGTTTCCGCAAATCTCCATACATTTTGCTACCTCCAGGATGCATAGCGTATGGGCTGCTATGTGCATCTTGGAGAATCCTCGATCCACGTTGGCTTAACTTGCAACTCTGCCAAAAGACTTCCATCTTCGTATAGACTGAGATGGGCAAACATCGCCCTTAAGTCCGCCACGACCTTCCGACTCAACGCGTCAGCCACCACGTTAGCCTTACCCGGATGATACTCGATTAAACAGTAGTAGTCCTTCAACAGTTCAATCCATCGGCGCTGCCTTAAGTTCAAGTCCTTCTGAGTCAAGAGATACCTCAGACTTTTGTGATCCGTGTAAACTATCGACTTCTCCCCATAAAGGTAATGTCTCCATATCTTCAAAGCGAAGACTACTGCCGCTAACTCTAAATCGTGCGTTGGATAGTTTACCTCGTGTGGTCTTAACTGACGGGATGCATAAGCCACTACCTTCCCTTCCTGCATCAACACACATCCCAACCCAGTATAGGATGCATCACAATAAACCGTGAACATCTTTCCCGCCTCAGGCTGTACCAAAACCGGAGCTTCTGTCAGAATCTTCCTCAGCTTTTCAAAACTTTCTTGCTGTCTTTCCGACCAGACAAATGGTACTCCCTTCCTCAATAACTTAGTTAATGGTGTTGCGATTAACGAGAATCCTTCCATAAACCTTTGATAGTACCCTGCTAAACCCAGAAAGCTTCGAATCTCTGCCACCGACTTAGGCGGTTTCCAATCCAACACCGCTTCAATCTTGCGGGGATCCACTCTAATCCCTTCCGCTGACACCACGTGACCTAAGAAAGCCACTTCCCTTAGCCAAAATTCGCACTTACTGAATTTGGCATATAACTGCTTCTCCCTCAGTACTTGCAGCACTATTCGCAAATGCGCGTCATGCTCCTCTTCCGTCTTTGAGTAAACCAAGATGTCGTCTATGAATACCACCACGAATTGATCCAAGTACTGCTGAAACACCCTATTCATTAAGTCCATGAATGCCGCCGGTGCATTGGTCAACCCAAATGGAATCACTAGGAACTCTTAATGCCCATACCGAGTTCGGAATGCCGTCTTGTGAACATCAGCCTCCTTCACCTTAAGTTGATGGTAACCCGACCTAAGGTCTATCTTTGAAAATACTGACGCACCCTTCATGTAATATTCCGGGTTAGGGGCTATTTTGTTGTGGCATTGTTTGCATGTTAATGGCTTGTTATGTTGTTGTTTGTGTGGTTTCGGGGCTTAGTTGTAGGCTAGGAGTATGCCTGAGTAGGTGGGAAAATTTTAGTTTTTGAGCTTTATGTGAAGGGAGCTGGAGGAGCTGGGGTTTATATATTTTAATTGGTGAATTTTAGCACATAAGATGAGCTAGCAAAGTGGCAAAGCATGCGCCACTTGGAGCTGGTGTTTGGCGTCAATTGCAGGAGTGTGAGGTCCTGAGTTCAAGCTGCAAAATGCCCACATTTTGCTTCCATTTTGACGGCATGGAGGGGAGGAGTTGTAGGCAGTTCAAACTCTGCCTAAGACCAAGTCAAGTGCTGAGATGGTGGGTGGAGAGCAAATTGTGGAGGTGGACTTGTTCAAAGTAATTTGAATGGAAGGCTTGGAGTGTTTGGGGGAGTGGTGGCCGATTCTTTGGAGAGATTGTGGGGGAGTGGACGGCTTGGTGTGGGGGAGTGGTAGTGCCGAAATTCATTTGGGGAATTTTGGTGTTTTTTTTTTCGGTCAAAAATCTTTAGAAGCAAACTTCTTCTCTTGTCATACCAAAGCCGAAATTGTCCAAGAAAGTTCCTTCATTCTTCCTTCTTGAAACCGAAACCGTGGCTTGCCAAAATTTGTCTTGTGTTCTTAGTTTTCATTGCTAGCCGAAAGTTCACTTGAAGACACATTTTGGGTTGCTTCTTTTACATTGCTATTAGCCGAACCTAGCATTTCACTTGCATTTCTTTTTCTCTTTTGAAACCTTGATAGCCGAAAGTTCACTTCAAAGCATTCTTTTCCATTTTCTTTTCTTTCTCAAACCGAAGGTGCATTCCCATTTATCTTTCATTTCATTCTTCTTCTCTAAACCCTAACCGATTTTTCTTCAATTGGTCTCTTTCCATTTCTTTTGTGTGCCGTAACCTCTATTTCTTCCCACCTCTACTTCTTCGTTCTTTTTCATCTAAAGCTGAAAGTAGGAGTGTTAAACCCCTAGGGCCGAATATTTTTCTTCTTCTTGTTCAAAGTGGTGACCGAATCTCTCCCCTCTCCTAGTGGTGTCTATTTTGGCCGAATATTGGTGTAGTGTTGATCTCGTTTGTTTCTTTTAATCGTCGAGGAAGGTAAGTCTATAGCCGAAGGGTATTTCTTTCTCCCTTGTTCTTTGTTGATATTGGTCTGGCTAAGAACCGATTGTGGGATTGGTGAAAGAAGTTAATCTCCTGTTTTGTGTGAACTGATTCCATTGTAGGGTCTTTGGATTGAGGTGGGAATCAAGTGAGGCCTTTACCTGTCAGGGATCGATCGGTAAGTGGTGGTAAGAACGAGTTCTTTTAGTCGGGTTCGTTTAGTTTTCAAGCCAAGTTATCAAGATATTAACTGTTTTCTTTTCTAGGGTGTGATCGTTTGGTGGAAGAACCACCGTTTGGTTCGGGGTTTGGTAGGAAACCAAACCAATAGCAAGGTAAGGGATCAAAGTTAAACCCTTTGGTTTATTTGGTCTTAGTCGAATGGTGTAGAAGGCTAACCTATGTTTTGGCCGATTGTTGTTAGGAGCAAGAGGATCGAGGGTTAGATCGGGTTCTTTGGGATTTAGGCTTGCGATATACCAGGTGTGTAACTAACACACTTCTGTTTAGTAATACGATTAATAACCTGATTACTTATTAAAGTGAAACAATATGATTGATGGATTTGGTACCCGATGGGGTATAAGCACGGATACGGGTAAGTCCGTTTCATTACGAGATCTGTAGTGATATATGTGATAACATGTTTTATGATGTAAATACTATGAGATGCCATTTGAGCATGTTAGCATGATTGCATGTTTTATATCATTTGCATTAGTATGACATGTGTGGGTGATATGAGAGGAGGGGGAATATGATATCCGTGTCTTTGGGACACTGTGTCTTTGGGACACCAGAGGTTTGGCACCTCCAGTGGTTTGGTACCACAGATGATATTTTGTGACTTTGGGTCACCAGAGGTTTGGCACCTCAGCGTCTCGTCCCAGTGGCTTAGTACCACGGTGGGTTGGCCCCACAGTTGATTATACGGGATTGACGCCAGTGATTTGGTATCACACGATGGGTTGGCCCCATCATCGGATTTGTGACTGCGGTCACCAGTGATTTGGTATCACATGTGTCTTTGGGACACCAGAGGTTTGGCACCTCATTGCGACTCGTCCCTGTGGTTTGACACCACCGTGGGTTGGCCCCACTTATGAGATACGGGATTGTCGCTAGTGATTTGGTATCACACGATGGGTTGGCCCCATCATTGGATTAATCGTGACTTTGGGTCACCAGTGGTTTGGCACCACACTTAAGGATATCGTGACTTTGGGTCACCAGTGGTTTGGCACCACCAGTGGTTTGGTACCACACGGGGTAGAAAGGTGATATGGATGGTTAGGATCGGGGTGCATTAATTATGTTGCTATGATATGATGTGTGTTAGCATGTTGTATTATCGGGAGTGGGATTTATGCACTGAGTCTTGCGACTCACCCTCTCCTTTGACATTTCAGGTGATACTTAGACGCGGACATGGAGCCGGGATGGACACGAGGTGCTCATGCCAAGCTAAAATAAAGATTTGCTCAGACTATATAAATTTGGTACTTTAGCTTATTTATTACTATTTGGTTTTATTCTGGATTGTAAACGGCCTCTGAACTTATGTTCTTCTATGTTTATGCTTAAATTAGATTTTTAATATGCCTTAATAAATTAATTGGGTTAAGATTTACTAAAACTTGGAAAGGCAACGATTTCAAAACCACAAGCGATATGTTTTAAACGATACCATCGGGTATCACACTATGATTCTAGACAAAGGGAACTCAAATGTTTTTCTCCTAACTTAAACTCGATTTTCTATTAAGTAAAAGTGTTTTAGTAACAATAAGGAACAACTTGAGTCTATAAATGAGATAAACTCGTTTTTCTTAACTGAGTGAGTTTTCGAAATTTCTGAGTTTTCAAACAAAGCATCAGTTTTCAAACAATCATGCCCAAGATTTCTGCAAGTACAAAACCTATCAAACTGTTTTATCAAACTTTTAAACGGAAAACCTAAATCTCTCAAATACATTTTCCCCGTAACATACCAGATTCGGTTGTGGTGTATGGACCGGGTTTGGAGTGTTACAATTGTGGTATCAGAGCTAAGTTCAAAGGCTCGGCTGTGGGCCTGAGGCCCAAAATGTTTTCAAAAGTCTGTTTTAAGTGTTTTGTTTTGAAATATATGGTTTGAAAGGCATGACACCGAGTCTCCGGCACCAATCCACCCAGGTAAGTACCCCTCACTATTACTTGTGATTTGTTGGATATAATGTGATTGGATGATTAGCAATAGTGTATTACTTTAGAGATTGAAACTGATAGGATTCTGTGAACTCGCGAAAACAAAGCTTCTTTACTATTCATAAGACTTTGCTTTAAAACAGTGGAATAAATACTGATGCATAAAACTCCTAAATCAGATACGTAGAGAATTTAGTCATGAGTGCTCGAGGTGGACACGGTCGTGGACGAGGTCGTGGTAGGATGATGGTTTCTGAACCCATAGGATCTGGTCAGGGGTCAGAAAATGAGATACCGGTTCCGCCACCAGCTGGAGGTGGTGAATTCCAAGATCAGACTAGAGACGACGCAGTGTCACAGGCGATGCTGCGAGTGTTGGAAAGGGTAGCTGGAGTAGGTGGTGGTGCAGGAGCTAGGAAATCGGTGCCTGAGCGACTTCGGGCAAATGGGGCTGAATTCTTTCGAGGTGTTTCTGGTGTTGCTCCCAGTACGGCTGAGTATTGGCTGGAGGCAACGGAGCGGATCATAGATGATCTGGACTTGACTGCTGAGGAGAAGCTGAAGGGCATAGTATCGCTTCTTCGGGATGAGTCATACCAGTGGTGGCTCACGGTTCGGGACAGTGTGGCAGCAGAGGATCTGACATGGGATTATTTCAGGGCTGCATTTCAGAAAAAGTACATTGGGGCTAGCTACATCGACGCGCAGCAAAAAGCATTTCTGAGGCTAGTTCAGGGGAGTAAGTCTGTTTCCGAGTACGAGGCTGAGTTCTTGAAGCTGAGTCGGTATGCTAGGGGCATTGTGGCTACGGAGCATGAGAGGTGTGTTCGTTTCGAGGATGGTTTGAGAGACAAACTGAGATTGCTGATTGCTCCACAGCAGGAGCGTGAGTTTGCTGTTCTAGTTGAGAAGGCTAAGGTAGCCGAGGGTATTAAGGAGTCGGTAAGGCAGGGCATGGACAGGAACAGGCATAAGAGGAGCTTTGGGTCTTCTGGGTCGTCGGGTAATCCTCAGAAGAGGGCTAGACAGAGTGGGCCGAATCAATCTGGTAGGTTTATTGCTGCTAGTCAGGGACCGCCGCGGTGTAACCACTGCGGGAAATATCATTGGGGGGCTGCTGGACCGGTGGAAAAGGTTGCTTTGAGTGTAGTTCTCTGGAGCATCGAGTGAGGGACTGTCCGCGTAAGTTGGCCAGGATTCAGTCTGAGAGTCAGGGCCGTGCTCAGTTCAGGAATAATGGACCGCCACCGCAGAGGGGCCGTGGTAATGGCAGAGGAGGTAATGGTCCTGGTCGAGGCCGGGGAGCACCGGGCAGAGGTGCAGGTAGCTCTGAGGCCAGACAGCCTGGGTTAGTATATGCTGCGAGGCGCCGAAAGGAGGGCGACGCACCGGACGTCATAACTGGTACGTTTTTGATCTTTGGTTCTCCTTTTACTGCTTTGATTGATGTGGGTTCGACGCATTCTTACGTGGCTAGTAGTATAGTAGAGACCATGGACTTAGACTCTGAGATATCTTCTAGGCAGATAACTGTAATTAGCCCTTTAGGTCACTCTGTAGTAGTAGATAAGCTGTTTAGAGATGTACCCCTAGAACTCCAAGGGGTAGTGTTTGCTGCTGATCTGATGGAACTGTCGTTTGGGGAGTTCGATCTGATTCTTGGGATGGACTGGTTGGTTAAGTACCAGGCGAGGTTGGATTGCGCAGCTAAGCGCATGGTTCTTAGGACAGTTGAGGGTGATGAGGTGGCTATGATAGGTAATAGGAGAAATTACTTATCTAATGTGGTATCTGCCCTGAAGGCAGAGAAGATGGTCAGAAAGGGCTGTGAAGCGTATGTGGTTCATGTTTATGCCTTGGGGGCTAAAGAGTCTACTGTAGGGGCAGTCCGAACAGTTAAGGAATTTGCTGATGTGTTTTCGGAGGAGCTTCCGGGGTTACTGCCGGATCGTGAAGTAGAGTTCGGGATAGATCTGTTACCCGGAACTGCGCCAGTGTCTATTGCTCCGTATAGGATGGCGCCAAAGGAGTTAGTGGAGCTTAAGGCTCAGATCCAGGAGTTGTTGGACCGAGGCTTTATCAGGCCAAGTGTTTCGCCGTGGGGTGCGCCGGTACTCTTTGTCAAGAAGAAAGATGGTACGATGCGGATGTGCATAGACTACCGCTAGTTGAATAAGCTGACGATCAAAAACAAGCATCCGCTGCCACAGATAGATGACTTGTTTGATCAGCTGAAGGGTGCAGCGGTATTCTTGAAGATCGACTTGAGGTCTGGGTATCACCAGTTAAAGGTGAAGGAGGCTGATATCCACAAGACTGCGTTTCGGACTCGGTATGGGCACTACGAATTCCTGGTAATGCCGTTCGGGTTGACTAACGCGCCGGCAACGTTCATGGATATGATGAATAGGGTGTTTCAGCAGTATCTGGATCAGTTCGTCGTGGTTTTCATAGACGACATCTTGGTGTATTCAAAGACAGAGGAAGAGCATGATGCGCATTTGCGAGTGGTGCTACAGGTTTTGAGGGAAAAGCAGCTTTATGCTAAGTTCAGTAAGTGCGAGTTTTGGCTTAGAGAAGTGACTTTCTTGGGTCATGTAGTGTTAGCTGAGGGGATTAGAGTGGATCCTCGGAAGATTGAGGCAGTTTTGGATTGGAAGCCACCGAAGTCAGTGGCTGAGATTACGAGTTTTCTGGGTTTGGCAGGGTACTACCGAAGGTTCGTAGAGGGTCTCTCGTTGATCGCAGCACCGATGACCAAGTTGATAAGGAAAGAGGTTCCGTTTGTTTGGACTGAGAAGCAGCAGGAGAGTTTCGACAAGCTTAAGAAGATTTTGACAGAAGCTCCGGTTTTGATACAACCTGAGGCTGGTAAGGAATTCACAGTGTACTGCGATGCATCACATACGGGATTGGGTTGTGTGCTGATGCAAGAAGGTAAGGTTGTGGCTTACGCATCTCGGCAGCTGAGGCCACATGAGGTCAACTATCCGACGCACGATTTGGAGCTAGCGGCCGTAGTCTTCGCTTTGAAGATTTGGAGGCACTATTTGTACGGGGAGAGATCGATAGTCTACACAGATCATAAGAGTCTGAAGTACCTTTTGACTCAGAAAGATTTGAATTTGAGGCAGCGTAGATGGGTTGAGTTGCTGAAAGATTACGACTGTTCGATTGAGTATCATCCGGGCAAGGCTAACGTGGTGGCAGACGCATTGAGCCGCAAGGTTGTTTCGGACTTAAGAGCGATGTTTGCCCATTTGAGTTTGTATGACGACGGGAGTATTCTGGCAGAGTTGCAGATTAAGCCTACTTGGGTTGAGCAGATCAGAGAGAAACAGTTAGAGGATGAGGTTCTGAGTGCGCAGAGGTTGCAGGTACAGGATGGTGGTTTGGAGGGTTACAGCTTGTCTAGTGATGGGGTGCTATGTTTTCAAGGTAAAGCTTGTATGCCTAAAGATGTTGAGCTGAGGCACAAGATTCTTCAGGATGCACATAGCAGTCCATATGCTATGCATCCTGGAGGTAGTAAGATGTATAGGGATCTCAGAGAGCAGTTTTGGTGGCCTGGTCTGAAAAGGGAGGTGACAGAGTTGGTAGGGAAGTGTCTGACTTGTCAGCGGGTCAAGGCGGAGCATCAGTTGCCGTTAGGGTTGCTTCAGCCTGTGAAGATTCCTCAGTGGAAGTGGGAAAGGATAACCATGGATTTCGTCAGTGGATTACCACTTACGCCAAGCAAGAAGGATTCAGTTTGGGTAATTGTGGATCGACTGACTAAATCAGCTCACTTTATTCCAGTGAGGGTTGACTACTCACTTCAGAAGTTAGCAAAGCTGTATGTGTCAGAGATAGTGAGGCTACACGGTGTGCCAGTATCGATCATCTCCGATAGGGATCCCAGGTTTACGTCAAGCTTCTGGAAAGCGTTGCATCAGGCTCTGGGTACTCGGTTGGATTTTAGCACGGCTTTTCACCCGCAGTCTGACGGGCAATCAGAAAGGGTTATTCAGATGTTGGAGGATATGCTGAGAGGTTGCGTTCTGGATTTCAGAGGTAGTTGGGAGGAGTTTCTACCATTAGCCGAGTTTGCCTACAACAGCAGTTACCAAGCGAGCATCAAGATGGCACCGTATGAGGCGTTGTATGGTAGGAAGAGTCGCTCACCTACGTGTTGGACGGAGTTAGGTGAACGTCAGTTGTTGGGACCCGAGTTGGTTGCTGAGACCGAAGACAAGGTTAAGTTGATTCAGGCTCGATTGAAGGAAGCTTCGGACCGGCAGAAGTCTTATGCCGATCTTAAGCGAAGAGATATAGAGTTTTCTGTGGGGGATCAAGTTTTCCTGAAGGTCTCGCCATGGAAGAAGGTTTTGAGGTTCGAAGGAAAGGCAAGCTAAGTCCGAGGTTCATTGGGCCGTATAAGGTACTGAGACGAGTGGGACCAGTAGCGTATCAGCTTGAGTTGCCAGCAGAGCTAAGTCAGATTCACGATGTATTTCACATTTCGATGCTTCGGCGTTATCGTTCAGATTCGTCACATGTGGAAGCAGTGGAGGAGATCGAGGTAAACCCAGATTTGACCATGGAGGAAGAACCTGTGCAGATTCTAGATCGGGATGTGAAGGTTCTGCTTAGGAAGTCTGTGCCTTTGGTTAAGGTACTTTGGCGGAATCATGGCGTGGAGGAAGCTACGTGGGAACCCAAGGATGTGATGAGACAGCAATACCCGCAACTTTTCTGATCAGGTAATTTCGAGGTCGAAATTATTTTAAGGGGGGTAGAACTGTAATATTCCAGGTTAGGGGCTATTTTGTTGTGGCATTGTTTGCATGTTAATGGCTTGTTATGTTGTTGTTTGTGTGGTTTCGGGGCTTAGTTGTAGGCTAGGAGTATGCCTGAGTAGGTGGGAAAATTTTAGTTTTTGAGCTTTATGTGAAGGGAGCTGAAGGAGCTGGGGTTTATATATTTTAATTGGTGAATTTTAGCACATAAGATGAGCTAGCAAAGTGGCAAAGCATGCGCCACTTGGAGCTGGTGTTTGGCGTCAATTGCAGGAGTGTGAGGTCCTGAGTTCAAGCTGCAAAATGCCCACATTTTGCTTCCATTTTGACGGCATGGAGGGGAGGAGTTGTAGGCAGTTCAAACTCTGCCTAAGACCAAGTCAAGTGCTGAGATGGTGGGTGGAGAGCAAACTGTGGAGGTGGACTTGTTCAAAGTAATTTGAATGAAAGGCTTGGAGTGTTTGGGGGAGTGGTGGCCGATTCTTTGGAGAGATTGTGGGGGAGTGGACGGCTTGGTGTGGGGGAGTGGTAGTGCCGAAATTCATTTGGGGAATTTTGGTGTTTTTTTTTTTGGTCAAAAATCTTTAGAAGCAAACTTCTTCTCTTGTCATACCAAAGCCGAAATTGTCCAAGAAAGTTCCTTCATTCTTCCTTCTTGAAACCGAAACCGTGGCTTGCCAAAATTTGTCTTGTGTTCTTAGTTTTCATTGCTAGCTGAAAGTTCACTTGAAGACACATTTTGGGTTGCTTCTTTTACATTGCTATTAGCCGAACCTAGCATCCCACTTGCATTTCTTTTTCTCTTTTGAAACCTTGATAGCTGAAAGTTCTCTCCAAATCATTCTTCTCCATTTTCTTTTCTTTCTCAAACCGAAGGTGCATTCCCATTTATCTTTCATTTCTTTCTTCTTCTCTAAACTCTAACCGATTTTTCTTTAATTGGTCTCTTTCCATTTCTTTTGTGTGCCGTAACCTCCATTTCTTCCCACCTCAACTTCTTCGTTCTTTTTCATCCAAAGCCGAAAGTAGGAGTGTTAAACCTCTAGGGCCGAATCTTTTTCTTCTTCTTGTTCAAAGTGGTGACCGAATCTCTCCCCTCTCCTAGTGGTGTCTATTTTGGCCGAATATTGGTGTAGTGTTGATCTCGTTTGTTTCTTTTAATCGTCGAGGAAAGTAAGTCTATAGCCGAAGGGTATTTCTTTCTCCCTTGTTCTTTGTTGATATTGGTCTGGCTAAGAACCGATTGTGGGATTGGTGAAAGAAGTTAATCTCCTGTTTTGTGTGAACTGATTCCATTGTAGGGTCTTTGGATTGAGGTGGGAATCAAGTGAGGCCTTTACTTGTCAGGGATCGATCGGTAAGTGGTGGTAAGAACGAGTTCTTTTAGTCGGGTTCGTTTAGTTTTCAAGCCAAGTTATTAAGATATTAACTGTTTTCTTTTCTAGGGTGTGATCGTTTGGTGGAAGAACCACCGTTTGGTTCGGGGTTTGGTAGGAAACCAAACCAATAGCAAGGTAAGGGATCAAAGTTAAACCCTTTGGTTTATTTGGTCTTAGCCGAATGGTGTAGAAGGCTAACCTATGTTTTGGCCGATTGTTGTTTGGAGCAAGAGGATCGAGGGTTAGATCGGGTTCTTTGGGATTTAGGCTTGCGATATACCAGGTGTGTAACTAACACACTTCTGTTTAGTAATACGATTAATAACCTGATTACTTATTAAAGTGAAACAATATGATTGATGGATTTGGTACCCGATGGGGTATAAGCACGGATACGGGTAAGTCCGTTTCATTACGAGATCTGTAGTGATATATGTGATAACATGTTTTATGATGTAAATACTATGAGATGCCATTTGAGCATGTTAGCATGATTTCATGTTTTATATTATTTGCATTAGTATGACATGTGTGGGTGATATGAGAGGAGGGGGAATATGATATCCGTGTCTTTGGGACACTGTGTCTTTGGGACACCAGAGGTTTGGCACCTCCAGTGGTTTGGTACCACAGATGATATTTTGTGACTTTGGGTCACCAGAGGTTTGGCACCTCAGCGTCTCGTCCCAGTGGCTTAGTACCACGGTGGGTTGGCCCCACAGTTGATTATACGGGATTGACGCCAGTGATTTGGTATCACACGATGGGTTGGCCCCATCATCGGATTTGTGACTGCGGTCACCAGTGATTTGGTATCACATGTGTCTTTGGGACACCAGAGGTTTGGCACCTCATTGCGACTCGTCCCTGTGGTTTGACACCACCGTGGGTTGGCCCCACTTATGAGATACGGGATTGTCGCTAGTGATTTGGTATCACACGATGGGTTGGCCCCATCATTGGATTAATCGTGACTTTGAGTCACCAGTGGTTTGGCACCACACTTAAGGATAGCGTGACTTTGGGTCACCAGTGGTTTGGCACCACCAGTGGTTTGGTACCACACGGGGTAGAAAGGTGATATGGATGGTTAGGATCGGGGTGAATTAATTATGTTGCTATGATATGATGTGTGTTAGCATGTTGTATTATCGGGAGTGGGATTTATGCACTGAGTCTTGCGACTCACCCTCTCCTTTGACATTTCAGGTGATACTTAGACGCGGACATGGAGCCGGGATGGACACGAGGTGCTCATGCCAAGCTAAAATAAAGATTTGCTCAGACTATATAAATTTGGTACTTTAGCTTATTTATTACTATTTGGTTTTATTCTGGATTGTAAACGGCCTCTGAACTTATGTTCTTCTATGTTTATGCTTAAATTAGATTTTTAATATGCCTTAATAAATTAATTGGGTTAAGATTTACTAAAACTTGGAAAGGCAACGATTTCAAAACCACAAGCGATATGTTTTAAACGATACCATCGGGTATCACACTATGATTCTAGACAAAGGGAACTCAAATGTTTTTCTCCTAACTTAAACTCGATTTTCTATTAAGTAAAAGTGTTTTAGTAACAATAAGGAACAACTTGAGTCTATAAATGAGATAAACTCGTTTTTCTTAACTGAGTGAGTTTTCAAAATTTCTGAGTTTTCAAACAAAGCATCAGTTTTCAAACAATCATGCCCAAGATTTCTGCAAGTACAAAACCTATCAAACTGTTTTATCAAACTTTTAAACGAAAAACCTAAATCTCTCAAATACATTTTCCCCGTAACATACCAGATTCGGTTGTGGTGTATGGACCGGGTTTGGGGTGTTACACTTCAGTTGGTCAAACAAGTCATCGATCTGAGGCAACGGATACTTGTTTTTTATTGTTAACTTGTTTAACTGACGGTAGTCGATGCACATCCGCATAGAACCGTCCTTCTTCTTGACAAACAATACAGGTGCTCCCCATGGAGATATACTAGGTCGAATAAACCCTCTATCCAAGAGCTCCTGAATTTGAGCCTTCAGCTCCACCAATTCCTTTGGTGCCATTCGATACGGTGCTATAGATACAGGTGTCATTCCAGGTAGCAAATCTATACCGAATTCGACTTCCCGATCCGGAGGCAAACCCGGAAGTTCTTCTGGGAATACATCAGCGAATTCCCCTACTGTTCGGACCTTTCCAACCGCTGACTCCTTAGCCTCCAAGGCACAAATTCGAACCAAAAATGCCTCACACCCTTTTTTGACCATTTTCTCAGCCTTCAAGGCCGACACCACATTGGATAGGTAATCTCTTCTATTACCGATCATAACCACTTCATCCCCTTCGGCCATCTTAAGAACCATGAACTTAGCAGTGCAATCCAACCTCGCCCGGTACTTAACTAACCAGTCCATCCCGAGGATCAAATCGAACTCCCCAAACGGCAGTTCCATCAGATCAGCCACAAACACGACCCCTTGGAGTTCTAGGGGTACATCCCTATAAAGCTTGTTCACAACTACAGAATGGCCTAAAGTGCTAATTACAGTCATCTCCCTAGCAGCAGTATCAGAGTCTAGGTTCAAAGTCTCTACCACACTACTAGCTACGTATGAATGCGTCGAACCCACATCTATTAATGCAACATAAGGAAGACCGAAAATTAGAAACGTACCGGTTATGACATCCGGTGCGTCACCCTCCTCGCGACGCCTCACCGCATAGACTAAGCCTGGCTGCCTTGCCTCTGTATTCCCTGCGCCTCTGCCCTGAGTTCCGCGACCACGATTAGCACCATTTCCCCCTCTACCATTACCACGACCTCTCTGTGGTCCCACCATTCTATCCTGAGTACGGTTCTGCCCCTCTGACTAATTCTGAGCTCGCTTCCGGGGACAATCCCTCACGCGGTGATCCAAAGACCCACATTCAAAGCAACTCCGCTCACCAGTCCAACAACCTCCCCAATGGGCTTTTCCACAGCGATTGCACTGAGCCGGTCTCTGATTAGTAGTCGTGGGCCTTGCTGCCTGATTTGGCCCACTCTGCCTAGCCTTTTTCTGGACATTACCACCTGTCCCAGATGACCCAAAGCCTCTCTTCTGCTTGATCCTATCGTAGTTTTGCCTCACAGATTCCTTGATCCTTTCGGCTACCTTAGCCTTTTCCACTAGAGACGAAAACTCACAAACCTGCTGCGGAGCAATCAGCAGCCTCAAATCATCTCTAAGTCCATCCTCGAAGCGGACACAGCGCTCATGTTCGGTAGCCATGATGCCTCTCGCATATCTGCTCAGCCTTAGGAATTTCGCCTCATACTCCGACACGGACTTAGTTCCTTGTACCAATCCCAGAAAAGCCTTTCTCTGCGCGTCAGTGTAGCTGGTACCCACATACTTTTTCTGGAAAGCAGCCTTAAAGTAATCCCACGTAAGATCATCCACTGTGGTACCATCTCGGATAGTAAGCCACCACTGATATGCTTCATCCTTCAGAAGAGACACTGCTCCTTTCAGCTTCTCCTCATTAGTCAGGTCAAGATCGTCCATGATCCTTTCCGCTCCCGACACGCCCTGGAACACCTCAGCTCCATTGGACCGAATTCGCTCGGGAACAGATTTCCGAGCTCCCAGATTTCCACCAGCCCCAGCCACCAACTCGAGAACTCGCAACATAGCTTGCGATACTGCCTCACCCCCTGTCTGATCCTGCTCCTCAGCTCCAAAAGTTGGGGGTGGTGGCGGCAGTGGTACCTCATTTTTAGAACCCTGACCCGACCTGACAGGTTCAGACACGGTCATCCTTCCCCTACCGCGTCCACGTCGGCCACGTCCTCTAGAGCTCATTCTAATTAACGCACTTTTAATCTGATTAAGAAAAATTTTATGGATTAGTAATTTGTTCCACTTGATTATCCGCGACGAAATTTTTATGAAGAAGTTTAATAAGGATTCTTTCGATCAAACAATGTTTTAAGCATTCTACCCTAGTTCACACAAAAGGGCACATCCATTCCCTAATACTTTCCATACCTATTCACTCTTCGGACATTTCTGTCCTGTTTCTATCCTAGGGGTATTTTCGTCAATTTCCTACAGGGTATTTTTGTATTAAAAATCGAGGGATTTCAAACTTTAATAAAGCAGGTCACTTTGAAATTCCCAAAACTAAAGAGCATTTCTGAGAATTTGTAAAATTTGAAGTTATGGCATCATTTTAGAAACTATGGGTATTTTGGTAATTTTGCAAGTTGAGGGCATTTTCGTAATTTTCCAAAACCAAAGCATTTTATTGGTGATTTGCAAAGTAGAGTTTTCGGATATTTCTAAAAATAATAAAATTTTTGGGCAAAACCATTGAATTGATATTTTATGAACCAAGGGCATTTTAGTAATTTTACCCCTAAGGGCATTTCTGTAATTTTCACAAATCAAATTTTCCGGGGAAAACATTATAAAAAAATGGTTGTTCTCATATTGAAAAGTGTGATTTTAAAAGTAAAAAAAAAACTAAGTTTTTGTTTTTTTTTCGAAAACATGGCTAGTTCCCTTTCGGGTTTTAGTCATTATGTTTAGCCTATGACCGAGCCCTCTTGGTCAGGGTGAACCAAAGCTACGCACCAGGCAGGATTCGAGTGGAGAGGAGGTGAGTCACACGGACTGCTTAAATACCAAGCTCCCACCGAAACCTTTCTAGACATGCGCACAGAGGTTGCCACACCACTGAGCCCTTTGAGTTAAGGTGAACCGAAGCTACGCACCAGGTAGGATTCCTGCGAAGAGGTGGTGAGTCACTAGGACTGCTTAAATACCAGGCTCTCCCGGATCCAATCCTAGACATGCGTACAGGGGTTACCACACCCTAGCTTAGTGACTTAGCCATAGGTTGGTTTAGTTCATTAAGTCTTATGTTCTGTTTGTGTATTTGAGTAATCTAATCCTAGGGTTCACATTCCTATGAGTCTATTCTACGTTCCATTCTTCCTACCCTTCTACAGAAGATAATTCACAAAGAAGCTAGAAGTACTTACCTAGGCGGATAGGTGCCGGAGACTCGGTGCCATGCTGTCTAAAACCAAAATCATTTTTCAAAAAGGCCTACCAAAACATTTTGGGCCTTGGGCCCCCACAGCCGAGCTTTGAACTGGGCTCTGATACCAATTTTGTAACAACCCAAACCCGGCCCAAAACGCTATGACCGAATTTGGTTTGCTACGGAGAAAATATTTTGAAATCTTTTAAAACCGGTTTAAGTTTTCGATAAAAGATAGCGTCTTGTTAAAACAGTTGAGGTGTATAAAACCCATACTTAGATTTATTTTGAAAATATTTATTAAATCAAGTTATTATATATATTTTAGAATGTACCCGATGGTACTCAAAAAAAACATTTTCGATTTGATTTAGAAAAACGTGTGACTTGCTATTACCCTGATTAAATAGTTTAAAACTAGTATTCAAAGCAGGTAACAATAACAAAATAATAAAAGGAGTTATTGGAGGCCTTATTACAACCCAATTAAAATCAAACCAACAATTGAAAAAAAAAATAACCAAAATTTAAAGTTTATTAACTTTAAATCCCACTGCATGGCCACCTCGAGTCCATCCGGTCCACATCCGCGATCTACATGTCACCTGAAAAATATAAAGGAGAAGGTGAGTCACCAAGACTCAGTATGTAACCCTTCCCCTGGTTTAAAGCCACATCATACACAAATTATAACAATTAACATGCATCAAATCGTATACCCAACCTAACCATCCGTATCACCTTTCTCTACCCCGGGTGGTACCAAACCACTGGTGACTTAAAGTCACAGATGTGATGCCAAATCACTGGAGCTGCCAAACCTCTGGTGTCCGAAGACACAAATCGATTGATGGGGCCAACCCATCGTGTGATACCAAATCACTGGCGTCAATCCCGTATTATCATCTGTGGGGCCAACCCACTGTGGTGCTAAGCCACTAGGTCGAGACGCTATGAGGTGCCAAACCTCTGGAGGTACCAAACCTCTGGTGACCGTAGTCACAGTGTGTTACCAAAACACTGGTGTCCGTCGACATAATGTCACTGCCCCCTCCTCTCATCATCCCATATCAAACAGTCATAAACAGAGTTCATACATTTATCACATGTATCAGATAAGCTATGCTTCCCAAAAGCATTATAATCAAACTCATATTAACAGGACTTACCTGAATCGTCACTTATACCAATACGGTATTAAATCCAATGCTACATAAATCAGAGTTAGCATTCACAACATTTAGCACGGTTAATAAGTCATAAAGTGTGTATGTACACACCTGTCACCAACGAGAAGTCTAAATCCCGAAAAGAGAAGTCGGCCACCCTAGATCTACTTGTCCTTATATTTGGCCAAATACATGGGTTAGTATCATGGCCTTTTCGGCCCAAACCAAATGGAGAAGGGTTCCTTGTGAACCCGAAACCTTACCTATCACCCCTTGAGTACCCACTTCGGTACTTGATATGCGATTCCTGCTTCACTCCTACATTCGGCCATCACTAGAGTTATTAGCCTTCGGCTTAAACGAATAATAAATAAATATAGATCCTTACCAAAATCACTTGACAGGGAATGGGCTTGGATCGTATACCTTAAGATCCCGGCACCTAAACAGAATCGATTCCATCACTGATTAGCCACTGAAATAATTCGGCTTTTCCCTTTTAATCAAGTCGACAGAGAGAAGGGGTATGGGAGAGGAGTTTCGACATACTTACCCTTGCTTTAATATTCGGCCAAGACTTCAAAATACGGAGGAGGAAAATTCGGTTATGTCTAGGGAGTAGGTTCGGCTAGAGAGAGTTTAACAGGGAGAAAAGGGGATTTCGGCAAAGGGTAAGGTGTAGGTTTGGCTAAGGTTGATTTCAATATTGATCAAGGCTTGCTCTTGAGTGGAAAAAGGGAATGAAGAAGAAGTATGGGAGGAGTTTCGGCCAAGGTCTTGAGAGAATAGAAAAAGAAAACAAAGAGGGAAGAGGTTAGGAATTTCAGCTAATAGCAAAAAAAAAAAGAAAACAAGGTGGTAGGTTGAGGTTTTTATAGGCATTCGGCACCCCCCCTTAAGCTTGCCGTCCACTCCTTTCAACAAGGAGTTCAAACACTAGCCAACTCCCCAATTCACTCCTAGCCACCTATTTGAATTAACTCAAATTAATTTGAATTAATCCCAAATAATCAATTAATAATCCCTTAATATCCAAATAATATCCCTATTTATCCTTTATTATCTAATTATCTAAATAATCAATAAAAAGAGTTTAAAGAGAGAAAAACTCTCCCTCCCTATGTCGTCCATATCAAGGTGCAAAAAGGGGATTTTCGTGACTCGAACCAAGGCTCTCCCTTATCCCTTGTGGCGTCACATGTAGCTCCTAAGTGGCCCTCCTTCTGCCACTTTTCCAAGCTGATTTTTATGCCAATAAATCCTCTATTTATTCTTGTAACCCCTACTTGCTAAGGCTCCTTACCTTTAAAGCTTCCAAATAAAAATTTTCTACTATCTCGAGCCAACTCAAGACCCTTAATTGAACCTTACCATTCCATGAATAATACCATAATAATTCAAACACAAGGAAAACATTTAATCACAAATAGCCCCGGTTTTAGGATGTTACACATCTCAAGACGCCGGAGTCATACTCAAGACGGAGGATCTCTCTTCAATTCCTTCAGGGAGTTTTAGGGTTTTCTTATGTTTTGTTTTATCTTTTCTTTTGAGATGTATTCTTTTATCGTTATGAACTAAACCCTCAGATACCTGAGGGGGATGAAACCTAAGATGAATCCTGTTATCGTTTGCTGAACTATATGATAAATACTTTATTTGTTCTTAATTATGTGTTCTTAATTCTTGTTTTGATATTTCTGGGATATTGATTCAAGTTTGATGTGCTTAGGTGGATGAGGAAAAGTCCCTGCCTAAGAGTAGATCTAGCATAATTAAGCGGAGTTGATCGCACGCCTAGACATAGGGTGACAAGATTTTGCCGGATTAGGGTGAAACCTAATATGGGAGTCCATAGATAGAGTTAATGCAATTTTAGGGGTTTTAATTAGAAAGAGATTTCAATTAATCAACCTAGGGTTAGACGTTAGTAGCCTCGACGGAGGTATTAATATAACTTAGGGAATCCTACGGATCAAGTCAAGTGAATAAATCATCTGGTTCAGAGTTAGATAACAAGTGAAGTCTAGGTGGATTCTTCCTCAGGTATTGTCTTAATCAATTGGTTTTTCCCAAAGTATTTTTCCCCAATTCATTCTCTTTGTCTTTGCATCTTTAGCTTAGTTGTTAGTTAATTTTAGATTAGATAAAAATTCCTTTAATTCTTAGGCTAAATAATAAAAAGAAAGTTAGTATTAGTACTTCAGGTTCCTTTGGGTTCGACAATCCGGTCTTGCCACTAAGCTATACTACTGTTCGATAGGTGCACTTGCCTCAAGTCGTTGTCATAGTTAGTTTCTAGGCTCGATCATTCTTTTTATAAATGTTGAAGACTCTGACATACGATCACCATTTCACGTTCATATAACCCATAATGGCCACATCACATTCTTATGGCCCACTAGGCCCAAATCTCAGTCATATGACCCATTAGGCCCAAAACAAATCCAAATCATGTAACATGCATGCCTGACCCAACTCATATAATCAAATTAATCCATTTCATCAAACTTAGCCTCAGGGCCCATCGGGCCCATTTCGGCTTTTCGACTTTCCAGCATTGCCGATTTTGTGTGTGCATAGTGTTTGTACACACCTGGTTACAACGTGTGCTGTAAACCCCTTAATCACGAACCTACAATAGTCACCACTTAACGATTAAACTTGGCTTAATACACACTTTATAAAAAACTGAAACCTCACCGTAACCTTACCGTGTGCCACACGTTCTAGTAACCCTTCCTTAGCTACTATTCGCGAATATCCCTAGATCTGCACCCAAACATATATCATCAAAATCGAGTGACTCATTTTTCACACAAGTCACCCCTATAAGCCATACCTACATTCGGCCATCCATTAATCCATAACTGAGACGAGTACACTTACCACTTTGCTAACGATCCTTACCACGCTTGCGATCTCTGAACCCTACCCTTGTTAAAACCAGGTTAACGACGATGAGAAGTTAGATAGCCCTTCGACCTTTACTGAACATACTAAAGGAAAATTTGACTAAGTACTTACCCAAGGAGTAATCAGCCCAGGAAGCTTTCGGCTTTTGAGACTAGTATGGTGACAGGGGCAATTTGGCACCAATAGGAAGAGGAAGAGAAGAGGTGATTCGGCTAGAACCAAAGGTAAACCAAAAAGAGAATTTGAGAAGAGAGGATATGGAGGATTCAGCTTCCGAACACTTAGAGGGAAAAAGGGTGTTTGGACAGCTCACAAGTGAAGAATTCGGCTAGAGGGAAAAATAAAATTTTGGCATTACCCTAGGAACCTAATTCGGCACCTATATATATAGCCCTTAGCCGAAACTTCCTTTCCCCCAGATTCCAAATCAGCACCAATACATCCACCCCCAATCCCTATCTTTTCTCCCATATCTTTACCTTAAATTTCTCTCCTGAACACTCCCTTCCAGAGTCCCCTCCAATACCACCACCTTTTGTCTAGGTGCAAAAATAAAACTCCTTAATTCACCCCTCTTAGGCCTCGAACCTTGGACCTCCTTAACTGACAAACATGCCACCTTATAGCTCCCTAGGTGACGTCACTTGCCATTGGACCACAAGCCCATTTATGTCCTATTTTCTCTTAATCCGCTTAAGAGGCCTAATGCCTGAGACTAGGGTCCACTAAAGCAAGAAAAAATAAATTTTTCCCTAAGGTCTTACCTATCTCTAAGGCTTCAAATAATCCCTATGATACCTTAAAATTAATATTCTAAGTGCTACACATACATACTAACTTCAATGCATAGAAATTAGGGTTTCGGGATTTTTTGGGCGTTACACATCAACACATGAAACACATTATGAATCTTTTCCAACTCAGATGGTAAGGACAACCGAAAAGCCACTAGCCCAATTTGCTCAGTAATCTCATACGGTCCGATAAATCGCGGACTTCATTTCCCTTTTCTACCAAATCTAAGTATTTTCTTCCACGGTGAGACTTTTAGAAATATTTTATCCCCGATCTGAAACTCAATATCTTTTTGTTTCAAGTCTGGGTACGATTTCTGTCGATCCAAAGCTACTTTCAAACTTTCACGAATCACTTTCATTTTTTCTTTTGTTTCTCTGATCAAATCAACTCCGTGAATCTTATTCTCACTAAACTTAGTCCAACACAATGATGTTCGACATTTACATCCATATAGAGCTTCGTATGGTGCCATCTTTATACTCGATTGAAAGCTATTATTATAAGCAAATTCAATCAACGGTAGATATTTCTCCCAGCTACCTTCAAACTCAAAAATGCAACATCCCAACATATCTCAACTATTTGAATAACTTGTTCGGACTGACCATCCATTTGTGGGTGAAACGCAGTGCTAAAATGCAGCTTTGTACCTAAAGCTTCTTGCAATTTCTTCCAAAATCGTGAAGTGAATCTCGGATCTCTATCTGAAACAATAGATAGTGGCATTCCCTTCAATCGAACGATCTCTGAGATATACAACTCAACTAATTTATCTAGCAAGAAATCTGTTTGTGCCGGAATAAAATAAGCTGATTTCGTCAATCTATCAACAACAACCCAGATCGCATCTTTCTTTTTCGGAGATAAGGGCAAACCCGATACAAAGTCCATTGTTACTGTAACACCCCAAACCCGGACAAGACACCACGTCCGAATCTGGTATGCTACGGGGAATCATTTCCGAAAAGTTAGATTTTCCATTTAAAGGCTGAGTGAAAACACAGTGTGTTTGAAACAAATTTGAGTAGACTTGTTTGAAAAACGGTTGATGTATTTGAAACCCGGAGATTTTGAAAACTTAGCCAGAATGTGTAGTTAAAACGAGTTTATACCATTTAAAACCTCATTGGTTTCCTAGTGATACATAAAACACTTTTAAACTTAGGAGAACTACAAGTTTGAATTGGAAACCAGTTGTATTTGTTTATCATAAAGACTTAGTGTGATACCCGATGGTATAGTTTAAAAACACAGTGCGTTATAGTTTTGAAATCATTATCTTTCCAAGTTTTAGTAAAATTTATTCCAAGTTACTTTGTTAAGGCATGTCAAAAATCAACTTAAAGCGTAAACAACATAAAACATAACTTTAAAGGCCTTTTACAAATCCAAATAAAACCCAATTAGAAGTAACTAAACTAAAGTACCCAAATAGTAGAGTCTGAGTAAAACTTTATTAAGCATGGCAGGTGCACCCCGAGTCCATCCCGGCTCCATGTCCGCGTCTACGAGTCACCTGAAATGTCAAAGGAGAGGGTGAGTCGAGTGACTCAGTGTGTAAATCCCGCTCCCGAAGAAACAACATGCCAACACACATCATACATAGCAACATAATTAATGCAACCCGATCCTAACCATCCATATCGCCTTTTCTACCCCGTGTGGTACCAAACCACTGGTGGTGCCAAACCACTGGTGACATTTAGTCACAATGTGTTACCAAAACACTGGTGTCCCAAAGACACAATATCCGTCAATGTGGTACCAAACCACTGGTGTCCCAAAGACACAATTGTGCTACCAAAGCACTGGTGACCGAAGTCACAAATCCAATGATGATGGGGCCAACCCATCGTGTGATACCAAATCACTAACAGACGATCCCATATTTCAAGTGGGGCCAACCCATGGTGGTCAAACCACAGGGACAAGTCGCAATGAGGTGCCAAACCTCTGGTGTCCCAAAGACACAATGTGCTACCAAAGCACTGGTGACCGTAGTCACAAATCTGGTGATGGGGCCAACCCATCGTGTGATACCAAATCACTGGCGTCAATCCCGTATCTCACAAGTGGGGCCAACCCACGGTGGTCAAACCACAGGGACGAGACGCTGAGGTACCAAACCTCTGGAGGTGCCAAACCTCTGGTGACCCAAAGTCACAAAGTTGTGTTACCAAAACACTGGTGCTCGTCAGCACAAATTATTACTGCTCCCTCCACTCATATCACCCATCAACATACCATACTCATGTAATCATGCATCTCATACAAGTCATGCATATTATGCCCACATACCAAGCATTACCTCCCATAGCATACATACATAACATAGATCATGATATCATACTTCATTAATAGTACTCATAATAGAACAGACTTACCCGAATCGTACACATACCCTATTTGGGTATCCAATTGTCCATCATACTGTTGTAATTTTTAACAGGCAAACAGGTTTATTAATAATATTACTAAGTATCAGTGTGTTAGTTTACACACCTGATAATACGAGTCTAGAAATCCTGACAAAAGCGATCTAAGTCCTTTGATTATCTGGCCCCTAGAATCGGCCAAAAGAAAACCATTAGGCAACCCCAAAATTCGGCCAACATCAATTAACCAAAAGGGTTAATATCAATCCCTTACCTTCACTTGATTTGGTTTCCTACCAAATCCGAACCACAAAGGTCCCTCTTTCCAATCGGCCACCACCTAAGGAAAAGAATCATTAATCTCTTGTAGCCTAACTTAATGAAATCAAACGAGTGAAGTAATATCACTTACCACACTTACCCAATCACTTAACAGATGAAGACGGCTCCTCTTGTTTGCTTCCACACTCCAATGACCCTATAACAAAGAGATTAACATCCTTCCTTAATAGCCAAAACCGGCCTTTGACCAAGCCACAATTAATTTAAAAAAAAAACCAAAAGGGGACAAAATGGCCATTCGGCCAAGAGCTTACCAACCCCCAACCGACTGAAACTAAGAGCCCAACACGTTCACCACCCTTCTAATATTCGGCCACCAAGGAACTATTAAGAGAGAAGAGAGTTTCGGCCAAGGCTACAAAAGAAAGAAGAGGATTCGGCTTATAGCTGTTCAACACCCTTAGATTCGACTTTAAGAGGGAAAAAGAGAATAAAATTTGTGAGATGAGGATGGAATTTCGGCAATGGGATATTTGGAAGAAAAGAAGTGGATGGACTGAAAGTATTTCGGTTTAGAGAAGGTGTGTTGAAGAATATAGTTTCGGCTAAGGTGTTTTCAAAGGCCAAACAAGAAGAGAAAATGTGAGAGAAGAGAGCTATCTTCGGTTTGCACAATTGAAGAAGAAAGGGAAGTGAAGATGCTTGAGCACTTTCGGCCACACCTACTCAAAAGCAAAACAAATTCGGTACATGGGAGCTTTGAACCTTCGGTTTTCCAAGAAGAAAAGAATGAAAATTGACCAAAAAGAAAACTTTGTTTGACAACCAAAAAGTGACCGAAAATGCACCAAGTAACCAAAATAGAATTCGGCACACTCCCACTCCCCTATGCCAAGCCGTCACTCCCCCTCCAACTCCCCTAGAATTCGGCCAAAAATCCCCCCATTCACTCCACTCCTCACAATTCAAACGTGATGACCAAGTCCTCCTCCTAAACTTCCTCTCCACCCTCCATTTGAAAGTGAAGACTTGGTCCAAGGTAGTGTTCTAATTGCTCTCTACCTCTACCCCCATGCCGTCCAAAATAGGTGACAAAAAGGGGACTCTGCTGCTTGAACTCTGAACCTCCCTCACCTGAAGATGACGCCACACCTAGCTCCCAAGTGACACATGCCTTGCCACTTTGCCAGCTCTTCCTTTGTGCTATGAAACCACAAATATAATTCTTAAACCCCAGCTTCCTCAGCTCCCTTCACCTAACACCCAAAAACCAAAATTTTCCCATTCACTCAGGCACACTCCTAGCCTACAATTAAGCCCCTAAAACACCGAAATAGCAGTACAGCACACTAAATACATGCAACAACATGCAGCAACAAAATAGCCCCTAACCCGGGATATTACAGTTACTCTATCCCACTTCCACTCGGGAATCATAATATGCTGTAATAAACATAACGACAGTTGATGTTCATCTTTGACATGCTGACAGATCAAACATTTTGAAACAAATTCTGAGATATCTCGTTTCATGTCGTGCCACCAATAAAGCTGTTTCAAATCGTTATACATTTCTGTGCTTTCCGGATGTACTGATAAACAACTACTGTGTGCTTCGTTTAGAATTTTCTAAATAAGCTCGAGATTTCTCGGTACGTAAATTCTACCTCGAAACATCAAACATTCATCAGGCTCTATTTGAAACACTGAATCAGAAGTCAACTCACATTGAGTTAGTTTTGCTTGCAATTTATTATCAAATTTTTAAGCCTCACAAATCTGTTATAGAAATAGTGGTCTCACTTTCAACTTGGCTACTATCGAACCATCGTCGGACAAGGCTAATTGTGTGTTCAAAGCACGTAAAGCAAATAAGGATTTTCGGCTCAAAGCATCAGCAACTACGTTCACTTTCTCCGGATGATAATCAATCACTAATTCATAGTCCTTTAGCAATTCTAACAATCTCCGCTATCGTAAATTCAAATCCTTCTGAGTCATCAGATATTTCAAGCTTTTGTGGTAGTATAAATATGGCATTTCTCACCAAACAAGTAATGGCGCCAAATTTTCAATGCGAACACTATTGCAGCTAATTCAAGATCGTGCGCCTGATAATTCTTTTCATGCGACTTCAACTGTCTCGAGGCATAAGCTACAACTTTGCCTTCCTACATCAAAACACAACCCAGGCCATTTAACGATGCATCACTGTAAACTACGAATTCTTTACCTGACTCAAGATGAACTAACACTGGTGCTTCAATTAATAATGCTTTCAACTGCTCGAAGCTCTGCTGACACTTTTCTGACCATTCAAATTTAACACCTTTTTGAAGCAATCTTGTCATCAGAGTCGCAATCATCGAGAAACCTTTCACAAATCGTCTATAATAGCCAGCTAGTCCCAAAAAACTACGGACTTCAAATACATTCCTCGAAGGTTTTCAATCTATAATCGCAGAAACTTTGCTCGGGTCAACTCGGATACCCTCGACTGAAACTATATGTCCTAGAAAACCTACCTCTCGTAGCCAAAACTCACATTTGTTGAACTTTGCAAACAATTGTTTATCTCCCAAAGTTTGTAACACGATTCTCAAATGCTCAGCATGCTCAGATTTATCACGAGATTAGATCAAAATGTCATAAAAAACACAACTACAAATTGATCTAAATACGGCCTAAAAGTCCGGTTAATCAAATCCATAAAAATAGCAGGTGCATTTGTTAGTCCGAAAGGGATAACAAGAAATTCGTAGTGTCCGTACCTTGTTCTAAATGCAGTCTTTGGCACATCAAAGTCTTTAACTCGCAACTGGTACTAACTCGATCTCAAATCAATTTTCAAAAACACTATTGCCCCTTTTAACTGATCAAACAAATGATCTATTCGTGGTAGAGGGTATTTATTCTTGATCGTCACTTTGTTGAGTTGTCGATAGTCTATACATATTCTCATCGTGCCATCTTTCTTTTTCACAAATAACACCGGTGCACCCCAAGGAGAGAAACTCGATCAAGCAAAACCTCTATTTGTCAATTCTTGCAACTAAGCCTTCAATTCTTTTAATTCTGTCGGAGCCATTCTGTACGAAGCTATCGATATCGATGTTGTTCCTGGTACTAATTCAATACCAAACTCAACTTCTCTGATAGGTGGTAAACCCGGTAACTCTTCAGGAAATACATCTAGATACTCGCACACAACTGGTACAGATTCAATCTTTGTTTCTGTCACTTTCGTATCAAGTACATATGCAAGATAAGCTTCATATCCCTTTCTCACAAATTTCTGATCTAACATAGGCAAGATCACAACTGGCAAACTATTCAGATCATCAGATTCAATTCTAATAGCCTCATTACTCTAACATTTCAATTCAATTGTCTTTCGTCTACAATTCACTATAGCCTCATGCATCGTTAGCCAATCCATACCCAGAATCATATCAAATTCATCAACTGGCAACAACATCAGATTAGCCTAAAAACAGAAATCCCGATACATTAACAGACAATTCTTGCAGACTTTGTCAACCAAAACACGTTTGCCTAAGGGGTTTGATACTCTAATCACAAATTCAGTAGACTCTACAGGCAAAGTCTTACTAAATACTAAATTCATGCATATATAAGAATGAGTTGATCCTAGATTTATCAATGCAATCACATTAGTATCATAAAGAATGAAAGTACCGGTGATAACATCTGGAGATGACGCTTCTTCACGAGCGAGGAATAGCGTAGGCTCTAGCAGGTGCTCTAGCCTTAGACCTCACGGTAGAGCCTCTCATCGCCCCTCGACTACCACTCACATTCCCAGTATTTCTTGGTGGTCTTCCTCTAATCGACGTGTTACTTGGTCTCACATTCTGAACTTTACTTTTCTTATCCAGCTCAGGGCAATCTCGGATGAAGTGATCTAACGAACCACATTTGTAACAAGCTTTATCATTTTTATTCCAGCATTCTCCGAAATTTCATCTCCTACACTACTGACATTTGGGTTTGTTGTCTCACACATTGCTCACACTCGACACTGATGTAGCTTGAGTTTTAGAACCGGAGTATTGTTTTCTACGATCTCTACTCGAATATTCATTTGAAGCAATTGAACGAGCGTACGAATCTCTGGATTTCTTTGAGGAAGATTGATATGGCTTACTCATTAATCTTTTTCTCGAGTCTCTAGCTTTTGAATCTTCTTTTCTCTTTTCTTTGCTAAGATCCTCAGCTTTACAAGCCCTTTCAACCAAAACAATAAATTCTTTCAACTCTAAAATTCTGACTAGTAATTTTATATCTTCGTTCAACCCGTTAACGAACCATTTACACATAATCTCCTCAATAGACACATACTCTCGAGCATACTTGCTTAATCATACGAATTCTCTTTCATACTCAGTGACAGTCATTTTGCCTTATTTTAATTCGAGAAACTCTTTGTGCTTTTGATCGAAAAATCGCTGACTTATATATTTCTTTCAGAATTTCGTCTGAAAGAATTCCCAAGTCACTCGTTCTCTCGGTACTACAGACACCAAGGCATTCCACCATTGATATGCAGTGTCTCTCAAAAGTGATATTGCACATTTTAAGTATTCAGTCGGTGTGCATGAAAGCTCATCAAACACTCAAATTGAATTTTCAAGCCAAAACTCGGCTCTCTCAGCGGCATCATCAACAGTAGCTCGAAACTCTTCAACCCCATGTTTACGAATCTTATCTACTTGTGGCTTATTTAACTGTATTGGCTTATTTAAACGAATAGGTGGAGGTGGAGGTTGTTGAGCAGCCAGATTTGTTCGAACGAACTCCGTGAACCACCCGTTCATCATATGGAAAAAGGCTTCTTTACCCTCATCTCCGTGACTACTCGACACGAGTCTGGATTCAGTAGGCCCTATCCCTTGAGTGGGAGCAGGCGCATTACTCTCTACATCATCAGCTATCGCTCATTCAGGATCCATTACTATATGAAAAAATAGTTTAAGCTGCTAGGAATCATCACATTATCTCAAAGTATATATTGCATGTATAGCTAGACTCTCACATACGCTACATTAGTCCTAGAATCGACTAAACCGTAGCTCTAATACCAATAAATGTAACACCCCTAACCCGTATTCACCGTCGAAGTAGGGTTACAAGGTATTACCAATCAATACACATCATTTAACATACAATACTTATACATTTACGCATTTATAATCAAATACCATTCAACACAATCATATTGTCCCTTACATGGGCCTACGAGGCCTTAAACATGCTTTAGAAGTGGTTTGGGACTAAACCGATAACATACAAAATTATTGGAAAACTTAGAAATTTTTCAATCATTCAGGGACCACACGCCCTTGTTAACAGGTCGTGTGCCTCACAAGGCTTCAAACACGCCCGTGTCACAGGCCGTATGGAAACAAGGCATACATATTGACTTGGGTCACACGGCCTGTAACACCCCTTACCTATATTCGAAGTCGGAATCGGATATGAGGCATTACCTAACTTAACTTGCTTAAACATAACACATCAAGCTATAAAATTATGCTGCAGCTTAGAACTTTTCATTTAAACACATAACCTGCTCATTCTAGGCTTACGAGGCCCTAAACATACTTCCAAAGAGGTTTCAGAATTAAACCGAGAACTTTTACGTGTTTAGAAAATTTTTATCCAAACAGGGGACACAAGCCCATGTTGTTCTAGGGACACGCCCGTGTGCCCCTGAAACATGCCCGTGTTCTTCACCCGTGGTCGACACTGACTTATTTTACACGGTCAGACGCACGCCCGTGTTCCTAGCCCGTGTCCCTCACACAGCCTCAACACGCCCGTGTCTTAGCTCGTTTTCCAAAACCTTGGTATTCTATTTCTGACATCATCACTTCACTAAGGTCGTACGGCCTGTGTCTTAGCCCATGTCCTTAGACCGTGTGTCAAATTAAATTCCTAACTTCAGGTGCAGACTTCACACGATCTAGGCACACGCCTATGTCTAAGGCCGTGCCTTCCACACGGCTGAGACACACGGACGTGTCTATGCCCGTGTGTTTACTACTGAGCATACTGACTTGTAAACCTAGCTCACAAGGGAACACAGGGCCGATCAACACGCCCATGGGGTTGACCGTGTGTCTCACACGGCCTAGACACACGCCCATATGTCTACCCGTGTAGGCATTAAAAAGGCTATATTTCAAGCCAAATGCCACCCTACATAGCAACCATACTTATACCAACTCAAACCAAGCATCCACTTCATGATTCATCATCAATGAATATATATATAAGAACTAGTCAAGTATTGGCCCAACTTTAATGACCATTTATAAAATGAATTGGAATAACTTTAGTAGCCAACACGTTTGGCTTGCAAATATGACATAACCAAAACATTCAAGTATTATACATGCCATACTCAAAATAAGTCTAATTTGGCTATACCAAAAAGTAGTCGATAGTGTGATCTCCAACTCCGACGTCCGCGAATTCTCGAGCTAACTTTGCAATACTACAAGGAAAAGGGCAATGAAAGGGGTAAGCATAAAGCTTAGTAAGTTTGCATGGAATAAATAGCAACAATAAGCTCATTATAAAATCCATCCATGGCATTAATTAACCATACACAGTTATAGGCTTCTTACCATACTTACTCATACTTTCCCTTATTTAGCACATACCATGCCACATATCGTAAATGTTTCTTCGTGAATTACTCACGGGTACCTGTATTAACTCAATCACATAGCTCTAATAAAAGTCTCGTTTCTATTTCTAAGCTGATCTATTCATCCCGATAAATCACTAGGGATACTAAAAGATACATATT
The DNA here is from genome assembly GCA_005393395.2 of Gossypium australe. Lineage (NCBI taxonomy): Eukaryota > Viridiplantae > Streptophyta > Magnoliopsida > Malvales > Malvaceae > Gossypium > Gossypium australe. The sequence continues at coordinate 131,346,380 of CM016619.1, forward strand.
CATAATCATTAGCATAAACACGAAACCAATGCCACATACCGAATGTGGTCTTACATGGGGTCACCTTTGAGTGCCGATGCCATATCCCGGATATGGTCTTATATGGAATCTCACCTCAAGAATCGATTCCATACCCCGGATATGGTCTTATATGATTTTTATACTCAATACCGAAGCCATATCCCAGATATGGTCTTATACGGGATCTCAATTCGTGCCGAGGCCATGTCCCAGACATGGTCTTACACAGGACCTTATCCATCTCATGTCTTGATGATAATATTCTCACACTTATTATAGTCTCACCGGGACTTCACCATCTCAACTTTTATCATCTTTCTCATTCAACACCAATATTCAATTTCATAGAATATCATATATCATTATAATATCAACCATTTTCAAACATGCTAGCATAAATGTTTAATTTATCACATACAAACTTACCGCGTTTTCAAAATAAGCTAGATTGTCGGTCTAGTCCGATATTTTGTTCTTTCCCCGTTCGAGGTTGATTCTTGGCTCTTCTTGCTCTATAATAGCAAATTAGCTCATTTTAATCATCACATTAATAAAAGCATTTCAATAATCATACTTTGGCCAAATTACTATTTTGCCCTTAGACTTTGGCAAAATGACCATTTTACCCCTAGGCTCGAAAATTAATTCTAATCAAATTTCTACCTTCAACAAGCCTAGGTGAACAATTATTTCTCTTATGGCTATCATCAAAACCCAACATTTCACACATTTACTACAAACTTTATAACCTTTACAACAAGGTCCATTTAGGTGTTTTCATAGTAACACCTTTCACAAAAGTTGTTTATCTAACAACCAAGACTCATTTTCTTCCATAAAAATGCAGCAAACAACTTAAAAGCTCACATGGCAAATCCCTAAACATTTCACCATATTGCAAGATAGTCCCCTCTTTAGAAAGCTTAAGCTTTAGGGGTCCCAAAAGTACAACTATCATCAAGAAAAACCATTAAAATCACTTACTTGTAAAGAGAAGTTTTTTGAATTTTTGATCTTTCAAAACCCCTATTTTGCGTGCTATTTTCAGTGGAGGAAGATGAGTAAAAAGATGGATATCATCTTTTCTTTATTTTAATATTAAACAATCAATTTAGTCACCAAACTTACCACCTTTGACAATCCTTATCTCCTATGGCCGACCACCCTATACTTAGGGGTCTAATTGCACTTTAAAGACCTCCAATTAATGTTCCTTAGCTATTAAACACCTTTAGCAGGAAATTTTAAACTTTTGCACTTAATACGATTTAGTCCTTTTTCGCGATTAAACACGAAATTGCTAAAATTAAAGCACCAAAATTTTCATGTACTTATACCCTCAAACTCTAACTCATAAAATATCAGGAAAATAACTTCCTCTAACCTCGTATTAGTGATCCCAAGATCCCTATTCTGACTAGCCCTTAAATCGGGCTGTTACACGGTCGACCACACGCCCGTGTGTCTAGCCCGTGTACCCTTCGAAGTGGCCACACACGCCTGTGTGCTAGGCTGTGCCAAACCTGTAGGATATACTGACTTATGCAACAAGGCCATGTCACATGCCCGTGTGCTAGGCCGTGTGCCATTTAGGGGGTATACTGACTTATGCCACACGGTCGGTCACACGCCCGTGTGTGAGATCGTGTGGAGCATACAGACTTCATTTTAATTCAACACTAGGGACACACGGCTGTGTAGTATGACCATGTGTCACACACGGCTGAGACACACGCCCATGTCTCTGCTTGTGTGGACAAAAATAGGCCATTTGCAAGGCCAATTTGCCACGCTTACTCATGCCCACCTAAACAACCAAAATGGTACCATTTCACACAAATAAGCAACTAAAATCATCATTCAAATGCAGAAATCATTTCATATCCATTTTAACAAAATTCAATACTCAATTCAATACCAAATACCTATTCAAATACTTATCAATTCAACTTCTAAAATCATACTTCACCAAAGCATTTCTCAAGCATTAAACTCCATAAATCAATTTAACCATTTTCAACTATAAAACCATAACCATTTTCTTACTAAACATATCAAAATAATCCATCACCCATGGCTATATATACAACCAAAACAAATGCATTTAGAAGCCATTTCTAATAGCCAAACACACAACCATATTAACATCATTTACAAGCCAACTCTCATGGCTATATTCACAACCAAAATACCACAAGTAGCCCATACATGCCATATACCATATATACATAACTCAAAGTACCAAACAGATGTCCGATAGTGCGATGATGTTTCCGACGACTCCCGGATCTGAGCTAGCCTTGATTCACTATAAAACATAGAAAAATAACACGAAGTAAGCTTCATAGCTTAGTAAGCTCGTATGTGAATAACTTAATTCATTAAATAAATGCAAGTCAACCAAATTTACATAACATCACCATATTCACATTAACTACAAACCTTTCTCATGTCTCAAAACATGATCAAATACCATTTCATCAACTTTCTCTATTTAATACTCAAATAGGTCTGTACGTACCTATATCGCCTCGTACTAAACTCTTTCTCAACCACAGCATTCATTTACTCGTTGAGCCATTCGGAATAGCAGTCGAATACTCAAGAATCTCAATCAATAAGTACCTATACCATGGCCCAAAGCCAAATCAAGGTAACTTATCCTGGAGTACCTATACCATGGCCCCTAGCCAAATCAAGGTATAACTCGCACCCGTAGTTCCAATATCATGGCCCAAAGCCAACACATCCGATATGCATGGCCTGAAGCCAAATCGATGTATCATCTTATAACATATCATCAGTATCCAAAATCTATTCCTAAGGTTCAACCGGGACTTTTAACTTGTCGATTCCATCTTTGGATATATCTGTAGAATCGTATTTACAATTCATACATTAACAAAAATCTCATAATTATAGTTTAGGCAACATCAAAGCATTTATCATACATTTATAAATAAATCATCACATACGAACTTACCTCATATTTGGAATTGAGGGATCGAATCGACTACTCGATAATCTTGCTTTTCCCCCGATCTAAATCTAAATTCTTTCTTTCTTGGTCTATATGTATTCAAAATTAACTCATTTAATCATATATTCTTTCAATTTAGTCCAAAACATACATTTAGGCCTATTTAAACTTTAGCCCCTAAACTTTCACATTTACTCAGTTTAGTCCTTATGTCACAAACATAAAAATTCACATAATTTCATTAAACCCAAGCTTGGCCAAATTTCATATAAGTCCCTAGCAGCTCAAAACTTTCATTTATTACACATTTCAACCACTCAATTTTCACATTTTACAAATTAATCCCTTTTTTATATTTTTGTCAAAAATTACTTTACAGAACATGAAAATATATCATCAAACTTTCAATCTATCATCAAACCTCAAAGAACACATACATTCAACAATGGAAACTCTCAAAATCTTTAACAGTTTCGAAATATAAGGTACGGGCTAGCTAGAATACGAAGCAACAATCTCAAAAACGTAGAAATTATTAAAAATCGAGCTCAAAGCACTTACCAATTGAGCTATGAAGATGCCGAACCCTAAAACTTCACCAATGGCTTCTTTTCTTCTTTAATATTCGGTAACAAGAAAGAAAGATAGACAAAATTCCTTTTGTTTTTATTTTTTCAACCTTTATTAATGAATTACTATATTATCCTTAATAATAAACATATAAAATTATATAATGGATGTCTATTAATGTCCATTAACATCTAAAATGGTCTAATTACCGTTTAAGTCCATCATAATTACCCTGGATCCGGTCGTAATGTATAGGCCGAGTTTGGGGTGTTACATTTAGTGGTATCAGAGTCAGGTTTGTAAAAACTCGACTGTGGAATAGGTTTTGAAAATGTTTTCAAATTTGTTTAAAGTCTGGTTTAAAAAAGTAGCATCACTAAACGTATGGCACACCGAGTCTCCGGCCTCTGAATCCGTAAGTTTCATTACTCCATACCTGATTATATGATGAAATGACTGTAGTGAGAAACTACTAGAGATAGTGATAGTACACTAAAACTTTTAGTTATAGAAACTAAGACTATAGAGAATGAAATGCTTGTGAACTCGATCTGCGAAAACAACTCTTATAATTGTTCTTCATAAAACATTTGTTGATAATTACTTGAACAATGAGCTGATGCATAAAACTCTTAACCAGACTAGTACGTTACATCGAGATGAGTACAAGAGGCCGCGGAAGGGGTACACGTGGCCATGGTAGAGGCTGAGGTGCTAGGGCTGGATCCTCAGCATCAGGGCATATGCCTAAAAGGGAGGCGCCAGTATCGCCAGTGACTGAGACGGGGTCTCATGATCGAGCTGGTGGGGACGATGCTTTGCCTCAAGCAATGCTATGGGTTCTAGAATGGGTTGCTGGAGCGAGTACTGGGTTGGTAGCCCAAGGATCTATTTCTGAGCGACTCCGGGCAAACGGGGCCGAAATCTTCAGGGGCATCTTTGGTGTAGCCCAAATGTAGCGGAATACTTGTTGGAAGCGGTTGAGAGGATCATGGATGACTTGAACTGCACTGTGGAGTAAAAGCTAAAAGGGGTAGTGTCCCAACTGCAAGATGAGGCATACCAGTGGTGGCTCACTGTGAGGGAAGGCACACAGGCGGATCGATTAATATGGGATTTCTTTAAAACGGCCTTCCAGGGGAAGTATGTCAGGGCTAGTTATGTGGACGCCCGGAGAAAGGAATTTTTGAATCTAGTTCAGGGGAATAAATCTGTGACGGAGTATGAGGCGGAGTTCTTCGTTTGAGTCGATATGCTCGAGGGATAGTCGCGACCGATTACGAGCGCTGTGTGCGGTTTGAAGATGGTTTGCGAAATGAGTTACGGGTATTGATAGCCCGCAGAGAGAAAGAGATTTCGCTACTTTGGTGGAGAAGGCAAAGATTGCTGAGGATGTGAAACGCTCCGAGCGTCAAAACCAGGAGAAAGAAAGGGGAAGGAATAAGAGAGATTTTATGCCTTCAAGTTCTTCAGATAGATTTCATAAGAGGCCTAGATTTGATGGGTCGGTCCGGACTGGAGTTCCGTTTGTTGCTGGCAGACTGCAGCCTTGCGCAGTATGCGGGTTATCTCATCAGGGTGAATGTTGGAAGAGAATTGGGGCGTGCTTCAGATGTGGGTCAAGAGACCACAGAATTAAAGACTGTATGCTGAAAACGGGTCCGATGCCAGTTGCGGGTCAGGATACGTTTAGCTAGGAAGAGGTGGTCAACAACCACCGAGAGGCCGTGGTCCAGCCCGAGGGGGAAATGGGTTTGGACGAGGTCGTGGAGCACCGAGCAGAGGTGCTGGTAATACAGATGCAAGATAACCAGGGTTGGCTTATGCTGCTCAGCGTCGAGAGGAGGGCAATGCACCTACGTCATAACTGGTACGTTCCTTATTCATGATGTACCATGTTTTGCTTTAATTGATATTGGGTCGACGCATTTGTATGTTGCATGTAATGTGTTAGAACTTTGGATATACAATTTGAACTTGCTGATAAAGAAATGTCGGTGATTAGTCCTTTAGGACAGTCTGTTGTGGTGAATAAGTTGTTTAGGGATGTGCCTCTAGAGGTTCAAGGGGTTGTATTTCTGGCAGACTTGATGGAACTGCTGTTTGGCGAGTTTGATCTCATTCTAGGCATGGACTGGTTAGTGAGGCACCGTACGAATTTAGACTACGCTGCTAAGCGTATGGTATTGAAGTCTTCATAGGATGAGAAAGTGGTTGTGATAGGGAAGCGAAGGGACTATCTAATAAATGTAATCTCAGCACTAAGGGCAGAGAAACTGGTTCGTAAGGGTTGTGAGGCGTTTCTAGCTTATATCAGCTCATCTGATACTAAAGAATTGTTTGTTGGGGAGGTCAAGACTGTAAAGGAATTCCCGGATGTATTTCCTGAAGAGCTTCCGGGGTTGCCGCCAAATCGTGAAGTCGAGTTCGGCATTGATCTCTTTCCGGGAATGGCTCCGGTGTCTATCGCCCCTTATAGGATGGCACCGAAGGAGATGGTGGAATTAAAGGCTCAGATCTAAGAGCTTCTGAATCGAGGGTTTATCCGATCGAGTGTGTCTCCGTGGGGAGCACCAGTTTTGTTCGTAAAGAAGAAGGATGGGTCGATGCGTATGTGTATTGATCGCTGAAATCAGAGCTTTAAATTTTATAAAACGAATGATCAAACCTGGAAACTAACTCTGACAATGATTTAAGGCAAGTGTACCTATCGAACAGTAGTATAGCTTAGGCAAGACCGGATTATCGAACCCAAAGGAACTAAAAGTACCAATACTAACTTTCTTTTTATTATTTAGCCTAAAATAAAGTGAAGTTGCTTTAATCTAAATTAACGACTACTAAGCTAAAGACGCAAAGACAAAAAGAACAAATTGGGAAATAACTTGAAGAAAAACTCAGTTGATCACGACGATACCCTCAGGAAGAATCCACCTAGACTTCACTTGTTATCTAACACTGAACCATACGATTTATTCACTTAGTTTGATCCGTAAGACTCCCTAACGTATATTAAACCCTCTCTCGAGGCGAATAAAGTCTAACCCTAGGTTAATTAGTGGAACTCTCATTCTCTTATAATAACCCCCTAGAATAGCAGTAAATCGATCTATGGATTCCCATATTAGGTTTCACCCTAATCCGGCAAAATCTCGTCACCCTATCTCTAGGCGTGCGATCAACTCCGCTTAATTATACTAGATTTACTCTTAGGCAGGGTCTATTCCTCCTCCACCTAAGCACATCAAATTTGGATTAAGCACACATAATTAAGAACAAACTAAGTATTTATCATATAATTCAGAAAACAATAACAAGATTCATCTAGGTTTCTTCCCCTTTAGGTATCTAAGGGGTTTAGTTCATAACAAATAGAGAAAACATCTCAAGAGAAAAGATAAAACAAAACATAAGAAATCCCTAAAACTCCCTGAAGGAATTGAAGGAGAAATCCGCCGTCTTGAGTAGAATTCTGGCTTCTTGGGATGGATAAACTGGCTAACTTCGAGTGATTCCCACAAATCTGACCTTCTCGGCTTGGCTCCTTGGCCTAGCTAACCGCCCCCTCAAAGGTGGTACTTAGGGGGTTATTTATAGGCTCTTGGAATGTAATTCTTTCTCCTTAAGTATCCTTTTCTGACTGAAATTTTCTAAAGCCGCGACAGAGGCACGACCATGTCACACGCCCATGTGACTCGTCTTCAAGCCGTGTTCGGATTTCTAAGTTGAAGCACGGCCGTGTAGATCAGGGGTGAGGCCGTGTTCTAGATGCTTGACATGGCACGGCCGTGTGCTCTTTGGGCCAGGCCGTGTCAATTTCGTGATATGGCCCATTTACTCCGTGTTGGGCCCGTTTTATGTTCTTTTCATCCTTGGGTGCTTTCCTGGGTATAAGACATGAAAAGAAAGGATTAAGAGCACCTTTTTACATAAATTGAGGAATAAATCATCCAAAACAAAGCTAAATATGGAATTGAAATATGTTATAATTACGGTTTATCAAATACCCCCACACTTAAGCTTTTGCTTGTCCTGAAGCAAAATTTTCAACATACAATTAAAACGAACTTTCCATAATTCACAATTCCTACTGACAATGCCTTATCATAATTCATAGATAATTTATACATGGATAATTCAATTCAAAGAGTCCTAAAGATTTAAACAAGATAAGTCATTCATTTGTAATTCGAAAATGTAGGTGTCTCCCCTTATCTGAGTAATTACCTTTAATTCGAAATTGACAAGAGTTGACATCCTCACTAAAGATTCACTCAAATCACTCAAAGTGTTTAAGGTTCATAAAAAGAAGCACTCATACGTCAAACCTGAACAGTTAATCCCATAGGCTTGCCTGAAAATCAAATCTCCACCATTGTAAAATGAGATGATAAATAGATAAAAAGGTCTTTGTTAGGGTTGTAACGGGGCTAGGGTTAAAGGTGTGGATAAAGGCTGAAATTAGAAGGTTATAATAGAGACTAACTTGATGAATTATCTAACTAATAAAAATTGAACTAACCTTAAATGATTACATCAATTGAAAACTAATAATACGAGCTTTTTCCTCAAGATGTGGAATTTTAACATGTAAAATCATTTAATTATAGAACTAATAATGAAAATACTTTGATTTTTTTTAAGAACAAACTAATAACTTTACATAATAATGAATGAAACAGCTAGACAACACATCAAATCAAATCTCGATATAAGGGTAGTCAAAAGGAATGGTGATAACAAATACAAAGGGGTTTTGGGTTAATATTAGCTGGTGAGTAAAAAAAAAGGTTGTTAGGATCAACACGGTTTACTAGGGGTCAGTTGTTGGTGTAGGCTATTTAGTGGAGTGAGTGGATTAAATCCTAGGTGCCTTTATCATTTCAGTATATCAAATCATAGGTGTGGTCTCAACATGTATAATCGATGCAAGTTCTAGAATGACAGTTCAAAGTTGACACACTCATAATCAATAAAGTGAGCATGAAAAAGAATATATGCTTTATAAGGCTCAAAATCTCACAAAAATTATGGGTGTTTTTGACATCAACCTTGTAAATTTCAAAGTTCAAGGTAATATTTAAATTTAGGTTAACAACCTAGTGAGAATTTTAGTTCTGAAAATTAGACTTATCATGCTTGATTCTCTAGTATCTTAAAATTTAATCATCAATGCACAATTATCAATGACTTACTCAAAAACATGTCAATAAAAATCATAAATCATTAGAAATTTCATCCTAATTAGTAATATGAAAATTTTACTTAAAGACAAGACTAAATTCAGGGATTTGAGAATAATGAAAAAGTTTGGCCGGATTTGAGAATAATGTAGAAAGTTAGGCCCTTCTTTAGATAAATATTCACCCCTCCCCCACACTTAAGATGTACATTGCCCTCAATGTACAAAGAAAGATATAACATTTATGGGATAAATCAAAAGAGAAGGGGAAAGAATACTCCCTGAATTTTGGATGGTGTCCCTGGAGGATGGTAGAGGTCGTGGTGTGAAGAGGTTAATCTGGATGACGAACCTGTGCTAGATGAAGAAATTGGGGAGCTCGTAGAGGATTAGCCAGGGATTATTAAGACACATTTAAAATAACCTAAATATATATTTTAAGACAAGAAATAAAAAGGAAAGGAGACTAAGAAGGAAAATAAAAATAAAAGAAAAGGTGGATGGACCGGAAAGTCCTTATTGATGGATGGTTCGCGAGGTGGGTGTGACTTCTAGGGCTGCGGAGGTGCTGGCGGTGGCGGAAGTGGCATGGTTATCGTGGTTGTCGGCGTGATTCCCAAGCAGCCTGGCGAACCTGACACTAAGAAACTAAAATAAGTTAAACTAAACTAAGCATAAGATTGTCAAAGAGAAGGAAATTGAAGCAAAAGAGAAAAGAAAAATAAAAACTAACTGGTCTTAAAGACCCTTGGCTTGGTGAGTAGACGAAGCTGCCGGCATGAACTCATGTTGATCGTTCTTCTTTGAGAAGACTATGGTTGGCCTTTTTCGCTTCTTCGACACGATGTTGGATGGCTCAAGGATCTAGAGATTTATTATAAAGAGGAAAAAGTCTGAGAGGGAGAAGGGAGAAAAGAAAAGAAAAAAAATCAGATGGGGAGAAGGGGAGGTGCTGTGGGGTTTAAATAGGATTTCAAATCTAGCACGTCCCCATGCCCGTGGAACAGGGGCGTGTCGATTTACATGGCCGTCTCGCACGGCCGTGTGTCTGTGCGTGTTGAATCTTCCTGGTCGTTCTTCTATTAACCACGCCCATGTATGTGAAGTCAGTATGTTAGCACGGTTGGGCGGCACAGGCGTGTTCTGCCCGTGGTCGACAAGTCAGTAACCTCACACGGTTGGAAGACACGGGTGTGTTCTGCCCGTGGTGTGTAAGTCAGTAGCTTCACACGGTCGAGAGGCACAGGCGTGCCACTTTTACGGAGCCTGTGGGGTAGTAGTTGGATCCATGACGTCGAAAAGTGGTTGGGACTAATTTGCACGGCCTTTGATAAGTCAGTACGGAGATTCTGGTGGTCCACACGGTCATGGACACAGCCGTGTGTAAGACCGTGTGACCTTGAAATTCTGCACTTTTGGTTATTTGTAAAAGGATACAAAGAAGGGAAGAAAAGAAACCGATAAATTTGAAAGTAAATAGTGTTAGTTGCTCGGGTTGCCTCCCGAGAAGCACTCGTTTATAGTCTTAAGCTAGACTTTCCTTGAAATTGAAAAAAATCAGGGAGGTTTAAAGGTTTGAATATCTTCCCTCATGCTTATATTTCTATTTTCTTGATAAATTTTTAGTCGAGAAGCGTTTACCTTAAAAGTGCCGAATGTTGGATTGTTTACCTCGACTATTCCGTAGGGGAAGATATCATGTATCTTTAGAGGAATTTCCTCGCTTACGTTCAGGTCTGACGTGGTGATGTAAGGATTGGTTTCGTCTAATAGCACCTGGTCTCCTATTTTAAAGTGATTTGATGTTCCTACGAGTTCTTCAGGTGGTTCCTTCTGTTTTACTTTGTGTGGTCTAGTTCTTCTTTGATGTGTGTCTTCTGCTCTTCTAATTTGTCCAGCCTAAGGCTTTGTTCTTTATGTAATTCATCTTTGTTGGTTTGGGGTCTAAGACTTGGCTCAGGGTTGTATTCCTGTGGTGTTTCCTGCGATGAAAGTTGAACAATTTGATTATCAAATGAAGTGACTTTCTTACCTTCATCAATTGTTGTCCTGGCCGAGTCAAGAGCTTGGAGACTGAGTGATTTGTTACCTACACAAAGAATGATTTCGCCTGTGGCAACATCAATTTTAGTTTTGGCAGTTGCTAGAAAAGGTCTTCCTAAAATTAAGGGTATTAAATTATCCTCATCCATGTCTAAGACAACAAAATCTACTGTGAAAACAAATTTATTGATTTTGACAAGAACATCTTCGATAATGCCCCTAGGAATTCTAACCGTTTTATCAACTAATTGAATACTTATCCTAGTTTGTTTGGGCTTCCTTAGACTTAGTCGTTTAAACAATGTATGAGGCATGACATTTATGCTTGCCCCTAAATAAGCTAACGCATTATCAATAGTTAAACTACCAATTAAACATGGAATAGTAAAACTCCCTGGATCTTTTAGCTTTCGCGGTAGTTTATTCTGTAACATTGCTGAGCATGCTGCGTTTAATTCCACATGGTGCTCTTCATCTATTTTGCGTTTGTTTGTCAAGAGCTGTCTTAGAAATTTCGTCGAGTCTGGCATCTGAAAAGAGCTTCAAGAAGAGGTAAGTTAATATGTAATTTCTTTAAAAGTTTAAGAAACTTACCGAACTGTTCTTCTGAATAGTCTCTTTTCATTGCTTCGAGATAAGGTATACAAGGTTGGTACTCTTTGATTACCGGTTTCGGCTTTTCTTGCGTTACCTCTGTTTTACCTTCGTCTACCTCTTGGTTCGGTTCGTCTAACCCTTTGCTATCATGATCTATGATGGCTTGAATTGCTCCTTAGGGTTAATCTCGGTGTTACTTGGTAGACGTCCTTACGGTCGTTCGGACATTAGCTTCACGAGTTGCTCGACTGCATTCGTGACTTCCTTGACTGACTTAGTAAGTTCCCTGACTCGTTTCTCGTTGTCTTTAATCGTTCTCTCAGTTTCATGGAATAAATTTTGATAGCATCTCTTCGAGGTTTGGCTTCTTCTCTTGTGGATAAGGCTGGTTTTGGAAGTTTTGAGGAGGTTGTTGCTTTTGATTTCCTTGATTTCCTTGACCTCCCCACGAAAAATTTGGGTGGTTCCTCCAACTTGGATTATAAGTATTACTGTAAAGATTATTATTGGATCTGAAATTGTTACCTATATAGTTCATCTGTTTGCTCTCTGCATCTGGTCGGTAGGGTGGTACTCAGGATTCGCCATAGTTCCACTTGCGTCGCACTACATGACTGGATATGCCTGCGAAGAACACAAACTATCAATCTTTTTATTCATCATCTCTACCTGTGTTGATAGTATGGTTATCGCGTCGAAGTTGTAAACTCCGGCTGATTTTGTCGGTTTCGTCCTTGTCACTTGCCACTGATAGTTATTTAGTGACATCTCTTCAATGAATTCGTAGGCTGCTTCAGGAGTTCTGTTGTTAAGGGTTCCACCGGTGGCTGAATCGATTAGTTATCACGTTGAGGGGTTTACACCGTTATAGAATGTTTGGACTTGTAGCCACAAGGGTAGATTGTGGTGTGGACACCTTCTCAAGAGATCCTTGTATCTCTCCCATGCGTCGTATAATGTTTCTAAATCCATCTGCACAAAAGAAGAGATATCATTCCGTAGTTTGGCCATTTTGGCCGGTGGGAAGTATTTCAATAAAAACTTTTCGGTCATCTGTTCTCATGTAGTGATTGACCCTCGTGGTAACGAGTTTAACCACCGTTTGGCTTTATTCCTTAATGAAAAAGGGAATAACCGAAGACGTATGGCATCATCAGAAACGCCATTTATTTTGAAGGTATCACAGAACTCTAAAAAATTAGCTATATGCATGTTTGGATCTTCGTCCTGCAAACCATCAAATTGAACAAACTGTTGAATCATCTGTATTGTGTTAGGCTTTAATTCAAAATTATTAGCAGCAATAGCAGGCCTAACAATACTCGATTCTGCTCCTGTTAAATGCGGTTTAGCATAATCAAACATTATACGTGGAGCATTATTCTCCCCCACATCGTTTGGTGGTGGATTATTCTCGTCCATCCCTTTAGTAGGATTGGATCTGTCTTCTTGTTCTTCCTGTGTAATTTAAGGCTCGCCTGATTTCTCTAGCGGTCCTGTTGGGTTCCTTCTAGTCATAAACTAGAGGTACTTGCTGAGAAAAGAAAAAGATGGAAAATTTAGCAAAAATTAAAATTTAACCTAAAAAAATAAAAATAAAAAGTAAATTGCGAAAAAATAAAAGAATAATGGCTAAAGTAATAAAAATAGAGTTTTCTTAATATTTCAGTTCCCCAGCAACGGCGCCAAAAACTTGATCGCTGAAATCAGAGCTTTAAAATTTATAAAACGAATGATCAAACTTGGAAACTAACTCTGACAATGATTTAAGGCAAGTGTACCTATCTAACAGTAGTATAGCTTAGGCAAGACCGGATTGTCGAACCCAAAGGAACTAAAAGTACTAATACTAACTTTCTTTTTATTATTTAGCCTAAAATAAAGTGAAGTTGCTTTAATCTAAATTAACGACTACTAAGCTAAAGACGCAAAGACAAAAAGAACGAATTGGGAAATAACTTGAAGAAAAACTCAGTTGATCATGACGATACCCTCAGGAAGAATCTACCTAGACTTCACTTGTTATCTAACACTGAACCATACGATTTATTCACTTAGTTTGATCGGTAGGACTCCCTAACATATATTAAACCCTCTCTCAAGGCGAATAATGTCTAACCCTAGGTTAATTAGTGGAACTCTCGTTCTCTTATAATAACCCCCTAGAATAGCAGTAAATCGATCTATGGATTCCCATATTAGGTTTCACCCTAATCCGGCAAAATCTCGTCACCCTATCTCTAGGATTGCGATCAGCTCCGCTTAATTACGCTAGATCTACTCTTAGGTAGGGTCTATTCCTCCTCCACCTAAGCACATCAAATTTGGATTAAGCACACATAATTAAGAACAAACTAAGTATTTATCATATAATTCAGAAAACAATAACAAGATTCATCTAGGTTTCATCCCCTTCAGGTATCTGAAGAGTTTAGTTCATAACAAATAGAGAAAACATCTCAAGAGAAAAGATAAAACAAAACATAAGAAATCCCTAAAACTCCCTGAAGGAATTGAAGGAGAAATCCACCGTCTTGAGTAGAATTCTGGCTTCTTGGGATGGATCAACTGGCTAACTTCGAGTGATTCCCACAAATCTGACCTTCTCGACTTGGCTCCTTGGCCTAGCTAACCGCCCCCTCAAAGGTGGTACTTAGGGGGTTATTTATAGGCTCTTGGAATGCAATTCTTTCTCCTTAAGTATCCTTTTCTGACTGAAATTTTTTAAAGCCACGACAAGGGCACGACCATGTCACACGCCCGTGTGACTCGTCTTCAAGTTGTGTTCGGATTTCTAAGTTGAGGCACAACCGTGTAGATTGGGGGTGAGGCCGTGTTCTAGATGCTTGACAAGGCACGGCCGTGTGCTCTTTGGGCCAGGCCGTGTCAATTTCGTGATATGGCCCATTTACTCCGTGTTGGGCCTGTTTTATGTCCTTTTCATCCTCGGGTGCTTTCCTGGGTATAAGACATGAAAAGAAAGGATTAAGAGCACCTTTTTACATAAATTGAGGAATAAATCATCCAAAAACAAGCTAAATGTGGAATTGAAATATGTTATAATTACGGTTTATCATGTATTGACTATCGTCAGTTGAACAAGTTAACGATTAAGAACAAATACTCGCTGCCAGGGATAGACAATCTGTTTGATCAACTACGAGGAGCTTCGATTTCCTTTAAGATAGATCTAAGATCGGGGTATCATCAGCTAAGGTTTAAGGAGCAGATATATACAAGACTGCATTCTGGACTCGTTATGGGCATTACGAGTTCCTAGTCATGCCATTCGGATTAACGAATGCACCAGCTGCTTTCATGGATATGATGAACCGGGTCTTCCAACCCTACTTAGACCGGTTCGTGGTGGTGCTTATAGATGATATTCTGGTATATTGAAGAACTGAAGAGGAGCATGATTCACATCTTCGGGTGATTCTGCAGATATTGAGGGAAAAACAACTCAATGTCAAATTCAGCAAGTGCGAGTTTTGGCTGCGAAAGGTGACATTTTTGGGACATGTCATGTCTGCTGAGGGGATTAGGGTTGATCCTCGGAAAGTTGAGGCTGTATTGTATTGGAAGCCACCAAAGTCGGTATCAGAAATTCGAAGTTTTCTGGGTTTGGCCGGGTACTATAGGCGGTTCGTTGAGGGGTTTTCACTGATTGTTGCACCCCTAACTAAGCTACAGCGTAAGGGGGTACCATTTGTTTGGATGGATAAACAGTAGGAGAGTTCTAAGAAGTTGAAAAAGATTTTAACTAAAGCCCTGGTATTGATCCAGCCAAAGGCGGGGAAAGAATTCCTTGTCTATTGTGATGCGTCGCACACGGGTTTGGCTTGTGTGCTAATGCAAGAAGGGAAAGTGGTGGCGTATGCGTCTCGTCAACTTAGGCCGCACGAGGTGAACTACCCCACGCATAACTTGGAATTAGCTACGATAGTGTTAGCACTAAAAATGTGAAGACACTATCTGTATGGGGAAAAGTCGATCATTTACACTGACCATAAGAGTCTTAAGTATCTCCTTACCCAAAAGGAGTTGAATCTTAGGCAACGAAGATGGATAGAGTTACTGAAGGATTATGATTGCTCGATTGAGTACCACCCGGGAAAAGCCAACGTGGTAGCAGATGCGCTGAGTCGTAAAGTGGTATCTGATATGAGAGTAATGTTCGCTCGTCTCAGTCTATTTGAGGATGGTAGTTTGTTGGCGGAACTACAAGTAAAACCAACTTGGACTAGTCAGATTAAAGAGAAGCAGATGTTGGATGAGTCGTTGAGTTCTCGTTTCCAATAGGTAGAGAAGGGAGAGACTGTGGATTTTGGGTTGAATAGTGAAGGGGTATTATGTTTCCGAGGAAGAGTTTGTGTACCGAAGGACTTTGAGTTAAGACAGATGATTCTGCGGGAAGCGCATAATAGCCCATACTCTATGCATCCCGATAGAAACAAATTATACCGAGATCTGCGCGAGTTGTATTGGTGGCCAGGACTTAAGCATGAGGTGACTAATTTTGTAAGTAAATGTTTGACATGCCAGCAAGTGAAGGCTGAGCATCAACTACCTTCGGGACTGCTACAACCGATAAAGATTCCACTATGGAAATGGGAGAGGATAACAATGGATTTTGTTAGTGGGCTACCCCTGACGCCTACTAAGAAAGATTTAGTGTGGGTAATTGTTGATCAGCTGACTAAGTCTGCTCACTTCATACCAGTTCGCACTGATTACTCGTTGCAGAAGTTGGCCAAGTTGTATGTGGCAGAAATTGTGAGGCTACATGGAGTACCAGTGTCTATCATCTCAGACAAGGACCCTACATTCACATCACGGTTCAGGAAAGTGTTACATGAAGCTCTGGGTACAAGGCTAGATTTCAGCACAGCGTTTCATCCGCCGACTGATAGACAGTCTGAGAGGGTAATTCAGATTTTGGAAGACATGTTGAGAAGTTGTGTGATTGAGTTCAGGGGCAGTTGGGAAGATTATTTACCCTTAGCGGAATTTGCTTATAACAACAGCTACCAATCCAACATTCAGATGGCACCATACGAGATATTATATGGTCGTAGGTGTCGTACCCCTACATGCTGGACAGAATTGGGTGAGCGACAATTGTTGGGTCTAGAGTTAATTTCAGAAACTGAGGAGAAAGTGAGGTTGATCCGGGGTAGATTAAAAGAAGCATCTGATAGGCAAAAGTCGTATGCTGACTTAAAGTGTAGAGAGATAGAGTTCTCTTTGGGGAATTATGTCTTCTTGAAGGTCCCATCGTGGAAAAAGATTCTGAGATTTGGACGGAAGGGCAAGTTAAGCCCTAGATTCATCGTACCTTACCGGGTGCCAAAATGTGTTGGACCGGTCGCATATCAGCTTGAGCTACCCCCTGAGTTAAACTGGATACATAACGTATTCCACGTTTCTATGCTAAGACGCTACTGTTCGGATCCTTCTTATATAGTGCGGGTAGAAGAAATTGAGGTAAGATCTGATCTGACATTTGAAGAGGAACCGGTGCAGATTTTGGATCGTGATGTTAAAGTGTTGAGGAGAAAATCCGTTTCGTTAGTCAAAGTGTTGTGGCGTAATCACGGTTCAGAGGAAGCCACGTCGGAGCCTGAGGAGGCAATGTGATAGCAATACCCTCATCTCTTTTGATCAAGTAAATTTCGAGGCCGAAATTTCTTTAAAGGGGTAGAATTGTAACATCCCAGAGATTAGGGGTTGGTGATTTTTGCTTAGTGCATGTATTGGGCTTGTTTAGTTAATTATTTAAGGGGGTTTAGGGGTCCTAAGGAGGCTTGGGTTCGAGTCCAAGCCTTGGAAAAATTTTGATTTTGGGGCCTTCAGTGGAGAGGGCTGTTGGAAGCAGGATTTAAGTACATTAAAGTGTGTACTGCTAACACAAGTTGGCCACGTGGTAGGATGTTTGTGGCGTCAATGGGAGAGCAAGGGGAGAAGGGGTTTGAATCCCATAGTTGGCAAATCAAGGGCTTTTATTTTGTGTCAGGTGAGTGGAAAAAATGGAGTGGGGTTAGAACTCTACAAGGTGGGTGGAGACTTGGTCAATCAACTTTGAATGGGTGGTGGAGAGCAAATTGAGGAACGAAGAGGGGGAGAAAATCGTGGGATAGGGGAGAGTGCTAGTGGTGGCCAAATTTTGGAGTGTTGTGGGGAGGTCAAATTTGGCTAGGGAGAATGTTAAGCACTTTGGGTAGTGTTGGTGGCCGAATTCTCTCTTGGTTTTCTTTTCATTTTCGATTCTATTTTCGTTTCTAAGCATTTCGGGTAATTTTTCCTTCAATTTTTCTTTGCCGTAACCTCAACCTCTCTTATTCTTTTCTTCTCAATTTCTTTCCAAACATTCTTCTTTACTTGTTGTTGACTAAATAGTGTTGGCCTAATTCTTCCAGTAGCAGAATCCTTCCTACACCAACTTTTCATCTTGTGTTCTCTAATTGGTAAGCCTATACTCCTACGTTCTTTCTTTTCTCTTTGTATCATTTTTCTTTCCTTGACCAAATGCCACACTCTCACGTTCATTATTTTTCTCCCCTCTCTGCTTAGCATAAGCCGAAACTCTTCCTTGGATGTAGACTGAATTCTTTAGCAAACAACGGCCGTAGATCGCCAACTTTGGTTTTGATAAAGGTGAAGTTGTTCAATTACCTTTTTAATTTGAGGTTAATGTTATTCAAGTAACCCCTTTTTGTGGAATTAGCATTGGTTTCCCTTCTTTCTTGTGGGAGGGCTGAATGTTGGTTAGATGCTAACCTCTTTGGTGCATCAATTACTTTCTTTTAGGAACTCGTGGTGGTAGCCAAGGAGCAAGGCCGATTATTTGGCAATCTGTAGGGGGATCACGTCTTGTGGTAAGTGATTCGAGTGGTGTGGTGAATTCGGGTTTATGAAATCTTTTGAGAAATTAGGATTAACTCTTGATCATTGTTAACTTAGGGGCAACGAGGAGTAGTTCTTTCGGCAATCCAAATCAGGTGTATAATCTCAGACCAATGTTGATGAAAGCATGTATTGCTCTGTGAATCGGCCAAAAGCCGAAAAGCCAGAAAGCTGGCAACCGTGATCCCTCGAGCATGTGAGCGCTCGTAGTGATAAATCGAGCCACTAATGATGGCGGTAGATCGTTGAGAGTGTCACAAGCCCTCTCGCGAGACTGAGGCCGTAACGGGCCTGATCGAGCCGAAATGGGCTAAATAGGCCCAATGGGCTAATGGGCCCACATGAGCAAAATCGACAGAAAATTTTTGAATGATGGATGCGACTGCGAAGTCTGCAAAATTGAGACCGAAACAATGCTAAATGGGCCACACGAACGTGTGGGCCCGTTTGGGCCAGAAATGGGTTTAGGCCCAATTGCACCGTAGAGACCCAAAAGGGGTCCCGAGTCGCTCGAGGCGACAGTAGGCCTCCTGAAAGGTCGTTAGATTACTGAAATACCCTCGGTGGGTAAAATTACCAAAATACCCTCGGTAGGTAAAATTACTGAAATACCCTCGGTGGGTAAAATTACTGAAATACCCTCGGTGGGTGGAAAAAATTACTGAAATACCCCATAAGGATGAAATTACTGAAACGCCCTCATTGGGAAAATTACTATTATACCCCTGAAGGGTAAATTACTGTTTTACCCCTACCGACCAAGTTACCATTATACCCTTAGGGGTAGATTTAGTATGTTTGTGTGTATTCTGTTTAATTGCTATGATGGTACACTATTGCATACACTGAATTATTATGTCACGACACCTTGCATTGGGTTGGGATGAATATATATACATATATATATTGGAGGAAGTACTGTACTAGTGGCTATGCCACGTTATACTGATTCAGTGGCTCTGCCACGATATACTGTTACTGGCAGCTTTGCTGCATTTATACTGGCAACTCGACTGCGTTCTTGGTGTATAGGGCTGGGTGGGTTGACTTGGTCCCCACAGGATTGTAGGGTTGGTACGGGTGGTGTGTTGGTTGGATTGGGTTGGGTTGCATTCTTTGTTTGCATTACCATGATTTGGGGCCTTAGGCCAAAATTGATACTGCATGGGCTTGGGCCCAGACTGTGATTGGGATTACACACTGAGTTCTTGTAACTCACCTTTTTCTTAACTGTGCAGGTAATCCCCACACGTAGATGGCCACACGTACCACATGTTTCAAGGGTGAATTTAATATTTTAATTTGGGATTACTTTGCTTTTAATTACTGGGTTTTATAATTGATGAAATAAGGCCATTGGAATTGTTTTAACTTTTACTTTGGTTTTCTTTAAACACGACAAATTTATTCAACACGGGGTTTTCAAAACAATAAACAACTGATTTTCAAATATCACGCCTTCAAATTATTAAGACGAAACTTCTATAACTGACACAGGTATTAATAAACAAAATAATACGTGCATTTTTCTTTAAAAGTATTACTAGAGTAAACTTCTTTGTGAATAAGCAACGAAAACAAATTTTTGAACATATAAGTTAGAATTTGACAATGTGTTTCCGTTTAAAACATCCACGAGGTTTTAAACATCACCTGATGTGGCACGCTAGATCTGGTCGTAACGTATAGGCCGGGTTTGGGGTGTTACAGTAAACTCCTCAAAAAGTATTGTGATTTGGTCATTGAATTCTTCCTCAATTAGATCTTCTAGCACATCGACCGTTTGGCATTCTTCTTTATCCTTGCATTGAATAGATTCAAAAACATTGAAGGTAACGTGCTCATCATGAAGTCGTATGATCAGATCACCTTTGTAAACATCAATAAGAGTGCAACCGATGGCTCAAAATGGTCGCCCCAAGATTATGGGAACCTCCTTTTTTGCCTCGTAGTTAAGCATGATAAAATCAGTCAGAAAAATGAATTTATCCACATGAACTAAGATGTCTTTAATTTTCCCTTCAGGTTGCAATATCACTGCAGTAGGTTTCATGTGACTAATGCCCAACTTTTTGAAAGTAGATAGTGGCATTATGTTGATGATAGCTCCCAAGTTGCATAAAGCCTTGCCCAAATAATGGTTGCCAAATGAACATGGGATAGTAAAGCTCCTAGGATCTTTCATTTTGGGGGGCAACTTATTTGTCAAAACAGCACTACAGCATTCTGTAAGTGTAATAGTTTCAATATCACTGAGCTTCTTCTTCTTGGACAAGAGATCCTTCATAAATTTCCTATAATTCAAAATTTGCACAAGAGCGTCTATTGAAGGAATGTTGACCTGAAGTTGCTTCAATGTATTCAAGAATTGTTGGTACTACTTATCCTGCTCATTCTCCCTGAATCTTTGTGGAAAAGGTAAAGGTGGAGATACATCTGATTGCACAGACACCTTTGATTGCGTCGACAGTTTCGAGGGTCAGACATTAGGCATATGAGTGACAATTTGTGGAACTTCTTTGTCTGGTACATGGACAAGCTCTTCAGATTCAACCTTCTCACCAGGGATTACTTCACCAGTATCTTGATGTGCTATAGTAGAGTCTGTAGTCGGCCCGCTAGTTTGTTTACCACTCCAAAGAGTGATAGCCATGTAGTGTTCTTTCCCCCTCGGTCTGGGATTTTCTGTGTCACTAGGTAGTGTTCCCGATGCTCGAGTATTCAGATTTGAAGCAAGTTGTCCTAATTGTGCCTCCAACGCCCGAATAGAATATGAATTCCCTGGTAAAATAGCTTCTGTGTGAGTAATATGCTCCTACATTAAAGCCTCAAGAGCTGCTAACGGGTCAGAAGAAGAAGCTTGCGTGTACTGTTGTTGTCGATGCCCTTGAACATGTTGATTCGGCATTGAAGAGTGTTGTGGATGCATCTGATTCTGGTGTGGATGCATCTGGCTTTGTTGTGGATGGATTTGAGTGTGCTGATTTTAGTTCTATTATTATTGATTGTAATTCCCTTGTCTTGGATTATAGTTGCCTTCAGTAGATATATTCCTATATCAAAATGTCGCAGCATTTTGTCCAGCAGTCTAAGTTTCCCAAGATGGTTGATTGCATGCAGAATTATTATAAGAGTTGCCATAAGAATCGTTGCGGATGTTACTGACATAAAAGGCATTCTCTGCATGTTGTGGACAATCTTTATAGCTATGGTTGTCACTGCAAATCTCACAACAAAAGGTAGGAACATCAACTTGTTGAGCGACTTGTATAGGTGCAACTTCACTAGTCCCTTGCATATTTTTATCATATTTGCAAGAGAAGAAACTTGAGCACTAAGTGCAGATATTACGTCCAATCCAATAACTCCCGAAGTGGCTTTTGCTTGTGCAGCACTAGAGATAGGATATTGATAATCATTCTAAGTAATTCTCTCAATAATTCCAACAACATCATTATAAGTACAATCCAGCAAAGGACCATTAGCTGATGCGTCAACAACATTCCTCGTGTGTGAATTCGACCCATTATAAAAAATTTCAATTTGTGTTTCCTGTCGAATGCTGTGCATGGGGCAACGTCGAAGCAAAGATTTATAACGTTCCCATGTAGTGTGAAGATTCTCATCATCCAACTGATGATAAGTTGTAATATCATTTCGGAGATGAGCATTCATTATAGGTGGGTTAAAGCACAAAACAAACTATGTTGCTAGTGCATTCCAAGAAGTAACTGATCCGGCAGGTAGCCCAATGAACCAAGTATGAGCTCTTCCCTGCAAGGAATAAGGATATAATTGCATCTTCAAAGCATCATCAGGAACACCTTGTTGACTAAAGGAAGCATAAATCAATAAAAATGATTTAAGATGTTCTTATGCATCTTCTTATGGAAGTCCAACATATTGCCCTTTAGAATTCAACATTTGAAACATTACTGGCTTGAGTTCAAAATTCCCAGCTTGGATTGCTAGCCTAACAACTCCCTGTTTTAAGTCATCCAAGACAGGTACTACAAAGTCTCGTATAGTCCTGTTTTGTATTTGAGCGTCTTGCGGCAACGGTGGGACATTAGCATTTTGGTGCTGCACCTGGGGTATGGATTCGTTGTTTCTTGGTAAAGCCATATTCCTTTGTTCTTGAAGTCTCCTTCGAATATTTCTTTCAATTTTTGGATCAAAATCGGCAATAAACTCCAAATTACTTCAGGTCATCGAACACCTAAAATAAAATGTGAAAATAGCAACAAAAAGAAAAACAAGTTAGTGGCAACTAAATATTATATAATAATAATAATAAGTGCAAAAACAAAAATAAATATCAAACAAACGCCATCCCTAGCAAAGGCGCCAAAACTTGACCGGCTGTGTAAGAATACACTATCGATGGAAGTACAATAGACAGATATGAGTCTGTCGGATATCGATCCCACAAGGATGATTGTCTTTTGTCTATCAATGTCAGTGCAATAAATAGATAGAAATAAGATAAATTGTGAGAGTAGTTGTCGAAGCAATTACTTGAAAACAATAAGATAAAATATGATAATGATAAACTAGGGTCCCCAACGTGAATATTCAACAGAATACTAAGTGCTCACAAGGTATAAAAGGATAGGTGTTTGTCGATGCATTAAATTGCAATGAATATCTTACCAAGCTTAACTTCTATATTTAATCTAAGACTTAAGCATGCACATTAACCACACCTTTCGATGATGGCAATGGAACACTATTAAGAACAAGTGGATTAAATTCATCTAATCCTCAAGCAACTTTCATTGTCATACTTGTTAGCTTGAACTGTCGCTGCACTTTCCAGTGTCAGTGATCGCAATAACACTTCCATGCTAAAAACATTCAAACCCAAAGATTAAACAGTAGAAGCAAGATTGAATAAAATAACATTCAACCCAGAAGTCGTGTGTACTTTCATACAAACATGAAATAGAAAGTAATCACCATCGTTTAGAAAAGAAATATAAAAGAAACAAGTGGAGAATACTATTCCTAGAAAATCTCGACTTGAACTCTCCATTCCCTCTTGTGTCACACTCAGGGCTCCTCTTCAGGTGCTAATCTGCGTCCCTTTCATGTTTGTTCACCCGTAGGAGACTTAAATCGCCATAGCTGAAAAGCTTCAAAAGATAGGTTGAAGAAGATAATACCCCCAAAAAGCCTCCCTTTTTTTTTTCTTTTCACGTTAATATTTATATTCTTCCAAATAGTACAGGCGTCCTTTCATCAGAATCATGCTGCCTCTGTACGTACAAGTTGGTTATACCAGACTAGACAGGTCACACATTTTTGTTCGTATCTGGACAGCTGAGTGCAGCTTCTGGACGCAATCTAGAAATACTTATGTAGCGACATTGTTACCAAAATATGACAAAACTAAGGATAAATAGGCTAGGATCCACTGAGTTATAAAATGTAATTTACTGAAGTGAAAATGCAAAAATATGTGCTAAAGATAACTAAATGGGGACAAATTAACCAATAAGTAGGGAGAAAACTTATGTTCTTTCTAGTACTATCAGGTACCAAATGTGCTATTCAACTACTAACACCAATAGCCATTTATGTCATTTATAACAAATGTACCAAATCACCACATTCAAATATATCACAAGGCATTTATAACATGTATATTAACTACCATTCCATCGTAAATCATTCAAGCATCATGAGCCAAGATATCAACCACTTTAAGACAAAAATATTTACATACCAAAACTAGTTCATATCATCCTTCAAAATACCATAAACACAGGCCAAAACAAATGGCTACTTTAACAACCAGAATACTTATACATGTCATTATAACCAAACTTAGAAACATCCAAAAGTATGGATATAGCCGATGGATAGTGTGATATAACTCCGACAAGCTTCTAACCCAAACAAGCTTTTGATTTACTATAAAACATGAAAAATAACACAGAGTAAGAACAAATTCTTAGTAAGTTCGTATTGTAACAACCCATACCTGGCCTAAATGTTATGGCCGAATTTGGCGATGTCACATGGAATGGAATTTGAAAACAAATTTCTCATGTTAAAACCTTCACCATTTATTAGCTTCTATTTATCTCTTGTTGTTTACAAAATCGCTTACTTATTTAATCGATTGCTTTAAAACATAACTCGTTGCGAAAGCTTTAGAAAATGATTTATTTTCTAAAAAACCGAGTTAATTAGGTAAATCTGTCCATTTTAGGAAAACCCCTTTTGTTTTAGAGAAAAGCGTCTGTTCGTTGAGTTCGTGAAGTTATTAAATCCATGAAAACCTCAATAAAGTAAAATTCTAAGGAAAGCCTCAAATTACATAAAAAATTTACCCAATAATAATAGTAAAAATATAACCAGAAATCAAAACTGAGAGTTTTATTAATCGTGGTCACCGCTGAGTCCTCCACCGTACCGATCCGTATAAGTCCGGGGATTACCTGTATAGATAAAATAGAAATGGGTGAGTTTTATGTAAACTCAGTGTGTAATCCCCACAAATCACATGCATACAGTCAGTCACAACAAACAGTCAAATACAGTCTGGGCCTAAGCCCATTTCAGTTTCAATAGCAGTTCGGGCCTTATCCCATTTCAGTTTCAGTAACATATATGCATTAGGGCCTAAGCCCGTCACAATAGCAGTATCAGATATGCATTTATCAGTAACAGAATCCTACCCAACACCATCTCCGTCCAACCTTACACTCCATGTGGGGAATAATCAACCCACCCATCCCTACACTCCAGGTAGTACCAAATGCGACACATTATCAGTAGATTTGCAGCTGAGCTGCTAGATATTAGGCTTAAGAGCCTTTCAGTACACTTTTACCTCGTGTATGGAATTAACGGAACGGACCGACTATTCAATTACTTTGCCTTTTCCCCGATCTAAGTCTGAATTCCTCTTTTCTTTATCTAATTGAGTATAGATAGAAAGGCCGAATATTGGAGCTAAGAAAATGGCTTCTTCCCTTTGTAAAATCGGCTAGATGAAGATGATAATGAATAAAACTGGCTTTTATTTTATTAAATTATCATTTAATAACCAATTTACCAAACTAACCTTAAAATTATTTCAAAATTTCAATAACACCAAGCCATTAACATCCATTATCTAATTAATGGTCCAATTATCACTTAAGGACCTTAACTTTCAGGTTCTATAACTATTTGACACCTTTAGCTAATAGAACAGAACTTTTGCATTTTATGCGAGTTAGACCTTTTTATCAAATTAAGGATCCAAACGATTAAATTTCTTAACGAGATTTTCACACAATCATAATATCCTGTTGTAAATATTAAAATAATAATAAAATAAATATTTTGACCTCAGATTTATGGTTCCAAAATTACTGTTTCGATTTCATTAGAAACGGGTTGTTACAACTCTCCCCCCTTAGGGATTTTCGTCTCCGAAAATCTTACCAATGAATAAGTTTGGGTATTGTTTTCTCATAGCTTCCTCGGGTTCCAACGTAGCCTCTTCGATACCGTGACGTTGCCAGAAAACTTTAACTAAAGCTATGCTTTTATTTCTTAGCTCTTTAATCTCTCGAGCCAAAATTTTGATCGGTTCTTCATTGTACGACATGTCTAGTTGAATTTCAATCTTAGACGGAGAAATCACATAGGATGGATTAGATCTATATCGGTGCAAGATCGATACATGAAACACGTTGCGAATCTTTTCTAACTCAGTCGGTAAAGCTAGTCGATATGCCACTAGACCTATTCTTTTCATGATCTCGTACGGCCCGATGAAACGCGTACTCAACTTGCCTTTACGACCAAAACGAAGTATTTTCTTCCATGGAGACACTTTCAAAAATACTTTATCACCTATCTGAAATTCAATATCTTTCCGTTTCAAATCCGCATACGATTTCTGACGATTTGAAGCTGCTTTCAAACAATCGCGAATTACTTTCACTTTCTCTTTAGTTTCTCTAACCAAATAAACGATGTGAATTTGTTTCTCGCTAAGCTCGGTCTAGTACAATGGAGTTCGGCATTTGCGACCATACAATGCTTCTCGATTGAAAGCTGTTATTATATGCGAATTCAACCAATGGCAAATATCTCTCCCAATTGCCTTCAAACTCTAAAATACAACAGCGAAGCATATCTTCGAGAACATGAATTACTCTCTCAGACTGTCCATCGATTTGCGGATGAAAATGTACTAAAATTCAACTTCGTACCAAGATCTTCTTGCAATTTCATCCAAAATCGCAACATAAATCTCGGATCTCTATCTAAAATAATCGAATCTGGCACCCTGTGCAATCTAACAATTTCAGCAATGTATAATTCCGCTAGTCTATTGAGTGAATAGCCTGTACATACTGGTATAAATGCATCGATTTCGTCAATCTATCAACTACAACCCAAACAACATCTTTCTTTTTCGGAGATAGGGGCAATACTAATACAAATTCCATCGTAACTCTATCCCATTTCCACTCTAGTATCATCACTGACTGTAATAGTCTTAAAGGCACTTGATGTTTGGCTTTCACTTATTGGCAAATTAAACATCTCGATACAAATTCTGAAATATCCGGTTTCATACCTGACCACCAATATAATTTTTCAAATCATTGTACATTTTGGTACTCTCCGGGTGAACAGATAAACAACTGTTATGTGCTTCGTGCAAAATTGTCTGAATAAGCTCAGAATTTCTCGGTACACAGATTCTGTTTTGGAACAATAAACAATCATCGGCTCTGATTTAAAACTCCGAATCAGAAGTTGACTCACATTGAACTCGTTTAACTTGCAATTCATTATCGCATTTCTGGGCTTCACAGATTTACTGGAGAAATGATGGTCACGCTTTCAACTCAGGTACAATCAAACTGTCATTAGACAAAGCCAACCGTGTGTTCATCACACGCAAAGAAAATAATGATTTTCTACTCAGAGAGTCAGCAACTACGTTCGCTTTCCCTAGGTGATAATCAATTACTAGCTCATAGTCTTTCAATAATTCAAGTCATCTTTGTTGTCTCAAGTTCATGTCTTTCTAAGTCATTAAATATTTCAAGCTCTTGTGATCTGTATAGATGTGGCATTTCTCACCAAACAAGTGATGTCTCCAAATCTTTAATACGAACACAATCGCAACCAATTCTAAATCGTGCATTGGATAATTCTTTTCATGTGGCTTCAACTGTCTATAATAATAAGCTATTACTTTGCCTTTCTGCATCAGTACACAACCCAGACTGTTCAACGACGCATCACTGAAAATTACGAATTCTTTACCCGACTCAGGCTATACTAGAACTGGTGCTTCTGTCAATAATGCTTTCAACTGTTCGAAACTCTACTGACACTTCTTAGACCATTCGAACTTTACATCTTTCTGAAGTAATCGAGTCAGCAGTGTTGCAATCATAGAGAATCCTTTCAAAACACATCGATAATAACTAGCTAGTCCTAGAAAACTTCAGACTTCAGATACATTCTCGGAGGTTTCCAATCTATAATTGCAGAAATCTTGCTTGGGTCAACTCTAATACATTCGGCTGAAAAGATATGCCCCAGAAATCCAACCTCTCGGGGCTAAAACTCACATTTGCTGAACTTTGTAAACAATTGCTTGTCTCTCAAGGTCTGTAACACTATTTTCGAATGCTCGGCATGCTCAGATTCATCTCGAGAATAAATCAGAATATCGTCAATAAATACAACAATAAATCTGTCTAAATACAGTTTGAAAATCCGATTCATCCAATACATGAAAACTGCAGGAGCATTAGTCAATCCAAAAGGCATAACAAGGAATTCATAATGTTCATACCTCGTTCTGAATGCTGTCTTTAGCACATCAGCATCTTTAACTCGCAATTGATAATAGCCAGATCTCAAATCAATCTTAGAAAACATTGTATCCCCTTTTAACTGATCAAACAAATCATCAATTCTCGGTAGAGGATATTTATTCTAACCTTGTTGAGCTGACGATAGTCAATACACATTCTCATTGACCTTACGAACAATACTGGCACACCCTAGGGCGAAAAACTCGGTCATGCAAAACCTCTATCTGTTAACTCTTGCAACTGAGCTTTCAATTCTTTCAACCCTGTCGGAGCCATTCTATACGGAGCTATAGATATCGGTGAAGTTCCCGATACTAAATCAATAGCAAAATCAACCTTTCTGATTGGTGGCAAATCCGGTAACTCTTCTGGAATCACATCTGGATACTCGCAAACAACTGGTACTGATTCAATCTTTGATTCTGACGCTTTTGTATCAAGTACATATACAAGATATGCGTCGCATCCCTTTTTCATATATTTCTGAGCTAACATCATTGAAACAAAAGCTGGTAAACCACTCAAATCATTTGATTCGATTTGGAGAGTCTCATTATTCTGACATTTCAACTCAATTATCTTTCGGCTATAATTTACTACTGCATCATGCAATGTCAACCAGTCTATACCTAGAATTACATCAAACTCATCAAATGGCAACAACATCAAATCAGCTATAAAACAGTAACCCCGAGTCATTAACTGATAGTTTTTGCAAACTTTGTCAACCAAGACATATTTGCCGAAGGGGTTCGACACTTTTATAACAAACTCAGTAGAACCAACAAGTAAATTCTTACTAGACACTAAATTCACACATATATATGAATGAGTTGATATGGGGTCTATCAATGCAACTACATCAGTGTCATAAAGAGAGAATGTACCGGTAATAACATCTGGAGATGACGCTTCTTCGCGAGCGCGAATCGCATAGGTTCTAGCAGGTGCTCTAGCCTCGGATCTCATAGCAGTATCTCGTGTTGCACCTCTACTACCACTCACATTTCCAACATTACGGGGTGGTCTCCCTCTCGCAGTCATGTTGTTTGACCTTACATTCTGAGATTTATCTTTCTCATCTAACTCAGGACAATCTCGAATGAAATATTCATGCAAACCACATCTAAAACAGGCTTTGTCATTCATTCTACACTCTCCAAAATGTCATTTTCCACATTGTCCGCATTCAGGTTTATTCGGTCCAGCATTACCCACACTTGCCATTGACATAACTGGAGTTTTTGAACTCATAAATTGCTTCCCATGATCTCTATTAGAGTACTCTACTGATGCATTTGATCGACTAAAAACATCTTGTGATTTCTTGGATAAAGAGTGATAAGGTTTATTCATCAATCTCTTTCTCGAATCTCTAGCTTCAGAATCAGCGTTTCTCTTTTCTTTGCCCAGTTCTTTAGCTTTGCAAGCACGATCGACGAGTACCACGAACTCTTTCAACTCTAGAATTCCGACTAGCAATCTGATATCTTCATTCAATCCGTCTTTAAATCTTTTGCACATAATAGCTTCCGTTGAAACACATTACTGGGCATATTTACTGAGCCTCACGAATTCTCGTTCATATTTTGTCACAGACATACGGCCCTGTTTTAATTCTAAAAACTCTTTGCGTTTCTGATCAATGAACCTCTGGCTAATATATTTCTTTCTGAACTCAGATTGAAAGAAATCCTATGTAACTCGTTCTTTCAGTACCACTGATGTCAGAGTATTCCACCATTGATACGCAGTGTCACTCAATAAGGATACAGCACATTTAATGCATTCTTTGGGTGTACACGACAACTCATCAAATACTCTGATTGTATTTTCAAGCCAGAATTCGACTCTCTCAAGATCATCGTCAACTGTAGCCCTGAACTCTTTAGCCCCATGCTTAGGAGTTTTATCAACTGGTGGCTTGTTCAAGCGTATAGGATCAATAACTTGTGGTACTATGGGGATTGGTTGAGGAATTGGCGAGGGTGGATGTTGTTGAGCAATCGGATTCATTCGAACGAACTTCGTGAACCACTCGTTCATCATTTGGAAGAAGGCTTATTTAGCCTCTCCTTCCTGACTGCCCGATACGGGTCTAGATTTCGAAGGCGTTGTCCCTTGAGTGGGAGCTGGAGCATAACTTTCAACCTCAGTAGCTACAGCTCAATCGAGATCCATTTAACATACAAAAGCACATTTTAAATTGTCAGGTTTCATCACACTATCACGATTTATATATGGCATGTATAGCTTGACTCTCACACACGCTACGTTAGTCCTAGAATCAATTAAACTATAGCTCTGATACCAATAAATGTAACACTCCTCGCCCGTATCAACGCCAGAATAGGTTTACGGAGCATTGCCGGACTTATAAGATATTTACATACTTTTATCATACACTTAACCATTTCGTACAATCATCATTCAATATCAAACAATTTGTCCCTATACGAGCCTACGAGGCCCAAAACATACATTGGGAGTGGTTCAGGACTAAACTGAGAACTTAAGAAACTTTCACGAAACTTTGAAAATTTCTCTCAAAACAAGGGACATACACCCGTGTGGCAAGGCCGTGTGTCTCACACAGCCACCAGACATGCCGTGTCACAAGCCGTGTGAACATTCAAAATGGGAGCACATGGTGGTGTCCTAGCCCATGTCCCAACCCCTGCCTGACCCCGTGTAACTCTCTGACTTGGGTCACACAGCCAACACGCAAGCCCGTATGGCTAGCCCGTGTGCCCTAAAAATGGCCATACAAGCCCGTGTACCAGGCTGTGTGCTAGGCCGTGCCAAACCTGTAAGGTATACTGACTTATGCCACACGGCCAAGTCACACGCCCGTGTATTGGCCGTGTGGAGCATACTGACTTGTTTTCAAATTCAACACCAGGGGACACATGGCTGTGTAACATGACCGTGTGTCACACACGATTGAGACACACGCCCGTGTCTCAGCCCGTGTGGACAAAAATATGCTATTTACCAAGCCAATTTGCCACCCAAATTGCACATAATTATACAAGCTCAAATGGTACCATTTCAAGACACAAATATGTAGCCAAATATCATCAACAAGTGTACAAATCATACCTTATCTATTTCAACCATTTCCATACTCAATTCAATGCCATTTACCTATTCAAATACCTATCAACTCAACTTGCTTTACTAGTCCTAACTCACATATATATATATATATATATATATATATCATGTACCATAATTCATCTAATTCATCATTCAAAACCAATCCACAACAAACATATCTAAACCAACTAAATACCTCATACCATAACAAACATTTAGATATCATAATTCAACATCAACCATATTACATGGCAATATTTACAACAAAACACATAACATTGCAATATTTACAACAAAACACATAACATTTATAAGCTACCTCTAATGGCCAAAATACATTTCCATCAAACATACCAAATTGACCAAAGCCTATACATGCCATATACTATATATACATAACATCAAAAGTACCAAAATAGATGTTAGATAGTGTGATGAAGTCCCTAACGATCTCCTGATCCGAACTAGCTTCGAAATACTATAAAACATAGAAAAATAAACAAGGCTATAAAGCTTAGTAAGTTTTATGTAAATATTAAATAATCTCATCATTCATTAGCATCTCAAAATAGATAACATAAATTTCATTTAAAGAATCATTCAATGAGTTAACATAAAATTTAACCACATAGTAATTCATAAGTTCTCAACTTCTTTTAACTCGTTAGTTAAACAGTTTCTCGTACATACTTGTACCGATACGTATTTATTTCTCACCAATTCTCTTACTAAAATCACTCCAAGTTTATAAATGCTTACAATACGAGTACATCGATTTTTCGATGCCATAGTCCAACTATGGTCTTACACATACATTGCCATGGCCCTGCCATGGTCTTACATTCACATGCAATAACCCAGTTATGGTCTTATTTTCTGATTTGCCATAGCTCAGCTATGGTTTTATTTAGCAATTCTTTTTACTTGAATCGTACATTTAATTCAAAATCTTCCAAATTTAACCAATAAGATAAATACAATCACATTACCATCCTTCAATTAAATAAATACACATTTAAGTTCAATTATACGAACTTACCTCTTGTACGGAATTGGTGGAATGGACCGACTATTCAATTACTTTGCTTTTTCCCCGATCTAAGTCTGAATTCCTCTTTTCTTGATCTAATTGAGCATACATAGCATGGTCTGAATATTGGAGCTAAGAAAATGGCTTCTTCCCTTTGTAAAATCGGCTAGATGAATATGGTAATGAATAAAAATGCTTTTATTTTATTAAATTATCATTTAATAACCAATTTACCAAACTAACCTTAAAATTATTTCAAAATTTCAATAACACCAAGCCATTAACATCCACTATCTAATTAATGGCTAATTATCACTTAAGGACCTTAACTTTAAGTTTCTATAACTATTTGACACCTTTAGCTAATAGAACAGAACTTTTGCACTTTACGTGATTTAGTCCTTTTTATCAAATTAAGCATTCAAACGATTAAATTTCTTAACGAAATTTTCACACAATCATAATATCATGCAGTAAATATTTAAATAATAATAAAATAAATATTTCAACCTCGAATTTGTGGTTCTGAAACCACTATTCTGATTTGACTAGAAACGAGCTGTTACATATTAGGCATAAAGAGTACATCTTTTAGCCTATAAATAAGAGGCTTCTGTACAAAAATGAGGGCATCAATCAACCCATTCATCAAACATAGTTTTTCTAGTTTTCTTTTCTTTTATGTTTTAGTCAGAACTTTTCTATTTCGATGTAAAGACAATAATGACCGGAGATTGCTTCGGCATCAAGCTTCAATAGTATTCATGAGCATTCTCCTATCTTTTTCTTTATTCTTTCATTTATGCTTCGTTAACTTGATCAATTAATTGTTGTATGAATATTAGAATAATTTCTTGTGCTTTATTTATATTTCGCATGATTCGATTATTAAACTAATTTATTTGTTAAATTATTTATCTAAAATTGATTATTTATTCAAGGGTACTTAGTATATTAGGGAGTGATGCCCCTAATAGATTATTGAGACAGGTGAAACCAAAAGGGTATCTATATACCTAGGAAGAGATCGAAAAGGTGACTTAGGTGGTAATCCTTAGTGAAGATGAACCGGGAGGGTAGTCTTAGCTAATGGTGATAAATAACTCAATCTAGGATAATTAATTATTTAATTAGATAATTAGGGATTTAATCGATCATAGGCTAGAGGCTCACATTATTAACACTAGGAATAGAAAAGTTCATTAAGTTAATTTAGGGTAGTTAAACTAATTAGTTTATTTAAAATATTAATTTGGATTCACACTATTAATTCGTAACTTGATTAGATTAGTAATTATTTTCTGTAATTAATTTAATATTAATTTCTCCAATCTACAATCCCTTGGGTACGATCCTTGGAATACTTACCGGTGTTCTATTGTAACATATACTATATTACAATTTGATCCGCATGCTTGTGGACACCGCAATTCTCAATTCTTATATTTTTGGTGTGACATTTATTTTATAAATGATAACACGTTTATAGGCGGCCAAGGTCTCAAAATTCCGTGATGCTCTATTTGACTTAAAATTTGTGTTAGAGTCATTGTCAAAACATGATAGAATTGAAATTGATTATAAAAAGCCCTTTGTTTCCTTATTGAATTTGTTGATAACCTCTATTTGCCCGTGATAATTTTGAGAATCATTGAAATGATAGCCTTGCTTCCCCTTCCAATTATGAATGCTGAGGATGATTTCTCCCAACTTTATAATGCAATGGGTGTTTGCCTCTAAGAGAATTATGGAAGTCTTCTAAGGTTCGTGCACTAGTTCGTTGCCTTGTAGCTTAGCTTTTTTCTTACTCATCATTTCAACAAAAGCATGAGCTTTCTCATATAATTCTGACAGGTTAGCTAGGGGTTTATCAATTAAATTATATTTCAAAAATTAGTGACTTGTCCCAGACATGAAAGCTTGACTAGCAAACTCTTCAAGTCATCTTTTGTGATCATAGTTGTTACATTGAACCTTTACACAAAAACCTTTAAAGGTTCATCCTCACATTATTTAATGGACATGAAGTAAGCAAGAGATTGCCTCAGTGTTTTGTTTACCAAGAAGCTGCTCATAAACAGGTCTACCAACTACTCAAAACTCGTAATGGAATGTTGTGGCAATTGCAAACACCATGCATGGGCTGAATCTTTGAGTGTCATTGAAAATGCATTGCACTTAACTTCATCTAAAGCCCCAAATAAATTCATATGATTCATATAATATGCTAAATATTCTTTAGGTTCTCCTCGACCATCATACAACATTTTAGTAAAATTAAATGTGGGGAAACATGATGTTGCAATATCTTTTTAGCTAGGGGCTCATTTTTATACTTTTTCACTAATCTAGAGGACTCTATTTTCTGAAAATCCTGTAAATGTTTTTCTAACTTATCTACTTTTTGTTCTGAAGTAGTTTGACTAGCATTACTATAACTATCATCATAATCCTTGTCATAACTATCACCTCTATCAAACATATCAACATCATTATCTATTAAATTCTCATTACCTTTGCCTGCATCTTGTCGATCCTGCCCAGAATGGTTGGATTCTTTCCTTCCATGCCTGGGATTTTGCTTCTGATATTGGTATAGATTTTGTTGATTTTGGCTTTGTAGGTTATTTTAATTTTGTGGGATTGTGTTTTGGTTGCCATGCAATGAGTTTGAATGTTGGGTTGTTCTAGTTTGGTTAACATTTGCTTCTATGTTGTGACTGGTAGGATCAGTAACTTGGTTATTGGCGGGGTCAAACTCTATAAAAGAGGAACATTGACACCTGAATTCAACATGTCTATCCACGCTCACCGCACCAATTGTTAACCAATGAGGTGAATAGAGGGAAGAAGATATTGATCTGATGAAGAAGGAAGGAGTGTGAAGGTTGAAAGGAAACTTTGGTCTTGTGGAGATAGTTTTGATGTTCAATCAGGGAAGTATGTGAAAATAAACCTAGTGAGTTGTTTGCATGATCCTTTTATAGTTGGGAACAAACTTAGCTACATGTCCTAAGATTGTTGACGTGGAAGTTTGATTTGATACCTTTGTAGTGACGGTGATGCGACGTCCTAGGATGAGACATGTTAGGACGAATAGAAATGAATTACTCTAGTCTCCACATGGTTCTCATATTCTGTCAGTAGAGGTGCATAGTTCTAAAGTTCATCAAACTATGGTTCAAAAACTTTCTATGGGTTCGCGATATCGTTGGTTCTATTGAAAGACACATGTCAAGCTCTTTATAGGTGTTCTGGAAGGTTCGCTACACAAGGTATAATAAAAAGCCACTTCACATAACCGATATTTTAGGAGTTTTTTTATATTAGGATTCAAATTTTAAAGTTTTAAACTTGCTTATTTAAGCAAGGACGACCCTTAGGATTTAAAGATTCAGATTTTTCCTTTATTAATAAAATTTACTTATAGTAAGGTTTTTTTAGATTTAGTTATTATTTCTTCTTTAAGATGGCAGCAACCTCATTCGTCCTAGGGAATTGGTTATTGTCCAAAATTTACTTTATTAGGTTACAATGAACTCAATGAAAGAATATGAACAACATCAAATTTATATTGAATCCTTTCAATTCTATATTTGATCTTATTTAATTCTAATTTGATTGAATTTGCTCTTAATTCTTGATTTTACCATTGTTTAATTCGAAACAACTTCAAGAATTCAAAACCTTGAGCATAATTCTCTTATTCTTTTTCATTTGTTCCACCTCTAATATTTAATTATTATTTTCTTGGTTTATATTATGACTTTAAATTCTTCAATTTTCCAGATTTTGATCCTAACTCTTTCAAGAAGTCATTCAAGCTCCGATCCTTTTAGCTAATTTTTCCATTCACTAAATATGGTACTAAGGTTCAAGATTTCATATCATTCCTTCTCGTAAAAATTTCGCAACATCTTTTGATTTCATCATATCCTCAAAGTAATCAAATCATCACCGATTATTCAATTAAGACCATGTAACACCCCCACACCCATCTCGATGATTGGTTTGGATGGAAGGTGTAACCGAAGCATAACTCAAAAGAACATCTTGAAAAATACTTAAATTTTAAACATTTTAAATAAATCAAATAAATTCATATGAATGGAATAAAATCATTTTAGAGGTTTCAAAATCAAGTTGAAATCATTTAGAAACAATTTAGTAGTTGGAGATGTCTGGGACTGAAATAGGCTTCAATAGGCCCAAAATACCCAAAACTGTGTAGAGGCACTGCCTAGGGGTTAGGTATCGATACCCTAGCCAAATTTTTCGATACCCAAGGGCAAGATATCAGTACCTAGGTGCCAAGTATCTACACATGGACCCAAGTACTGTAGCTTTTTAACTACTATTAATAGGGGCAATATCGGTTCAATCCGGTCAGATTTTCTGGATTTTTTGAACCGTCCATCATAATTCGATTCAACTCTCGATTTTTTTCATTTTTTTTTGTTTTCTTTAGACTTAATTAGTGTTGTTTATGGATTTTGAATATTATTTGACAAATTTTGAAAGTATTTTTCATAAATATTTCTAAAAAACAATTATTATTTTCACTATTTTAAATATAAAATATTTATTTTATATCATTAAAAATTAAAATTAATTATATATTAACTAAAAAAGAATTTGGTACAATTACTTGCATTCCATAAACTGTCCAAACACCTTGGTTCAGGTCGGTTTTTAGTATTTTGGTTTTTCTTGCTCAACCCTATCTGTCAACCCGGGGTCTAATACTAAATAAGGGTATCAAACCCTAGATCCGAAGGATCAACTTTTTGGCCATTGACTTACAAAGTATCGATACAAATAATATGGCTACCAAACCTTTGATGTAGAGGAACAGAAATTGCACTTAAAAAACACCTCAAACACACTCCAAAACACCCTTAAACAACACCTACATAAAACCATCACAAAGATAAATTCAAGGTATAAAATATTAATCTCAAACATTTCTTAACATACACTAAACAAAATCATCATGGAAACATTTAGCCATCTTTTAAAAGGCTTCTAGAGTGAAAAACATACATCCACAAATAGCCCAAATTAAAATAGTTGGATGAATGCATGCATGCTTGCGAAATATTTCAAACATCTCAATAGTAAAGAATCATCAAAGGAATCCCCAACTCAACAATTCAAATCTCAAATGTCTTAACGATAATGTGGATATCCAAGAATTAAACTAAGCTTCAAGAATCCAAAAGTGAAATCTACATGCAAAGAAGACAATGTATAAGCATAAAATGCTTAGTAATTTCAAATGGAAATCATTATGCTTACCTTGCGTTGATGTAAGCATACCAACATATATTTGTTGCAATAATAAATTAAGCTAAAACAAAAGGGATGCTAAGATTAAAGTATTCAAAACAAGTATAAACATATCAACTTTCACATGGCTCTAATGCATACAATGGTTATTAACACATTCATTCTCATTCCACATTTCAAGATTTAAAACATAACTTTCCATCTAGCCAATCAAAAGCATAATTTCAACATTCATAAGGCCCACACATACTATAGTCACATTCTAAATTTAATTAGTTGGTCATTATCAAAATTAAGGATATTCACCCATTGTAACCTTAGTAAAATTGAACTTGGGCACACGGATAACCACTAGAACACCCCAAAGAGCTTGTAAGAACGTAATTCTCTAGAACATACCAGAGTGCACATAAGTGCAATACCTAAAGGCAACAAAGAACGCACCTAAGTGCAAAACCTCCAAAAGTACCAATAAAGTCTCCAAAGAGATAGTGTTCACCCAATGGTCCCATAAAATTCCCAACCATAAGGTCACATAGCAGAACTCCAAACACTCTAAACCCATACAGAAATGCGCATATGATCTTAATTGGTAAGCCAATCGTATCCTAGTCTTCTACCAAGTTTAGATGGGCACAAATGACAGAATGTTCTCTTTATGGAAATTACTTACTGAACAGAATAGAGAATCATATTTTTTCTTATAAAGAGTATTTTTAGAGCCAAACCGAAAATGAAATACAATTTCACATTTTCATCAAAAAGGATCATACAACCTCTTAAAACCAAAAAAAAAAAAAAATCATATCTTATAGTCATAGCCATAATTACACACTTTCATGCCAATTTTATAAAATAACATGTTAAATTTTCCATAACACTATTCAAGCTTGATTGAATAAGATCACATGAGTGTTTTTTGCCACATATTACTCAAATCCTCAAATAACAAATCATCTAACTCCTTTAAGCATGGTAACCCAACCTACCTTAAGTAACGCACATATGAAACCAAATTCTAAATGAACCATGTTCTTCTCACATTTATAAGCAAAGATAACATATTTAGAATACATTAATTCATACATTTAACAAGGAAATCATAGTAAGTGTCATGAGAACTTACATTTCAAAACAACATAAAGGAAATATCCTCCAAGGCCTTCACTCCATAGTTTTCTCCTTTCTTTGCTAGAACTTTCTCTAACTACTTCTTTTTCTACAAGAATCATAACAAGCAAAATAAATATATATCAAGAGAACATGAGACTAACATGAAATAGCCATATGAATGGCTCAACAACTAAATGGAAGTATAAAAACATGAAATGAGATGATAAAGTGTTAGGAAAAAATCAAGAACCCTTAACAAGACTGCACTTTCTCACACTAGCTTAGTATTCTCACACTAGAGTTCAAATCCTAAATGAGTGAGTGATGAAGATGATGAGGAGAATGACTCAATAAAGGCTTTTATTGAGTCAATTTTGCAAGAAAATGGTGAAAAATTAAAGAGAAAATGAATAGAGAATGATAAGAAAATTAGATAAAAGTTTTTCTACAATATGGTCAAGTGGTAAGGATATATAATGAAGGGCTTTACCCCTTTTCCTAACTTTTTAACAATTTAAATTACTCAAAACAAAAAAAAAAAAAAAAAAAACTTAACAAGTCAAATTTCATAATATGTGGCCAAATATTTTTTTTAGTGTAAAAATTGGTTTATAATGTACTAAAAATCATCTCAACATTATATAAATTTAAGACTAATGGGCTGAAGCCCAATATTTTATTTAATATTAAAATAAAAAGGAAGAAGATTCAGAATGAAAATAAAAGTGGCCCCAATCCATTAACCTAAATTCCAATCAAGTTTTACAAGTCTAAACTCCAAGTTTAAAAATTAAATATTTTATATAAGACGGTAATAATTTAGAGTTGAAAAATAACAATGAAATTGGGCTAAAAGGATATAAAGGTATAAGCCAGTCTTTGTTGAACACTAATTACTGTGTGTATTAATTTTCACCTTGCGAGGGAGATTTAAAAGGTTAAAACACGAAAAGAACAGGAAAAAAAAAAAAAAACACATTTGAAAATGTTTGGCCGCCCGCTCAAAAATCAGAAGCCCCCAATATTTCATTTTTAAAGCTCAGAAAACAAAAGGTCAAACCAGAAGAAGAAATAAATGGCTCAAGAAGCAAGGCTAAAACTGAGAATGCAAAAGGAGCTGAAGCTCCTTCTTGTTGATCCTCCTCATGGCGCTTCCTTTCCTACCCTCTCTTCACAATCTGATATTACTGATCTCTCTTCCATCCACGCCCGTATGTTCATTCTCCCTCTCGCTTTTGCTTCACCCAAAAAAATTATTTAAAATAATTAATATCCAAAATCTGGATGTTTTTTAACAGAAATAGAAGGTCCTGAAGAAACTGTTTATAGCAAAGGAATCTTCAAGATTAAGATTCAGATACCTGAAAGGTATATCTAAGTTGCACAATGAATTTCAATTTTTCTTTCGCATTTTCTTTTATTGAAAGGAGGAGGGGTTTTTTTTTTCGCCTTAAAGGTATCCGCTTCAGCCTCCGATTGTGACTTTTGCGACGCCAATTTATCACCCGAACATCGATAATGGAGGTCGAATTTGCCTTGACATTCTCAATCTTCCTCCCAAGGTTAGTTTTGTTTTAGTCCCCAAGAAAATTTTAGTGATACTAGGTATTTATCTTGCATAATTTCCTTTGTATGCTTTTATTATATTTGAAGAGACAGTGAAACGATTATTTCAAAAACTTTTAAACTGATGGTTGGAAGGACTCAATTGTTACGTTTAAGTTTCTAACTTTAAAACTTTAGATTTAGATTTACTCAAAGAATGTTGTTGACCGTATGTGCAATATAATGGATCCTTGATCTTCATCCGAGTGGAATCAAGTTCAAGGTTATTGAACTTTCAATATTTTACAGGGACCATTAAACATGAAGAATAGACTGTGTCTGATGTTTAAGTTTCTTTTTTAGTTAGTAGAGGACACTGAAAATTTTATGCTAAAAAGCCATGTTTGCCTCATTGATTTCTCTTCTATTTCACTTCTAAAATGGAAGTTTTGTTTCTTTAAAGTATCTGATATATGATATATGACATGAAGAGTATGGTCCTCATCTAAACAGGGGGCATGGCAACCATCATTGAATATTTCAACAGTGCTTACAAGTATAAGGCTATTGCTCAGCGAACCAAATCCTGATGATGGCCTAATGTGTGAAGCAGTAAGTAGACTTTCTCTCAAGATAAATTGATTTTCTTTTCTTTTCTATGTTTTCTCTTTGCTTTTGATATGTTGATGAATCTACAGAGTAGGGAATACAAATATAATAGACAAGCTTTTGACCAAAAAGCACGATCAATGACTGAA
The DNA here is from genome assembly GCA_005393395.2 of Gossypium australe. Taxonomy (NCBI): domain Eukaryota; kingdom Viridiplantae; phylum Streptophyta; class Magnoliopsida; order Malvales; family Malvaceae; genus Gossypium; species Gossypium australe. Next base: position 131,387,358 of record CM016619.1, read on the forward strand.
AAATATGCCAAGGCTGGAGCTGGAGAAAGCAATTGTAGCTATCAATGCACTGAAACTAAAGTTGATTCAACGATGGTATTAGCAGTTGGTTTATTTGATTTTTATGTTTGTTTTGGATTCGTTATTCTTCATACTTCTTTTGATTGCAGGTGGAAGTTCAAGGATTGGACCAAGCATCAAACCATGGTGCTCTGGAGCTTAGTCCTAGCAATAAAAGAACACATGGCATTAGCCAAAAGTTATCACTGGAATCTACAATCTTAAACAAGAAAAAAGATGCTGACCAGAAGGTGCCTAATCACAACTTATTTCTCTCAGCATCGGGAACTCAAATGGAATGTAAGCGAAAAAGAGAGAAGGAAAATGATGTGTTGAGGGAATACAACCTTAACCATGAAAAAGTTAATGGAAAGGGGCGGAAATCATCTTCGAAAGTGTCTGGTCAGTGCAAGGACGATTTTGATAACAAGGAGAACGTGGACCCAAATTACCTATCATCACTCTACCAACATCAAGCTTCCTCTGAATCTTCATTTTCTCAGGCTAGCCACAACCAACAACTTGACCAGCATGAAGATGGTAATTCAGCAAACAGCAGCACAAAGAGCAGTTCAAAGCTATGCCAAAGCCAGAAAGATCCATTTGGGTCTATGGAACCAATGCAAACATTTGAAAAAGTGCAAATTCTTGGGACAGTTGAAGAGAGTCATGTTGACAGAACCGAAAACATCTCTGCCAATAAAAAAACTGAGAAGCTTAGTTCAGTAGGTAAGAAGCTTTCACTGGGACTCAAAGGCTCATCACATAGACAACAGGTTAACAACAAAGAGAATGTGATGCCGGTTCAAAACTTGCCATATTCAAAGCCCCAAACTCTTGAAAAAAAAGGGCTTGGTCGTAAGCTATCTTTAATTCCTTCAACACAACAACTGCAACAGGGATGCAGGGGTGACCAGAAGCCGCAGTCTCATCAAGTTGTTCAAAGTATGCAAGCTGATGTGGAGGTAAAGGAGAAAGGAGCAGAAGAAATGGAACAAGAATCTTCAATATCTGAAAAGGTAGTAGTGCTAGATAGTGAAGACAGCGAGGGGGAAAAGCAGACTGCCCCATTGAGGACGAGAATGCCACTAGCAGCTAGGAAGCGCCTTGGGAGGTGGAGAGTTTAAGGCTTGAATCAAATAGTTATAGCTTTCTCTAGTACTATTTGGGTTCTTTGGTGTGCATGGATGCTTTATTGAATGAAACTTTTAAAAGTGTTAAAGACGCTTTGGTATATAACATGGTCCATGGTTCTATGGACAATAGAATCTTAAAGTAGAGATTTTGCATTTTCATCAGAAAAACTGGTTCTGATTAAAATTAGTCTGTTGATGTAGAGCGCCATTTGGTAATAACTCTCTAATGTAGAAATGAAAAAACTTATTGCCTCCTATTGCATCCCAAAAACGAAAATACAGGAAAAATACAACTTGAAGATAATTAAATAAAGTAGAAAGAGTTCTGAAATTTTATTAAAGTTAAATGACAAAAAAGTAAACTTATCAGTTAGTTTTTATTTAGGGGGTACACATAAAATCTGGAAGAGTGAGAGGGCTGAGCCACCAGAACTTAGAGTTATGGTCATTGTTTGAGAAACCCACTCTTGAGTAGCGCACGACTTGGAGAAAAGGCGGTCGGATTTGTATAAGATCCTTTCTTAACTCTGTTTCGCCCCAACTGGGGAAGCAGTACACCCCACCAAATACCATGGCATCTTTCATTTGCATCTCCTTATCCCCGCCGTCCATAACCCTAGCGCCGCCCTCAACCACCTCCACCTCTTCTTCTTACACTTCCACGGGTGTCATTTGCAGATACCCCCTCGCCTTTAGAGTCTCTAATGGCCATCAACGGAGCAGGAGAAAGACACGTCATGTGGTTTGTATGGCTCCCGAGGAAGAGAAATTGACTCGCCGCAATCCCCTCGATTTCCCCATTGTAAGTCCTTTATACTCTGTAACTAGTTTTTTATTTCCTTGCTAATGGGATAGGGAAATTTCAAGTTTTTCGCAGTCGGGGCAATCCCTAACTACATGATACGATACCTGTGGTCAGCTTTTGTGAACAAAAAAACGTTATGCAGTAATAGTTAAGATGATTTTTTTTTTGTTGTTGTTGCTGTAATACTCTGTTTTATTGTGTTTGATTAATGGGTAGTGGCAGTTTGGCTTAAGATAAATCAATCATTTGAGAAACATGTTTTCATTGTGTTTTTTTTCCCGTTGTTTAAATGGCAGGAGTGGGAGAGGCCTAAACCCAGTCGTAGACCTGATATATTTCCTCAATTTAGCCCTATGAAGACACCATTACCACCACCAATGCCATACGATCCTCCGGAAGAAGATGAAGAAGAGGAAGAAAAGAAAGAGGAAGAGGAGGAAGATCCTGGAAAGGAAGAAGAACCCGAGAATCCTGATAAACAATAGTTAGAATTTGCTTGGTTTTGAACCTGAAAATACTAGTCTGCCTCACTTTTTTTGTAGTACTGAGTTTCAATGGTGGTTCCAACTTGCTTATTTGCTTAGCATATTTGAGTGGATGCAAGAGTCATCCATTTTTGGAGTATCTTCCTCAGGCTAATATAGGCTAAGTTAGGTCGTCTATGTTCCTATTTTCGGAGCATAATAAGTTACAAGTCTTTCCGAAATGGAATATACTAGTTTCTTTTGGCTACTCTATTCTTAGCTGCTGTTTTCTTGTTCATTTGTTCTGAAAAATCCAGAGTGCAATCTAAGGGTTAGGACTTCATGGTTTGATTGTTGGTTATCTTGATGAGAGGATGAGCGGATTTGGATTCTCATCGTGAAGCTATTTCTATTGCATCTATGACTTGAATATTTGATATCCTCTTGTATTAAGCTCTCATTAACCCTCATCTTATGATTTAAGTCTTCTCTTGCAAGATCCACAAGAGGAATAAACAGAGATGATCTTTGCTTACAGCCCGATCCCCAGAACAGAGTTGCTTCATAACTATTTATCAAACTTCCGGGTCCCCTTCTAAAGTTCATACATTTTGTTTTTTTAAAAGAACATTTTTTGTAGTTGGAATTTGATGAAAATGACGAGGAACATCACAGTGAGCAGCAGCATTTAGCTTCATCTTCTCTCAAAAGGCATCATGGATGGGGGTGTCTGCGCTTCTGAACATATAATCACAATGAAGAAATACAATATGATTGGGTTTTATGCTAAACATGCCCAAAATACATAACTATAGACATGATTAGCTAGAACTCTTAAGAGGGAAAAAGGAACACATATCTCTAGTTAGCTTCTATCATGGATATATGGACGATATTTGCCGAAAGGTTGCCTGATTCAGTGTCAGGAAATGTTACCCTTGTTTCAGTTTTAGTAGCATATGCAGGTTCTTTTGGTTCTTGTAGAAAGTTAGGCCCAAATTATGGTAAATGTTATGTCATAAACTTTTTCGTTTATATTTCTATGTGCCAACTCACGCTATTTGTATCATGGACTAGATTGTGACGAAATATTCTTGGCATTCCAAAATCTGATATTTAGGGTTCACATCATCATCATCAAGAAAAATATTACTAGTTTTCCAGTCTCTGTATATTACTCATAATCTACAATATATATATATATATATTGTAAACGTGAAATGTGGCAGTTAGTGGAAGAGAGAATCAATGACATTAGATGGAAGGCTTGGAAAACAGGAAGAAAACCTACGTAGTAAAGGTATTTTCTCCTCTTCTTGCATTGTATGTAACAACCAGAAATCTAACTTGGTCCATATTCAAATTTTCAATAATTGACTGTTAGAGTTGATTGAGAATGGTACCCCGATAGCATTGAACAAAGAAAATAATGTATAGTACTGAACCAAACCGTTAAACCCATGATTCCCAAATGGCCAGGGAGGGAGGAAGTCGCTTGTACTAATAGGCAATCAAAAGATTATATATTTCACTAGTAGAACGGTTTGACCCCTCGTTTTTCTCTAGCTACCAGTTCCCAATTTTTTTCATAGTTCCTGGTAACTACAAGGAAGGTTAGGTCTGAATGTCAGCTGGTCCTAAGATTGGCAGTTAAAGAACCCAAACCCAATGGCCCAAACTTTCTTTGACTACCTGTTCCAAGTTCCTATTTCCTGCATTCTTTCAGGCTCTCCAAACTCCACAGTAACCCATGGTATATGCTTCTTTTCCTTGGCCATCTCTTCTTTCATCGTTCTTTATCATCATAACATCAATATTCATTCATACACGTGTGTATAGATAGATAAGGCTCACCCTATACTTGTATTTCCTTCTTTGTTGCAGTCTCTGACGCCCCTTTTGTTTCGGTCTCTATTGCGGCTATTGATGTCGTTACTCACCGAGCCTGCAGCTTCTGTCACAACCTTGCTATATTACAGTGATAATCTGCCTCAGAACATCATCTGGGAAAGACTGGTTCGACATGAAATGTTAGACCAAGAAAATTACTTGTTCCATTTCCTCGTCAACTTCTTGAGATGTTTTTGGTAGACTATGATTACCACCACACCACTACTTCTCAAGCAGAAAGGCAAGATTTCAAGTGCCTCATCTCCGTTTCATGGATAGCTGTAATTGTTTGTTCATTTTGGTGATTGAGTAATTTTATTTTCTCTAAAAGAAAATATTGTATACTAATGAGTAATGACACCTTCGATTCAAGCATTTCGAAGCAATTTTGTATCAGGAAATAAGGTCAATATAGAGATGTGTATGACTGAAACTTTTGATTAGGGACTGTGCAGGGCTTTGCTTTAGTAATTTTTGTTTTTGTTATTATATTCTTAAAAGTTTTACTTCCATCATGCATCCAACCAAAACATTAAATTTGTTTTCTGTAAATCTCTTATCACTTTTTCACATCTAGAAGATTAAAATCTAATGATTTAACTTTTGAATCCTACGTTACTCGGCTGCAAAAATTTGGTGATGGACATTGAGATTTCAGCGTTGAACTCAGCCACCCTTGGAGCGATTAGGGCTGCTAAGAAAGTATGGTGGAGGGAAGGAGTGTAACTAGGGGTGAGTATTCGATCGAGTCGAGTCGAATCGAGTCAAAAAATTTCGAGTTAGTCGAGTTGACGAATCTTATTTTAGCAACCGAATTCAATTTGAAATTTTTTCAAATCGAGTCGAATCGAGTCAAAAAATTTCGAGTCGAGTCGAGTCGAGTTAACGAATCCTATTAATTATACTCAATATTATATTTACATGAATCGATTATTTAGCTAGTAAACGAAGTACAATATTATTTAACTACATGAACAATATATACTAAATAATTACATGTAAACTATTTTAGGCATGCAAAATAATTATATATAACGTTGCAAGATGATGATTGTGTGGCCATAATTTGAGTTAACTACATAAGTTATTACACCACATGCATAATTATACTTACATAGTGCATAATAATGCATCAAGAACTATCTTATATACAAGATAACAAAATGATATACCAAAAGCATGATATTCAATATGACTAAATAATTCAATAACATAAATAATATAAAATGTGAAATTTAATTTAATAATATAAATAGTAGATATAAATAAATTGTTACTATTTATGTTTAGTGATTTTTTTTGGATAATTTTGATTTTTTATTTGAGAGTAAAGGGTGAGAAGTAAAAGTTTAGGGGAAAATAAAAAGTTTTGGAGAATAAAAGTTTGAGGGAAAATAAATAAGGGGAGTAAAATTTTGAAGGGAAAATATTAAAAAAAATTAGATTGGGATGGTTTGAGGTAGATGGGAGGTGAGATGGGAAGGGAGTAAAAGTTTTAGGGGAAAAGTGGGGGAGTAAAAATTTTGGGGGAAAATAAAAGTTTTAAGGGTTTTGGGGAGTAAAATTTGAGAAAAAATAAATGGGAGAGTAAAATTTTGGTGGGAAATGAATTTTGGGTAGATTGGGGGGTTGGGATGAAAGGGGAGTAAAAGTTTTGGGGAGAAAGTGGGAAGGAGTAAAAGTTTTGAGGGAAAAGTAAAAAGATTTGGGAGTTTGGGGTAAAAATGTAAAATATTATGGTTTGATATTTGAATTATTCGAATTATTCGAGTTATTCGAATTTGAAAACTCAACTCGATTCGAACTCGAAATTCGAAAAAAAAAATCGAGTTGACTCGAATAACTCGATTAACTCGAATAACTCGATTCGTTTAACTCGAAATTTGAATTTTTTTTCGATTTTTTCGAGTCGAATCGAGTTTTGCTCACCCCTAAGTGTAACGACCCCAATTTGGTTCCTAATTTATTCAATTTGAATCCTAATTTTTAACTTGGAGGGATTAGGGTTGCTAAAATTTATTCAATTTACATTAGGTCTTTTTCAAACAAGCTAGTTTTGAATCCTACATAATTTCATGATTATCAAGTTAGTTTGGCTTATTTGTTAACTTTGCTACATTAGGGATCAAATTGAATAAATGTAAAAATTGGCATAAAATTATGTAAGAAATAGAAAGTATAAGGTCCCTAATGAGAATATATTAAATCGAATTTTAATCCAAAGCTAGGAATCAAAAATTATGTTTTTCTCGAGTTCAATGACTAAATTGAATAAAATGTCAAATATGAGGGAAATTGAAAAATATAATTATATGAGATCATGCATATCATAACATTGTATAAAAGTGATTGGTATTGACTTATTATATAAAATTACTGTATAGATCAAGATTTGGATGAAAGTGGATCTAAGAGGGGAAAAACTAAAATTACGGATTAATCCCAAAAGTATCCACTCTTTTCACATTTTGAACAGGTAAGTTAATATGAAACTTATTACCTTATTTTATGTTATGTGTAATTTTGTGTTTGATTTCATATATATATATGTTTGAATATAATTAGAATACTAGTGAAATTGACATGCATGGCTAGTAATGCACTGAATTGAAATGTTATGTGAGGGTTGGTTATTGTATGGTCATGTATAGGGTACAATATGAATTATGGTTAATTACACAGATTGGTAATGATATATATAAGGAAATGATGTTCGTGTGAACTTAGTAAAATGTTAGGATACGATTGACATGCCAATAGGGTTATACGGGAACTTGTTAAGAGATTTTACATGTTATAACAAGATCTAACATCTATTGCAGATTCTCGGGCTATATATAACATAGGTTTAGCCCGGACGGGTAACCTAATGTAATTTTAACTTGTGTGAGCAACTTAGTTCACCTATGTATTCGAGTCCATTTTAATATAGTACCATCAAGCGATATTTATCTTAATTGAAATGGAAAGGCTTGAAAATGTATTGATAAGAAATGATATATGTTTATAACTTGTTATGTGACATGAAAAGTGACTAGTTAAGGCATTATGTGCCAAAGATAGTCAAATTGCATGCCAAAGTGATTGGTAGTTGTTATACTGATAAGTGATCAAGGTAAGCATAGTATTTCCATTTAAACTTACTAAGTATTCTCAATGTTTACTCCAGTTGTTTCCTTCAATTGTAGATTGTCACACTACGGAACTGATCAAGACAGATCAGTGTGAAGCACACACTATCGGTGAGACGGTAGATATATATTCATTTTGAGTCTAGATATTGTGGCATGTACATAAGGACCTTTGTTGTGTGAATGATCAATTTGGAGTTAATGGTTATGTGGTAATGTGATAATGGTTGAACTTGTGTATTAAGTACGGTATGAGACCTAATTGATGCATGGTTTAGCCTTGTGTGATGCTAGCATGTGTAATGATCTTAATTGGTATGGTTTGGCATGTTAAAGATTGCAAGTAAGATAGTTGGAATAGCCAAGTTGATAAATGGCTTGAGAAATGGTATAATTGAATGTTAAGTATGAAATGTGATTGAATATATGCTTTGTGTGATTTATGTTGGAGTCATTTAAGTGGCAAGCTTCTAATTTGTACAAACATGGTATGTTTGAATGGTAAATGCAATAATTTAGCATATCTACATGCTAAATGAATGAATTTGCACAAATGAAAAATGTTTGTTTGATGCTAACTTGAATGCTTGATTTCACATGTTTATGAACTTGAATTAGCATGGTTTGATGTGAATTGATTGAGTTTTGAATTGTAGAAGGTTACATGAATGGATATAAAGGTTTGAATGAAAGCATGAATTGGTACCAAATATGATTTTTACCAAAACAGGGGCAATGTCGCAATTACCTAACCCTAACATCACGACATAGTTCGAAAGTGAGTGGCATTGAACCGTTGAAGTCGCGACGTAACTCACTAAATGATGATGTCACGATGTGGGAACCATGATATTGTGACGTCGATCCAAGATTTTTAAAACTTTACAATTTGGTCATAATTCAAGCTCAGGTTAGCAAAAGAGCTTTCGTAAGCTTGTGTGGGACCTAGAAACAGTTATATAACATATTATGTATGTGAATTATACTTAAATATATGTTTGAATGGTTTAATAGTGTATACTTTTTTGTAGTTGCTCTAGCAAACAGTGTAGTGATAAACCGTAAAAGTAACATATTTTAATCCCACATTTAGCATATTTTCGAATGATTTATTCCTTGATTCATGTAAAAAGGTGATTTTAATCATTTCTTTTCATGTCTTATACTCAGGAAAGCACCCAAGGATGGAAAGAACGAGAAACGGGCCTAAAACGAACCAAATTAGGCCAAAGAGGAAATCGACACGGCCTGGACTTAAGCCCACATGGCCGTGCCTCATTGAGCAACTAGAACACAGCCTGATCCCGATTCGCACGGCTGTGCCTCATTAAAGAAATCCTAACACGGCTTAAAGACCATTCACACGGGTGTGTGCCATGCTCGTGTCACTGTTGTGGCAAAGAGCAATTTCAATCGGAAAAGGATGCTCAGGGGCGAAGAAACCTATTTTGAAAGCCTTTATAAACCCCCTAAAGTGCAACCTGAAAGGGGGCGGTTAGCTAGGCCAAGGAGTCAAGCCGAAAGGTCAGATTTGTGGGAATCACTCGAAGAGAGCCAGTTGATCCATCTCAAGAAGCCGGAGTTCTACTCAAGACGACGGATCTCTCCTTCAATTCCTTCAGGGAGTTTTAGGGATTTCTTATGTTTTGTTTTATCTTTTTTTTCTAAGATGTTTTCTTTTATTATTATGAACTAAACCCTTCAGATACCTGAAGGGGATGAAACTTAAGACGGATCTTGTTATTGTTTTCTGAACTAAATGATAAATACTTGATTTGTTCTTAATTATGTGTGCTTAATTCTTGTGTTAATATTTCTGGGATATTGATTCAAGTTGGATGTGCTTAGGTGGAGGAGCAAAAGTCCCTGCTTAAGAGTAGATCTAGCATAATTAAGCGGAGTTGATCGCGCGCCTAGAGATAGGGTGACGAAATTTTGCCAGATTAGGGTGAAACCTAATATGGGAGTCCATAGATCGAGTTAATGTGATTCTAGGGGTTTTAATTAGAAAGAGATTTCAATTAATCAACCTAGGGTTAGACGTTATTTGCCTCGAGAGAGGGTTTAATATAACTTAGGGAATCTTACGAATCAAGTCAAGTGAAGAAATCGTCTGGTTCAGTGTTAGATAACAAGTGAAGTCTAGGTGAATTCTTCCTAGGGTATCATCGTAATCAACTGAGTCTTCCCAACAGTATTTCCCCAATTCGTTCTCTTTGTCTTGATTCTTTAGCTTAGTAGTTAGTTAAATTTAGATTAGATAACAACTTCACTTATTTTAGGCTAGATAATAAAAAGAAAGTTAGTATTAGTACTTTTAGTTCCTTTGGGTTCAATAATCCGGTCTTGCCTAAGCTATACTACTGTTTGATAGGTGCACTTGCCTCAATCGTTGTCGGAGTTAGTTTCCAGGTTCGATCATTCTCATTCATATAAATTTAAAACTCTGAAATCTAACGATCAAGTTTTTTGGCGCCGTTGTCGGGGAACTAAAATATTAAGAACGCTTAATTTTTATTACTTTAGCCATTTTTTATTGCAATTTATTTTCATTATTATTTTTTATTTTTATTTTTTTTTACTTTGCTAAATTTTCTTTTATTTGATTTTGGCAGATAGAGGAGATGGCACTAAATAACTATCAGTGGCAAGTTATGAGGACAAAGCCAACAAAAGCAGCCGATATCTACAACCTCGACCCAATAACCATGCTATCAAACCAGCTAGAGATGATGAATAAAAAGATTGATGGTTTGTATAGCCTCTCACAGGTACACCTAGTAATGCAATATGACTCGAATCCAGGAGGCATGGCGAATCCTGAGTATCCACCCTACAGATATGGCATGGAGAACGAACAAGTCCACTATATGGGTAACTATTCTAGACATCAAAATAATTTTTATAGTGACACTTATAATGCAGGTTGGAGGTACCATCTCAATTTCTCGTGGGATGATCAAAGTAGCTAAAGACAGGAAGTTCCTCCAAATTTTCAACAACCACCTCACCAACAGGAAGAGGAGTCGAGTCTTGAAGAGATGCTGGCAAAATTCATAGCAGCCACAGAAAATCAAGATTTTTAACAACCACCTCACCAACAGGAAGATAAGTCGAACCTTGAAGAGATGCTGGCAAAATTCATAGCAAACACAGAAACACGCTACCACAATATAGAAACAAAACAAGAAGCATCGATTCAAAGGATCGAGGATCAGTTAGGTCAGCCTGCTAAGCTGATCTTAGAACAACCACAAGAAAGCTTGCCAAGCAACATTGAAACTAACCCAAAAGAGCAAATTTAAGTCGTAACAGCTCATGACAGTGAAAGGTTAGTAGAATCTGACCCAAGGCAAGAGCTTGTGGTAAGTGAAGGTAAGGTTGAGGTAAGCCAGGATTTACCAAACCCAATAATTACAGAGTACCAAGCTCTTGTGCCATACCCTAATGCGATAAAGAAAGACCATACAAAGGAACAATTTAGTAAGTTTCTTAAACTTCCAAAGAAATTTCATATTAACTTGCCGTTTCTTGAAGCTCTTTCGCAGATGCCAGATCCTAGACCTCGTGGCAATAAAGAAGAAATTTATGAGGAACGAAGGCTGTGGATCGATGAACTAGACGAATGGAAGACACACTTCAAAAAGAAACTAAAAATACACGAAGAAAAAACGAGGCGACTCCATGACAAACTTAATGATGGGACAACCCAGCTTAAGATAGGAGATTAGGTACTCAAAATCTTCCCAGATGGAACAGTCGAGGTAACTAGTCCTAAAATCAGCACCTTTAAGGTAAACACTACTGGACTTAAATTTTATATCAATAACCGAATTGATCGCATGAGAAAGGATTTTCACCTCTTCAAACCACCATGACCATGCGAATGAGAGGTAAAGTCTAGCTTAAGACTATAAACGAGCGCTTCTCGGGAGGCAACCCGAGCACTAACCCCATTAATTTTTACATTTTTTATTTTTTACTTTTATTTTTCCTTTTAGCACCTAACCATAAACTAACCAAAGTACAGATTTCCATACCACACGACCTTGCACATGGCCGTGGCCGTGTGGCCACCATAGGAAGGTATAAGGGCGGGGCCAACTACCAGATCCATAATTTCTATTTAACCCCCTTCTTCCCTTTATTTTCCCGTTATCTTTCTTCTTTCATTTTCCATTATTTACTTTTACTTTTACTTTTTTTTTCTTTATTATTTTCTTCTTATTATTCGTTCCATTTAGATTTAGCTTAGGATATTATAACATCAGGACGGCTGCTTCGAGGACTCAATTTCAAACGGTTCGAGACGCTTCCCCACGTTCACCTCCAATCCTATCCGGTTTCTTTTCATTGACTTCATCCAAAATTTAGGAAGTTTCACTTCTCTCTCCATCTTACGATTTTATGATTATTTTGATATTATCTATCTTTGTACATTGAGGGCAATGTACATCTTAAGTGTGGGGGGTTAATTATAGTATTATTTGAAAATCCCTGAATTATGCCTTGTTCTAAAGTAAGTCTCTCATATTATGATTAGAATGAAAATTCCTTTGATTTATGATTTTTATTGATATGTTTTGGAGTAAGCCATTGATAATTGTGCATTGATGATTAATTTGAAAAAGTATGATAAGTCTATTTTTCAAAATTTAAAATTTTTAGGTTGTCTACCTGAATCTGAATGTTACCTTGAAGTTTGAAATTTACAAGGTTGATATCAAAAACCCATAATTTTCTGTGAGCTTTTGAACCTTATAAGAGCATATATTCTTTTTCGTGCTCGCTTTATTGATTATGAGTGTGTCAACATTGATTTGTTATTCTAGAACTTGCATTGATTATACTTGTCGAGACCACACCTATGATTTGATATACCGAGATGATAAAGGCACCTAGGTTCTAACCCACTTACTCCATTAAAAAGCCTACCTTCATAATTAACCCCTAGTGAACCCCGTTGATCCTAACAACCCTTTTTATTGTCTCACCCACTAATATTACCCCAAAACCCTTTGTATTTGTTATCACCATTCCTTTTGACTACCCTTATATCGAGATTTTATTTGATTAGTTACCTAATTATATTATTTCAGTAGTAGAATTTATCTTTTATTACTTGATTTGTTCTTAAAAAAAATTCGAAGTATATTCAGTATTAGTAATATGAAAAGTGAGCTTATACAGTTAAAAGTCTATTTATCAAAAGAAAAGCTTGTAGTATTAGGGTTATTACTTTTAAGTTGATGTAGTTACTTATTATTAGATAGGTAACTTGTCAGGTCAGTCTCGATTCTAACCTTCTGATTTAGCCTTTACCCACACCTTTAACCTTAGCCCCGTTACAACCCTGTTAAAGACCTTTTGATCTGTTTATCATCTCATTTTACAGTGGCGGAGATTTGATTTTCAGGCAAGCCTATGGGATTAACTTTTCAGGTTCGACTTTTGATTGCTCTTTTCCTGAACCTTAAACACTTCGAGTGATTTGAGTGAATCTTTTGTGAGGATGTCAGTCCTTGTAGGTTTTGAATTAAGGGTAATTATTCAGGTAAGGGGAAACACCTACGTTTTTGTGAATACAAATGTATGACTTATATTGTTTGAATCTTTAGGACTCTTCGAGTTAGATCATCCATGTATAAATTATCTATGAATTATGATGAGACATTGTTGATAGGAATTATGAATCATGGAAAGTTCGTTTTAATTTTGAGTTGAGAATTTTGCTTGAGGATAAGCAAAAGCTTAAGTGTGGGTGTAACACTCTTAACCCGTATCCGTCGCCAGATTAGGGTTACGGGCATTACCGGATACATTATAACTTCTGCTCATACGATTAAATCTTATCTAAACATCTTTATAACATACTAATCATACATGTATAATATATGCTTAATACTTTAACCCAAATCATATACAATGTAATCATCAACGAACACAAAATAACCCTGAAACATACGATACGACAAGGTCACCTAGCAATACCGATTCCATATACCACATTCGACAAGTTGATCATAATATGTGAAGTTTATAAACAAGTAAACCATTTCAAAAGTCAATTCATTTTTATTTACTAATGAAAACAACTCGATAATCAAAACTTTATGCTATATAGTCAAGATGCATAAATTCATTACATTATCATAAACGCAATTGATAGCTTAGCCGAATATACAAGAACATATACATAAGAATTTCATGAACATTACATAACTAGTATTAACTCAAATAGAACCAATACTCAATCAAATCAACATTTACCTACAGTTAAGAACATATATAGATAGACGTATGTATATATACCTTATATCAACATCTATATAACTCTTAAATCCTAATAACATAAACATATACAACATTCGATCAATACAATTCATATGTCTCAACTTCAAAAATGAACATTATCCATCCTGTATATAGTAAACTCAAAGCACATACAATCATCATATCCGCAATCATACCCTCTATATAACATACATCAACCTAGATATGCATGAACAGGCCAGGTATAAATTTGCCATGAACCAAACACATTTGACATTCAACCATACACACATATAACTAAGCTTAACTTTTGAATTCAACCATTAGGTCATATAGCATAAAAACTTAAGTTAACCAAATGAAATAAGCCTTTTTCGCAAGGCTACATTATAGTTATGTACAATCACCCAAAATCTAATAATTAACACTTAAGTCTAGCCTATACATGCCTTTCGAATAAAACTAAGATAAGTATACCAAAAGTTTGATAGTGCGATTGACTTCTTGGATAATCCTCCGAGTCCGTAGCTTGAATCAAAGATCTATAAAACAGAGGTAAATAAAAGCACACACACACGGTAAGCTTGCTAGCTTAGTAAGCCTTAAGTAAGCATATACTTATATAAGTAACATACATACAACCATTCAGTCAATATCTTCTATCACTAATTCGAACATAATTAATACATAACCTCTTTTATTTATAAAGCCGAAACAACTAAATATCATTGAATGCACTTGATACTAAAGCTTTATCTTTCTTATTCACATACACCAATCATTCAGTATATCACAGACATATGTACATATCATATGCTTATCCCTTCAACTAAATACGTTCATGCTTTCAAATAATTACTGTCGCACAATATATCTTGCATATACATATTCATTCATCTCAAACAAGTTAATGTATAAAACCTTCACTTACTCAAATACTTGTTTGTCCTTTTATTGAGTAACATGACTGTAAATACGTACCTCTCTGTCGAATTTATACGAATCATGTTTCTAAACAGAAATTTCTTGATATGTTCATAACTTGATTTTCATGCGCTTAGAGCTTGAACATATTCACCGGCACTAAGCCTGCTGGACTTAAGGCCCGAAGTATATCACTGGCATTAAGCCTGCTAGGCAATAAGCCCGAATCGTTTCACCGGCACATGGCCTGCTAAGCTAAAAGCCCGAACTATTTCACCGGCACAAAGCCTGCTAGGCGCGAAGCCCGAATAACTCACCGGCACAAGGCCTGCTAGGCTCAAAGCTCGAATAACAACATAATTAAACTTTCAATACATATTTATAAATGCTAACATCACAACCAAACCATATACATCATATTGTATCCACGTATCATTTCGAAAACATATACTTGTTCATATCATATTAACAAAACATATTTAATCTAATTTAGCACTTTACATTCAGCTAACTCAAATTTCATAGTCAACATTAATAAATTTTGTTCTTTAACATGTTTATAACTAACTCTTTAACATATAAGTGCTTAAGGACTTACCTCGGTTGTCGATAGACCGTGCAAATCGGCTATTCGAGAACCTTCGTCTTTCCCCGATCCAATTCTGCTTTTCTTTGCTCTTGATCTTCAGACACATTAAATTCAGCTCATTCAAGTACATTTCAATTCAATTTAGTCCCAGAACACATAAATGGGCAAATTACCATTTTACCCCCACTATTTCAAAACTTTGCAATTTAGTCCTATTTGCATAAAACTCAAAATACACCAAATTTCCCCATACTCCTTAAGGGCCGAATATGTATAGGGACTATACAAGTTCATTTCTTTCATTTATTTTGCAATTAAGCCCCTCTAAAATTTCATTTTTACAAATTAGCCCAAAATACTCAAATTTACCAAAATTTCCAATGCAAAATATACTAATCTTTAACATATCATTTATATAAAATCATAAAACACCAAAATCACAAGAATATAGCAATGGCCAAACCACATACATGCTCATTTTCAAAAATTCTAACATGGGTCAAGTACAGTTCGAAGCAACGATCTCAAAAACGTAAAATTTATCAAAAACTAACTAAAAACTCACCTTCAATTTTAGCTTCAAAGTGCCTAAATTTCAAAGAGTTAAAAGCTTATTTTCTTCCTCCACATTTGGCCATAGATGAATGAAAAGATGATGGCTTTCTTTTCTTGATTATTTTAACATATATTAAGTAATTTCCAAATTACTAAACTAACCTTATAATTAAAAAAACTAAACATTTTAACTTAAGGAAAAACTTGTCCATGGCCGGCCACTAACATCTAAAATGGGTTATTTACCCATTATATACTTCATATTATAAAGCCATAATCAATTAAGCACATTTCACTTTAGTCTGCCACTTTTTCACTTTACGCGATTAGGTCCTTTTTATCAAATTAAGCACTTAAACGATAAAATTTTTATACGAAACTTTCACACACATCAATTCACATATAATAGACTCAAAATATAATATTAAAATATTTCTCAGACTCGGATTCGTGGTCCCGAAACCACCGTTCCGATTAGGGTCAAATTCGGTCTGTTACAACTTTCCCCCCTTTAGGATTTTCGTCCCCGAAAATCTTACCGTTAAACAAGGTCGGATATTGTTGCCTCATTGAATCCTCAGGCTCCCACGTAGCCTCTTTAACTCCGTGACGATTCCATAGAACCTTCACTAACGGAATTCTTTTATTTCTCAACTCTTTTATTTCCCGAGCTAAGATACGGATCGGTTCTTCATCATATGTCAAATCAGATTGGATTTCAATCTCTGCCAGTGTGATCACATGAGACGGATCTGATCTGTACTTACGAAGCATCGAAACGTGAAATACGTCATGTATCTTTTCTAACCCAGAGGGCAATCTCAATCTATAAGCAACAGGCCCAATACGTTCAATGATTTCATACGGTCCGATAAATCTCGGACTCAACTTGCCTTTTCGACCAAATCGGAGTACTTTCTTCCACGGGGAAACTTTTAAGAATACACGATCTCCTACCTGAAATTCAATGTCTTTACGTTTCAAATCAGCATAGGACTTTTGTCGATCTGATGCAGCTTTCAAATTATCTTTGATTATGGCCACTTTCTGTTCAGTCTCTTTAATCAAATCAACTCCGTGTATCTTATTTTCGCTGAGCTCAGTCCAGTATAATGGTGTTCGACATTTTCGCTCGTATAAGGCTTCATAAGGTGCCATTTTGATACTTGATTGAAAGCTATTATTATAAGCAAATTCAATCAAAGGTAGGTATCGTTCCCACGTACCTTCAAACTCGAGAACGCAACATCTCAACATGTCCTCAAGTATCTGAATAGTTCGCTTGGACTGACCGTCTGTCTGCGGATGGAAGGCTGTACTAAAATGAAGTTTAGTACCTAAAGCATCTTGCAACTTCTTCCAAAACAGCGATGTGAATCTCGGGTCTCTGTCTAAAACAATGGAACTCGGTACACCATGCAATCTCACAATCTGTGATACGTACAATTCAGCAAGTTTATCAAGTGAATAGTCTGTAGGTACTGGCACAAAATGAGCTGAGCTGATTTAGTCAGTCTATCAACTATAACCCAGACGGCATCTTTCTTACTCGGTGTCATAGGAAGACCGGTTACAAAATCCATTGTAATTCTATCCCATTTCCATTCAGGTATCATGATTGGCTGAAGTAGTCCGGATGGCACTTGATGCTCAGCTTTTACTTGCTGACAAACTAAGCATTTCGAAACAAATTCAGATATATCCCGCTTCATGCCCGACCACCAATAAAACTGTTTCAAATCATTGTACATCTTTGTGCTACCCGGATGTATCGACATTTGACTATTATGAGCTTCATCCAATACCATCTGAATCAAGTTAGTATTTCTCGGTACACACAACCGGCCTTTATAAATCAAACAGTCATTTTTATCAACTTGAAATTCTGACTCTGTAACATTTTCACATTGTGCTCGTCTAAAAATCATATCTTTGTCAACTTTCTGTGCATCACTAATTTGCTGAATAAACATCAGTCTTGCTTGCAACTCGGCTATGATCGAACCATCACTAGACATAGCCATCTGTGCGTTCATTGCACGAAGAGCAAACAATGATTTTCGACTTAACGCATCTGCAACAACGTTAGCTTTCCCCGGATTCATGTAAAAAGGAGCTTTTAATCCTTTCTTTTCATGTCTTATACTAAGGAAAACACCCAAGGATGGAAAGAACGAGAAACAGGCCTAAAACGATCCAAATTAGGCCAAAGAGGAAATCGACACGGCCTGGACTTAAGCCCACACGGTCGTGCCTCATTGAGCAACTAGAACACGGCCTGATCCCGATTCGCACGGCTGTGCCTCATTAAAGAAATTCGAACACGGCTTAAAGACCATTCACACGGGCGTGTGCCATGCCCGTGTCCCTGTCGTGGCAAAGAGAAATTTCAATCGGAAAAGGATGCTCAGGGGCAAAGAAACCTATTTCGAAAGCCTATATAAACCCCCTAAAGTGCAACCTGAAAGGGGGCGGTTGGCTAGGCCAAGGAACCAAGCCGAAAAGGTCAGATTTGTGGGAATCACTCGGAGAGCGCCAGTTGATCCATCTCAAGAAGCCGGAATTCTACTTAAGACGGCGGATCTCTCCTTCAATTCCTTCAGGGAGTTTTAGGGATTTCTTATGTTTTGTTTTATCTTTTCTTCTGAGATGTTTTCTTTTATTATTATGAACTAAACTCTTCAGATACCTGAAGGGGATGAAACTTAAGACGGATCTTGTTATTGTTTTCTGAACTATATGATAAATACTTGATTTGTTCTTAATTATGTATACTTAATTCTTGTGTTAATATTTCTGGGATATTGATTCAAGTTGGATGTGCTTAGGTGGAGGAGCAAAAGTCCCTACTTAAGAGTAGATCTAGCATAATTAAGCGAAGTTGATTGCGCGCCTAGAGATTGGGTGACGAGATTTTGCCGGATTAGGTTGAAACCTAATATGGGAGTCCATAGATCGAGTTAATGTGATTCTAGGGGTTTTAATTAGAAAGAGATTTCAATTAATCAACCTAGGGTTAGACATTATTCGCCTCGAGAGAGGGTTTAATATAACTTAGGGAATCTTACGAATCAAGTCAAGTGAAGAAATCGTCTGGTTTAGTGTTACATAACAAGTGAAGTCTAGGTGGATTCTTCCTAGGGTATCGTCGTAATCAACTGAGTCTTCCCAACAGTATTTCCCCAATTCGTTCTCTTTGTCTTTAGTCTTTAGCTTAGTAGTTAGTTAAATTTAGATTAGATAACAACTTCACTTATTTGAGGCTAGATAATAAAAAGAAAGTTAGTATTAGTACTTTTAGTTCCTTTGGGTTCGACAATCCGGTCTTGCCTAAGCTATACTACTGTTCGATAGGTGCACTTGCCTCAATCGTTGTCAAAGTTAGTTTCCAGGTTCGATCATTCTCATTCATATAAATTTAAAACTCTGAAATCTAACGATCATGTAACATTTTGTAGCTTGAACCTGGTGATCGGGTTAAGCAAAGGGTGTTACAATAGGAGCCACCGGATAAGGGGGAACGACGATGGACAATGCTTTATTACCTAGTCAAAATTTACTTATCTCTTTCAAGGATATTGATAAACCGTAATATATACATAATTTAATCCCACATTTAGCATACTTTTGGATGATTTATTCCCTGAATTGTGGAATTTGGTGCTCCTAATCCTTTACTTTCATGTTTTATACTCAGAAGAGCACCGGAGGATGAAAAGAATGAGAAACGAGCCAAAAAGGGGAAAATGGGCCAAAGTACGAAATTCACACGGTCTGGGCTTGAGACACACGACCGTGCCCCTTTAGCAGACCCTCACTCGGCCTGGGCTCGATTCACACGGGCGTGTGTCACTGGCGTGTCCCTTCCGTGACCTGTTTTAATTCCACTCGGATTAGGATACTTAGGGGTGAAGAAAGACATTTCGAAAGCCTATATTAAAACCCTAAGTGTGACCTAAGAGGGGGGCATCTAGGTAGGCTTAGGAGTCAAGCCAAATAAGTTAGAATTGTGATATTTACTCGAAGAAAACCAGTTGATTCATCTCAAGAAGCCGGAGTCATATTCAAGACGGAGGATCTTTCCTTTAATTTCCTTTAGGGGGTTTTAGGGTTTTTCTTATGTTTTGTTTTATATTTTCTTCAGAGATGTATTCTTTTATGATTATGAACTAAACCCCTCAAATACCTGAGGGGGATGAAACCTAAGACGGATCTTGTTATTATTTTCTGAAATATATGATAAATACTTGATTTGTTCTTAATGTGTTCTTAATTCTTGCTTTGATATTTAAGGATATTGATTCAAGTATTGATGTGCTTATGCAGTGGAGCAAAAGTCCTTATTTAAGAGAAGATCTAGCATAGTTAAGCGGACTTAATCGCAACCCTAGAAATAGGATGACGAAAATCTGCCGGATTAGGGTCAAACCTAATATGGGAGTCCATAGATCGAGTTAATGCAATTCTAGGGGTTTTAATTAGAAAGAGATTTCAATTAATTAACCTAGGGTTAGATGTTAGTAGCCTCGAGAGAGGTATTAATATAAATTAGGGAATCCTACGAATCAAGTCAAGTGAATAAATCGTCTGGTTCAGAGTTAAATAACAAGTGAAGTCTAGGTGGATTCTTCCTCGGGTATTGTCTTAATCAATTGGTTTCTCTCAAAAGTATTTTCCCAATTCATTCTCTGTGTCTTCGCATCTTTAGCTTAATAATTAGTTAGTTTTAGATTAAACAACAATTCCCTTAATTCTTAGGCTGAATAATAAAAAGATAATAATTACTAGTACTCTTGGTCCTTGAGGATACGATACTTCCGGTCTTACCGTAGCAATACTACCAAACGATAGGTGCTCTTGCCTCAATCATTGTCACAAGTTAGTGTTTAGGCTCGATCATTCATTATATAAAGTTTAAGACTTTCTGACATACGATTAAGTTTTTGGCACCGTTGCCGAGGACTAAGATACTAGGAACACTTGATTCTTATTACTTTAGCCATTACATTTATTTATTTGCAATTTTATTTTTATTTTTATTTTTATTTTACTTTTCTAATTTTTCTTTTCTTTTTCTTTTCTTCTGATAGGTTTTTCTAGTTTATGACTAGAAGGAACCCGTCAGGACCCTTGATTTTTGACAATGATATAGAAGGTACCGTTCGCAGAAACAAAAGAGAAATAAGGCGAAGCTTACAATACATAGAAGAAGAGCAAGGGAACAAAACTAATACTACCGAAGAGATGGCTGATAATAATCCGCTACCTCCGGTGGTGGCCGAAAATCATACTCATCGTACTATGTATGATTATGCTAAACCTAATTTAACAGGAACTGAGTCAAGTATTGTTAAAATTTTTGTTAAAATATTTTCTGCCGGATAAAATGGCTAAGTTGAGGAATGATATCTCTTCTTTTGTGCAGATGGATTTAGAAACACTTTACGATGCATGGGAGAGATACAAAGATCTATTGAGAAGGTGCCCACACCATGGATTACCCTTGTGGTTACAGGTCCAAACTTTTTACAATGGTGTGAACCCCTCGACTAGACAGTTGATTGATTTAGTCGCCGGCAGAACCCTAAATAACAAAACACCTGAGGCTGCCTACGAATTCATTGAAGAGATGTCACTGAATAACTATCAGTGGTAAGTTACAAGGACAAGGCTGACAAAAGCCGCCAGTATTTTCAATCTTGACGCAGTATCCATGCTATCAAATCAGGTAGAACTTTTAAGCAAGAAAACTGATGGTTTATGTGGTTCTTCGCAGGTACATTCAGTGATGCAATACGACACGAATGGATGAGGGATGAACAACACAAAATATCCGCCTTACAACCCGAACGCTAAAAACAAGCAAGCTCACTATATAGGTAACAATTTTAGACCTCAAAATAACCCTTATAGTAACACTTACAGTCCAGGTTGGAGGAACCACCCCAATTTTTCATGGGGTGGTCAAGGAAATCAGAGACAACAACCCCTCCCAAGTTTCCAACAGCAACCCTACCTACAAGAAAAGAAGCCGAACCTTGAGGAGATGCTAATAAAATTTATAGCGGTGTCAGAAACCCGTTTCCAAAACACCGAGACAACATTCAAAAATTAGCAAGCATCGATTCAAGGGATCGAGAACCAATTAGGGCAACTTGCTAAGTAGTTCTCTGAACGATCACAAGGAAGCCTGCCAAGAAACACTGAAACTTACCCGAATGAGCAACTTCATGCAATAACCGCTCATGATAGTGAAGGGTTAGATGAACCCAAAATAAGGTAAGAGAATGTGGTCGAGGATGGTAAGGTTGAGATAAGTCATGATAAGCCAAAATCGGTAATTAAAGAGTACCAACCTCGTGTGCCATACCCCAATGCGATGAAGAAAGACAACACAGATGAACAATTCGATAAATTTCTTAAACTTTTAAAGAAATTACATATTAACTTACCGTTTCTTGAAGCTCTTTCGCAGATGCCAGATTCAAGGAAATTTTTAAAAGAGCTTTTAACAAACAAACAGAAGTTAGATAAAGAATCACATGTGGAACTAAATGTAGTATGCTCAACAGTGTTGCAAAATAAACTTCCACGAAAATTAAAAGATCTAGAGAGTTTTACAATTCTATGCTTAATTGGTAGTTTATCTGTTGATAATGCTTTAGCTGATTTAGGGGCAAGTATCAATGTTATGCCTTATAAAATGTTTAAATAGCAAGGTCTAGGGAAACCCAAACAAACTAGGATGAGCATTCAATTAGCTGATAAAACTAATAGAATACCTAGGGGTATAATTGAAGATGTACTCGTAAAAATTGATAAGTTCATATTCCCAGTAGACTTTGTCGTTTTAGACATGGATGAGGACAACAATATTCCTTTAATTTTAGGAAGACCCTTTTTAGCAACTACCAAAACTAAAATTGATGTTGGTACAGGTGAACTTATACTTCGTGTAGGTGACAAAACGACCACTCTTCAGGGTCTTGACTCGACTAAGACATCAAGTAATTAAGGTGAGAAAATAAATTCTATTAATGACCATTCGGTTAAACCTTCTTTACAGGAAGCACCACGAAACTACACAACTGAGCCAGACCCTATAGTTCATGACAACAAAGAAATAACTCATGAGGAACGACGGCTTTAGATCGATGAACTAGATGAGTGGAAGACACATTTCAAGGAGAAATTAGGAATACACGAAGTAGAACCAACGCCATTCCATGGGACAAACAAATTTAAGATCGGAGATCAGGTATTATTAGATAAGACAGACCCTCGAATCGCCACTTCAGACCTTGATACAAACAAAGAAATCCCTTTTGAGGTACTGAATATCTTTCCACATGGAACAGTCGAGGTGACCAATCCCAAATTCGGCACCTTTAAGGTAAAAGAACTGGTAGCATGAGAAAGAATTTTCAACTCCTCAAACCACCATGATCAAGCAGATGAGAGGTAAGTCTAGCTTAGGACGTTAAACAAGCGCTTCTCGGGAGGCAACCCGAGCACTAACCCACTAATTAGTTTAGTTTTATTTATTTTCAAGATTAGGCACAGGTTTCCATACCCACACGGCCTTGCACACGGCCGTGTGGTCTCCACAAGTAGTTACATGGGCGTGGTCATAGCCATGTGGCAATAGGACAAAATTCTTCCCAAAACACGGGCTGCAATAAAATGCCACGGCCGTGTGATTCAGCCGTGACAGACACTGATTAACCCACACGGGCATAGAAAACTCCACACAGGCGTGGGAGAAACGAACGAACCATTGCACGGCCGTGTGACTTAACATTCCCATGACACAAGGGCGTGGGGATGTACCAGATCTGAGATTTCTATTTAAAACACTTATCTTCCCTTCTCACCTACTCCCCATTCCCCTTCTTCCATACCCTTTACACTCCCCTCCCTTTTTCATTTTCACATTTCTTCATTCTCCAAACTCTTGATCTACACCATATCCATGTTGAAGAAATAGAAGGATCCTAGCATAGTCTCCCTTTGGGAGACCGATCTACATAAGTTCATGCAGGCCTCTTCATTAACTCAATAGGAAAAAGACCTTTGAGTCCATTTAATTTTTCTTTTTATTTCCCATTCTCCTTTATTTTCCTGTTCTTTATTTCTCTTATACTTAATTTAGTCTATTTTATTTTGTTTTCTTTGATTTAGGTTCTAAAGGCTGCTTGGGAATCACCACACCACGGCCTTAGAAATCACACCCACTTCGCAAACCATCTAACGATAAGGACTTTTCAGTCCATTAATCTTGTCTTTTAATTTTATTTTACTTTTTATTTTCTTTCTCTTTCTCTTTCTTTTCTTTAAATATATAATTAGTATACTTTGAATTATTCTTATTATTTCCTGGCTAATTCTTCACGAGTTTCCCAATTTCTTCATCTAGCGCAGAGATTGTTGGCGGCCACCATACCCCCACCAAAGACGCCTCCTCCAACTTATCTTTCACCTCCGAATCAAATTTCTACACTCCCAACTCAAGGAAACCATCCAAAATTCAGGAAGTTTCACTTCTCCCTATCGCTTCTGATTTCATATATCTCTTTGTACATTGGGGGCAATGTATATCTTAAGTGCGGGGGGTGAATTTTATTTTGAAAAGTTCCTAACTTTTTGCATTATTCTCAAATCCCTGAATTATGTCTTGTTCTTAAGTAACTTTCTCATATTACTATTAGAATGAAATTTCCTTTGATTCATTATTTTTATTGATATGCTTTGGATTAAGTCATTGATAATTGTCTAGTGATGATTTAAACTTTAGGAGACTAGAGAATCAAGTATGATGAGTCTATTTTCAAAAATTAAAATTTTGTTAGGTTTTCTACCTAAATCTGATTATTACCTTGAAGTTTGAAATTTACAAGGTTGATATAAAAAACCCATAATTTTTGTGAGATTTTGAGCCTTTTAGAGCATACATTCTTTTCTTGCTCACTTTATTGATTATGAGTGTGTCAACATTGATTTGTTATTCTAGAACTTGCTTCGATTATACATGTCGAGACCACATCATTGAGTTGATATACAGAGATGATAAAGGCATTTGGGATTTAACCCACTTACTCCACTAAAAGCCTACCCTCACAATTAACCCCTAGTGAACCCCTTTGATCCTAACAAACCTTTTATTAACTCACCCACTAATTTTAACCCAAAACCCATCTTGTATTTGTTATCACCATTTCTCTTGACTGCCCTTATATCAAGATTTGATTTGATCAGTTGCCTAACTACATTCTTTATTTCAATTGTTAAAATCTATCTACTTGATTTGTTCTTAAAAAAACGAAGAATATTTATTAGTTCTATGATTAAGTGAGTTTATAAGTTTAAATTCCACATCTTGAGAAGAAGCTCGTATTATTAGTAATGAAGTTCTAATTAATGTAATTATTCGAATCTTAGATTCATCTTTCTAAGTTAGGTAATTTGTTAATTCAATCTCGATTCTAACCTTTTAATTCAGCCTTTATCCACACCTTTAACCCGAGCCCCATTACAATCCTCTTTAAAGACCTTTTGATCTGTGTATCATTTCATTCTATAGTGTTGGAGAATTGATTTTCATGCAAGCCTATGGGATTAACTTTTCATGTTCGAATTTTGAGTGCTTAACTTTGAACCTTAAACACTTTGAGTGGTTTGAGTGAATCTTTAGTGAGGATGTCAACCCTTGCCAGTTTTGAATCAGAGGTAATTATTTAGGTAAGAGGAAACACCTATGTTTTCGTGCTATAAAAACTATGACTTTGATTGTTTGAATCTTCAAGACTCTTCTACTTAAATTATCAATGTATAAATTATCTATAAATTATGATGAAAGACTATTGATGAATATTATGAATTGAGAAAGTTCATTTTAATTGTGAGTTGAGAATTTTGCTTGAGGACAAGCAAATGCTTAAGTGTGGGGGTATTTGATAAACCGTAATATATACATATTTTAATCCCACATTTAGCATACTTTTGGATAATTTATTCCTTGAATTGTGGAATTTGGTGCTCCTAATCCTTTACTTTCATGTTTTATACTTAGGAGAGCACTGGAGGATGAAAAGAACGAGAAACAGGCCAAAAACGGGAAAATGGGCCAAAGTACGAAATTCACACGGTCTGGGCTTGAGACATACGGCTGTGCCTCTTTTGCAGACTCTCACACGGCTTGGGCTCGATTCACACGGGCGTGTCCCTGACGTGACCTATTTTAATTCTATTCGGAATAGGTACTTAGAGGCAAAGAAAGACATTCCAAAAGCCTATATAAATACCCTAGATGACAACATAAAGGAGGGCGTTCAGGAGGCCGAGGAGCCAAGCTAGAGATGCCGAATTGTGGGATTTACTCGAAGATAGCCAGTTGATTTATCTCAAGAAGCCGGAATCATACTCAAGACGGAAGATCTTCCCTTCAATTTCCTTCAGGGGGTTTTAGGGTTTTTCTTATGTTTTGTTTTATATTTTCTTCTGAGATGTATTCTTTTATAATTATGAACTAAACCCCTCAAATACTTGAGGGGGATGAAACCTAAGACGGATCTTGTTATTGTTTTCTGAACTATATGATAAATACTTGATTTGTTCTTAATTATGTATTGTTTTCTGAACTATATGATAAATACTTGATTTGTTCTTAATTATGTGTTCTTAATTCTTATTTTAATATTTCAGGATATTGATTCAAGTATTGATGTGCTTAGGCAGTGGAGCAAAAGTCCCTTTTTAAGAGAAGATCTAGCATAGTTAAGCGGAGTTGATCGCAACCCTAGAAATAGGATGACGAAAATCTGCCGGATTAGGGTCAAACCTAATATGGGAGTCCATAGATCGAGTTAATGCAATTCTAGGGGTTTTAATTAGAAAGAGATTTCAATTAATCAACCTAGGGTTAGACGTTAGTAGCCTCGAAAGAGGTATTAATATAAATTAGGGAATCCTACGGATCAAGTCAAGTGAATAAATTGTCTGGTTCAGAGTTGAATAACAAGTGAAGTCTAGGTGGATTCTTCCTTGGGTATTGTCTTAATCAATTGGTTTTTCCCAAAAGTATTTTCCCAATTCATCCTCTGTGTCTTAGCATCTTTAGCTTAATAATTAGTTAGTTTTAGATTAAACAACAATTCCCTTAATTCTTAGGCTGAATAAGAAAAAGATAGTAATTACTAGTACTCTTGGTCCTCGAGGATACGATACTTCCAGTCTTGCCATAGCTATACTACCAAACGATAGGTGCGCTTGCCTCAATCATTGTCACAAGTTAGTTTCTAGGCTCGATCATTCATTATATAAATTTTAAGACTTTCTGACATACGATCAGATATGCTCATAAGTAATGACTCATGAGGGAATAAAGTCAACCATGAAAATTTAGATGAAGCTGATTTGGTTGCCGACGTCATTAATGGCATTCCTTTGATCTACTTTTTTATAGGATCCATGCTTTAGTGGAGAAAAGAATGGAGAACAAGGTTGTGGTAAAAATATTGGGTAGAAAGATAGGATTTAATATGTTGGTGCGTGGGGATAAAAAATAAAATTATGAGAAATTAACCAAAGTGTTGACTCGAGTTTTTGAAGTGGTTGTTTATGTGCCAATGGAAGTGGCCACTTCCACTATCACTGTGTTGGATAAATAACTTGCCTTGTTTGTTGACATGTTTGACCAAAATATTATGATGATTTGGTTGCATATTTTGAGGATCTTATGAAGCCAATCTGGTGTTTATTAGTGGAGAAGAGATTAAATCAAACAAGATTAGTTTTCTAGGATTCTTATATGGTCCATTTACCTTATATGTTGAGATATACTATCCATAAAGATATGAGCTAACTTTATGATCTTTTGTATCCTTATATTAAGGACAACTGATTATATATTGAGATATGCAATCCATAAAGATATGAGCTGACTTTATGATCTTTTGTATCCTTATATTAAGGACAATTGATTATATATTGAGATATGCAATCCATGAAGATATAAGCTGACTTTATGATTTTTTGTATCCTTAAGTATAATTGATTTGATGAGATTTGGGCAAATCAAGACGAATTAAAGTTTACCTTGTGAAGATGGATTCATGCTTCAAATATAAAAGGTTTGTTCAACCTTGATAGAGGTTTTATGTTAAGGCAAGTGTCTTTTTAAGTGGTTATCGATGTTTTAAAGGAAGTGACCACTTCAACTAGCACATCGACAAACAACATAATTTGTCTTATTTAGAGTTGGAAATATTTTACACTAAATTAGTTGGGCAATGACTTAAATAATTTTGTGGATGGTGTGTTAGCCCATATTTGAATATCTATTTTGTGGAGCAACAAATCTTTGAAATTGGATCAAATCAAATCAAGTAATCAAATTTTGTGAAACATAGAGATTGAGCCAATATTGATTTGAAGACTTATCTTAAAAATCTTTGATTTATTTTGGACTATATAAGTATATTTGTAAAGCCTTTTATGAGGTTATTTTAGTGGGATCTTGAGTGTAATTTATCTTTATCATGTTAAGCCTTAAACTCTTATATATTGGAGACTTTTGTAAGTTAGAACCAAGCAGTTAGAGCACTTACCAATTCATTGAGGAATGTTATTTGGGAGAGTGCATCTATGTTAGTAAAACCTTTTGTTGTTTGGTTCTACAAACTAAATTCTCAACTGGAGAATTTGATGGTGAGAGGTCTAGTCTTTGTGATACAAGAGTGAGGATTCTTCACTAGGATGTGTTAGATCTAGACTCATTAGTTGTATTTGTTTCAAAGATAGTGAATTCATCTCTATGAGCTAAGCCCTGTAGATGTAGGGAAATTGAATTATGTAATCAATTTATTGTCCCTTATTTTATTGTGGATGCTGCAGTTTGATCAAAAGTGCCCACTTCAGTTGTCAAATTTTCTCATATTCTATTTCTTGCAATTATCGACTGATTCAGGTCAACACGAAAGCTTTAAGGCGTGTAACAATGACACTATCTTTAGGGTTCTATTTCCGTCACCTAGGCAAAGAGCTACTGGAAAATAAACCTCGAGGATACAATGAAACCCAATGACTACTTGCGTTTCGCACTAATGAAAATAGTCTACTAAGCGTTGAGCAGAGCATAACAAGAGTATCAAATTCTATAACAAATTTCTGTAGCAATTCTTTATAGAATAATATTTGAACATTAGAAGATAGAGGAGAGTAAAAAAAATTAGTTTTTTTGTGTGGCTTTGTCTTTTTTTAGTATGTCATGCAAATGAAAATCCTCTCTTATTTATAGGAGTTCTCATGTCTCATTATAAATATAGAAGTATCCAATAGATGCCTATTTGGATAGTCACATCCATTAAGAATGTATACAATTATTCATTACATATTACTTGAATAATCATAACCTTTTTGTTAATAATAAAGTAACATAACTTTTGGCAACAAGAGACATAATTCACCACTTTTGAATAGTGATAACTAGGGATGGCGATGAGGAAGGGCAAGGGTGGATACTACCAAATCCACTACCGCTTCACAATTGGCACATTCTACTCTACTACCCACCTCGCTTTGCTATAGATGTATAAACTTGAAATCCACTACCACCTCCGCAGATGTTGGATGCATCCATCCCCGCCCTACCCTGCTCCACTTCAATTTAATTGTTGCTACTTATCTTTAATATTTTCAATATTTTTAAAGTCAAGTAAATATTTAAACATAATTCTTCAAAATATATGCAAACATGAAAATATTATTTTTTTTCTATATTACATTATTTCATTTTTTTACCCTTTTAATAGTTTATATAGACAAAGATAAAATGATAATGTAACACCACTAACCTGTGTCGTCGCCAGACTAGGGTTAAGAGGCATTACTAATCATTTCTGAACATTTCATATCACTCCACGTCCAAACATAGCAATTCACATTGATCGTCGGAATCAGAGTCTAAAATTTATAAAGAGAATGATCGAACCTAGAAACTAACTCTGACAATGATTGTAAGGCAAGCGCACCTATCAAACAGTAGTATAGCTTAGGCAAGACCAGAATATCGAATCCCAAAGGAACCAAAAGTACTAATACTAACTCTCTTTCTATTATTTAGCCTAAGAATTAAGTGAATGTTATCTAATCTAAATTTAACTATCAACTAAACTAAAGACGCAAAGACAAAAAGAGAATGAATTGGGAAAAATAACTTGGAAGAAAAACTCAGTTGATTAAGACGATATCCTAGGAAGAATCCACCTAGACTTCACTTGTTATCTAACACTGAACCAGACGATGTATTCACTTGACTTGATCTGTAAGATTCCTTAAGTTATATTAAACCCTCTCTCGAAGCGAATAACGTCTAACCCTAGGTTGATTAATTGAAATCTCTTTCTAATTAAAACCCCTAGAATCACATTAACTCGATCTATGGATTCCCATATTAGGTTTTCACCCTAATCCGGCAAAATCTCGTCACCCTATCTCTAGGCGTGCGATCAACTCCGCTTAATTATGCTAGATCTACTCTTAAGCAGGGACTTTTGCTCCACCACCTAAGCACATCATACTTGAATCAATATCCCGAAAATATCAACACAAGAATTAAGCACACATAATTAAGAACAAGTCAAATATTTATCATATAGTTCAGAAAACAATAACAAGATCTGTCTTAGGTTTCATCCCCTTCAGGTATCTGAAGGGTTTAGTTCATATCAAATAAAGAAAACATCTCAGAAGAAAAGATAAAACAAAACATAGGAAATCCCTAAAACTCCCTGAAGGAATTGAAGGAGAGATCCACCGTCTTGAGTAGAATTTCGGCCTCTTGAGATGGATCAACTGGCTATCTTCGAGTGGTTCTCGACAAATCTGGTCTTTCTGGCTTGGCTCCATGGCCTAGCTAACCGCCCTCTTTCAGGTAACACTTAAGGGTTTTATATAGGCTTTCAAAATATGTTTCTTCGCCCCTAAATATCCAAATCCGAATGAAATTGTTCTTTACCACGACAAGGACACGGCCTTGACACACACCCGTGTGACTAGTGGTCAGGCCGTGTTTGGACTTCTTTAATGAGGCACGGCCGTGTAAGTCAAAATCAGGTCGTGTTCTAGTAGATTGGCGTGGCACTGCTGTGTGGGCTTAAGTCCAGGCTGTGTCGATTTCCTCTTTGGCCCAATTTGGTTCGTTTTAGGCCAGTTTTTCATTCTTTTCATCCTCGGGTGCTTTCTGAATATAAAACATGAAAACAAAGGATTAAGAACACCTTTTTACATAAATCGAGGCTTAATTCATCCAAAAGCATACTAAATGTGGGCTTAAAATATGTTACTTTTATGGTTTATCAAATACCCCCACACTTAAGCTTTTGCTTGTCCTCAAGCAAAATTCTCAACTTACAATTAAAACGAACTTTCCATAATTCATAATTTCTACTGACAATGTCTCATCATAATTCATAGATAATTTATACATGGATGATTTAACTCAAAGAGTCCTAAGGATTCAAACAATCAAAGTCCTATATTTGTAGTACAAAAACGTAGGTGTCTCCCCTTATCTAAATAATTATCTTTAATTCAAAACCGACAAGGAATGACATCCTCACAAAAGATTCACTCAAATCAATCGAGGTGTTTAAGGTTCAAAATTAAGCACTCAAAAGTCGAACCTGAAAAGTTAATCCCATAGGCTTGCTTGAAAATTAAATCTCCACCACTGTAAAATGAGATGATAAACAGATCAAAAGGTCTTTAACAGGGTTGTAACGGGGCTTAGGTTATGGGTATGGATATAGGCTAAATTAGAAGGTTAGAATCGAGATTGAATTGATAAGTTACCTACCTAGAAAAAATGAACTCATCCTAAATAATTACATCAATTGGAAACTAATAATACTACTATTGATAATAGTCTAATACGAGCCTCTTCTTCAATAATTGGAACTTAATGCATAAGCTCACTTAATCACACAACTAATAATGAATATAATTTGATTTTTTTAGAACAAGTCAAATATTACATAACAAGGAATGAATCTATTACTTAAAATAAAGATAATAGCTAGACAACAAATCAAATCAAATCTCGATGTAAGGGTAGTCAAAAGGAATGGTGATAACAAATACAAAGGGCTTTGGGTTAACATTAGCGGGTGAGTCAATAAAAAGGGTTGTTAGGATCAACGGGGTTCACTAGGGTTTAATTTTGAAGGTAGGAGTAAGTGGGTTAAATCCTAGGTGCCTTAATCATCTGTGTATATCAAATCAAAGGTGTGATCTCAACATGTATGAACGAGGCAAGTTCTAGAATAACAATTCAAAGTTGACACACTCATAATCAATAAAGTGAGCATGAAAAAGAATATATGCTCTAATAGGCTCAAAATCTCACAAAAATTATGGGTATTTTGATGTCAATCTCGTAAATTTCAAACTTCAAGATAACATTCAGATTCAGGTAGACAACCTAACAAAAATTTTAATTCTAAAAAATAGACTTATCATGCTTGATTCTATAA
The DNA here is from genome assembly GCA_005393395.2 of Gossypium australe. NCBI lineage: Eukaryota > Viridiplantae > Streptophyta > Magnoliopsida > Malvales > Malvaceae > Gossypium > Gossypium australe. The sequence goes on from CM016619.1 coordinate 131,419,693, forward strand.
TATTCTTCTAATTTAATCATCAATGCACAATTAACTATGACTTACTCAAAAACATGTCAATAAAAATCATAATTCATCAGAAATTTCACCCTAATTAGTAATATGAGAAAATTGATTAAAAACAAGACTAAATTTAGGGATTTGAGAATAATGAAGAAAGTTAGGCACTTTCTTGAAATAACTATTCACCCTCCCACACTTAAGATGTACATTGCCCTCAATGTACAAACATAGATAATAACATTTAGTAGATAATCAAAAGAGAGGGGGAGAAGTGAAACTTCCTGAATTACGGATGAGATCTTTGGAGGATGTTCCATAAGGGTGGTGGCTGCTACCGAGCTCTGTGCTAGATGAAGAAATTGGAGAGCTCATAGAGAATTAGCCAGGAGTTATTAAGACACATTAAAATAAACTAAATATATAAATAAAGATAAGAAAGATAAAGAAAAAGAGACTAAGAAGGAAAATAAACTAAGACTAGAAGATAAAAGGGCTTGAGAATCCTTATTGGTAGATGGTTCGTGAGGTGGGTGTGACTTCTAAGGCGACAGAGGTGCTGGCGGTGGCGAAAGTGGCGTGATTCCCAAGCAGCCTTTTGAACTTCTCAGGCTGCAGTGGTGGTGGTCGTGGTTCCCAAGGTGTGATTCCCTAGCAGCCTGAAAAACCTAACACTAAGAAACTAAAATATATTAAACTAAAGTAAGCATAAGATTGTCAAAGAGAAGGAAATTGAAGCAAAAGAGAAAAGAAAAAGAAAAGATAAATGGTCTCAAAGACCCTTGGCTTGTTGTTTGGATGAAGCAGCTGGCATGAGCTTATGTATATCGATCTCCCTAAGGAGACTACGCTTGCTTTCTTCCGCTTCTTTGTCATGGCTTTGGTGTGGCTCAAGGGTTTAGAGACTTGTTATGGAGAGGAGAATGTGAGAAAAGGGGATAAGAAAAGAAGTGGGAAGTGGATGAGAAGGATGGGGAGGGTGTTGGTATTTAAATAAAGGCTCAATTCTGGTACTTTCCCACGCCCGTGGACCGAGGGCATGTCGTTTCACACGGCGGCCGTGTGTCTAGGCGTGTTGATTCTCCATGCCTGTTTTTCAGACAGCCACGCCCGTTCTTGATAAGTCAATGTCGTCCACGGCCGCGTCGCACGGCCGCGGGCTTTTGTCGATGCCCGTGTTGGAGTGGTTGGGTCCGTGAACTTCAAAAATTAGTTGAGTCTGATTTATACCGCCTCTGCCACGTTGGTACAAAGATTCTTGAGGTACACACGGCCACGGCCACGGCTATGTGCAAGGTCGTGTGGCCTGGAAATCTGCACCTTTGGTTAGTTTAGAATTAGATATAAAGAAAAGAAGAAAAGAAAATGAATCGAAAACAAACTGTGAAAATAAATTGTGTTAGTACTCGGGTTGCCTTCCGAGAAGCGCTCGTTTATAGTCTTAAGCTAGACTTTTCTCGTATTTAAAAATCAGGGAGGTTTAAAAGTTTGAATATCTTCCCTCATTCTGATAGTTCTATTTTCTTGATGAAGTTGGAGTCGAGAAGCGTGTACCTTAAAAGTGTCAAATATAGGATTGCTTACTTCGACTGTTCTGTATGGCAAGATATTACGTACCTCAAGAGGAATTTCTTCATTTGTGTTCAGGTCTGGTGTAATAACGCGATGATCTGTCTTATCTATTAGTACCTGGTCTCCTATTTTGAGGTGATATGATGTTCCTATGAGCTCTTCTAGAGGCTCTTTCGGTCTTTCTTCGTGCAGTTCTGGTTCCTCTTTAAAGTGCATCGTCCACTTTTCTAATTTGTCGATCTCAAGGCTTCGTTCTTTGTGTGATCTTTCTGTGTTGACATGGGGGCCATGCTTCGGCTCAGATTTGCAACCTTGTGGTGTTTCCTATGGTGAAAGTTTAACAACCTGGTTATCAACTGTTTTTACTTTCTCACCTTCATCAATTGTTGTTCTGGCCGAGTCCAGAGATTGTAAACTGATCGATTCGTCTGCTACCTGAAGTATGAGTTCTCCTGTGCTAACATCAATTTTATTCCTAGCAGTTGCTGAAAAGGGTCTTCCTAAATTTAAGGGAATCGGATTGTCCTCATCCATGTCTAAAACAACAAAATCTACTGGGAAAACGAATTTATCAATTTTTACAAGAACATCTTCGATAATACCCCTAGGAACTCTAACAGCTTTATCAGCTAATTGAATGCTCATCCTAGTTTGCTTAGGTTTCCCTAGACCTAGTTGTTTAAACATTTTATAAGGCATGACATTTATACTTGCCCCTAAATCAGCTAATGCATTATCAACAGTTAGTCTACCAATTAAACATGGAATTGTAAAACTCTCTGGATCTTTTAGCTTCCGTGGTAGTCTATTATGTAACATTGCTGAGCATATTGCGTTTAATTCCACATGTGGCTTCTCGTCTAATTTACGCTTGTTCATCAGGAGCTGTTTTAAAAATTTCCTCGAATCCGGCATCTGAAAAAGAGCTTCAAGAAGAGGTAAGTTAATATGTAATTTCTTTAAAAGTTTAAGAAACTTACCGAACTGTTTCTCCATATCGTCTTTCTTCATCGCTTCGGGATAAGGTATGCGGGGTTTGTACTCTTTGATCACCGGTTTCGGCTTGTTATTGACCTCAACCGTATCTTCTTCTACCACCTTCTTTTGTTTTGTATTAGGCTCGTCTAACCCTTCACTATATTGAGCTGTTATGGCTTGAACTTGCTCCCTTGGGTTAGCCTCAGTGTTGCTCAGTAGTCTTCCCTGTGGTCTCTCAGAAATCTGCTTAGCAAGTCACCCGAATTGATCCTTGAATTCTTGTGACAATGCCTCAAGTTTTATTTCTATCTTCTAGAAACGTGTGTCTGAGGCTGTTATGAAGTTTGTTAGCGTTTCTTCAAGGTTCGGCTTCTTTTCCTGTGGGTAGGGCTGTTGTTGGAAGTTTTCGGATGGTTGTGATCTTTGATTTCTTTGACCGCCCCATGACAAATTGGGGTGGTTCTTCCAACCTGGAATATAAGTATTACTATAAGGGTTATTGTTAGATCGGAAATTATTACCCATATAGTTCATTTGTTCGCTCTCCATGCCCTGTCCATAGGGTGGGTACTCAGGATTCACCACTCCTTCACTTGTGTCGCACTGCATAACTGGACGTGCCTGCAAAGAACCATAGAAACTATCAAATTTTTTATGTAGCAATTCCACCTGATTTGATAGCGCGGTCACTGCGTCAATGTTGAAAACTCCGACTGCTTTAGCTGGCCTTGTTCTTGTAACTTGCCACTGATAGTTATTCAGTGACATCTCCTCTATAAACCCGTAGGCTGCTTCAGGAGTTTTTTTGTTTAGGGTTCCACTGGAAGCTGAATCGGTTAGTTGCCTTGTTGAAGGGTTCACACCATTGTAAAAAGTTTGGACTTGTAGCCACAATGGTAATCCGTCGTGTGGGCACCTCCTTAACAAATCTTTGTATCTCTCCCATGCGTCGTATATTGTCTCTAAATCTATCTGCACAAAAGAAGAGATATCATTCCTTAACTTGGCAGTTTTGGCCGGTGGAAAATATTTCAATAAAAATTTTTCGGTTATTTGATCCCATGTAGTGATTGAGCCTCGTGGAAGAGAATGCAACCACTGTTTGGCTTTATTTCTTAGGGAAAAGGGAAATAATCGAAGACAGATGGTATCATCAGAAACGCCATTTATCTTGAAGGTGTCGCAAAATTCTAGGAAATTTGCTAAGTGTGTGTTAGGATCCTCATCCTGCAAACCATCAAACTGAACAAACTAGTGTTAGGCTTCAGTTCAAAATTATTTGCAGCAATAGTAGGCCTAACAATACTAGACTCAGTTCTTGTTAAACTAAGTTTAGCATAATCATATATAGTACGTGGAGCATGATGTTCGGTCATCTTTGGAGGTGGCGGATTATTTTCAGCCATCTCTTCTGTGGTATTTATTTTGGCTTCTTGCTCTTCGTCTATGTAGTTTAGGCTTCGCCTTATTTCTCTGCGATTTCTACGAACAGTACCGTCAATATCACTGTCGTAAAGTAGAGGTCCTGTCGAGTTCCTTCTAGTCATAAACTAGAGGTACCTGAAAGGGACAAAAGAAAGAAGAAAGAAAATTTAGAAAAAATAAAATAAAATTGCAAAAATAAAAATAAATAGTAAATATGGCTAAAGTAATAAAAATTAAGCTTTCTTAATATTTCAGTTCCCCGGCAACGGCGCCAAAAACTTGATCGTCGGAATCAGAGTCTTATATTTATAAAGAGAATGATCGAACCTAGAAACTAACTCTGACAAAGAATGTAAGGCAAGCGCACCTATCGAATAGTAGTATAGCTTAGGCAAGACCGGAATATCGAATCCCAAAGGAACCAAAAGTACTAATACTAACTCTCTTTTTATTATTTAGCCTAAGAATTAAGTGAATGGTTATCTAATCTAAATTTAACTATCAACTAAACTATAGACGCAAAGACAAAAAGAGAATGAATTGGGAAAAATAACTTGGAAGAAAAACTCATTCAGACGATACCCTAGGAAGAATCCACCTAGACTTCACTTGTTATCTAACACTGAACCAGACGATGTATTCACTTGACTTGATCCGTAAGATTCCCTAAGTTATATTAAACCCTCTTTCAAAGCGAATAACGTCTAACCCTAGGTTGATTAATTGAAATCTCTTTCTAATTAAAACCCCTAAAATCGCATTAACTCATATGGACTCCCATATTAGGTTTTCACCTTAATCCGGCAAAATCTCGTCACCCTATCTCTAGGCGTGCGATCAACTCCGCTTAATTATGCTAGATCTACTCTTAAGCAATGACTTTTGCTCCACCACCTAAGCACATCATACTTGAATCAATATCCCAGAAATATCAACACAAGAATTAAGCACACATAATTAAGAACAAGTCAAATATTTATCATATAGTTCAGAAAACAATAACAAGAATTGTCTTAGGTTTCATCTGCTTCAGGTATCTGAAGGGTTTAGTTCATATCAAATAAAGAAAAAATCTCAGAAGAAAAGATAAAACAAGACATAAGAAATCCCTAAAACTCCCTGAAGGAATTGAAGGAGAGATCCGCCGTCTTGAGTAGAATTTCGGCTTCTTGAGATGGATGAACTGGCTATCTTCGAGTGATTCTCCACAAATCTGGTTTTTCTGGCTTGGCTCCTTGGCCTAGCTAACCGCCCTCTTTCAAGTAACACTTAGGGGGTTTATATAGGCTTTCAAAATATGTTTCTTCGCCCCTAAGTATCCAAATCCGAATGAAATTGCTCTTTGCCACGACAGGGACACGGCCTTGACACACGCCCGTGTGGCTAGTGGTCAGGCCGTGTTTGGACTTCTTTAATGAGGCACGGTCGTGTAAGTCGAGATCAGGCCGTGTTCTAGTAGATTGGTGTGGCACGGCCGTGTGGGCTTAAGTCCAGGCCGTGTCAATTTCCTCTTTGGCCCAATTTTGTTCATTTTAGGCCCGTTTCTCGTTCTTTTCATCCTCGGGTGCTTTCCTGAATATAAAACATGAAAACAAAGGATTAAGAGCACCTTTTTACATAAATCGAGGCTTCATCATCCAAAAGCATACTAAATGTGGGCTTAAAATATGTTACTTTTATGGTTTATCACACATTCAATAAGTCCCTTAATGAGGATTACGAGACCTTAATCACATGTTAGAAAGGGGTCGGGACTAAACGAACTCATTCGAAAATTTTCAAAAATTTAAAGATTTTTCAAAACTGCAGTGGTCACACGCCCGTGTGGGTAGGCCGTGTGCCTCACACGGCCTCGGACACGCCTGTGCGTCCAAGCCGTGGCAAAACAGGGCATACATACTGACTTGTCCACACGGCCTAAGACACGCCCGTGTGCCTCACCCGTGGTTGACACTGACTTGCACCACACGACCAGTCACACGCCCGTGTGTCCAGCTCATGGTTGAGTCTGACTGGCATCAATTTTTCCAACTTAAACAACACAGTCGAGCCACACGCCCGTGTGCTCAACCGTGTGTGCAATTATAAGCCATTTTCAAGGCCAAACTTGCCTTCCACACCTTGAATCACCTACAAGCCTCAAATCAATACCAATTCATGCCTCAAAATGCAACCAAACATGCCAATACAAGTACCAATTCAACACCAACTATACCATCCATAACTATACTGAATCTCATCTCAAATAAATCCATATAAAATACCAATTTCACCTAAATTATACAAAACAAGCATCATGCAATTCAAATCATAATTCCACATTTAAACCTCATTCTCAATAACCAATTTAAGCTTGAAACATACCATATTCATCACTCACTACTTCATAACACATTCATCATTTTCATAGTTTACTTATGAACCATCAACATTCAACTTCCAAGCCATATCACATGGCAAGATCCAAACATCACAAAACATACTATAACCACTAGCCTATACATGCCATATACCAAATATATGCATTTTTCAAAAGTTCCAAAATTAGATAGCCGATAGTGTGATTGAGTTGCTGACGATCACCGAATCTGAGCTAGCTTTACTAACACTGTAAAACAGAGAAACACAACACACATTAAGCTTTTAAAGCTTAGTAAGTTCGTAATACAATACATTTAACTCAATATTTCAAATCAATATACTAAACAGACCATCACATAGATCGATTCTCAACCAAACATAATGTCATCCTCAATCATATACTCATTCATCTATCTATTCAACTTTAAACAATATCATCAACCACACAGGTTTGAAACATACCTTTGCCAACACATAGTCAACTAACATTCTTGCTAATCGATACTTGATACCATAACTTATTCACCGTTCCCTATCTCTTCAATTCAATCGCACACTTAGTGCCCAATTCATAGTCGAAGCTTATATAACATAGCACACTTAGTGCCACAACGTAAAACCGAACGTAATTCGGTATCGTACACACAGTGCCAATCATTAAAGCCATAGCCTCTATTATTTCGCACACACAGTGCCCAACAACTCTGTCTCATTTCTAATTTTGCACACATAGTCCCTCATTACTCAATTTCATATAACATTGCTATTTCTTTAACTATAAATTCATTCATTTCTCATCACATAGATATAAATTAAACAACTTGTATTATATCCGAACTTACCTCGGACGTCGAAATACCGAAACTAGCCGATCAATTGAGTACTTTGTCTTTGGCTCGATCTCGATTCGAATCTCTCCTTTCTTGGTCTATACATATTCAATTCATTCATTCAATATTGTGTATTTTACAAAATAGCCCTCACATTTTCACATTTCGACACTTTAGTCCCTAATTCAAAAAATCACAAAATACACAAAATTTCTCTTCGCTTATGCCTAGCCAAATTTTCCTTGTGCTTATACAAGCCCAAACATTTCATTTATTTCACATTTTAGTCCTCCAAAAATTCAAAGACAAAATATGTTTATCTTTCACATATCTTTTATATTTCATCATCAACTATTACAAAGCTCAAACATTCATCAATGGCATATCTCAAAATCACCATCAAATTCTAAAATTAAATTATGGGTTTGATAAAACACAAAGCAACGATCACAAAAACTTAGAAATTATCAAAAACCGAAGCCAAAGCATACGTTAATTGAGCTATGAGTGTGCCGAAACCTAAAATGCTTCAACGGCTATTCCTTTCTTCAATATTCGGTGGAAAAATGCATGAAAAAGATGAGCATTTGGCTTTGTTTTATTTATTATTAACTTAATTTACATTTTACCATTTTACCCTTTTATGAATAACATTTAAATTCCACTAACTTAGGCATTTTTGTCCATCTATTTAACACATGGAATAATAACAACATAAGGACTCATACTTTAATAAGCCTTGCCAAATTAACACTTTAACAAGCAGCACTCAGCTTTTACATTTTATGCGATTAAGTCCTTTTTTGCTAATTAAGCACACAATCGATAAAATTTTCATACAGAACTTTCACACATGCTCAATCACATATTATAAACATCAAAAATAATATAAAAGTATTTTTCTGACCTCAGATTTGTGGTCCCGAAACCACTGTTTCGACTAGGGTCTAAACTGGGCTGTTACAGATAATTTTATATAGTGGAATAGATCGAAGCAGGACAAGAAATTACTATAACCGCTCTATAGCCACTATCCAAAAGAAAAAAATCCATCCTATTCCACCCCGCATCCACTTTTCAAACAAAAAATCAGCTCTATTCAAAACAAATCGATCCAAAATCCATGGGACAGTTTGGGTTCTGTCATCCCTAGTGATAACTCCTACTTAACGACCAAGTGTTATAACTTTTAGTTACATATCGATGAAGCTTATGGACGTTGAGAATGATTACTTCTTAGTTAAAATTAGATCCAGAGATGATTATAAGAAGGTGCTAGTCGAAGGTTCCTGTATTACTTTTGAGAAATATTTGACTGTGGAGCCATGGGAACTGGATTTTACAAGTTCTCAACCTTTTCCATTGAGAGTGATAGCCTAGATTAGATTGCTTGATCTTTCGGCAACACTTTATAAGAGAAGTATCCTTACAACCATAGGAGAAATGATTGGACTTGCTATTAAGATTTATTTCAAGACGAATAGTGGTAGCCAAAGACGTTTTGCGGGGATGGGTTTAGTATTGATTTGAATAAGCCACAAATCATCATTAATTAGACAATTCAGATTGTTAAGTACGAATCCTTACTTACTACTTATTTGTTCATGTAGAAAGTATGACCATGTTAGAAACAATTTTTCTATGGCCACGAAAATAGAGGAGCAAGAGAGTAGTTTATCGATGAGCAAATTATTGGTAAAAAAAGCTCCTTGTTAAGGAGTCATGGTTGACAAAATATTGAAGTTCAATACTAGAATAGGATTATGGTTGCCTTTTGAAAATTAAGGAAATCATATCGTGAAGTCAAAGTTTGATTAATTATTAATTTATCGAAGGAAACTTAGGAGGTTCTCAGAAGGAGAATTAGGAGGTTTTGTGCTAGAGAAATAATTTAATTTGATGCAACAAGTTACTAAAAAGAATCAACCTTTTAGTAATGGATAGAGTGAGCCCAATCAAGATGATGCTAAATGTAACATCTCATTTTTCAGTGGTGCCGGAAACAGTAGTTTCGGGGCCACCAAATTCGACGAGTAAGTTTGTAAATTAGTTACGAGTCAAATATGGTTTTGAAAAGGTTTTTGATTTGATAAATTATGTTATATAAGTGATTTATTAAGTTCAAGTGGTATGACTCTAAGGTCAAGTAGTATGACTCTAAGGTCAAGTAGTTTTAGAAAATAAGGTTTTGGGACCTCGTTTCTATAAATTGAGTCATAAATATTTTTATAAATATTTATGAAGTGTTATTAAGGTGGTATTAGAATTTCGTTGAAAAATTTTAACGTTTCGATGGTTAATTAATTAAAAAGGACTAAATTGTAAAAGCTGAAAATTTTGATCACTATTTGATTTGAGTGATTAAATGGTTAATTGAATAAGGGAAAAGGAACTTAAATGGTAATTAGACCATTCAAGAGGTTAGTGGACAAATATGGACATGACTTTGGTGTTTTATTTATTTATTAACCAAGGGTAAAAGATATGGTTGTCATCTTCCTTTCTCTTTTGTTTTTTCAACCGAAAGCCATGGTTATGGAAGCTAGGTTCGGCCATTCTTCATTTTTTGCATGTAAGTCTATCTATTTCTAATAATTTTTATGTTTTTGAGATAGTTGCAACTAGGTCCAGCTAGCCCGTACCTTCGATTTTGAAACTGTTAAAGATTTTGAATGTTTCCATTGATGAACCCTGTGAGTTTAGATGTTAAATGATGAATTTTAGATATTAGTTGTTATTTAAAAGTATTTTATTAAGTGATTTTTGATGATTTTTTCGATTAGGGACTAAATTGTTAAAATAGTAAAAGTACAAGGATTTGATGTAAAATTAATACAAATATGGGCTGATATGGGTGCCATGAATACTCGACTGTTATATTTTGGCATTAAAAATGGTTAATTTGCATGTTGGGCTCATGGACTAAATTGAATAAAAGTAAAACTTTAGGGTTTTTTGTAAAAATGTCAAAAATGACCAAATTGCATGAAATACATTTTTTTGCAGTCTAAATTGATAAATTGAATAAATTATTAATTTAGATCAAGATCGGGTGGAAAATTGAGGAAAATAAAAAATTACCAAAATGTCTCTGAACTTTGGTATTTCTGCAATTTAGCCAGGTAAGTTTGTATAAACTATATTCTGTATAATTTTCATTAAATTGAATGTTAATATATGATTATATTATGATTAAATCAATATATATTTGTTAGTATGCAATTTACCGAGTTATGAAACGACGTAAATCCAACAATGTACGACGACTACCGAGCCTCGTTTGAACCTTAGGAATTCGTAAGATATAAGTGACATGTCATTACGGTTTACATGATTCGGGTGCTAACCTTGAACGTCCTACTGATGGTTGAGGTCCAGCATATACATATATGAACATCTTTGATATGATGATACATGGAAATTATGTAAGTTGAAATGAGTAAATAACTAAAGTGTTACATGTTGAGAATAAATGGTTATCAATGTTGAATTTATATGAAATATGTTCAAGTATGCTAACATGTGTTGTTGTTTGATGCTTAGGCATGTGCCAAGCTATTGGTTGAATGGTATTATGTTTAATTATAAGTTGCATTGAAATGGTAAATGCTCAAATGGAAATATGCTTGTGTTCTTGAAAGAGTAGTAAGGTTTAAATTATGCAATTTCTTATGAAATGGTTTATCTTGTGATTAATTTGAAAAGAGCTATGTTTAAATGCACTAGCTTGTGGCTATGGTTGAATGATATGCTTATGTCTTGTGTGTTATGCATTTGAAACAGGTGTGGAAAGGTAATGAAATAGTAAGTTCATACTTGAAGTGTAAATTAAATGATGTGTTGAATTGATGTTGTTATTTAAGTTAAATAAAGTAAATGCAATGGAAAGTAATGAAATGCAAATGAAAATAAGAAAATTTAAAAAGGTTTAAAGTTATTTAAAATCCTACTATGCTAGAGATGATATGTTTATGTGATGCTATGGATTTATTCACTTTGTAAGTTGCTGAATATGGTTTTATGAATCTTACGGTATCGGTATAGGATTATTCTTGGTATGTATAAATTTCATATTTGAAATGGATTGATATGACTAAAGTTTATACGAGTGTACTAAGCACTCATTGCTTACGTAGTTATTTTCCTTACTTTTCATATTATCAAAAGCTCAATCGGGTTATAAGCTCGTTGGAGATCTATCACACTATACAACGATTATATCGATAGATTTTGATATCTTAGTTAAGGTTATAATGGCATGTATAGGTGGACTTATGGTTGATGACTAGTTGAATGTTAGTTGATGAGTTTGGCATGTATATGTCATTTGGGGTGATGTAGCCTTGGTACATTTGGTGCCTTGTTGATATGTGTTAATTTGATAATGTGTTAAAGCATGTTTGAATGGCCAATGTGATATATGATGAATTGACCTCAACATGGTCAAGATGTGGTATGCTTTGGAAAGGTTTTGAATAGATGTGCATGATGGTTTGTATACATGTTGATTGTTGGAACCATCTGGAAATGGTTAGATTTGTAACTTTAAATGGCCAAAATGGTATGGTTATTATGTATCAATTATGTTATTTTTTGGCATGAAACCAAGTTAATTGATAATTGGATAAATATCCACATGTATAGGTGTTTTTGGTTGATGTTTTAACCATTATATTTTGGCTTGTAAATTTGGTATTTTGAATGATTGGAATGGTTGATATGTGGATATATGTATGTGGCCTTTTGATGGATGACTTTATAGTCTTTATGATGCTTAGATGATGGAAGTTGAATATGGTCATTTTGGTATTAAAAATGTAGTTGGTATTTATGGCTTATGAGGCTAAATGTTAAATGGTAAATTAGGTACATATGAGTGTGGATTTGATGTGTACAAAATGGTAAGTTTTGGCTAAACTAAGCATTTAGTTATACAAGTTTAACTGTTGTGATTGAGGTGTCTTTTGGGCATATTGGTTGTATGAATATGTACCTATTTGGATAGCTTGTTGTTGTATAGTTTGGTGTACTTTGGGATGCTTGATTACATGTGGTAAATTGGTTATAGGCGTGTGCATGAATGGGTGAGACAAATGGCTTGGAAATGGCCTATTTTTTGTCCACACGGTCAGAGACATGAGCGTGTGTGACACACGGCATTTTAAGAGTTGCACAGCCTGGCACACGGCATGTGGCTTGGCCGTGTGACTCAAGTCAAAGAGTTATACGGGCTTGGACACGACTGTGTGCCCCTACTTCGAATGTCCACACGGCTTGAGACACAGGAGTGTCTCTCAACTGTGTAAGTCACACGGCCTGGCCACACGGTCGTGTGACCTCTGCAGTTTTGAAAATTTTCATCTTTTCCCGAAAAATTCTTTTCTCAAAAAATTCTTTATGTTCCCGATTTAGTCGCGAATTGTTTCTAATGTGTTTTTAGGGCCTCAAGGGCTCGTATAAAGGACAATATGTATGTTATTAATGGAGTTTCATATGATTGATGTTGTGAAATATATGATTTAAATTTTTTATTGTTTTGAAATGTAATCTCCAGTAATGCTCCGTAACCCTATTTTGACGACGGATACGGGTTAAGGGTGTTACACTAAAAAGGCTAAAGGGAAGGCTATGGTGGGCCTTGGAAATGCTAAGACAAGGGCTAGAGTAGTAAGCCAATACTATTAAGCAAAAGTAGCATGCCCAGTCTAGTAGACCAGAGTAGAACTCTTAATATAGGTAAGGTTAGTAAAGGATCCTTTTTTCTTGACAAGTCTAAGGATCCCACCATGGAAATAGGGGAAAATTTTAACCTAAATATTCCAGTTGGAGATTTGAGGTTGTTGGTAAGGAAAAAGAAGATGTCAAGTCATAATATTTCAGAAATTGTAGTGTTGTAAGATAATGTGACGTCAAACAAACAAGGGGTCAACTAGGAAACTATATCCAAAGAGATAGAGGTTATTAAAAGTCTAATACTCATTTTCATCTAACAATTTTCACTATTGAATACCCATAATTATCTAAGATAACAAAACTTAAGATTCCATGAGTACTTACCTCTGAAGAAGAAAAAAGTGGTCCAAAATTCTCTTTTTCTTTCTTTAATCTAAAAATCTCTTCATTCACTTAGCTTGAAATCCCTTTCTTCATTTATTTCTTTTTTTTATTCACATACATACGTACTTACTTACATACACATACATAAATGAACATAATCCTCATTAATATCATGTTTTCATACTTTTATGAATAAAACCTTAAACAAACAAGAAGGGATTATGAGAACTTGTTTCCTTACCTTCTTTTTTCACTTTCTATCCCAAGCTTTAACTTCTCTCTCTATCCACTCAAAAACCCTAAGCTTTATGATGAAATTGATGGTGGGAATAAGCTTCAGAGAGTAGGGATGGCAAAACCCAAATCGTCTAATAGAATTCGAATTGATTCGCTCCAAATGAAGTGGATTTTTTTTTTTGAAAAGTAGATGCAAGGCAAGGTGAGGTGGATTTTTTTTCTTTTCCATAATGGGTATGGAGTAGTTATGGTAATTGCTTGCCTTTCTGATAAAGATTGAGCGGAAGAAATGGAAGTAGGACTGAATTCAAATTGTTTGACTCAAGAAGGAAAGATTCAAATCTAACCTGTAAAGAAAAAATAAACAAATTAGAAATTAAAGAAAACGAAAACACTAAAAGAAGAAAATTAAGAACTAAGAATAAATATCAAAACAATAAGTAACTAAATAAATAAACAAAATTTAAAAGTGAAAGATGGATCAAATAAACCGATGGATATGATGGATAGAAGGATAAGTTTCCAATTGAACCATTTGAGATATAAATCCCAACAAACTCAATTAACAACTCTAATCAACCCTCCAAGAAATAATCTTTGGAAAATTAAAGGATGAATAATGAACTTCCAAGAGTCCTTGAAGAAAATCAAGAAGAAATTTACATCTAAAAAATCACAAGAAAGAAATCTTGCACAAATAAACTAACCCCTAAAATTGAAAACTTTATTAATGAAAACAGTTGTGTCCCTAATAAACAATGAAGAATCCTTTATATAGGCTAGCTAAGGACATGATTATTAACGGCCTTTCACCTAAGTTTGATCACGTTGTGTCTATTATAACCACCAGTCAAGTGCCTTTTGATTTACAAGGGATTACAACAGCCTTATTGGATGCCGAGGCTCGACACCAGGCTCCTTTCTCTCAAGTATGAATAATCATCATTGGAAATTCAATGAAATATTAAGGTTAATTTTGAAAATTGTTGATTAAAATTTTAATAAATTAATAAAATAAACAAATATCATCTATTATCATCATATACCACCAAAAAAAAAACCTAGCCATGGAAGCTTGAAATATTAGCAAGCTTATTTTTCTTAATTACGTTTTTATTGATTTCTATGTTTCTAAGATCGTAGTAGCTTAGTCTAGCTAGTTCGGAGATTAATTTGCAAAACTTTTAAAGTATTAGGGATTATCCATTGATGAGTATGCTTGAATTTTGAAGTTTTATGATAAAAATGAAAGGTTGTTGTTAGATAAACAACTTTTATAAAAGAATTTTGATGAAATTATCAATTATGGATTAAATTGAAAAGATGATAAATTTATGGTAAAATTTGTGAATTTTATGAAATATATGGGATGCTATTAATAGGTATAAAAATCGGCTAGGCTTGAGTAAGGATTAAATTGTGTGAATTTCATTTTTTTCGAGTTTAGGGACTAAACTGCAATGAATTAAAAGTATAGGGGTAAAATAGTAATTTTGCCAAAAATATGTGTTGGACTAAATTGAATATGACTTATATTGAATTGAGTTAAATTCATTCGTATAAATCTGGTTAAACCTAGTATGGAGTTAGATCAAGGCAAAGGAAAAATATCGGATTAGTCGCCTTCGTATCTACTTACACTCGTTGAGGTAAGCTTGTGTAATTAAATTATACATTTATATGTGTTAAATTGAATTATTGTTTGTGAATTGTACAATTGCCCTAAATAAATACTGGTTGTATATTCGACAATTACCTAGCCCCGTTTGAACATTAAGAATCCGTAGGATACAAATGACATGTCATTAGGGTCACTGATTTCAGCTCTTATGAGCTTCTCGTTATTCAGCTCGGAAGAGCTTACTGTTTACAGCTCATATGAGCATACATTTATATGAATTGACGGATTACAATTCAGTACACCTTGTGTGTACTACCCGTGTATCCAATGATATTCTAAATGGTTCAATGGGCCCAATTCTGTTACAACATTATATAAGTTCGATATGAACTACTATTGGTATTTATATGAAAAATATGAAATGTGATTATTCGATGAATTCAACTATAAGTGTTGGATCTTATATGTGATTTTCATGGCTAATGTGTTAGTGATCATGTTTTTAGGCTTTTGGCCAAATTGGTTGAGATATGCTATGTTTACTTACCTATTGTATGGATATTGGTAAGTTAAATTCCGTGTTATACGAACTTACTAAGCTTAAATGCTTACTCTGTATTATTTTTCTATGTTTTATAGTAATTCGGAAGCTCATTCGGATTGGAAGCTGGTCGGAGTTATTTCACACTATCCATCAGTCCTTTTGGTACTTTCAGTAAATTAATCTCAGATATAATGATATGTATAGGTTATTTTGGCCAATGACGGCATATAAATATTTTGTTGAGGTTAACCATGTATATGGCTTTTTTTTTGTATATTTTGATGTGTATATAAGTAACCTTATCATGTTTGATGTGCGATTGATATGGTAGAATGAAAGAAAGTAAAATGTGGCTTGAATATGCATATATGAATTTGGTCATTTAGGTAAGTTGAGATACTTGGTTGATATGCCTTCAAGTTGTCATTTAAGGTGCCTAAGGACATATTGGTTCTATGTGATAATATTTCATGTTTAAGACTTGATTTTGGCTTGTTTTGAATGCCTTGTTATGGCTTGTTGATGTGCAAAAATGTTGGGTTAGGTTGATGTCAAATTGGGTGAGAAATGTGGCTTCCACATTGGCCTATTTTTGTCCACATGGGCGGAGACACGGCCTTGCGTCCCCTGTACCTTTTATATTGCGCAAGTCAGTATGCTCACACGGCCTAGCACACAGGCGTATGGTTTGGCCATGTGGCCCAAGTCAGAGAGTTATACGGGCTAGGACACGGCCGTATGTCCCTATTTTGAATGCCCACACAGCCTGAGGCACGGGCGTGTCTATTGGCCGTGTGACCCCTACAGCTTGAAAAATTTTAGAGTTTTTTGAAAAATTCTTTGACCATTCGATTTAGTCCCAACTTGTTTCTAATACGTATTTTGGGCCTCGAGGGCTCATATAAGGGACAATATGTTTGATTTCGATTAGTTTATGATATGAATATTATATGATGTGAAATGTTTGAAAATTCTGTCTATTTGTTCTGTAAACTCCGGTAATGCGCCGTAACCTTGTTCCGTCAATGGATACGGGTTAGGAGTGTTACATTTATTGGTATCAGAGCTACAGTTTAGTCGATTCTCGGATTAACGTAGCATACACGAGTCTAGCTATACATGCCATTATATAACCTGTAATAGTGTGATATCTCCTGACCGTTTTAAAACTTGTTTTATATAGCAATGACATCCAACTGAGCTGATTTCGATGAAGTAGAGAGTAACGCTCAAGCCTTCGTTCAAGGAGTAGCTTCGAGTGGTAAGAGGCCCGTATCTGAGGGCCAGGGAGGAGAGGCTAAAGAAGCCTTCTTCCAGATGATGAATGAATGGTTCATCGATTTTGTGCAAACGAACCCGGTTGCTCAACAACATCCACCCCTTCTTGTTTCTCAACTAGTTCCCGTTATTCCTCAAAGTACAGAACCTATCAAAGTTGCTAAGCCTCCTGTTGATAAGATTCGTAAGTACGGTGCTGAAGAATTCCAAACTACAGCTGAAGATGATACCAAGAGAGCTAAGTTCTGGTTAGAAAATATTATCAGAGTTCTTGATGAATTATCTTGTTCACAGATTGAATGTCTTAAGTGTGCGGTATCTCTAATAAAAGATTCAGCTTATTAGTGGTGGAACACGTTGATTTCTATTGTGCCAAGAGATCGAGTCACTTGGGAATTCTTTCAAACCAAGTTCCAAAAGAAATACATCAGTCAGAAGTTTCTTGACAGTATCCGAATATGAATGGGAATTTGTTCGATTGAGCAAATATGCTCGAGAACGTATTTCGACTGAAACTGCAATGTGTAAGCGGTTTGAAGATGGCTTAAACAAAGATATAAAACTATTAGTCGGGATCCTCGAGTTGAAAGAATTTTTTGTACTGCTTGATCGAGCATATAAAGCTGAAGAGCCGAGTAAAAAGAAAAGACACGCTGAAATTGAACCTAGAGATTCAAGTAAGAGATTGATGAAAAAGTCATACCAGTCACCATCGAATAAATAAAAAAAATCACAACCGTTCTACTACTTTTGTGGGATACTCCAGTAGAAACAGAGGTATCTGAGGCTCCGGTCCTAAATCTCAGGCTACATCTATAGCGAGTATAGGTAGTGCTAGAAACACCAGACCCAAGTGTAAGCACTATAACAAGCTACATTTTGGTGAGTATCGAATGAAGAGTGGAGCTTGTTTTAGATATGGTTCCTTTGACCACTATCTTAGAGATTGCCCGGAGAAATCTGAAAAAGATAATATTCAAACTTCAAGGCTGAGCAACATAGCTGTGAGAGGTAGACCACCTCGTAATCTTGGAAATGTGAGTGGTAACCATGGTGTGATGAAAGACTCTACTGTAAGGTCCGAGGCACAAACACCAGCTAGGGCTTATGTTATTCGTGCGCGCGAAGATGCTTCTACGCCAGATGTTATTACCGGTACTTTCTCTCTTATTGATACGATGTAATTGCTTTAATTGATCCCGGATCGACTCATTCATATGTTTGCACAAAATTAGTGTCTAGTAAAAATTTATCTGTTGAGTCCACCGAATTCATGGTTAAAGTATCGAACCCTCTAAGCCAGTATGTGTTAGTTGATAAAGTTTGCAAGAACTGTCCGTTAATGAATCAGGATTACTATTTTTTGGCTGATTTGATGCTATTATCGTTCGATGAATTTGATGTGATATTGGGTATAAATTGGCTAACTCTGTATGATGCTGTAGTAAATTGTAGACGAAAGCATATCATATTGAAATGTTAGAATGGTGAGATGCTTTATATTGAATCAGATAAATCGAATGGGTTACCTAATCTGATTTCAACTATGTTATCACAGAAATATGTGAGAAAAGGTTGTTATACTTACCTTGGTTATGTATTGCATACTAAAATGTCTGAATCAAAAATTGAGTCAGTGCTAGTGGTTTGCGAGTATCCTGATGTGTTTTCAGAGGAATTACCTGGATTACCGCTGGTTAGAGAAGTCGAATTTGCTATAGAACTTGTATCGGGAACAACACCGATATCGATAGCAACATACAGAATGGCTCCTACTGAGTTAAAAGAGTTGAAAGCACAGTTGCAAAAGTTTACTGATAGGGGTTTTGCTCGACCTAGTTTTTCACCTTGGGGTGCACTGGTTCTCTTTGTTAAGAAAAAGGACTGATCGATGAGATTATGCATTGACTGTCGTCAACTCAACAAAGTTACAATCAAGAATAAATATCCACTACCTAACATTAATGATTTGTTTGATTAGTTGAAAGGTGCCACGGTGTTCTCAAAGATTGATTTACATTATGGCTATTATCAGTTGCAAGTGAAAGATTCGGATGTACCGAAAATGACATTTAGAACAGGTACGGACATTATGAATTTCTTGTGATGTCGTTTGGTTTAACTAACGCACCTGTTGTGCTTATGGATTTGATGAATAGAATTTTCAGACCATATTTAGATAGATTTGCCGTGGTATTTATTGATGATATTCTGATATATTCCTGAGATGAGACTGAACATGTCGAGCATTTGAGAATTGTTCTGCAAACCTTGCGAGATAAACAAATGTTTGCTAAATTTAGTAAATGTGAGTTTTGGCTTCGGAAAGTTAGTTTTCTGGGACACATAGTATCGGCTGAAGGTGTCAGGGTTGATCCGAATAAAATTTCAGTGATTGTTAACTGGAAACCACCGAGAAATGTATCTAAAGTCAGAAGTTTCCTGGGATTAGTTGGTTATTACCGAAGATTTGTAAAAGGGTTTTCGATGATAGCTACGCCGATGATAGAAAGATGTGAAGTTTGAATGGTATGATAAATGTCAGCAAAGTTTTGACCACTTGAAAACACTGTTGCCCGAAGCACTAGTTCTGGTTCAGCCTAAATCAAGTAAGGAATTTTTTATTTCCAATGATGTGTCATTGAACAGTTTAGGCTGTGTTTTGAAGCAAGAAGGTAAAATAATAGCTTATGCTTCCAGATAGTTAAAGCCACATGAAAAGAACTATCCGACAGATGACTTAGAGTTGGCAGCTATTGTTTTTACGTCGAAAATTTGGTGACACCATTTTTTCGATGAAAAATGTCATGTATTTACCGATCACAAGAGTTTAAAGTATCTGATGTGGCAGAAAGATTTGAATCTGAGACAGCATAGATGGCTCGAACTATTGAAAGATTATGAGTTAGTTATTGATTATCATCCGGGAAAAGCAAACGTAGTTACTGATGCTTTGAGTAGAAAATCCTTGATTGTTCTGCGAACGATGAATACACGATTGTCATTATCTGATGATGGCTCGATCTTAGCTGAGTTAAAAGCGAGACTGATATTTTTACAGCAGATCTACAAAGCTCAAAAATGTGATAATGAGTTGCGAGCTAAACGAGTACAGTGTGAGTCGACTTCTGATTCAAAATTTCAGATAGGACCCGATGATTGTTTGTTATTCAGAGGTAGAATTTCTGTACCGAAGAATCCAGAGCTTATTCAGAAAATTTTAAACGAAGCTCATAGTAGTAGCTTGTTTGATTATCTGGAGAGTAATAAAATGTACAATGAATTGTGACAGGTGTACTGGTGGCCGGGAATGAAACGTGATATTTCTGAGTTTGTATCTAGATGTTTGATATGTCAGCAAGTTTAAGCTGAACATCAGGTACCTTCAGGACTGTTACAGCCAGTGGTGATACTAGAGTGGAAATGGGATAGAGTTACTATGGATTTTGTATCAAGATTACCCCTATCTCTGAAAAAGAAATATGCCATTTGGGTTATCGTTGATCGTTTGATGAAGTCTGTACATTTTATTACGGTACATACAGACTTCTCACTTGAAAAATTAGCAGAGTTATATGTTTCGGAGATTGTCAGGTTGCACGGAGTGCCAGTCTCCATTATTTCGGATAGAGATCCACGGTTCACATTACAATTCTGGAAAAAGTTATAGGAAGCTCTAGGTATGCAATTACATTTTAGCACCACATTTCACCCTAAAACTGGTGGTTAGCCCGAGCGTGTGATTCAGATTCTTGAAGATATGCTTTAGTGTTGTGTTTTAGAGTTTGAAGGCAATTGGGAGAAATATTTATCGTTAATTGAATTCTCGTATAATAATAGTTTTCAGTCAAGCATAAACATGGCACCGTATGAGGCTTTGTATGGTCGCAAATGCTAAACTCCATTGTGTTGGACTAAACTTAGTGAGAAAAAGATACATGAGGTTGATTTGATTCGAGACACTGAGGAAAAAGTAAAAGTGATCCGAGATAGCTTACAAGCAGCTTCAGATAGTCAGAAATCTTATGCGGATCTTCAACGTAAAGATATAGAGTTTCAAGTTGGTGACAAAGTATATTTGAAAGATTCGCCTTGGAAGAAAGTTCTTCGGTTCGATCGTAAAGGAAAACTAAGTCCACGATTTATCGGGCCATATGATATTTTTGAGAGAATCAGACCTGTTGCATATCGATTAGCTTTACCGTCAGAACTAGAAAAGATTCACAATGTCTTTCATGTGTCTATGTTACAACAGTACCAATCTGACCCTTCACATGTTATCTCCCCGACGGATGTTGAGATCCAACCTGACATGACATACAGTGAAGAACCAATTAGAATTCTGGCACGAGAGGTGAAAGAATTGAGAAATAAAAATGCAGCTTTAGTAAAAGTTCTTTGGAAGTGACATGGAATAGAAGAAGCAACCTGGGAACCCGAGGAAATTATCAGAAAGCAATATCCGAACCTCTTTACTGGTAAGATTTTCGAGGACGAAAATTCCTTTAGGGGGAGAGTTGTAACAGCCCATTTTCAGTGAAATCGAAATAGTGGTTTCAGGACCACAATTTTGAAGTCAAAAAGATTTGTTTTTATTATTATATGGTTTATAGTATGATAGAAATATCATATAAAAATTTCGTTAAGAAATTTTACAGTTTACATGCCTAATTTGATAAAAATGACTAAATTGCATTAAGTACAAAAGTTGAGTTCTAACGGCTAAAGCATTAAATAGCTATAGAATTTTAAATTGGAGGTCCTTATATAGTAAATAGACTATAAAAGTAGTTAGTGGATAAGTATGAATAGTCATCATTGGAAATTTAATGAAATATTAAGGTTAATTTTGAAAATTTGTGATTAAAATTTTAATAAATTAATAAAATAAACAATTGTAATCTATTATCATCATCTACACCAAAATAAAGGGAAAAAAAAAGAAGAGAAAACCTAGCCATGAAAGCTTGAAATATTAGCAAGCTTATTTTGCTCAATTAGGTATGTATTTTTGTCCGGTTTTTAATAATTTCTATGTTTTCGAGATTGTAGTAGCTTAATCTAACTAGTTTAGGGATTAATTTTCAAAATCATTAAAGTATTTGGGTTTGCCATTGATGAGTATGCTTGAATTTTGAAGTTTTATGATAAAAAAATGAAAGGTTGTTGTTAGATAAACAACTTTTATAAAAAGAATTTTGATGAAATTATCAATTAGGGATTAAATTGAAAAGATGATAAATTAATGGTAAAATTTGTGAATTTTATGATATATATAGGCTGCTATTAATAGGGATAAAAATCGGCTAGGCTTGAGTAAGGATTAAATTGTGTGAATTTTATTTTTCGAGTTTAGGGACTAAACTGTAATGAATTAAAAGTATAGGGGAAAATAGTAATTTTGCCAAAAATGTGTGTTGGACTAAATTGAATATGAATTATATTGAATTAAGTTAATTCATTCATATAGATCAGGTTAAACCTAGTATGGAGTTAGATCGAGGCAAAGGAAAAATATCGGTTAGTCGCTTTCGTATCTACTTACAGTTGTTGAGGTAAGTTCGTGTGATTAAATTATACATTTATATGTGTTAAATTGAATTATTGTTTGTGAATTGCACAGTTTCCCTGAATAAATATTGGTTGTATATTCAACAATTACCGAGCCTCGTTTGAACCGTAAGAATCCGTAGGTTACAAATGACATGTCATTAGAGTCACCGATTTCAGCTTGCATGAGCTTCCCGTTATTCAACTCGCATGAGCTTACTGTTTACAGCTCGTATGAGCATACATGTATATGAATTGACAGATTACAATTCAATACACCTCGTGTGTACTACCCGTGTATCCAACGATATTCTAAATGGTTTAACGGGCACAGTTCTGTTACGAGAATATATGAGTTCGATATGAACTATTATTTGTATTTATATGAAAAACATGAAATGTGGCCCAAGTCAGAGAATTACACGAGCACGGACACAGGCTAGGACACGGCCATGTGTCCCTGTAACGCCCCAAAACTCTTATTTTTGTTTCTGCTAAAATGTGACACAATTGTCTATCTGCTTCAGTGGTTAAGTGTTTTGGGTATGTGTGTGGGGTCCCAAGTTCAAGCCCTAGTTTTGTAAATTTTTTATATTTTTCTAATCCAAGCCTGATGCTTGGAGAGGGGGCATATAGTAAATTATTTATAATTCCATATCAGAATAGGTCTGCTGGTCTGGTGGTTAAGATGTGTGTTGGAGTGTTGGGGGTCTGGAGATCGAATTCCTGCGCAGGCGTTGGAGTTTATTTTTGCTCGTTTGATCGAGAGAGTTTCGGTCAAACAGAAATTCTGAGTACTAGGTGGTTAGTGGGTTAGTGGGAGGAAAATTAAGGGGTTATCAGAATCTGATCAGTTGTGTTTATTGTTTTTCAAAATCCCTTCATGCCGTTTTTTTCCTCTATTCTCTTACTCTTTAATTCCAATTTCTTTTTGCTTCCGTTCGATTACTGTTGTACTCCTCTTACAACTGTTGTTTACATTCGTCGGTAAGTTTTGTTCTGCCACCATCTTGTTGTTTCATGGTTGGATTTTGATGGGGGTTTATGTTTGATTATTCATTATGGGAAAATCAAGGTTCTGTTGGTTCTGTTGGGGTGTTACATTTAGTGGTATCAGAGTAATGTTGTAAAACTCGACTGTAGATTTTGGGTTTTAAAATTTTGTTTGTAAGAACTGATTTTTAAATGATTTAAAATGATTTGATTGAGAATATGGTACACCGAGTCTCCGGCGACGATCCTGTAAGTATTCTGATAAATTGTGATGATGTTATACATAGTCTGTTCTGAAAACACTTTAGTTAGTGTATACTGAAACTATAGTGAAATTGAAACTGATAGAGGCCGTACCTGCGAAAAATAAACTCTGAATTTATGATACTACTTTACATAAAACATCTGTTAATAAACACTGAATAGACATGAGTGCACGAGGTATCCGTGGACTTGATACTAGAAGCCGCAGGGGGCTCGAGCTAAGTCCTCTTCTCTGGGCAGCATGCCGAATTTGAACACGAGTGACACACCTGTGTCACCTGTTACTGAGACTGGGTCTCAGAGTCGATCGGCTAGGGACGACGCACTGTCCCAAGCCATGCTGAGGATATTAGAGAGGGTCGCCGGGCCCAATTTTGGATCTGGGGGCCGAGGGTCAGTAACTAATCGACTCTGGTCTAATGGAGCTGAGTTGTTTAGGGGTGTCACAAGAGTCGCTCCTAATGTGGCTGAGTATTGGTAAGAGGCCACGGAGAGAATTATGGATAATCTAGACTGCACCCTCGAGGAGAAATTAAAAGGTGAGGTCTCCTAGCTTCACAATGAGGCTTATCAGTGGTGGCTGACTGTTAAGGAGGGTACTCAACCTGACCGTCTGACTTGGGAGTTCTTTAAGACTTTGTTCTATAGTAAGTATGTGGTAGTCAGCTACGTCGATGCTCGCAGACGTGAGTTCCTGAATCTCATGCAAGGTGACTGATCTGTGGCTGAGTATGAGGCCGAATTTCTGAGGCTGAGCCACTATGCTCGAGGCATGGTGGCGGTTGAGTATGATAGATGTGTCCGTTTCGAGGACGGCCTTAGAGATAATCTAAGGGTACTGATAGCCTTGTAGAGGGAGCGAGAGTTATTTGTTCTGGTAGAAAAGGAGAAGATCGCCGAAGAGGTTAAGAGCGTTGAGCGCCAAAACAAAGAGCGTGAGAGGGGTACAAACAAGAAGTATTCGGAAGAAGCCTAAGAAAAAGGCCAGGACTATTGGACCGGTTAGAGCTGGGCCTTATGTTGCTCCTACTGAATTGCAGCTATGTGGAGACTACGGTAGACGCCATCAGGGCGAATGTTGGAGGAGGATTGGGGCGTGTCTGAGGTGTGGGTCATTAGAGCTCCGCATTCGAAAGTGTCTGCTAAGGGCCGATCAGATGAAAGCTCCAGTTTCTGGTACTGCGAAGCCACAGAGGGTAGTTCAGCAGCCACCGAGGGTCGTGGTCAGGCTAGGGGTGGTAACAATATGGGCCGTGGATAGAGGGCACCAGGCAGAGGTGCTGGACAGACTGAGGCAATGCAGCCTACTCTTATTTATGCTACTCATCGTCGATAGGACAGAGATGCTCCAGATGTCATTACCGGTACATTCTTAATTCATAATGTACCTTACTTTGTTTTGATAGACATATGTTCCACATATTCCTATGTAGCTAGCACTGTGTCTGGAAACTTGGGGATCTTGGTTGAGAGTGCTTTTAGTGAGGTGATTGTACTAAGTCCACTGGGGCAATCAGTTCGGGTTAGCAAACTGTATAGAGATATTCTGCTAGAGGTTCAAGGGTCGATATTTCTGGCTAATCTGATGGAGCTTCCGTTTGGGGAGTTTGACCTGATTCTAGGTATGGACTGGTTGGTCAAGCATCGTGTCAATCTAGACTGTGTGACTAAGAGGGTCGTCTTGAGAACTAGGGAGGATAATGAGGTAGTCATGATTGGAGAACGTCGGAATTATTTGGCTAATGTGATCTCAGCACTGATGGCTGAAAAACTGGTTCGTAAGAGATGTGAGGCGTTCTTGGCCTATGTTAGTGTTTCTATTTCTGGGGACTCTACTGGAAAAGACATCAGAACTGTAAGGGATTTTCCAGACGTCTTTCCTGAGGAGTTACCAGGCTTACCTCCGAATCGGGAGGTGGAATTTGGGATTGAGCTTCTTCCTAGTACAGCTCCGTTGTCCATCGCTCCCTATCGAATGGCACCGAAGGAACTTATAGAGCTTAAGGCTCAACTACAGGAACTTTTAGACTGTGGTTTCACCCGTCCTAGTGTGTCTCCGTGAGGAGCACCGGTTTTGTTTGTTAAGAAGAAGGATGGGACCATGAGTATGTGCATTGACTATCGATAGTTGAACAAGTTGACCATTAAGAACAAGTATCCACTTTCGAGGATCGGTGACTTATTTGATTAGTTCCGAGGGGCTTCGATATTCTCTAAGATTAATCTTCTATCAGGGTATCATCAGTTGAGGGTTAAGGATGTGGATATTTATAAGCCTGCTTTTAGGACTCGTTATGGGCATTATGAGTTCCTAGTTATACCTTTTGGGTTGATGAATGCACCGGCCACATTCATGGATCTGATGAACAGAGTGTTTCAACCCTATCTTGACTAGTTCGTCGTGGTTTTCATCGACGACATTTTGGTATACTCTAAGACTGAAGATGACCATGATGAGCATTTTAGAGTTGTGCTTCAGATTCTGCGTGAGAAGCAACTGTATGCTAAATTCAGCAAGTCTGAATTCTAGCTGCGCGAAGTAACCTTTTTGGGACACTTAGTGTTTTCTGAGGGGATCCGAGACGATCCTAGGAAAATTGAGGCTGTACTGGATTGGAAATAGCCTAAGAACATGTATGAGATCTGCAGTTTTCTAAGTCTGACGGGTTATTATCTGCGGTTTGTGGAAGGTTTCTCACTGATTGCAGTGCCCTTAACTAAGCTGTTATGTAAGGCTGTTCAATTTGTCTGGACTGATGTGCAGCAAGAGAGCTTCAAGAACCTCAAACTGTTATGACTCAGGCTCCTGTCCTGATACAGCCTAAATCTGGAAAGGAGTTTGTGGTATACAGTGTTGTGTCGCATGTCGGCTTGGGATGTGTTCTGATGCAAAAAGGTAAGGTTGTGGCATATGCATCTCGTTAGCTCAAGACGCTTGAGGCAAACTATCTGACGCATAATTTGGAATTGGCTGCCGTAATCTTTCCTTTGAAAATCTGTAGGCACTATTTGTACGGAGAGAGGTGTATTATCTACCCTAATCACAAGAGCCTCAAGTACCTCTTGACTCAGAAGGAGTTGAATCTTAAACAACATAAATTGATTGAACTGCTTAAGGATTATGACAGTATTATTGAGTATCATCCTGGCAAGGCCAATGTGGTGGCCGATGCATTGAGCCGTAAGGCGATGACTGATCTGAGAGCAATGTTTGCTCGACTTAGTTTGTTCAACGATGGAATTTTCTTGGCTGAGCTGCAGGTTAAACCGACTTGGATAGAACAGATTCGGGGTAGGTAGTTAGAGGATGAATCGTTGAGTCTTCAGTTCCATCAGATTGAGAGTGGCAGCACTACGGACTTTGGGCTGAATAATGATGGGGTACTTTGTTTCCATGGTCGAATTTGTGTACCGAATGATACTGATCTGAGGCAGTCTATCCTAAGAGAGGTGCATAGTAGCCTTTACGCTATGCACCCCGGTAGGAATAAGATGTACCAAGATCTTTGAGAACTGTACTATTAGCCGGGATTGAAATTGGAGGTTACTGATTTTGTGGCACGATGTTTGGCATGCCAGCAAGTTAAGGCTGAGCATCAGTTACCTTCAGGTTTGCTACAACCTATTAAGATTCCGCTATGAAAGTAGGAGCGAGTAACGATGGACTTCATTACTGGGTTGCCTTTAACACCCACAAAGAAGTATTCTATTTGGGTTATTGTTGATCGATTGACCAAATTTGCACAGTTAGTTCTGGTTAGGACCGACTTTTCTCTTCAGAACTTGGGAAGCTCTACATTTTTTATATAGTGAGACTCATGGGGTACTGATCTCAATCATTTCTGATAGGGATCCTCGCTTCATGTCTCGATTTTGGAAAAAGTTACATGAGGTTCTGGGTTCGAATTGAACTTCAATACTGTGTTCCATCCTCAGACCGATGGTTAATCTGAGAGGGTGATTCAGATATTGGAGGATATGTTGAGGAGTTGTGTTATCGATTTTCGAGACAGTTGGGAGAATTATCTGTCGTTAGCCGAGTTCGCCTACAATAAAAATTTCCAGTTGAGTATTCAGATGGCACCTTACGAGGCTTTGTATGGTCGTAAGTGTCATACTCCTTTGTGTTTGACTGAGTTGGGCAAGCATCGAATATTGGGTCCGAAGCTGATTTCTGAGACTGAGGATAAGGTACGACTGATTCGGGATCGTTTGAAGGTAGCTTTTGATAGACAGAAGTCTTATGCATATCTGAAGAGACGTGAGATTAAGTACTCTGTGGGGGACTTAGCGTTTCTTAAGGTCTCCCTGTGGAATAAGGTTCTGAGGTTCGGTCGTAAGGGCAAGCTAAGCCTTAGGTTTATTGGGCCTTACCGAATTCTGAAGTGAGTGGGACCGGTCGCATATCAGTTGGAGTTACCTCCAGAGCTAGATCGTATTCATGACGTATTCCATGTCTCGATGTTGAGGCGTTACCGCTCTGATCCTACTCATATTGTCCCTGTTGAGGATATTGAGGTTAAGCCAGATTTGACCTTCGATGAGGAGCCGGTTTAGATTCTAGATCACAAGGTAAAAGTTCTTCAGAGGAAGTCTATCCCATTAGTGAAGGTGTTGTGGCAGAATCATAGCACTGAGGAGACCACGTGGGAGCCTGATGATACGATGTGCCAGGAGTATCCTCATCTATTCTGATTAGGTAAATTTCGAGGCCAAAATTTTCTTTTAGGGGGTAGAGTTGTAACGCCCCAAAATTCTTATTTTTGTTTCTGTTAAAATGTGACACAATTGTGTATCTGCTTTAATGGTTAAGTGTTCTGGATGTGTGTGTGAGGTCTCAAGTTCAAGCCCTAGCTTTGTAAATTTTTTATATTTTTCTGATCTAAACCTGGTGCTTGGAGATGAAGCTTATAGTAAATCATTTATAATTCCAAATCAGAATAGGCCTGCTGGTCTGGTGGTTAAAATGTGTGTTGGTGTGTTGGGGGTTTGGAGTTCGAATCCCTGCGCAGGTGTGGGAGTTTATTTTTGCTCGTTTGACCGAGAGAGTTTTGGTCAAGCAGAAATTCTGAGTACCAGGTGGTTAGTGGGTTAGTGGGAGGAAAATTAAGGGGTTATCAGAATCTGATCAGTTGTGTTTACTGTTTCTCAAAATCCCTTCCTGCCATTTTTTTCCTCTCTTCTCCTACTCTCTAATTCCGATTTATTTTTGCTTCATTCGATTACTATTGTGTTCCTCTTACAACTGCTGTTTACGTTCATTGGTAAGTTTTGTTCTGCCACCATCTTGTTGTTTCATGGTTGGATTTTGATGGGGGTTTATGTTTGATTTTTTATTGGGGAAAATCAACATTCTGTTGGTGCTCCTGTAGTTGATTAAGTGTTAGGGGTTTCGTTCCATCACCGGTAAGTATATGGATGCATTATTGGATGTGATGAGTTACTGTTCGTAGTATAGTTCTGTTAACTTTTTGAAGGTAATACTAAAATTGGGCTTTTGGTTACGCTGTTTTTAGGTTTCAGGAGGCTTTGGAGTGGTTTCGCATCAAACCGATATCAGGTCTGTGTACCTGATAAATCGTAAAAGTAACATACTTTAATCCCATATTTAGCATGCTTTTGGATGATTTAAGTCCTGAATTGTGTAATTTGGTGCTCTTAATCCTCTGTTTTCATGTTTTATACTCAAGAGAGCACCCAATGACGAAAAGAATGGAAAACGGGCCCAAAACGGGGTAAATGGGCCATATCACGAAATCCACACGGCCTGGGCCCAAGTCCACACGGCCGTGCCTCATTGATCTACTAGAACACGGCCTAATCATGATCCACACGGCCGTGCCCCATTCAACAGGGTCGAACACGGCCTGGCCATGACTTACACGGGCGTGTGTTATGGGAGTGTCCCTATCGCGGCCAAGAGAAGTTTTACTCGGATTTGGATACATGGAGGTAAAGAAACACATTCCAAAGCCTATTCAAACACCCTAGTAGGAATTCTACTTGAATTAGGATACTTAGGGACCAAGTAAGGCATCTCGAAGTCTATATAAACACCCAAAGGGGCAACTTGAAGAGGAGTTCTGCAGAAGCCGGAACAGGCGGTTAGCTAGGCCAAGGAGCCGAGCCAGAAAGACCAGATTTATGGAGAACCACTCGAAGATAGCCAGTTGATCCATCTCGAGAAGCCGGAATTCTACTCAAGACGGCGGATATCTCCTTCAATTCCTTCAGGGAGTTTTAGGGATTTCTTATGTTTTGTTTTATCTTTTCTTTTGAGATGTTTTCTTTTATTGTTATGAACTAAACCCTTCAGATACCTGCAGGGGATGAAACCTATGACGGATATTGTTATTGTTTTCTGAACTATATGATAAATATTTGACTTGTTCTTAATTATGTGTGTTTAATTCTTGTGTTGATATTTCTAGGATATTAATTCAAGTATGATGTGCATAGGTGGAGGAGCAAAAGTCCCTGCTTAAGAGTAGATCTAGCATAATTAAGCGGAGTTGATCGCACGCCTAGAGATAGGGTGACGAGATTTTGCCGGATTAGGGTGAAACCTAATATGGGAGTTCATAAATCAAGTTAATGCAATTCTAGGGGTTTTAATTAGAAAGAGATTTCAATTAATCAACCTAGGGTTAGACGTTATTCACTTCGAGAGAGGGTTTAATATAACTTAGGGAATCTTAAGGATCAAGTCAAGTGAATACATCGTCTGGTTCAGTGTTAGATAACAAGTGAAGTCTAGGTGGATTCTTCCTAAGGGTATCGTCTTAATCAATTGGTTTTTCTTCCAAGTTATTTTTCCCAACTCATTCTCTTTTTGTCTTTGCGTCTTTAGTTTAGTTGATAGTTAAATTTAGATTAGATAAACATTCACTTAATTCTTAGGCTAAATAATAGAAAGAGAGTTAGTATTAGTACTTTTTGTTCCTTTGGGATTCGATATTCCAGTCTTGCCTAAGCTATACTACTGTTCGATAGGTGCGCTTGCCTTAAAATCGTTGTTAGAGTTAGTTTCCAGGTTCGATCATTCTCATTATAATTTTAAAGCTCTGATTTCAACGATCAGTACCCGAAAATGTAGAAAACGGGATTCGGTTAAAGTAGAAATTGTAAACTGTCAACGCCACACGGGCGTGTGGTCACACGTGTGGTAGGCCATGTGCGACAATACGACCATGTGATCGACGAAGGTCAAGCTGTGCGCAAGACATGGTCGTGTGATGGCCGGGGTGTGGTTTTGTAGGCCACATTGGCTAAACCGAATTGGGTGTGTGGGCCACACGGGCATGTGGGCCCATACGAGCATGCCACACGGGCGTGGGATATCTAGGCCAGGCCATGTGATCCGCACAGGCAAGGCCAATCTGGACGTGTGGGCCCACACGGGCAAGCCACATAGGCTGTGGGCCCATTTAGAATAAATGTTTTCTAGGGTTGCATGGGTCACCCAAGTCGATTGTGAACCTACTATAAGGTCGATAAATGCTACTTAGACCCTAAATCACACGATCTAATATATAATGTATGTGTTGAGGATGTTAAATTTATGCATGTTTACTGATCTGTATGTATGACTAATAACTGTGTTTTAGCATGTAAGCATGTATCTCTGTATGTCTGCATTGAGCATGTATAGTTGCATTTGTATTGGGATGGGATGATTGATTATTAGATGAAGTGTGCTGAAAGGCATTCACGCCTATTATTTGGCAGCTTAGCTACAATATTACTGATATGTGCCGCATCTGGTACGACTTGGTGTGTAAGGTTGGGTGGGTGTTTTAAACCCCACATGGTGTGTAAGGATGGTCAGATATGGTGTGTAGAGGCTGGTGGGTGGGATACTGATTTTTGCTACTGTATGCATATTGTATCTGAGATGGGCTAAGGCCCTAATTTATATCTGAACTGTATCTGGAACTGAAATGAGCTTAGGCCGATACTGTATATGACTGATAACTGTTGTTTGGTTGTATGAATGTTATCTGTGGGGATTACACACTGATTTTATGTACAGGTAATCCCCAGACCTAGACGGATCGGTGCAGCGGAGGACTCTACGGTGCCCACATGTCTACTGAATGATTTAATTTCAATTATGGTTTTTATTTCCTATTTTTGGGATATTTTCGATGTAAATTGGGACTTTGGACTGTTTACCGTTATTTTGGATTTTCACTATTTTCATAGATTTTTAAATTGCAAAAACTCGGTTTAATTAAAACAACATTTTCCCTAAACATGAATGGTTTTGTTTAAATATCACAGTTTTAAAGCTTCCGCTACAGAATATGTTTTAAAACGAAACAAAATAACGAGAAAATAATTTTGAAATCAACAGGAGATTAATAGAAACTAATAAACGGAAACAGCTTTAACTTGATAAATTTGATTTCAAATCCCATTCCATGAACATCACCAGATTCGACCATAACGTCTAGGCCGGGTTTGGGGTGTTACAGTCCCTGTTTCGAATGCCCACACGGCCGTGTAACCCCTACAGTTTGAAAATTTTTAGTGTTTTGCGAAAAATTCTTTGAGCATTCGATTTAGTCCCGACTTGTTTCTAATGTGTATTTTGGGCCTCGATGGTTCATATAAGAGACAATATGTTTGATTTCGATTAGTTTATGATATGAATATTATATGATGTGAAATGTTTTAAATTTCTTTCTATTTGTTCTACAAACTCCGGTAATGCTCCCTAGCCTGGTTCCATCGATGGATACGGGTTAGGGGTGTTACAGGCAAAATTGGTCATATGGCTCGCTGGTGCTTTTATCGCTATGACGATTCCTATAAAGATTCTGTTGGTGCTGCTTCTCACTTTGGGATCTGGCTATGTGGATCAATTTCTTCTGGTCCTATCACTAGCACAAGTTTTGGCCCTTGTTTAGCCCACGTGTGCTACATAAATAATGGTTTTCTTGGGAATTGTCATCCTGAGGCCCATTTTTTTCATACTAATTCTTACAAACCCTCTTTCCACTCTACTGTTCACTCATGTGTAGGTTATTCTTCATCTACTACTTCTAAGCCTACTACTACAGACTTTGTCACAGATGTAACTTGGTATCCCGATAGTGGTGCCACGGCTCATATAACTAATGATTCGTTCAAGTTTTCCAGTTGCAACCCTTACATTGGCTCAGGTAAAGTTATTGTAGGGAATGGAAATTCTGCTTCTATTTTTCACATTGGTGAGTCGTATATTTCTTCTGGTTCCATTCACATGCCTCTTACTGATTTGCAATATGTTCCTACAATACATAAAATCTTTTGTCAGTTTCTAGGTTTACAACATATAATAACGTGTTCTTTGAATTTCATCCCTCATGTTGCTATGTGAAGGATCTAGTGACCCATAAGATCTTGCTTCAAGGCGTTGAGTCAAATGGGTTATATCAACTGCTACCCACACCTTCCACAAAATAATTTACTACTTCCAATAACATTGTTTCTAGTTCCTCTGTCCATGACGCATCTACTAGCTAGTCTATGACTCTCGAAACCATAACTCAACTCACTCGGTGGCATCAACATCTGGGTCATCGTTCCACTAAATTTTTAGCGAATGTGTTACAATAATGTAATATCATTGTTCCACGGATCAAATTTCATTCATTTTGTAAAGAGTGTGCACTTGGCAAGAGTCACAAATTACCATTTAAGTCTTCCACATCTGTCTATACTGCACTACGTGAACTGGTTGTTATGGATCTATGGGACCCTGCTCCTTATTATTCTAATGGTTATAAATATTATATTTCATTTGTGGATTGTTTCTCTCGACATACATGGATATACTTTCTCTGAAACAAGCCAAATGCCTTATAAGCATTTTTACTCTTTAAACAAAATGTTGAGTTGTAGTTAGGAAATAAGATAAAAAAAATTCAAAGTGATGGAGGTGGGGAATTTCGTAGTTTTGACCTTCGTCTCCAATGTTTTGGCACTCAACATCGTGTTTCTTGCCAACGTACCTCTGAACAAATGGACTGGTTGAAAGGTGCCACTAATAGATAATTGAAACTGGCTTAGCCCTTCTTGCTCAAGTATCATTACCTCTATCATATCGGTTTGATGTTTTCACTTCTTTTCTCTATTTAATGAACTTACTGCCTACAAAAGCAATCAATGGTGTATCCCTTGTAGAGAAGTTGTTTAACCAACAACTTGATTACAAATTCCTCAAAGTGTTTGGTTGTCTTTGCTACCCTCATCTAATACCATATAATAGACACAAGCTCCACCTTTAATCCATTTTTTTCATATTCTTGGGGTATGCTCCAGGTTACAAAGGGTACAAATGTGTCGACAAACATGGCAGGAGCTTCATTTCACGACATGTACAGTTTGATGAGGGTGTGTTTCCTTATGTTGATCGTTCTGATTTATCTACAGCCTCTCTAGTCAATAGCTCTGATAAACCATAATATATACATATTTTAATCCCACATTTGGCATACTTTTGGATGATATATCCCTCTAATTGTGGAATTCGATGCTCCTAATCTCTTAATTTCATGTTTTATACTCAGGAGAGCTTAGGGAGTCGAAAAGAATGAGAAACGGGCCAAAAACAGAGAAAATGGGCCAAAGTAAGAAATCCACACGGTCTGGAGTTCGCCACACGGCCGTGCCACTTTAGCAAACTTGAACACGGCCTAGGGCTCGATTCACACAGGCGTGTCCCTGTCGTGACCTGTTTTAATTCCACTCGGAAAAAGGATACTTAGAGGCAAAGAAAGACATTCCAAAAGCCTATATAAACACCCTAGAGGGCAACCTAAAGGGGGAGGCCGAGGAGGCGAAGCCAGAGAAGGCCGAATTGTGGGATTTACTCGAAGACAGCCAGTTAATCCATCTCAAGAAGCTGGAATCATACTCAAGACGGAAGATCTTCCCTTCAATTTCCTTCAGGGGGTTTTAGGGGTTTTCTTATGTTTTGTTTTATACTTTCTTTTGAGATGTATTCTTTTATAAACATGAACTAAACCCCTCAAATACCTGAGGGGGATGAAACCTAAGACGGATCTTGTTATTGTTTTCTGAACTATATGATAAATACTTGATTTGTTCTTAATTATGTGTTCTTAATTCTTGCTTTGATATTTCAGGATATTGATTCAAGTATTGATGTGCTTAGGCAGTGGAGCAAAAATCGCTGTTTAAGAGTAGATCTAGTATAGTTAAGCGGAGTTGATCGCACTCCTAGAGATAGGACGACTAAAATCTGCCGAATTAGGGTCAAACCTAATATGGGAGTCCATAGATCGAGTTAATGCAACTCTAGGGGTTTTAATTAGAAAGATATTTCAATTAATCAACCTAGGGTTAGACATTAGTAGCCTCGAGAGAGGTATTAATATGAATTAGGGAATCCTACGGATTAAGTCAAGTGAATAAATCGTCTGATTCAGAGTTAGATAACAAGTGAAGTCTAGGTGGATTCTTCCTCGGGTATTGTCTTAATCAATTGGTTTTCCCAAAAGTATTTCCCCAATTCATTCTCTTTGTCTTACCATCTTTAGCTTAGTAATCAAGTTAGTTTTAGATTAAACAACAATTCTCTTAATTCTTAGGCTAAATAATAGAAAAATAGTAATTACTAGTACTCTTGGTCTTTGAGGATACGATATTTCCGGTCTTGCCATAGCTATACTACCAAACAATAGGTGCGCTTGTCTTATTCGTTGTCATACTTAGTTTGGACACTATCAAGCTCCACCACCAATGATTCTACGTGTACACTACCACTTGTCCTTTCACCACCACATGTTGTGGTCTTATCTGCTCTACCTGAGTCTCTATTGTTTCTCCCCACTACTACTTCTCATGAGAGCTCCCACATTTTGCTTCAATCAGTCTCATCTGATTCTATTAACAGCTCGTTGTCTCCTGATCCTTCAACAAGTGCTACATAGTATGACCATCATCCACCTCCTCCTCACAACACTCATTCTATGGTTACAAGAAGTAAGGATGGCATTTTCAAACCTAAAGCCTATGTTGCAACTGCTAGTACAATGGAACCTCTAACATTCATGAATCCATGTCTATCCCATCATGGAAAGATGTTGTTCTTGATGAATTACAGGCTCTGACTACTAATGGCACCTAGGATTTGGTTCTCCCTCTTCCAAATTGCCCCCTTATTGGGTGTAAGTGGTTGTTCAAAAATAAAAAGAATCTTGATAGCTCAGTTGTTAGAAACAAGGCACGTCTCATAGCACAAGGCTTCTCTCAAGCTACGGGGATGGATTATCATGAAACATTTAGTCCTGTTATTAAAGCTAACACAGTGCACACTATGCTTTCTTTAGCTGTTTCTAACAAGTGGAAGTTAAGACATGTGGATGTCAACAATGCATTCTTGAATGAGAGTTTGGCTGATAAGGTGTACATGAGACAACCACTAGGGTTCGAGGTTGCCGATGCTCATGGAAATCTGCTAGCTTGTAAACTTAACAAGGCTTTGTAAGGGCTTAAACAGGCTCCTAGAGCTTGGCTTAAAAAAATTCATGATTTCTTAGTTTAGGACCTGCAATTTCAGTCTTCCAAAGCTAATTATTCATTTTTCTTCAAGAAGTACCTTACTGGTAGTAATATGTTTCTTTTTGTTTATGTCGATGATATCATAGCTACTGGTAACTCTAATTCTTCGATTGAATCAGTTATTGAATCTCTCGATAGTTAGTTTTCTCTAAATGATTTAGGAGAGCTTAGTTTCATTCTTGGACCTGATGTGGAATGCCAAGTTTGTTGCTACACCTATGGTCAGCTCAACAATGTTGTCCTCTCTTGTTGGTTCACACTTTCAAGATGGGACCAAATATAGGCAGATTGTAGAGGGCCTTCAATACATCTGTTTAACTCGACCTAACATTACATTTGCAGTGAATAAAGTCTCACAGTATTTGCACTTGCCATATGATGTGCATTGGACTGCAGTAAAAAGAATCTTAAGGTACGTTCGAGGTATGTTAGATCATGATCTGGTTTTTCAACCACTATAGTAAAATAGGGCTTTAGTGGCATTTTTAGTGGTGTTTTGACAAAAAAACGCCGTAAATATTATAAATTAGCGGCGTTTCTAATAAAACGCTGCAAAAAATTGAGAAATAGCGACGTTTAGCGGTGTTTTTGTTCAAACGCCGTGAATAATCTGAGTAATAGCGGCGCTTTTATACAAATGCCACTAAAAAACTGAGCAAAAGCGGTGCTTTTATATAAACACCGCTAAAAAACTGAGCAATAGCGGCGCTTTTATACAAACGCCGCTAAAAAATGGAGCAATAGCGGCGTTTGTGTATAAGGGCCGCTAAAAACTGATCATTAGCGGCGTTTAACGCCGCTAAAAGTTTTTCATATTTTTTTCTTATTCTTGCTTTGAATTATATTTTATTTTGATACATTCACTTATAAGCAATGAGAAAGTTTCATTTTAGTTACTTAATTATGAAAAGTTACAAATTGCTAACATTTAAGTTACAAATTAAGCTATTAAAATTGATTTAGGGTTTAATGTTTAGTATGTTAATTTCATGGTTTAGGGTTTGTTATTTTGGTGTATGGGTTTAGTGTTTTAAAGTTGGTTGTTTGGGTTTATTGTATAGTGTTTAATATCTTAGTGTTTACCGGTATTAAGGTTTAAGTGTTAGTGGTTAGGGGTTAAGGTTTAGGGTTAGGGGTTTAGTGGGAAATGGTTAATGGGTTAGGGTTCTTGGTTTAGGGTTAGGGGTTTGGGGGGAAATGGTTAATGTGTTAGGTTTATGGGTTTATGGTTTATGGTTTAAGTTTAGGGTTTTAGGGTTTAAGGTTTAGGGTGTTAGCTATATGACCCAAAATCCCGAAACCGAAATCCCTCAAATCAATTTCCTCTAATTCAAATCCCCAAAATCCCTAAATCCCATAACCCCGAAGCTATTACATCCAACCATCGTTCACCGATCCTTCATTCTATTGTGAAACAGTCTTCCCATAACCCCGAATGGTATATGTATCCATTACCCCAATGTTTATTTCTTTAAAATAGGTTCAAATTTTTATCCTTAATTGATATATTAAATAATTTATTATATATAATTGAAAAATAGATAATATGAATTTTAATATTAAAATTATCATTATATAGTTTGGGGTTTGGGGGTGTGTGTTTTAGTTTAGAGTTTTGAGTTTGGATTTGGGGTTATGTAATGGGGTTTGGAGTTAAGTTTTTTAATTTATATATTAAATAATTTTATATAATCGTAAAAAGAGATATTATGAAATATTTTATATAAAAATTATCATTATAGTTTTTTAAACCTTTTTTACTTCATATTTTGGAATTTTTAGTTTTTGTTTTCTTACATAAAAAAATTATATAAAACTTATGGCATGTATCTAATTCTTTTAAATTAATATTACTCGAATTAAGTTTGAAAAATTATTTATTTAAAATTGATAAGAATTATATAATAATTAATTAAATATAAAATTGCAATAAAAGTCAAGCACTCTTTCATCCTCTGCTTATTATTTAACTAGATTAATTAAAGTTAATGTAATTTACAGATTCTATCAATTTAATCTTAATTTTAAAAATTCAACAAAATTAACCCCTTAACTTTACACATTATGTTAATTTGATCTTTATTCTTAAAAAAGTAAAAAATAAAAAACCTAAAAAACTTAGAAAAAATATATATCTATATATATTTGAATGTTTAATTTTTATAAAATATATACAAAACTATAAAATATTTATAAATAAATTTAAAAATAATAATAAGTTAGGAATAGTAGCGTTTTTAATAAAAACGTCGGTAATATATATGGGAAATTTGGAACGACGCCATTTGAAGCTTATGTTCAGTGGCGTTTTGTCTAAAACGCCGAAAAATGATGCGTTTTATTTGTTTATAGTGGCGTTTTATAAAAAAACGCCGCAAAAGCTTGTGTTTTACTGGCGTTTTAAGTAAAAATGCCGCTAATATATATTAACTATTTACAAAACAGCGCCGTTATTCTGCTTAGTTTTTAGAGGCGTTCTTAAAAACATTAACTGTTTACAAAAACGACTTCGTTTTGTCATTTGATTTTAGTGGCGCTTTCTAAGAAACACCGCAAGTGGATTCAGTTTTATTTCAAAACGTCGTCGTTTTGTTCCATCCGCTATACCCCTAAAATTAAACCCGAAAGAACAGAAATTTACCCCATCGAATTCTATCCCCAAATCCCTTTCCCCTAATCCCTAAAAAATTTCCCCAAATCAGAAACGAACATCCTCCTCCCGCTAAAGTCTCCGAGCTGAGGACTTGCTGCATTGCCGTCTCCTCTGCTGCGTCACTGTCACTATCGCTCTCTGCCGCCACAACCAATCGGTAAACTTCAGTACTTGTATTTCCAGTTGATGAACTTCAAAATTAACTATTGATGCTTGTGTAAAAGAAATGTGCTCTGATTATTTGTTGTTTTAATTTATATTCCTGAATACTTTGTTTATTCATGAATATTTGTTTCCTTAAGCTGATTCTTAAGTCATTTAGACAGAGGTTACATAAATGGTTAGATGTATGATTTGAGATCTGGATACAGAACAAATTAAAACTTAATCAAATTAAAAGAAAACCCTATCAATTATCAACATTTTCAAGGATAGAGAACAAAAAGTTATGCAATGATTTGATTTGAAATGCTGGTGAAACAATAATATGGAGCCCGGCACCTCATCTTATATCCAAAAGAAGGTTTAGATGAAAGAATATATAAATTAGGGTGTCTTATTATTAATTAAGCAAATTAATGTTTACACTAATATCATATAGTTTGATATGATTTTTTTGTTCCAACATGATTTATAAAATTGCATATTATTTTTCATACAATAATTGAATTTAAAATGTTTAAATTTATCATATTCGCTCCTGTATTTCCAATATCAGTATTTCATAGTTTTTAAATTTTAATAATTTAGTATTGTTGTATTTTTATTATGCATCTGCAAGCCACCGACACCCTAACCATTTTTCTTTTTCAAAATAAAACTTAATCAAGTTTATTACTTTGTTGTGAGAATGTAATAAGATTCTTTTTACATTAATTTTTATTCTCCCATTATGCTTTAAATGTCTTTTATCTTCTTCTTTTTTATATAAATGTTTAAATTAGTATCTTGTTTTAATTGGTTTTTTTTTATATACCAACAAGGAAAAAAAGTTTCAATTTGCATATACATATGATTTGAATGATTGTTTTTTTAATGTTTGTGCAAATGAATTGATGCTCATGCATGTATACTTATTGAAATGTT